>CM060396.1:154368488-155012591 GCA_030545235.1 Helianthus tuberosus | reverse complement strand
AATGATTGCAATTGGCTCTATATGGTTGAATCCGAAAGGCTTGATTATGTTTAGGAGGTTTATTACTCATGAAATCGGATGTTGCATATGTGGGTTAGATGATGTGCATGGTTAGAATATATGATAGGATAAGATGGTTTGATTTATCATATTTCAAAATATGGAAAACCCTAACATGATGAACAAGTTTGAAGGTTATTATGAATTTTTGAATATGATATGAACATTTGAAAAATGCTTGTTTGATCCATTTTATTTGAGTTTTAGACAAGAAAACATGTTTGAGTATTGTGGTTGGATAGTACACCATATCATGAAATCAAAATTCTATTGGTTAGTACACATGCTGGCAATCAACAGGTATGCCAGCCGAGACCTCCGGTTGCGACTCGAGAACACCACATGACAACTCGAGACCGCGGATTGCGACACAGGTTATGAGTCGAGACTAGAGATCTTGACTCGAGACCACACAATGCCAGCACAAGCAACATAATTCGAGACCACGTTTGCGGGTCCGGTTGCGACTCGAGACCATCTAGTCTCGACTAGTTCATGCATGACTCGAGAACTCGTAGGCTTTAACCCGGGATCGCACAGTCTCGACTCGAGATCTCTAGTCTCGACTCGAGACCATGTACACACACCTTCTGTTTGGACTTGCATACTGTTACAAGCCGAGTTATTGGGCCGGGCTTTTGAGTTTTGTTATTTACATACATGTTACTGTTTAACTCGTATGTACTGTTGTAAACCACCATGTTTATACGTGTATGCCATGAATAATACCTGTATGCTATGTGTTAGATACGTGTAGGGTATGCGTGAGTATTTGCACCCACACCTGACCTATACTGGTAATCATATTAGGACACGGTGACCAGCTTATTTAACCAAGTAAATTAAACTGCCGAGCAAACCAAGGTGAGTTCACACCCTCTACAAAGCATGGGATTCTCAGGGGTTGGGAATGGGGTTAAGGAACGTGGATTCCTCGTCCTTTCTTGGGTAGGACAGTATTGGTTCAGGAATATAATTCCTCGTCCTCATGGACAGATAGCTCGTACTAGACCAAAACTCTATCACGAAGTCCCTCCTTTTGATATCGACTTAATCGCCGGGCCAATGGCGAGCGGGTCATTAGTTAGATAGCGCTATTTAGGTCTGACAAGCCTCACACCGTGCCGCAGAGGACGGGCGTGAACTAATGGATCTGGGCACGTCAATGATGATAGACATTGACAGGTCAGGGCACATAAACATGACTACAGTCAGCAGTCGATATGGTAACGAGTCTAGTGTATACATGGGGTAGCCCCCACGGCCGAAATGCCAGATAACTAACATGGGGTAGCCCCCACGGCTGTATTGCCAGAGTAAATGGGTAAACAAATCACGTTTTCAACTATGGGGTAACCCCCACGGCAGGATGCCAGTTAAAGGAAACTGTTTTTGGAACAACTTAAAATAAACACCCAACCGTGAACTCACTCAACTTGTTGTTGACTCGTTACTACATGCTTTGCAGGTCTATAGGTACTTAGCTGGAGCTTGCATGGAAGAGAGTCGTTGTGGGACATGGACAGCTGTGTGCCATGTTAAACCTTGAAACAATTAAACTTATGTTTTGGTTTTAAACGTTATGCTTCCGCTTGCAACTTAAACTATGTTTTTGTTTGGACACCAATTGTGTTGGTTGGATTTTTATAATCACTTACATGCTTGTTCAATATGATTGGTGGCTGGATCCTGGTCAGTCACGCCTCCAAGCGGTAGTACTCCGCGGGTGGATTTTGGGGGTTGTTTTTATACCTTAATTGATATAATTTATATGTTGCATTTGGCGCATATCAAATACCCCCACACTTGAATCGTTGTTTGTCCTCAAGCAAAACTCTTTAATATTGCTTACACGCCCAAATGGAATAGGTTGAAGAGAAGTTTTAGGTCTTGATGTGTGTAAAATGCAACATATAAATTACATCAAATGAGACATAAAACTAACCCTTTTTAGTACTAATGTTGGAAAAAGTGTGCTTTTGTCTTCCTTTTGTATTTTTAGGATTAAATGAGCGTAAATGGACAAAAGAAGCAAAATACAACTAAATCTAACATAAACACAAGAAAATAAATAAACCTGGCATGCCCGACCCCTCGACAGTATCTTCCCAAGCAAAAAAACAAGAGATCAGAAGGCTGAACACGCCCCGTGCCCAGCGGACACGGGGGCGTGCTCAAGTGTCTATAGAAAGACAAAGTTGTAGAAGCTTCTATTTCCCAACACAGGGGCGTGCCCAGCTCAACACGGCCATGGTCAACGCTTAGATTCGCAGAATCCAAACAAATCTTGATAGTACAGCGCTTCTGCACACGGGGCCGTGCCCAGTGGACACGGGGGCGTTGTCACACCCCGATATTTCCACGTATTACCGGTGGACCCGGTGGGGAGTATCGTGACGTAGTTGATATCATCATAGTCAAACAATCACAGTTCAATGCACAGCGGAAGTCTAAAGTAAAAATATTACAAACCGATTCGAAAGTAACATAAGGTATTACACAACGGGTTGTAAAAAGGATCCACAGGCGGATCTAAAATAAAAGAAATATTGCTCAACAGATTTAAGCATCAAAATCTTGCAAGACTCTTTATTTGACACTAGGAGTAGCCAACCCATTTCGCTTAGTATCTGCACTTAACCATTTTGGAAAATACGTCAGTTTACACTGGTAAATACAATTAACTGACTCTTTTGAAAAGTGTTTATAAAATTGATTTAAATGCACAAGGCACAAAAAATATTTTATAACTTGGGATAATTATTTAAAAATAATCTTGTAAAAGAATTATATGTTTGTTATACTTTCAGTAGCCCGGGTTAGAAATACCGGGTTAAAGATTAATAGACACACCCCATAATATAACCCACGGCGAGTTATTCTCGAACAAGCGGGTATATCTTTTTACATACGCACCGGCAGGTGTATGCCTACTCCCCGTGCTTAAGTCGTGGCCATTTCAATGAATGAGCCGAGGATATTCAGGACATGGTCATTAACCCCCCAAAGGCTTAAAACAAACAAAATAGATTAAATAGGTTATCTCAACGATTTAACCTTCATATGATTAAAGATTCAATACCCGACCAAGCGGTATTATTAAATACCTTACCCCAAGCCCGTATAAGGGAAAATAAGTTAAAAGTATTTACCTGAGCAAAAATACAAATTTATCTCAGCCGTATAACAATCAGCAAGTGCAAATATCTTTTACTGGGCTCCTAAATCTGTGTAACATTTCTAAAATTTATAAAAAATAAACTATATAGAAACTCATATTATTAAACGAATAAATTACGAGTAAGTTGACTGTTAAAAATATGAAGTACCTAGACGGGCCTATGAACCATTTAATAATTAGATTATAAAAATACATTATATTTAAACCTACTCTGTTTTTAATAAAACTTGGTTCAAAATGTAGATAAAAATATTCTTGTTCTAATGGCATATTTATCATTATATAAAACTTTATAATTTATAAGTTATAAGTGCCAAATAAGTGAAGCGATTAAAATAATTATAATATATATATATATATATATATATATTAAACATATATAAATTTTAGAATTCTACAATTTTGAATGTTGGACAAGTGGACGTATGGAAATTTAATGCAAGTACACATGAATTAATTAAATTCACTTACGTGTCCATTTACATAACTTCCACTCTAAGATTTTGAAGCATATAAATAGGGGTAGTATCTCCAACAAAATTTTCTGTTGATTTCCTTCATCTAGCTTTCGATCCCTTCTCTATTTCTAAAGGTATATTTTGAGCTATAATAATAATAAAGCCCTGCCCCGTTTTAAGTGTTTTAACCCTGGTCACTGATGCCCTGTCCAACTGACGTAGGGCCCCGTAACATATGTCAAGGCTCTGCCTAAATTCGTTGGGGTTCTGTCTCGTGACGTAGAGATAAAGTGGAATTGGGTTACTATACTTAATGTAAGTACACTGTATATTTTATTAAATAATCCAGGAATTGTACCAAGATATATCAACTCTCCAAAATATTTCTAACACCCCTAATATATTTAAGATACCCCAATATGTTTTTAAATACACCCCGTATGTGAAAACCGAGCCCGAAATACAATATAGCATTAAAAATAAATGAAAAACAAGATAAGTTAAGTCGAGGCGGGCCGCGTAAGGTACCCCATAACCCTTATGCTGGCCGCGAGAGGCTAAAAAGGTGGTGCAACCCGGTGCGGTCACGTGGCCCAACACCCGACAAGTCTATAAGCTGACCCAGCCCAGCTACGTTTGACCTGGGGTCAACGCGGGCCGCGTAGACCTTGGTCTACCTTTACGCGGGCCGCGAGAGGACCAAATATCAGCACTATATATAGAAGGCCTCGGATCTTCAGTTGAATTCGTTCATAAATATTTCCTTTCTCTCAAATCTGAAGTATAGGCATTATACACGGGTATAATACCCCCCCTAAATAACGAAGTTCTGCTCCGTTGTAAGTATTATAACCCCTGGATACGTATTAGATACGCTGCCCGATTGATCTAGGGTTCCGTAACGGCTGTCGTGGTTCTGCCCGACGTAGTCGTTGGAATGCCGTCTCGGGGAGGGTATTACTAATGTTAAAATGGGTTATTATACTAACACGTGTGCTTATGTGTAAATTATAGATTGTCACCAGGAAACCCTTACGGAAAATCTAAGACAACAATGTGAGTAATCTCCTTTTTGTTAACAGTTTTTACAAAACCTTAACTATTTTACAATGCAATTTTAGCAGTGATTGAGTCTTTGTAATTCTTCAATTACTGCCGGTATGTTGGGGTTTTGTATACAAAATGTACTACACTGTGAGTAGTAAGTCGGGATGACAATACGTTACCATTGGACAATGAGTTAGCCAATGTGTAATATGACCCACAAGTCAGGTTTGACAGTACTAATGGAGTAATTGTGTAGAAATAAACAATGTGATCGCTCTCAATACTGTTTAAATTAAATTAATGTTTCTTGATTAAACTGGGATTCACTCACCAGTATTTCCTGCTGATAAAATGTTTTAAACACGTGTTTCAGGTAACTTAGTGTGAAGCCAATAAAAGTCAGCTGGAGAGCACTGAAGGCTTGGAAAAGTGCCAATAAAGTTACCTAAAATAAAATAGACGTTTTTATTAAATAAAATAGGATTTATTCCTATAAAATGTGTGTACTGCAAACTTGGGTTTTATCCCATGTGTTTAATATTATGAAAATGTGGTATCTTACTCTGATCAAATATTTCCTAACTACGGTCCTGATGAAAATTCCGCTGCCAAATTAGACAATACGCGATACCACCGAAACTGGATCGCGGCCGCCCGTTCCCGGGAGTTAGGGATCAGGGGTTGTGACAGAAGGTGGTATCTGAGCCATGCCACTGGTCTAAGCCAAAGAAGTGTTCTCCTAACACTTAAATTTTAAATTCTGTGTTAGGAAATAATTTATATGATTATGTGTTTTATGTTATTTAACTATTTGTTAGTCTACAGTATGGGTAAGCACCAAAAGATAAGGGAACCTCATTTCAACCAAATCCCTCAGGATACTCAGCAGATACTAAGGAAGGAATATTTATTCGTAAGGCACAGTCTGAGAAACCATTTACCACTAAGAAGAGAAGTTGGATTATTAGAAAAAGTCAAGAGAAAATAAAGAAGTCACAACCAAAGGGAGTGATAATCTGTGACACCTGTGTCACTTCAACCATTAAACAAATACCAAACCAATGAAATATTGTATTTCATACTTGGTATTTGTAAAAATGTGTGTATCATTTGCACATATCAACTCTTGTTCGATTTCGGGCTCTAAATCGCTTTCTGGAAGGTTATACGCACACTGATGCGTAAATGTAACCAGTTTAATGCAACAAACACTCCGGAATAGTGACATAGGCTTAACATACCTTAAATAACCTTTACATAACTTAGAAATAAGCTTTGAGGGGTTCGGTGTGCTAAAATAAACTTTATGCTCATTCAGGGACTAAAAGCGTCAAAAAGTGCATAAGTTTGCATTTTCGCGCACAACTTACGCTCTGAATACATCCGGACATCCAAAAATTTATGTAAGCACTAAAATATTTTATTTTAGTGTTTGGCATAAGAAAAATCCATTCGTCGCGTCATTTGGATCGTTTTTCGCACTTATGCGCATTCCGTCGTAATTAAGCGAACATCGCGATTGTACGGCCAAACGAACCGACATCTGAGATATTTTTGAGCACATTTTAAGTTCCCTATACTTTAACTTCATTTTAGAGCTTTTAAAGGGGGTTAACGGGCCTTAAACGTGTCGGAAATGACTTAAATGCATGACAGGGACTAAAATTGTAATTCTGCCAAAGTTGATGGCTTACGGACCGTAAGCCATCCCTTACGGTCCGTAAGGCTTCCCCAGATCTGCAGAATTGTTGCAAACAGCTATTTGCAGCTGTCATACCTTCATTTACCACTTGCAAACGGTTTTTACAACACCATGGGCCATTTCTATGGGCTCTAATGGTTTTGTAAAACAAGGGGCACACTTGGACGACCTAGATCGAAGTTCGTTTCCCGATAAACGATCCTAACAGTTCTAGCTTTCCTATAAATACCCCTCACCCATTTCACTTGCAACCCACTTGATATCTGAGATTTTCTCTAAGTTGAAGTGTGCAACACTTCATACCTGAGAAATACTTGGATAATCAATCTTGCGGGGACCCTTTGTAAGTGTTCCTTCGTTCTTTTTATGCGTTTTTAGCTCGAAAGTCAAACAACATTTGGCTTACTGCATTGACCAGTTTATGATCAATGCGAAGTTCGTTTGAACTTCACAACGTGAGCGTAATCACGATGGTCATAGTCCTTAGTGACTATACCTACTGATTACCACGTTATCTAAGCTCAGTGACGAGTCGTAGTTTCGGGAAAAATGCGTGTTCTCGCGTATTTTGTAACCAAACTACTCTAGGGTATCAAAACCGTTTGTTTTGATACCAAACCTGTTTTCTAACTTAACTAAACATGTTCTAGCATGTTTAGCTCGTCACTTTTATATTTGTGCTTGTTTAGGGTCGTAAGGGTAAGCGATCTAATAAATCGCTTATACTTTCGAACCCGACCCATTTGGTCGATCATTAGGATCCGACCAAACACTTTAGGTGACCATAGTTGTATAGGGAATAACCTTCCGAGGTTATACCTTATGGTCACGTCGTTTAAGTAGTTGTATGACAAGTAGTTCTTATGCCTTAGGTAAATTACTAAAATACCCTTTTCGCACCAAAATTCATTTTAAGCCTGTGTAACATAACTTTTGACATCTAAACTGATTTAGCAACAATATTAAACATGTTAAGGCATATCTTACTTGGCATAGGGCTAGTTAGGCGGTCCGAACGCGTTTTACGCGGACGACGCGTTAAAGTAGCATAAGCTACCTAGACGGGTCGTAATGGGTCAAAAGCACTTAGGCTAGGTTTCATTTTAGTATGTAGGCTTTGTTAAACCATATCATATGAGTTCCAATACTCATTTGGTTTACGAAACCTCATACTACCCAATCTCCCGATTTAGGTCCGGTTATTTATGTAGTTATCTATATAGGGTGCCGTTTGATTCTGTGATCCCTCTAGCTTTGCTTGGTTGTTGTTCAAGACTTCTAAGAACCCTCAAGTGAGTACATATACCCCTCTTTTACTGTTTTCCAAACGTTTTGGGGTGAAACACATGTGCCTACTTGTTATTTTCATGCTTTCCATGTTTTCATATCATATACTTGCAATGTTCATTAGTACACTATTAGTACATGATTTCATTATGTTTTGCTATGTATGTTAACTTAACATGCTAGCACATTGTTTTACATTACATCTCTTTTGCTATGTATGTTTACTTAACATGCTAGCACATTGTTTTACATGACTTTTCTGCTTTGTATGATGACTTAGCATATTTAGTACATTGTTTTATACTGCATCTCTGTTGCATATGTTCTCGTAACATATGGACACATTGTTTTATATCTCTACCTTGTATGTTCACTTAGCATACTAGGTACATTATTTTCATAAAACATGCTTACATTTGGTATATCATTTGGTTTGTTTAACGGGACTAAATTACATTCATTAACACTGATCATGCCGCTCGGTAGTAGGTAATGGTACCATAGGACTTGACAAATCCCGTTCCTAAAACCCTAGGTTTGTTTGGGTGGAAGGAATGACCGAATCCGAAAACATTTCTTTTGATAACCTTCACTCTAAGGTTATCCGTCTGTCTCACGGCTTGAATGTAGGCGTTTAACATTACCGCATAAATGTTGTATCAGTAAAGCATGCATTATTCTACAAAGCATAACTTTTGATTTATTCAAAAACTTTGTTTTGTACATTTTTGCTTGTGGTTTAAGTAGTCTCATTTTACTTACCATACATGACTTTTGTTTATACATTACATGGTTTATATTGACAAAAGACTTGGTTTTCTCATAAACATTTGACAATTGGTTTAAACATTACATTTTGATGGTTTTTACATAAACATTTGACATTTGACTATACATAAACATTTTTACATTGATGGTTTGTTTTGGTAAGTGATTTAAGTAACGAGACGTGTGTAATATGATACAAGCATGGTGGATACGCCGCTGGTACTTCCTATATATAAGTGTTTGTATGATATTACATATCATAGCGTTATTTAAATCATTTCAGTTTAGACATATAACATTTTTTATATAAATAACATATTTTTCACAAGACATTGTTTTACAAACAACTTATCTTATACAAACTCATTTTACTTGGTTATTCATTTAATCTTACATTATTCTTTTACATATCATCTACTTTATCATTGTTTTTCAAATGATTTATAAAACAAAACATTTTACAAGGATCATGACTGACCTTTGTTAAACAACCTTTTTCTAAACTTATAAGTCATGAATCCTATTTTCACAAAACCTATGTACTCGCCGGCATTTTTATGCTGACGTACCTATTTTCACATGTGTTTCAGGAAATGATGCATAGGATTGATCAAGATACACTTAGGCGGACTTGGGCCTTAGTGACAATAAAAGATGGAAGACTAGTTAATTTTGTTATACTTCTTTGTTTGATAAGACATTGTAACTCTTTTAATTCAATAAAACAATATTTCAATTTTCGATGTGTTATGAAACAATGATTCTGTTACAACACTCCCCGAAGTTTCCGCCACGATTTGTTGTTTTACGTGGTCGGGGTGTGACAGAAAAGTTGGTATCAGAGCTCATGGTTATAGGGAATTAGGTTATTAGTAATGCTTTGACCTAGTCTATAACCTTCCTAGGACCCTAGCGTGAGTTTACTTGCGTTTAGTCATAAAACAATATCGTCACCTATCCTTAGGTGACAACCACAACAAGAAAACTATTTTCAAATCCGCTTTGAAAATCAATCATCTGTTCTAGGATGATTTATTGTAAGGTTTTGAACCTTCAAAGTTTTCAAAATCTCGTCAAAGTTTGGGTCTTTTAATGTGAACACGTGCAAACTGGAAGAGTGAATGCCTGTACTCTGAGTTTTCTGTCTAAGGCTAGAGTGTTCGTACAAATCCGCAGTATCGGACCAGTCACTCTTACCTGGGAACTCTTGGGGTGAGTGTTCACTTATAGGCGAGCATGTCTTCAGTGATACATTAATATGACCCGTTTACTTTGATTAGTCACCGTCTCATTTGTTTGCCTTAGGAAACAAACAAATGATCGCAATTCTTATGCATTGCCATTCTGTTTTGATTACCCAATAACCTTTCACTTGTTTCTTCCTATGTCTTTCATTTCCTTCTAGAATGTCTCTTCCTCTCAGCAACGGTCAGCTGTCCGAGCAGACAGCCAAATTTGCCGAGCAAATAGGCGAAGTGATTCTGAAGACTGTGGATTTAGGCATTGCCATGTCTCATCTCAACAATGAAGCCACTCAAGAGTCACCGAAGGAAGCAGAAGTCAAGCCTGCACCAAAACCAAGGAAGCGTAAGGCTTCAAGGAAACCCGCAGCAGTTACACCTAATCAAGCGGGACCTAGCCAAGTGGCAGTGCCACCAGCTAGGATGCCGTACTTAGGAGTTGCCCCACGGTGCAAACGATGCAACCGTCATCATTCAAACCTCATACCCTGCTTCAAATGTACCTACTGTGGACGGTGGGGACATTTGGTTAGCATATGTAGCTTTGCTATCCAAAACAAAGCTGCTATAAGCCTTGCTGCTGCTCAACCTCCTGCCAAGAAACCTTATGACCGTACTGCACTGATGTGCAACAAGTGTTATGTACCTCACAAAGTTTACCTGCAGTGTCGTCTGTGTGCTTCATGTGGACGACTCGGTCACCTGGCAAATGCTTGTCTTTTCAACCCAATCCAAGGTGGTCCAAACCAACCCCAAGTCAACCCTGCTCAAGCTCGTTTACCGTCTGGTACTTGGTACAACTACGGTGAGACGAGCTATTTCAGGAACAAGCAATCAGAGATTGTCAATGCAAGTCTGACGCACGGATAAGCATATGGCTGAGTATAAGATATTGCTGTTTTAATCTTATGCTTTTGTTTTCTCTGTTTTTCTTGTAATGTGAAACAATCAGTTTTGTTTATGAATAAATTGTTGTTCACAATTCTGATGTACAAGTGTAGTTACATATATGTATGGCATTTCCCTATGATACCTACATCAAAGAACTATGTCCTTTACAAACTACTCTTGTGATTCTCCCTTTCAAGTGATCGCTCATGATTTCCTCGAAACATTTTAAGTACTCGTTTCATTCTAGGAGACGAAGTACAAGAAATGAAGTGACATTATGAGTAATCGTGCTTTTGCACATCTGTACCTTAGAATCCTTGGTTAGAAAACTAAGGTATTTTTCAATCTCATACCCATTTACGTTTTGTTTTCTTTCAACATGCGTAGCATAAGTTTTCAAAAACAACCTCCATGATTTCAAAAGCATTTTCTAAGTTTTCAAAACAACCTGCATGATTTCAAAAAAAAAAAAAAAAAAAAAAAAAACATTGTCAGTGTTTTCAAAAACAACCTTCATGATTTCAAAATGTTATTAATACAGTATATATCAAATGCATGATTTCAAAAGCATCATTCATGTTTTCAAAAACCTTATACATAATTTCAAAATTCATCTCGCATGAATTTTAAAACATTTTTATAAATATACCTACCTAATACACCTACTTTATGATTTCAAAAGTATTATATATAAGGTTTCAAAAACATTAAACACATTATTTTTTAAAAGAAACCCCATGCATAGCTTTCAAAATATTTTCCTCATACATTGACTTAACTTTCAAATTCTGCTTCATATGTCGCCTTGACATATCTAGCATCTCAACTTCATAAGCATTTTTACTTCATGCTTTGACTTAAGCACATCCAGTGCAAGGTTTCAAAACATCTTCGACTTCTAAAATCCATATAGGATCTCTTTATCTTCACATTAGACCCTTGTGGATGATTATCATTCAAATCAGTATCCTTAATTGGATTCCTTGTGTACCTTAATTCGAACATTTCAATTCCTCATAATCGAAATTGAATTTTTTCTTTAAAAGATCTTTCTATCTTCATAGTTAGATTCTTGCTAATGTTTAAAGTACCAAATGAAATCCACGGAATGGATTCCTAGTGTGCTTTAAATGCATGTACGCAATTAACAGAACAAATTAACAAATTTCTAGATAAACAATTTTGTGGTTATGTGACTATGTGTTTATGCATTTTGTGTTTTCTTTTATGCATTTTATGTTTTTTTTTTTTTGCATACTCTGGATATTCGCTATCCAAATCCTCATAGAACCTTCCATATCTTCATATGAAGGAATTCGTAGTAGGATATTCAAAAAGGTACTACCTTAAATCCTTATTGGGCTTCTACGTGATAGTCAAGACCCATGGATTATATAGTACCATTCCATTGATTCATAAGAGACCCCTTGAGTGGTCTTGTCAGAGAGATTGATTCAGAATCTGGTTAAGAACAACACGTGGTGATATAGCTGAACCGACTCCTTGGTAGTCTATTTAGATCATTATTGATTTAATTAAAAGGACCCTACGGTGGTCTAGTCACAATCATCACAAGTTCGTTCATTATTTTCTTCCTCTACACATTATAAGATGCACTACGTGACTATGCAAGGAATTACGTAATTATGGATGCATACATAATTACGAAGTTCAGTGCACGGGAACCACGGTAAGACTTATTATGTGTAAGAACCGATAGTGGCAACCATAACGGTATGTGAACAATGTAATAGAGGTACGGTGGACGCACCAATAACACTTTATATACTTGTATATAAGTGTCCCTCTCACATTGCAAGCATGATGTTATTTAAAGTTACTAGAAGTTTAGGACTCTAACCAGTACTATTTGATCTTTTCAACTTCATGTTTTAAGCTCTCACAAGTTTCCTCAAAATAAATTTCGGGACGAAATTTCCTGAAATAGGGGAGACTGTGACACCTGTGTCACTTCAACCATCAAACAAATACCAAACCAATGAAATATTGTATTTCATAGTTTGTATTTGTAAAAATGTGTGTATCATTTGCACATATCAACTCTTGTTCGATTTCGGGCTCTAAATCGCTTTCTGGAAGGTTATACGCACACTGATGCGTAAATGTAACCAGTTTAATGCAACAAACACTCCGGAATAGTGACATAGGCTTAACATACCTTAAATAACCTTTACATAACTTTGAAATAAGCTTTGAGGGGTTCGGTGTGCTAAAATAAACTTTATGCTCATTCAGGGACTAAAAGCGTCAAAAAGTGCATAAGTTTGCATTTTCGCGCATAACTTACGCTCTGAATACATCCGGACATCCAAAAATTTATGTAAGCACTAAAATATTTTATTTTAGTGTTTGGCATAAGAAAAATCCATTCGTCGCGTCATTTGGATAGTTTTTCGCACTTATGCGCATTCCGTCGTAATTAAGCGAACATCGCGATTGTACGGCCAAACGAACCGACATCTGAGATATTTTTGAGCACATTTTAAGTTCCCTATACTTTAACTTCATTTTAGAGCTTTTAAAGGGGGTTAACGGGCCTTAAACGTGTCGGAAATGACTTAAATGCATGACAGGGACTAAAATTGTAATTCTGCCAAAGTTGATGGCTTACGGACCGTAAGCCATCCCTTACGGTCCGTAAGCCATCCCTTACGGTCCGTAAGGCTTCCCCAGATCTGCAGAATTATTGCAAACAACTGTTTGCAGCTGTCATACCTTCATTTACCACTTGCAAACAGTTTTTACAACACCATGGGCCATTTCTATGGGCTCTAATCGTTTTGTAAAACAAGGGGCACACTTGGACGGCCTAGATCGAAGGTCGTTTCCCGATAAACAATCCTAACGATTCTAGCTTTCCTATAAATACCCCTCACCCATTTCACTTGCAACCCACTTGATATCTGAGATTTTCTCTAAGTTGAAGTGTGCAACACTTCATACCTGAGAAATACTTGGATAATCAATCTTGCGGGGACCCTTTGTAAGTGTTCCTTCGTTCTTTTTATGCGTTTTTAGCTCGAAAGTCAAATTGCGTTTGACTTTCTGCATTGACCAGTTTATGATCAATGCGAAGTTCGTTTGAACTTCATAACGTGAGTGTAATCACGATGGTCATAGTCCTTAGTGACTATACCTACTGATTACCACGTTATCAAGGCTCAGTGACGAGTCGTAGTTTCGGGCAAAATGCGTGTTCTCGCGTATTTTGTAACCAAACTACTCTAGGGTATCAAAACCGTTTGTTTTGATACCAAACCTGTTTTCTAACTTAACTAAACATGTTCTAGCATGTTTAGCTCGTCACTTTTATATTTGTGCTTGTTTAGGGTCGTAAGGGTAAGCGATCTAATAAATCGCTAATACTTTCGAACCCGGCCCATTTGGTCGATCATTAGGATCCGACCAAACACTTTAGGTGACCATAGTTATATAGGGAATAACCTTCCGAGGTTATACCTTATGGTCACGTCGTTTAAGTAGTTGTATGACAAGTAGTTCTTATGCCTTAGGTAAATTACTAAAATACCCTTTTCGCACCAAAATTCATTTTAAGCCTGTGTAACATAACTTTTGACATCTAAACTGATTTAGCAACAATATTAAACATGTTAAGGCATATCTTACTGGTCATAGGGCTAGTTAGGCGGTCCGAACGCGTTTTACGCGGACGACGCGTTAAAGTAGCATAAGCTACCTAGACGGGTCGTAATGGGTCAAAAGCACTTAGGCTAGGTTTCATTTTAGTATGTAGGCTTTGTTAAACCATATCATATGAGTTCCAATACTCATTTGGTTTACGAAACCTCATACTACCCAATCTCCCGATTTAGGTCCGGTTATTTATGTAGTTATCTATATAGGGTGCCGTTTGATTCTGTGATCCCTCTAGCTTTGCTTGGTTGTTGTTCAAGACTTCTAAGCACCCTCAAGTGAGTACATAGACCCCTCTTTTACTGTTTTCCAAACGTTTTGGGGTGAAACACATGTGCCTACTCGTTATTTTCATGCTTTCCATGTTTTCATATCATATACTTGCTATGTTCATTAGTACACTATTAGTACATGATTTCATTATGTTTTGCTATGTATGTTTACTTAACATGCAAGCACATTGTTTTACATTACATCTCTTTTGCTATGTATGTTTAATTAACTTGCTAGCACATTGTTTTACATGACTTTTCTGCTTTGTATGATGACTTAGCATACTTAGTACATTGTTTTATACTGCATCTCTGTTGCATATGTTCTCGTAACATATGGACACATTGTTTTATATCTCTACCTTGTATGTTCACTTAGCATACTAGGTACATTATTTTCATAAAACATGCTTACATTTGGTATATCATTTGGTTTGTTTAACGGGGCTAAATTACATTCATTAACACAGATCATGCCGCTCGGTAGTAGGTAATGGTACCATAGGACTTGACAAATCCCGTTCCTAAAACCCTAGGTTTGTTTGGGTGGAAGGAATGACCGAATCCGAAAACATTTCTTTTGATAACCTTCACTCTAAGGTTATCCGTTTGTCTCAAGGCTTGAATGTAGGCATTTAACATTACCGCATAAATGTTGTATCAGTAAAGCATGCATTATTCTACAAAGCATAACTTTTGATTTATTCAAAAACTTTGTTTTGTACATTTTTGCTTGTGGTTTAAGTAGTCTCATTTTACTTACCATACATGACTTTTGTTTATACATTACATGGTTTATATTGACAAAAGACTTGGTTTTCTCATAAACATTTGACAATTGGTTTAAACATTACATTTTGATGGTTTTTACATAAACATTTGACATTTGACTATACATAAACATTTTTACATTAATTGTTTGTTTTGGTAAGTGATTTAAGTAACGAGACGTGTGTAATATGATACAAGCATGGTGGATACGCCGCTGGTACTTCCTATATATAAGTGTTTGTATGATATTACATATCGTAGCGTTATTTAAATCATTTCAGTTTAGACATATAACACTTTTTATACAAATAACATATTTTTCACAAGACATTGTTTTACAAACAACTTATCTTATACAAACTCATTTTACTTGGTTATTCATTTAATCTTACATTATTCTTTTACATATCATCTACTTTATCATCGTTTTTCAAATGATTTATAAAACAAAACATTTTACAAGGATCATGACTGACCTTTGTTAAACAACCTTTTTCTAAACTTATAAGTCATGAATCCTATTTTCACAAAACCTATGTACTCGCCGGCATTTTTATGCTGACGTACCTATTTTCACATGTGTTTCAGGAAATGATGCATAGGATTGATCAAGATACACTTAGGCGGACTTGGGCCTTAGTGACAATAAAAGATGGAAGACTAGTTAATTTTGTTATACTTCTTTGTTTGATAATACATTGTAACTCTTTTAATTCAATAAAACAATATTTCAATTTTCCATGTGTTATGAAACAATGATTCTGTTACAACACTCCCTGACGTTTCCGCCACGATTTGTTGTTTTACGTGGTCGGGGTGTGACATAATCAATAAGGAAATAAATACACAAACTCAGGAAACAGGCAATAACCTACCATGGGAAGGTAAATTAGATGGACAATGGGTAAATCTCCATATGTTAGCCACTACAGCAGTAAATGCTAACTTATATTAAATAGTTGAACCGCCAAACCAGTACCAGCACCCATGCCACCTATGAGCCAGAAACTTTAAAGGAACTTCGCCCATTAAATAACAACTTAGTAGAAACAGGAGATAGAATAAACCTTATATAAAAGGATGTTGAGCATAATACTCCTATAACATAGATAGACTAAAATAAGTTACGAATGCATATTCACTAGTATATTTTGAATTCCAGTTGTAGTTTGTAATAAATACATATACATATATAAGTCGCAATGTTCACCATTTTTAATCAATCTATTTTATGATTGTACCCAAATGTTTGTACTAGAAATTTATACTTTGATTTAAAATACATATTGAAATATATGATATAAAACTTTAAAACTTTGTGGTTTTAATAATATTGTTTCAAAATAATTTATATTTAAAAAAAATTATAAAACCGAAGCTATTAAATTAACCGAAAGGATTTTAAGAATTAATAAAATTTAAAAGATTGCTTTAGTGGATCGAGCCAAAGCAAGTTTTGAAACCCAGGTGTACCAATTTACCACTCCATTTTATCACTTCTGGTTTGTAACCAGTTGACCATAAGACTTCATACTTTCATAGTTTTATAAATAACTAATGTTGGGATTACTTGTAATGATTTCTATTAAAATACTTAGCGATAAAATAAATGGTTAAATGAATATGATAGATATTCATGATTAAATAAAATCATTTAAAATTTTTAGAGATTTGGGTTGATGGGACAACGTAAAAAGGCCTAACTAAACGTTGAAAGCGTTTCTACAGATCTTTAATACTAAGGTATGTACAGAATAGGTCTTATGCATAGAGATAGCTAATATAAGATTATAAGATTAACCAGTCATATTAGTTATAGGATGGTGTATCTTAAATTATAAAGAAAAATATTCGAGTCAGCTGGCTGATGTATAATAGTTAAATAATACAATATTAGTAAAAGAGTTGAGTTGATAAATTGGATGCTAAACTTACCTTAAGTAGTTTCGAAGTTCTCGTACTTTAAAAAGATTATAATGAAGATAAAAGAGATGAGATTGAATTGTGATTGGTTAAATAATGGAAATGGAGATTCTCATAAAATAATTGTGATAATAAAATATCAGTGATGTACTTGTGACACAAATAAATTTTATAAAATCGGTTACGTGAATCTATAAAAGATCTATTTAATTGAATACTTGAATATAGATCTCGAATATATACGAAGTAAAATATTAATCTTAACATAAATCAAAACACTAAATATCTTTTGAATATAAAATAGACATACTTTGATGGTATGAGATGAAGTACGCTACATAAGGTTTGGAAAAATTAATATTTAATCTTATATATATATCTGTTATATTGTTATAACTAAAGTTTTCAATTACATAAAGTAATTTATGTATAGTATATATCTTTTGGTAACCCATAAATACAATGTCATGGGTCACATATGCACATATTCTTCTAAATAAAGCTTCTCAATCTTAAATGTATATTATGATTGATTCTTATAAAGGAAAAGGTAAGAATGTGATAATTGGAATAGATATATAGATCGTTACTTGAGGAGAAATTATTAAGGTAATATAAATGGTGAGTCTGGTATAGTTTAACCCATTAGTTAAAAATGAAATTGTTCTTATGAGTCCAGAAAATTTATATTTTGAGTATTTTATTTCCCTAAACTTTTAATTCCAAAATATTATATTTGACAGAAATTTATTTAAATATATTACTTTTATAAAAGGATAAAATAAAGTCATGGAAATAAGCTGGACGATTGGTACCATCGGATGTATAGTTATTATTTTATATATGTATATATATTCCGTAAGTTTAATATTAACTAGAGATTTGAAATTTTGTACACATATATGCATATATCCAATAGAATTTCTTGATGATATACCCAATATAATATCTTCTGTAAGATAAACATAAGAGAAAATATCATTGGTGATTCATATGAAAACATGAATTCATTATAAACCATGAAACCTACTATGTTTTAAAAATACCATATGTTTCAATAAAATATTCATTGCCACGGAATCTAAGGTTATATATGCATAAATAAAAGAGTTAGAATTTTGATAATTACCGGTAAACACCCAGGAGAGTATTTAGACTTGAACCTAAGGAAAATGCCTTAGTATAAAGCTTTGAGATAAGCCAATTACTTACATAGATAAAGTGTGATGGTTATTGGTATTCCGTGAGGATAATGACTAGAAAAGTGCAAGTATGATAAATAAGCAATAACACTTGGCCACTGTTATTTCTTGTTTATTGGTACTACTCGGTTCTAGAATATGATCCATCATGAGAATACTAATTTCCTTGTTTCTTGATATAAGTCAAAATAAATCAAGATTTGAGAAAAAATCTATGTATGGGAAATACAATGATAATTACCTCTCCGACAAGACTGGGTATGGTGTAGTAGACTCTCCAGCTTGTCCGGGTAAGATGGGGGTACCTCTCCGGTGAGACCGGGTAAGATGGGGTATATATTATGTTAATGAAATTCCCTAAATAGTACCATGACCTGATGTCTGACTTGTGAATCTGTTAAATACATTGACATTATGGATGGTGTGCATATTACCGTATATGAAATATAGATATGTATGTCTATGAGGAAATCCAAAGACCATATTGATTGACAATTAGAAATAAATCACGAACAAGTGTGTCAATGATAATTTTAGACTTATTTATTAGGAATCTCCCGTATACGTCTATAATTTCGATATCAAACATTATTTCGTTTGATCATCCGTCTCGTAGTTCGTGCGACAAGATAAACAACAGGAACTCTATAAGTTGGGACGCCATCGAAAGTATAAGAATTCCCCTCGCAATTATTGACGCATTAGGAAACCTATAACTAAAAGTTGTGCTAAGACACAAAACGTCTAAAACTTATGCTAATAGTAAGTTTACCTTCATTAAGAAACTCTTGAGAAGATAAGAGTCTCAAAACATAAAGAATAGTTATGGTCAAAGTTCAAAGCAAAGACCAGAATAAACTAGGATCATGACAAACTAAAAGTGTTCTTCTATATTTCAGCAAATCTCGAGGACGAGATTTAAAATAAGGTGGGGAGGATGTAACATTTCTAAAATTTATAAAAAATAAACTATATAGAAACTCATATTATTAAACGAATAAATTACGGGTAAGTTGACTGTTAAAAATATGAAGTACCTAGACTGGCCTATGAACCATTTAATAATTAGATTATAAAAATACATTATATTTAAACCTACTCTGTTTTTAATAAAACTTGGTTCAAAATGTAGATTAGAATATTCTTGTTCTAATGGAATATTTATCATTATATAAAACATTATAATTTATAAGTTATAAGCACCAAATAAGTGAAGCAGTTAAATTAATTATAATATATATATATATATATTAAATATATATAAATTTTAGAATTCTACAATTTTGAATGTTGGACAAGTGGACGTATGGAAATTTAATGCAAGTACACATGAATTAATTAAATTCACTTACGTGTCCATTTACATAACTTCCACTCTAAGATTTTGAAGCATATAAATAGGGGTAGTATCTCCAACAAAATTTTCTGTTCATTTCCTTCATCTAGCTTTCGATCCCTTCTCTCTTTCTAAAGGCATATTTTGAGCTATAATAATAATAAAGCCCTGTCCCGTTTTAAGTGTTTTAACCCTGGTCACTGATGCCCTGTCCGACTGACGTAGGGCCCCGTAACGTATGTCAAGGCTCTGCCTAAATTCGTTGGGGTTCTGTCTCGTGACGTAGGGATAAAGTGGAATTGGGTTACTATACTTAATGTAAGTACACTATATATTTTATTAAATAATTCAGGAGTTGTACCAAGATATATCAACCCTCCAAAATATTTCTGACACCCCTAATATATTTAAGATACCCCTATATGTTTTTAAATACACTCCATATGTGAAAACCGAGCCCGAAATACAATATAGCATTAAAAATAATTGAAAAACAAGAAAAGTTAAGTTGAGGCGGGCCGCGTAAGGTACCCCATAACCCTTATGCGGGCCGCGAGAGGCTAAAAAGGTGGCGCAGCCCGGTGCGGCCTCGTGGCCCAACACCCGGCAAGTCTATAAGCTGACCCAGCCTAGCTACGTTTGACCTGGTGTCAACGCGGGCCGCGTAGACCTTGGTCTACCTTTACGCGGGCCGCGAGAGGACCAAATATCAGCACTATATATAGAAGGCCTCGGATCTTCAGTTGAATTCGTTCATAAATATTTCCTTTCTCTCAAATCTGAAGTATAGGCATTATACATGGGTATAATACCCCCCTAAATAACGAAGTTCTGCTCCGTTGTAAGTATTATAACCCCTGGATACGTATTAGATACGCTGCCCGATTGATCTAGGGTTCCGTAACGGCTGTCGTGGTTCTGCCCGACGTAGTCGTTGGAATGCCGTCTCGGGGAGGGTATTACTAATGTTAAAATAGGTTATTATACTAACACGTGTGCTTATGTGTAAATTATAGATTGTCACCAGGAAACCCTTACGGAAAATCTAAGACAACAATGTGAGTAATCTCCTTTTTGTTAACAGTTTTTACAAAACCTTAACTATTTTACAATGCAATTTTAGCAGTGATTGAGTCTTTGTAATTCTTCAATTACTGCCGGTATGTTGGGGTTTTGTATACAAAATGTACTACACTGTGAGTAGTAAGTCGGGATGACAATACGTTACCATTGGACAATGAGTTAGCCAATGTGTAATATGACCCACAAGTCAGGTTTGACAGTACTAATGGAGTAGTTGTGTAGAAATAAACAATGTGATCGCTCTCAATACTGTTTAAATTAAATTAATGTTTCTTGATTAAAGTGGGATTCACTCACCAGTATTTCCTGCTGATAAAATGTTTTAAACACGTGTTTCAGGTAACTTAGTGTGAAGCCAATAAAAGCCAGCTGGAGAGCACTGAAGGCTTGGAAAAGTGGCAATAAAGTTACATAAAATAAAATAGATGTTTTTATTAAATAAAATAGGATTTATTCCTATAAAAATGTGTGTACTGCAAACTTGGGTTTTATCCCATGTGTTTAATATTATGAAAATGTGGTATCTTACTCTGATAAAATATTTCCTAACTACGGTCCTGATGAAAATTCCGCTACCAAATTAGACAATACGCGATACCACCGAAACTGGCTCGCGGCCGCCCGTTCCCAGGAATTAGGGATCGGGGGTTGTAACAATCTGGAACGAAGGTTTTAATAACCTATTAGATTCCTAACGGGTCTTACTTAAGTTTAAACTTAGACCGGTTAGTTTTAATGAAAGATTTACGGTTCAAAACGCGAGATTAAGCGAAGACCGGATTAGAATGTAATTTAGACCCAAAAAGTATGAAGACTTGTATAATATGGGTAAACTAAATACATTCTGGATTTCGAAGTAAAAATGATAAGGTTTGGCCCGTTTCGGTTAATTTATGCGAACTAGTTACATAAACCGTATCGAACACGAAAAATGCATAACGGGTAACCAAATGAGTCATGAACAGGTTCCCTAAGTTAATATGCTTAAAATGTGTTATGATATTAGTAGGATACCTTCCATTATTACCAAAACGAATTTAAAATGAATTTAAGCCCCGTAGGGGTATTTTGGTCATTTTAAAGATTATAAAAGAGGTTAAATGACAATCTGAGGTTCTGGTCTAAAATGATCAGTTAAAATATTTATTTTAGTAGGTTATATCAGTAAGATATTGCATATATGTGAAATTTATCATTTATGGCCAAACAATGCACCGTAGGGGCATTTTGGTCATTTCACATAAGCTTTAAGGGTCAAATTTGGAAATCTGAGTTCAAAAATTTTACCTACTGTTAAAGTATAAAAATTTACTTATAATATCAGTAGGTAACGAGTTTTTGGTGTAAATATAATTTTAACCCAAACTATGCGTTTAAAAAGCGTAAAAGTCGGTATTTGACGATTTTCGAGTTATTTAAAGAAATCTGAGTTTTTGATCAGTTTATAAAGCTCAAAATATTTTATTTAACATATGAAATCAGTAGCAAAAGGTTTGGCATCAAAATGTTATGTAAAACTCATCTTATCTAAGAAAAGGGCAATTTCGTCAATACCGAATTTACTTTAAAACTCTGTAATATAATCAGTTTAAAATTCAATAAAAATTTCAAAAAATCCCTAAATATTATATTACATCAGTGGGTAGAAAGTGTGGTGTCAAAATTTGGGTTTAAATAAGTTTTATGCCGAAAATGCCGTTTAATAATAAAAAGGCTTCAATTTACGATTTTGAGCTTAACTCCAAATTTAGACCACAAACTGATGTCAAATTTTTAGGACATGATTATAAATTAGTAATAAAGGTTTTTTTCCTCCCACATTTTCAAAAATCTCGTTTTTATATCAAAAGGGCATAATGGTCAACAATTAAGCATTTAACGGAAACATGCAAATGATTTGGATTACAAAGGAACCATATTGTATAATCTCAGAGGGTTATACTAACATGTAATATGGTCCTAATAGAACCCTAAGGCATATCAAAACTAAGCTAAATCGGGTCAGAACTGAAAGTCAAAGCAAAAGTCTACTTTTGCGACCTTCGGTTCCGAACCGAGCCTAAACTCAGAATTGTCGGGTTGAACATGCCTAGACATGTTCAATTAATATTTACCAAGTTATTAAAGTGACAAAACTGATTTTATTTCCTATACATCATTAGTTATGAATTTTATTTAAAAACCGACTTGTTTGACTTTTATTTTAATTATTTTGACCCGACAATTAACTAAACAAACGTGGTAATTAGGAGGTGCTCTTTTGAGGGTTTAATACCTACCTAATTACGATCACGTAGCCATGTTCGTTGCGAACAATGGCTCGATCATTTAAAAGTCAAAGCGTTTATTGCGAACACTTGACTTTTCGGCTTTAAGAGCCAAATAACTTAACTAAGCACGAAAGGAACACTTACGAGTGGTCCTTAGGACTGAAGGAGGTTCCCAAGTTGGTCAGGATCCTCTTAAAATCAGAGAGCAAGAGCAGAAATGGAATGAAGTGAAATGAGAGCCAAAACAAGTGGGTATTTATAGGAATTCAAGAACCGTTAGGATCATTCCTCGATCAACGTGCTTCAATCTGGATCGTACAAGTATCACCCACTATTTTGGTAATCTATGGGTGCCCAAAACAAGCCCCTAGAATGAAGAAACCAAGCACATAACCTAGAAACCAGATGCTGTTTATGAAAAACTGGTTTTTACTGATCTGGTGTTCTCTCGCGCCCCGCGTAAGAGTCAGGGCAATCTTACGCGGCGTGCGACCTCAGATGATCACAACAACAGTTTCATAAATTACAACTTTAGTCCTTGCAAACTTGTAAGGTCCTTTTTCGACATGTTTAAGGCCCGTTAAGCCATTTTCAAGGCTCTAGAATGATGCCTAAGCATAAGGTACATGAAACATGCTTGAAAATATGCCGGATGTTGGTTCGTTTGGTCGTACAGTCGCGTTGTTCGGCTAATTACGACGAAACACGAACGGACGCGAAAAACGATCTAAATTACGCCACGAATGGAATTTTATCGTTCCAAATACTAAAATAAGATTTTTTAATGATTACATAAATTTTTTTGGATGTCCGGATATATTCAGAACGTAAGATATGCGCGGAAATGCAAACTTATGCACTTTTTGATGCTTTTAGCCCCTGTTGATCAAATAAGTTTATTTTTGCGCACCAAACACCTCAAAGCCTATTTCTAAGCTATGTAAGGGATATTTAGGGCATGTTTAACTTATGATCATGTTCTGGAATGTTCGTTACCATTCGATTCGGTATACTTTTTCAGTTTGACGCAAATAGTCCTTCTAATGCGCAAACTTGCGCATATCATTGTTAAATAGCATCGAAGCCTTATCTAATCCATATTAGGCATTCTCGAGAGTATTATTAAACATTACGATGTCTTGGGTTCGTAAAAAGGCCATTCAGAGGTATAATTAAACATATTGACGCTTTTAACCCCTTAAACTTGCAAAGTTGCGCGTATCGTCACCTATAGGCATAAAAGCCTAAGATGGCCAATATCTGGCATCCCCGAGAGTATAACCAACCAAAATGAAGCTCTTGGTTTGTTAAAAGGTCACTCAGAGGTAAGAATTAACATGTTGACGCTTTTAACCCTCTGTTGCGCAAACCTTCAAACTATTACGCAAACGACTACTCTTGATCAACAAGCTGCTTGATGTGTGCGAGTGTGTATATAAGGTTAAGTATATTTTAACCCCTTTTTACATGTTAGCCAAGTTTTAAATTTATAAAACACAATATTTTACTAACACCAAACACACATATGGGCAAGTGCACCCGTCGTGAGCGTAGTATAGTGTTGGCAAGATACCGAGGTTGTCCAAGGACACAAGAGCTTTTAATACCGGTTTATCCTCAACGTCTAATCAAATAAAAAATTAGAAAAAAGGTTTTTAAACTAGAAAAATAAAAACTAACTAAAATGCTGAAAAATAAAATAAAAATAAAAACAGATAGACAAGATGAATCACTTGGATCCGACTCGTGTTTAGTGTAACCTTTGATTATTTCCGCACTTTTGCACTTTTTAAGATATTATCTTAGTTATTGTAGTAGGCCCATCTTTTGAAGGTGACGTTACCCTCAACCCAGTAGTTTGAGTCAGCAAGGATACAATCCTAAAGGGTCGGATTATTGAAAGATAATTAATTAAGTTATTAATGCATATTATGGTAGGCCCCTCTTTTGAAGGTGACGTTACCCTCGGCTAAGTAGTCCGAGTCAGCAGGGATACAGTCCTAAGTAGCCGGGTTAAAGTATTAATAGTAGCTTACATATGAGGGGATCAAAGAGTTTAGACCCCCGCCATCCAATACTGGTGGGTATTGAAGGAGGTCCTACTAAATTTGACCCAGGTCCTTGCTGGATCTATACACTGAACAAGGCAAGACTCTTACCAAACCGTTCCCTTAACCCCCGACCAGGTAGCCAACATATCACCATATAGACCGTGGAGATATGAATGGTGAAAATCTTTTATTTTATATAGACAGTAAAATAATGCCAAGACACCACGGACAAACGATAAGGAAGAATCACCGTCAACATAAGAAACTAGTTATTAAAGTCATTAATACATAACCAAGTAAAAAGTGCGAAAATATTAAAAATAAAAAGTATTACACTAGACACTTGTCTTCACCAAGTGATGTAAGAGACTTAGGCAAACATGGCCTTTGATTGTCAAGAACTCTTATGATCAATCTTGGATCCCGAGATGACTCACACACTCTATGATGGACGATGGATGATGGTGGTGGATGATGGAGTTGTGATGGTGGTGGGTGAAGTGTGAGAGAGGTGGCGTGCCAAGGGATGGTTTGCAAATGAGCCAAGCACCCATATTTACAGGCTGAACAGAGACTCGGGCACGGCCCCGTGTCCACCTTCCTCCCTTTCTTCATTAACTGCAGTTTGTATGTATTAGTTGACCACGCCCCCGTGTCCGCTGGGCACGCCCCCGTGTGCAGAAGCGTATCTGTACTATCAAGATTTCCCCAGATTCTGCGAATCTTAGAGTTGACCACGGCCCCGTGGTGGGTGATAGAAGCTTCTACAGCTTTGTCTTTTCTGCTGACACTTGGGCACGCCCCCGTGCTCATTGAGCACGAGGCATATTCAGCCTTCTGTTCTCTTGTTTTGCTTGGGAAGATGCTGTCGGGGAGGCTGGGTATGCCACGTTTGTTCCTTTTCTTGTATTTATGTTAGATTTAGATTCCTTTTTGCTTCTTTTGTTCATTTGAGCTCATTTAATCCTGAAAATACAAAAGGAAGACAAAAACACACTTTTTCCAACATTAGTACTAAAAAATGGTTAGTTTTATGCCACAATTGATGTAATTTGTATGTTGCATTTTGTGCACATCAAATACCCCCACACTTAAATCTTTTCTTGTCCTCAAGCAAAACTCTTTATTATGTGGCTTTACACTCCCAAATGGAATGGGTAGAAGAGAAGGTTTTTGGGCTTGTCGTAGAGTGTCGGGATTTCCAAGATTCTTTATTAAGTTTTATTT
Source organism: Helianthus tuberosus (assembly GCA_030545235.1). Lineage (NCBI taxonomy): Eukaryota > Viridiplantae > Streptophyta > Magnoliopsida > Asterales > Asteraceae > Helianthus > Helianthus tuberosus. The sequence goes on along the minus strand of CM060396.1, from coordinate 154,986,146 downwards.
TTATCTATTTACAATCCTATTCGTCATGATTTATTTAAAACATTACATAAGATAAATTACTTATTAGGGCATAATCATGCCTTTTTTAAAATTCCACTTATATACAAGTTCACATACCTCACGGGGGATCACTCAACACTCGGCCGAAGATGTATTTTAGTGGATCACTCGAGAGCGGCATGGAACTTACTCCTACCATAAGCTTGCCAAGCAATCAATCCTCCTCCTTTTTAACTATACACCTTTGTAAATATCAAGAGGACTTTTGGATTAAGGGTTAGGCTTGGGTTAAAGGTAGGTGGTTGGGTTAGTGGTTAGTAAAAGGGCGAAAGGCGTAAAAAGCGTCGGTTTTCGTAAGACTTTTTATTTTTGAAGTTTTTATTTTGATGAAGCCATTATTCAAACAAAGTTATTTTTGATAAACTTGTTTCTTTATTTCTCTTTTGCTTCATCATCATCATCATTTTTTTTTGAAAGTCATAAGAAAAAAAAACCGAGCTTGTTACTAAAACAAAGGGTTTAAAAATAAAAAAAGGTTTTGGTGGGTGAAAGGGTGTTTGTTTTGGGTTATGAAATGAAAAAGTTTAGGCTCAAAGGGGTTAACTAGGGGGATTTTGGGTAGGTGGTAAAAAAAAGAAAAATAATGGTGTGGAAAAAAAGGGTTAGTCCTAATGCCTTACTTACTTGGGTTTAGGTTGGTAAGGATCGGGAATGTATCGTCGTGGCAAGTTCTAGAGTCGTAAGAACCAAGCGGCTATTCACACAAGAAACGAAAAATGAGCATTTAGTTTAAAGATATATATTTGTATGCTCAATAAAAGCTCAAAACTCACTTTTTGTGGGAATGGGTTTTTATGTGATCAAGTATATATAATCAAATTTTAATTAAGCTTGTCATGCCGTTTCATAATTTTCTTATGTTGGTTCTTTTTATCACGACGCTATTGGTTGTAAATTTGTAAAAATATAACCTTCTTAGAACTTGAAATTCTCAAATTAAACTTAGACAAGTAAAAAAATGAAAAATTTTAAAAAAAAATTTGGGGTGATTAGCGGTTCCAATAGAGTTTTGTGTAAGTCTTGTGATTAGGACTTGCAAGATTCAAGGTTTTAGCATCCCCCCCACACTTAAATTACACATTGTCCTTAATGTGTCCCAAAAATAAGTTTTTAGGTTGATTGAATGTGTAAAAAGGTGTGAAAAAGCAAAAGTTTGTGTTACTGGGCGTCTGGACACGGCCCCGTGTCGGATGGACACGACCCCGTGGTCAGAGTGCCAGTAAAAATTACTTACAGAAGGTGGACACGGGGGCGTGTCGGCTGGACACGACACCGTGTCTTGCAAAAGTCTACAGAATTAAACAAACAGCAGGTCTGGGGCAATGGGCACAGGGGCGTGTCGGCTGGACACGACCCCGTGTGGACAATCTGCAAAGGTCAAAAACAGGTATCTGGCTTCGTTTTTCCTGCTCCGGCTTTAGTAGCACTAATATTTAGTACTCTAAGCCTCGTATGTACCTGTTTTATCAATAAACACTACACCAAACCAAAGCAAGCATCCTAAATTACCATCGTTCGACATCCACATCACAAAGTTAAAAAGAAAAACAAATGCAGAAAATAAAAAGAGTTAAAGGAAAGTAAATGGTTCAACACACGGCACGCAGGCCGGAAATTGTTCAAAAGAAAAAGGGGTTAACCTGTGGGATCACCAACCATCTGCTCCTACCTCTACTCCTCCCGCCTAGTCCATGTCCTCGTCCTCATAGTCATCACCTCCTCCTCCGTGCCCCGCCATGTACTCCTGGATGTTCCCAATGTCATCCTGAATGTCAGAGATGTTTCTCTCAATCGCTTTGACCCGGGTGTACGTGTTGCTCGCCATATTATAGGTGTTCCTGGTGCACATGAGGTTTTCCTGCAATAAATCATGTAAACTTTGGAAGTTAGGAAAACCGCCTCCTTATGAGGAGGATTGGCCCGGATCACCGTAGGGCTGGTATTGGTATTGAGGAGGTTGTTGAAACTATGGAGCGTGAAGGACGAGTGCCTCTTGCGTGTTCCATGCATGCCCTTGGACTCTTTGGAAGCTAACCGACCCGTCTCCGGCTTCATAGATCAAGTTCATGGCGCGGCAGATGTGTATGTCCACTCTTCCCGACCATGGGCTCTTTTGGAAGGACCTGGGCATGTTCACGAAGTGCTTGAAGAGACGGTAAATCCACCCCAAAGAAGATAGGGGTTGGTGGAGTAGCAAGCCGGTTCCAATGCATGTTGTGGAGCAGGAGGTACGGAACATCGAGGTGTCTGCGGTTATGAATGCAATGAAGGACCACCAGATCTCTCAACCCAACAACGCCAGTACTGTAATGCCTTTGGCTAAGAGAGTAAGTGAGGACCCTATGGATGTAACGGTAAAGCGGGTCCCTCAGCTTAGTGCTCTTAGTGCTGCTCGGGTTGTAGTGCCCTTCTCCTATTTGAGCCCAAGCGGCTTGGCGCTCGTTTTCATCCAACTCTCGCACCCCTCCGGTGTTCTCTTCATTACCTGCATCTTCCTCCGCATACAAACCAACTATCGACCCAAACTGTGCCATCGAAATCGAGTACTTAGTCCCCCCACATCGGAACTCTACCCCATCATTGTCAAATGGGTCACACCTTGAATTGAACACGAATGTGCTATAGAACTCCAGATTGTACTCGTGGACTGAGCGAAGTCGAGTGGTTAGGGCAACTCTTAGTGGGCCGGTAACGAGGTTGTTAAACCGGTCAAGTTGGTTCACCATTGCCAAAAGATCCATGCACACTTGTCTTGGGTATTCTTCCGGTCTGGTTCGAAGCACATCATATCTTGCGTTAGCGTCCTGCTCAGTTGCATTGAACCTTGTGTTGGGATTGAACCCTACAGAGGAACAGATGATGTAAAGCCAAAACTGGTTCAGAACAGTGGATTCATCATAAGCAGCGGTTTGCACTAAACTTTCCCCTTGACAGTGGCTCCAACATCTGATATGATCCAAGTACTGCCCTTCTCAACAACTGCCGATCTTGTAAACTACTGTTAAGTCAACGCACTGATGTAGCATAAAGACTGAAGCTCAATCTACAGACGGAATCCAAGCACTGCTGAAGAGTTAAAGCACTGCCCATTCAAGGTCTGATCACCCTTTGAAGAAAGCACTGATGCTCAACATCAGTGGTTGACTACATCAGTGTAATGAAGAATCAGTGTTTATACATCAGTGCTTAGAAAGTAATCAATGTCTGTATGGTCAACAGTTATAGATCAGTGGATAGAGTTTGTTAGACTGTTAGACGTCGCTTTCATGGTGACGTCAGCTGAGATACCTCAGTGGTTTGGTTTGCCTATAAATGTAACAGTACCCTGTACTGTTACATTTGATTGACTGAGCGAGTTCTTCTCCTCAATTCAATCCTTTCATCTTGTGCAACCAACCAATGAAGTATCAGGCTGAGGGGGAGCTTAGTTTATAAGCTTGCTTTGTAATCTTTTGATTTGCTTTGTAACCTTTCGATTGATGAAAAGCATTTGTTTATCAAACTATTCTCTTCTTTGATTGTGTTTACAAAGTTTGTTTCATTTCCGCTGCACTTAAACTATGTTCATCTCTATTGATTATACAATTTACACAAACAAACACTATCATGAGGGCCTCCGATCCTAACAATTGGTATCAGAGCGAGGACAGTCAAATTCGATCTAACAATCAATTTGACATAACAGTTCGGCTCAAAATTCATTGATACTAAGGTTGGTTGTATTTGTTGAAAAATAGAGTAACGAGTAATAACGTTCAAAGTTGTTTATTCAAAAACTCTGTAAAACAACCAAGATGTCATAAGACACACAAAATTCACATAACAAGTGATGTCATGCATAAATCACCAATAGTTTCATATCTGGAAACTTGTCTGGTGACTTTGGTGTGATTATTCTCTTTACAAAATTGATTTCAAATGTTATTATGAAGTTTGTGTTGTTTTCATCATAACTACAGCTAAGGTGTTCACCTCATGGTTGACAAAAGCCTATGTGCGGATAAAAGCACTTGTGTCTTTGTTAACATAAAAAGAGGGAAATCAAAAACCTTAGTGATTTGAATCTTATGTATTGAAAAACAGGTTGAGTGTCCTCTAAAAGGACCAAAATCAATTGTGTTAAGAATACATTAAGAAAATCAGCAGTCAAAATATCCAGATCATGAGTAATGTGAAATTTGGCATAAGCATGTGCAAAAATGACCAAATCTCTCAAAACATTGCTGAAAATGATTTTGGATTGAGTATTTTTTCCTTAAAATCCTTCCAGTAAAAGTTTCAATACTTTTCTATGGAAAGGGTAAAAAGGGAAAGAAGAAAAATTACAAAAAAAAAAAAACCCCCCTCAAAAGTGTGTTTATCTCAAAACTTTTGAAATCAAAAGAAAAGAGTATAAACATAAAACACTTATGAGTCCAAAATTGGGTGAATAATGGTCATCAAGCAACTATGTGCATTCATTGATTCAGGGAAATTCAGGATGTTACTTTGCAGATATCTCATTATCACCATCAAAAGATGTTGAACATGATACTGTGTTATCACAGGACAAAATCATTTCCTTCATCTGAGCAGCAGATGTACCAAAACAGCTGGTAAAGCTCACCCACTGATCCACCAGCAGTTGCTGATAGAAGTCCATCAAAAATGGATAGAAATCACTTGACTGCTACCTCAAAAATTGCTTGATCAAAGTAGCCCTTCACCTCTATTTCCAAGTCCACAACCACTGTTGATAAAAATCTACTAACAGTGGATAAAAATCAACACTGGTTATCACCAATTCCTTTTATTCCTCCACTTTCACCTTCAAACAGTTGTTGGATCATTAAAGTCACCAACAATTGTTAGCTCAGATGACTCACATCTGCAGCCTCACCTTTTAAACCTCAATCCTTTTTAATCACATCCATTTTACCATACACTTGACAACATCAATTGGAAGGGATTCTTATAAAAAGTTTATCCCAAAACCTTTGTCTTCTTCTTGACTTTCTACCATTCCATCAACAAGTCATGTGCCTTATAGCACTGAAAGACAGAAAGTTGGGTAGCTGTCATTTAAGAGGAGCTTCAGCAGTTCAGTGACAACAAGTTTGAAAACCTTGTGCCACAACCAAAGGATGAGAATCTATTTGGCGAAAAGTGGGTTCTCAAAGAACATTGCATATGCTAGGAGCATGTTTGACAAGTTTTATCAAACTCAAAACAAGTACAAACATCAAGATGTTATTGACTGTGCACAGATTGAAGAATATTATGATGCTGCTGCTGTTGCTGAAAAGTTCAACTGTTTGTAACTTCAAAATATGTTATTGAATTTTGGTATAGTTGCTCAAAAGATTGTTTTTATGCAGGGCAGTCAAGTAGCTGAAATATATTATCAAAAAGTTCAATATCTCATTAATTCACCATCATTCATTATCAGACATCACTTTGTGAGGGATTGCTATAAAAAGGTTTGATTTCATCTTTAACATGTCCATCCTAAAGATCAGGTGGTAGATGTACAAACTTAAATATTGGATTCATCTACTGTTAAAAACTTGATCCCTATGATTGGAGTGCTAAACATGGATTAAAGCAAGCTTTCTTGTGTTCCATGTGTAAATAGCATAAAAATGTTTTTAGAAAAATAAAAATTAACCTTAAAAATAGTTTAAAATTGAATTTTCAATAATCATCAAAGTCTGTTCAAAGCACTGATGGCATTAAAACTCTATTAAATAGTAAAATCTATCCACTGCCAAAGTGTATCCTCTGTTTGTGCAAAACACTGATTTACAACAGAGGTTACACGTGGACAGATGTTATTCAACAGTTGTGTGCATCAGATGCCATCATCACTTTTTCAAATAAATGGCCTTACACCTGAAAACATTTACAAGGCTATCAAAAAATTTCCAAAACAAAAGCAGAGGTACCTGAGCAGATTTTAGCAGCTACCACTGCTCCTCAGATATCTATTGCTGAGCCCACTGCTCAAGGTGATCACAGCAGTAACACAACTGCTGTGAAACCCACACCTAAATCCACCAAAAGACCAAAACAAAAGAAAATTCAAAAGCCCCCCCCCCCCCCAAACCTACAATAAAGGCAACTCTGGAAGATGAGATCCCAGAGCAACTGCCAGTGATAACACAAAAAGTCACTTGAAACCACTACTGCTACTTCCTCACAGCAGATGGTAGAAAGGTCTCAACCCATGCCTCAAACTCCTCCTGCTTCTTCTAAAAAAGAACAGGTTGAAAGAACAGGGACACCAAATTATGATGCTCTGGAATCACTTGATTCCATCATCCACAGCCCATTGCCCGGGGCAAATTCACATTCTACTCCCATCATCACTTCACAAATACCACCATCAATAATGACCTTGTTGCATGCTTTGGATATAACTCAGACATAAATCAGTTCATCTCAATCACCTATCACTGAGAGTATACTCCAACAAGTGACTGAGTCTGATGCTTATACCTCTGCTATCCCAGCAACAACTGAGGAGGTTACACCCCTTGAGTTACAAATAACTCTTGGTGGTAGTTCAAGTGAAGCAGCTACTACAAGTGCTGAACCCACTGGTTTGCACTTGGACAGTAGTTTCATCAATAAGACTTCCTTGAAGGCAATTTCTTCACTAAGAACTCTTGTGTATCCAGTCTTCACTGATTCACTAAAAAGCATTTCTCATTATGAAGAAAGAAGTCCTCAGTACCAAGACAAAGGGGCAACAGTGGATGATTTTTGGGATACACTTCCTCAATCAACCACTGTTACAACCACTGCTAGTGGGAAATCAGATGACCCCATTAAGTTGGGTGATGGTTTTGATGTACCAAGAATTGACGGCTAGAATTAATAAACTGGATACATCTGTTGCAGAAATCAAAGACATGCTGCAACAGTTGTTGAAGGCACAAAAGGTACCATCCACTACTGCACCACCTCCAACAGCTACTCCATCATCTGCTCCTACTCCAGATGAGCTGTGGAATTTGTTTCAACCCCTGCAACTATCTTCGAAAGAATTGATGATGCCAAAAAGGGGGAGAAAAATGACTCTGAGGAAAATCTTTCAGTAACTTCTGCTGAAACATCTGTCAAAGAAAAGGAAAAGGGAGGTGATGAAACCTTGAAAATTCAAGCAGATGATGAAGATACACAAATGAGGATCGTTCAAAGTCAAGTCAATTCAGCTGGTCTCAAAACCACTGCTGATATTAAAAGGGTAAGGGATGAGAGCAGAGCTTTGGTTGAGAAAAAGTTAGTTTTGCAAAAAGGAAAAAGAAGACGTTGGTACTTCATTAAAGAAGAGTCATGTTAGAAAAATAAGGCAATCAACCACCACAACTTCTAAAACAAAGCCAATTACTACTTCAACCACAACTTCTGTTCCCACAAAATCACTTACACCTCCACCATTAACAACATATATCACCCAAACAACTGCCACAAATACCACATCAACACACACCACAACCACTGCCATTCCTACTAAATCAACCACTGCCACATCTAAAACATCACCACCACCACAAACACCACCTGCTGCCATCCTTCATCTAAGAAGGAAACAAAGCAGATGGATGCAGAAATCTCAAAAGAAGAACAAGCTTGAGAAGAATATATCATGAAGATGGTTCTTCAGACACTTAGAGCGGAACTACATGAAACAGCAAAATCTTAAGCTATGGCTCAAAGTTGTCATCACCAGGCCTCAATTTCCAAACTCATTCAAATAAATCTCTCCCAAGAAACCCATTGGATTCAAAAATACTAAAGTGGATGTCTGATCAAAAGACCCACGTATTGACTTTGCTCAGGTCCAATGGTGAAGTGAAGCATATATCAAGGGAAACAGCACTCGGCCTGGGTGTTGAAGATTTGCAAGATCTCCTTGAGCTTACACTGTGTAGGGATGAGGATGACACAGATTCCATGAACTTTGAATTACAATTCAAAGGACAAGTTACGGAATTATTGATGAGTCAATAAAGATCCTGAATAATGAAGTGTTTTGGCATCATCTGTTCCTGGGGGAGATTGTTGGGATTGAACCCTACAGAGGAACAGATGATGTAAAGCCAAAACTGGTTCAGAACAGTGGATTCATCATAAGCAGCGGTTTGCACTAAACTTTCCCCTTGACAGTGGCTCCAACATCTGATATGATCCAAGTACTGCCCTTCTCAACAACTGCCGATCTTGTAAACTACTGTTAAGTCAACGCACTGATGTAGCATAAAGACTGAAGCTCAATCTACTGACGGAATCCAAGCACTGCTGAAGAGTTAAAGCACTGCCCATTCAAGGTCTGATCACCCTTTGAAGAAAGCACTGATGCTCAACATCAGTGGTTGACTACATCAGTGTAACGAAGAATCAGTGTTTATACATCAGTGCTTAGAAAGTAATCAGTGTCTGTATGGTCAGCATTTATAGATCAGTGGATAGAGTTTGTTAGACTGTTAGACGTCGCTTTCATGGTGACGTCAGCTGAGATACCTCAGTGGTTTGGTTTGCCTATAAATGTAACAGTACCCTGTACTGTTACATTTGATTGACTGAGCGAGTTCTTCTCCTCAATTCAATCCTTTCATCTTGTGCAACCAACCAATGAAGTATCAGGCTGAGGGAGAGCTTAGTTTGTAAGCTTGCTTTGTAATCTTTTGATTTGCTTTGTAACCTTTCGATTGATGAAAAGCATTTGTTTATCAAACTATTCTCTTCTTTGATTGTGTTTACAAAGTTTGTTTCATTTCCGCTGCACTTAAACTATGTTCATCTCTATTGATTATACAATTTACACAAACAAACACTATCATGAGGGCCTCCGATCCTAACACCTTGTGAATTTCTTTGAGATCTGAAAGAATACACCAAAAGTTAGCACGAAACAGTGAAATTTTCGGAGAAAACTGAAAACAGCTAGCTGGACACGGCCCCGTGTTCAGCGGACACGACCCCGTGTCCAGGCGTCTGTTACTCAAAAACTTCATTTTTCGACCCGGTCCCGAAAACTTGAAAATTTTTGGTCCCGTAGGTGCGGTTTCCCCCGAAAATGAAACCCCAAGTGCCTTTTTTCCCAAAACAAACCGTTTACCCCTTCGATTTTATCTTTTTCGGTTCAAAAACAAGGGTTTGGGGGTTTTTGTGAGAAATCAGGCAAATTTATGAACAATACAAATGGATTTACTTCCTATAACACTAATCTAAACTAATGCTAACAGATTTATGCAAAAATTTGAGGTTCGATCCGGATGGAGTTCAAGAACCCTAGATTTTTCCCCAAATTTTTGATGTTTTAACTACATGCAAGTGCTTAATCTAACTACTAATGATGATAGAATCATACCTTGCTGTTGTTAGAAGTAGAGGAGACGTCGGAATTCTGCGGAAAAATCGCCTGAACCAGAGCGTTTTTGGGGAAACGGGGCGTGTGGAAATGAAGAAAATGTTTTGAGAAAGGGTTTTATCCCGACAGTTGCGCGGACACGGTCCCGTGTCCAACGGACACGGCCACGTGCCGAGCAAAGATTTTTTTAAGTGCTCGTGTGAGTGCCCTTATTTCCCAAAAACTTGGTTAGAAGACTTACCGATTTAGATGTCAACCCATTCGTTCGTAACTTACCAGGTATGATGTTGATGCTTTCATTCTTCGACCGTTTGAAGCGAGATTTCTTCCTCTTCATCCTCAATGAATCCTTGATAGAGCTTCAGCCATTGGCCATTGACTTTGAGTGGAGGGCCATTCCGAGATTTAATTTCTACTGCACCACGTGGGAAAATATGGGTGAAGGAAAAAGGTCCTGACCACCTAGACTTTAATTTACCAGGAAATAATCGAAGTCGTGAATTAAACAATAGAACTTGATCTCCTACTCGAAATTCATTAGGTTTAATGTGTTTGTCGTGCAAGTTTTTCATTTTTTCCTTATAAATTTCAGAGTTTGAGTATGCATAATTCCTTAATTCTTCTAATTCATTTAATTGACAAAATCGATTTCTACCAGCAAATTCTAAATCTAAGTTTACATTTTTAATTGCCCAGTAGGCCTTGTGAGCTATTTCTACTGGCAAATGACAGCTTTTTCCATAGACGGGCTTATATGGGGTTGTACCTATTGTTGTTTTATAAGCAGTTCGAAAATCCCATAAAGCATCAACTAATTTATCGGCCCATTCCTTTTTATTTAACCCTACGGTTTTTTCAAGTATTCGTTTTAAACCTCTATTAGTCACTTCGGCTTGTCCGTTTGTTTGAGGGAGATATACTGTTGAGACCCGATGATAGACCCCATATCTTGTAAAGATTTTTTCAAGTTGATGGTTACAAAAATGGGTACCTCTATCACTTATTAATGCTTTAGGTGTACCAAAATGAGAGAATAATTTTTTCAGAAATCTTACCATGACTCTTCCATCGTTTGTTGGAAGTGCCTCGACCTCGGCCCATTTAGACAAGTAATCTACTGCCACAAGTATATATTTGTTTCCTTTTGACGGTGGGAAAGGTCCCATAAAGTCGAGTCCCCACACATAAAAAATCTCACAAACAAGAATGCCATTTTGTGGCATTTCGTTTTTGGAAGAAATATTACATGTTCTTTGGCAAGCATCACATGTCTTGACAAGACTTTGGGCATCTTTGTAAATGGTTGGCCAATAAAACCCTGAATCAAATACCTTTCGTGCGGTACTAGCGGCACCATGATGTCCTCCGTATGGATCTTCATGACAATGGCGGAGAATTCTTCGTGCTTCGCTACCATGTACGCATCGTCGGATGAGTTGGTCGGCACACATTTTGAAAAGATAAGGATCTTCCCAAAGATAGTGTTTTACATCAGCAAATAATTTCTTTCTTTGATGATGTGGCCAACCATTTGCGACTATACCGCTAGCTAGGTAGTTAGCATAGTCGGCGTACCATGGTTCTTGTCTGTATTCCACCATTTCTAGGGACTCTGTTGGAAATTTTTCGTAGATTTGCTCGTCCCTGGTTGCCTCCAAAGCTGGGTCTTCTAAGCGTGAAAGATGATCTGCTGCGGTGTTTTCAGCTCCTCTTTTGTCTTTGATTTCAATATCAAATTCTTGGAGGAGTAAAATCCACCGAATTAAACGTGGTTTTGCGTCCTGCTTTTTGAAGAGATATCGAATTGCTGCATGATCTGTATAGACTATTGTTTTAGAAAGAACAAGATAAGAACGAAATTTATCAAAAGCAAATACCACAGCTAGTAACTCTTTTTCAGTTGTTGTGTAATTTTCTTGTGCATCGTTAAGTGTTTTACTAGCATAATAGATTGGGTGAAAATGCTTTTCTTTTCTTTGTCCCAAGACAGCTCCAACTGCAAAGTCACTTGCATCACACATGATTTCGAAAGGAAATTTCCAATCAGGCGCTATCATGATAGGTGCATTGACTAGCATTTCCTTTAGGGTTAGAAATGCTTGATTGCAATCCTTGTCAAAGATAAAAGGGGCATCTTTTTCAAGTAATTTTGTTAGAGGCCTTGAAATTTTTGAAAAGTCTTTGATAAACCGCCTATAAAATCCGGCATGCCCTAGGAAACTTCTGATAGCTCTAACGGAGGATGGGGGTGGTAATCGAGAAATAATGTCTATTTTGGCTCGATCAACCTCCATTCCTTCGCTTGAGATTTTATGACCGAGTACTATTCCCTCCGTTACCATGAAATGACATTTTTCCCAATTAAGGGCGAGGTTAGTTTCCTCACATCGGGATAGCATTCGTTCAAGGTTATCGAGGAATTGGTCATATGAATCCCCAAAGATAGAAAAGTCGTCCATGAAGACTTCCATTGTCTTTTCCATCATGTCATGGAAGATGGCTACCATGCAACGTTGGAAGGTTGCAGGGGCATTACATAGACCAAATGGCATACGCCGATAAGCAAAAGTTCCATAGGGATATGTGAAGATTGTCTTTTCTTGGTCTTCGGGTGCTATCGGGATTTGAAAGTAACCTGAAAAACCATCCAAGAAACAGTAAAATTTATGACCGGACAATCTTTCTAACATTTGATCAATGAAGGGCAAAGGAAAGTGATCTTTCCTTGTTGCTTCATTTAATCGTCTATAATCTATACATACTCTCCATCCTGTGACGGTTCTTGTTGGTATTAATTCAATCTTTTCGTTAGTTATTACCGTCATACCTCCTTTCTTTGGAACTACTTGTACGGGACTTACCCAAGGACTATCGGAGATTGGATAAATAAGTCCGGCGTCAAGTAATTTGATGAGTTCGTTTTGAACCACTTCTTGAACATTTGGATTTACTCGACGTTGTGGTTGTATTACCGATTTGTAGTCATAGTTCATTAAAATTTTGTGAGTGCACATGGAAGGGCTTATTCCTTTAATGTCTACAAGCTTCCAAGCAATCGCATTTTTGTGTTTTTTCAAAAGTTTAATTAATTTTTCTTTTTCTAAACTATCTAATTTAGACGAAATAATTACAGGTGATTTACCATCTTTGTCTAGAAAAGCATATTCCAAACCTTTTGGAAGTTCTTTGAGCTCAAGAGGTGGGTCTTTAGGAGACTCCTTATTTGGTTGCTCATTTTGATCAAGAACTTTAAAAGTTTGTTCTATGGCAACCTCTTCTTCAACAAAGTGGTCAATCTTTTCACTTGTATCGGGTGGCTCATCTTTATCTTCAATTAGGGGGTCATTATTGCCGAATGGATATTTCATTGACCGCTCAAGATCGACACTCTTTTTAAATGCCCCTAATTGAATAGATAGATTGTTGTTCTTCCGGTTATTCAAAGCTTCGTGGGTTTTTACAAAGGGTCGTCCCAACACTAGAGGAGTGTCATCGAGGATGACAAAGTCGGTTGGGATTACCATTTGATTTGTTTGGACCAAGACATCCTCAACTACACCGATTGATTTTATTACTTTCCGATTGGATAGAAAAATGGGTATTTGAAGTGGAGAAAAATCATTAATACTTAATTTTTCGAAAATGTAGTTGGGCATTATGTTAACACAAAGATCTTTATCGATTGTGACATTACTAATAAACGAATTTTGAAAAAAAACATGGAACCGGTGTAATGTTGATTTCAAATGGGTCTTCTTTTATTAGCGAAGTTTGATCAATAGTTAACTCAACGCTTACCGTTTCATCAATTTTAGTGTTAGTGTTTAACTCTTTTAAAAACTTAGCATGAGTGGGTACTAAACAATGATTTTCAAAAGAAAGTGACAAGAGATTAATTTCTTCAAAATTAGACTCTTCTTGAATTTTAACGTTAACGGACTCACCTTTTTCGTTGTTTAACTCATGTGTCGGTTTTTCACTTATTTGTTCTTCCATTTTTACCTCTTCAACTATCTCTTCTTTATTACAAGTTAATTCTTCTCTTGCGCGGGACTCCTCTTCCCTTGCGCGAGATTCTTTTATGTAGCGTTCGATAGTTTTAAGGTGTTCTAATATCCTATCGGTCACTTCAGTGATAGAGTAAGGATCGGGATTTTCAAAGCTTGAATCCGGTTGTTCGATCCTTTGTTCCTCATAATACTCATAGGAAGTAGATGGTTCGCACCATTGTTCTTCATTGTAAGTATATGATGGATAAGGGTCGTAATTTTGTTCTTCATAACACTCATATGAGGTGGGTTGTTCACGCCATGGTTCCTCATAACAAGCATATGAAGGTGGTGGCTCATATCTTGGTTCCTCAAAGTACGAGTATGAAGGCTCATACCTTGGTTCATCAAAAATATGAGTATGAGGGAGGAGGTTCATACCTTTGGTCTTCATAGGTTGTGTATGAAGTTGATGGCTCGTACCTAGGCTCCTCATAGTAGGTGTATGAAGTGGATGGTTGAAATAAGTTACAATATTGAACCGAGTGCGGGTTACCACAACTAGTGCAATAGTCTTCCCTATAATCATCCTCCTCATAGGTGTAGCTTTAGCCTCCTGAGTATTGATCCATAAGAATCACTCAGCAGACCACAACAAAGTCTCGAGACGAGAAAACAAAAGTAAAAACGAAAACAGAGGCTGGACACGGCCCCGTGTTCAGTGGACACGGCCCCGTGTTCAGGATCTGTATCTGGGCGTTTGAATTAAAGTTAATGGTTTCGTTGAGCACGGGGGCGTGTTCAGTGAGCACGACCCCGTGTTCAGGCTCTGTATCTGGGTGTTTTATGAAAAATGTGCATCACGGCCCTGTGTTCAATGAGCACGGCCCGTGTACAGGTTACTGTAAATGCAAAACTAAACTAAAATGCAGAAAAATGTGCGCGCGTTTTAAAAAGGTTTTGGAAAACTGATTAGGCCGTCGATTTTAAGCTTTCTTAAAATCCTTGTGTCCCCGGAAACGGCGCCAAAAAATTGATGTGTACGAGTGTGTATATAAGTTTAAGTATATTTTAACCCCTTTTTACACGTTAGCCAAGTTTTAAATTTATATAACACGATATTTTACTAACACCAAACACACATATGGGCAAGTGCACCCATCGTGAGCGTAGTATAGTGTTGGCAAGATACCGAGGTCGTCCAAGGACACAAGAGCTTTTAATACCGGTTTATCCTCAACGTCTAATCAAATCAAAAATTAGAAAAAGGTTTTTAAACTAGAAAAATAAAAACTAACTAAAATGCTGAAAAATAAAATAAAAATAAAACAGATAGACAAGATGAATCACTTGGATCCGACTCGTGTTCTGTGTAACCTTTGATTATTTCCGCACTTTTGCACTTTTTAAGATATTATCTTAGTTATTGTAGTAGGGCCCCTCTTTTGAAGGTGACGTTACCCTCAACCCAGTAGTTTGAGTCAGCAAGGATACAATCCTAAAGGGTCGGATTAATGAAAGATAATTAATTAAGTTATTAATGCATATTATGGTAGGCCCCTCTTTTGAAGGTGACGTTACCCTCGGCTAAGTAGTCTGAGTCAGCAGGGATACAGTCCTAAGTAGCCGGGTTAAAGTATTAATAGTAGCTTACATATGAGGGGATCAAAGAGTTTGGACCCCCGCCATCCAATACTGGTGGGTATTGAAGGAGGTCCTACTAAATTTGACCCAGGTCCTTGCAGGATCTATACACTGAACAAGGCAAGACTCTTACCAAACCGTTCCCTTAACCCCCGACCAGGTAGCCAACATATCTCCATATAGACCGTGGAGATATGAATGGTGAAAATATTTTATTTTATATAGACAGTAAAATAATGCCAAGACACCACGGACAAACGATAAGGAAGAATCACCTTCAACATAAGAAACTAGTTATTAAAGTCATTAATACATAACCAAGTAAAAAGTGCGAAAAGATTAAAAATAAAAAGTATTACACTAGACACTTGTCTTCACCAAGTGATGTAAGAGACTTAGGCAAACATGGCCTTTGATTGTCAAGAACTCTTACGATTAATCTTGGATCCCGGGACGACTCACACACTCTACGATGGATGATGGATGATGGTGGTGGATGATGGTGTTGTGATGGTGGTGGGTGGTGGGTGAAGTGTGAGAGAGGTGGTGTGCAAAGGGATGGTTTGCAAATGAGCCAAGCACCCCTATTTATAGGCTGAATAGAGACTCGGGCATGGCCCCATGTCCACCTTCCTTCTCTTTCTTCATTAACTGCAGTTTGTCTGTATTAGTTGACCACGCCCCCGTGTCCGCTGGGCACGCCCCCGTGTGCAGAAGCGTATCTGTACTATCAAGATTTCCCCAGATTCTGCGAATCTTAGAGTTGACCACGGCCCTGTGTCCGCTGAGCACGACCCCGTGGTGGGTGATAGAAGCTTCTACAGCTTTGTCTTTTCTGCTGACACTTGGGCACGCCCCCGTGCTCATTGAGCACGGGGCGTGTTCAGCCTTCTGTTCTCTTGTTTTGCTTGGGAAGATGCTGTCGGGGAGGCTAGGCATGCCACGTTTGTTCCTTTTCTTGTATTTATGTTAGATTTAGATGCCTTTTTTGCTTCTTTTGTTCATTTGAGCTCATTTAATCCTGAAAATACAAAAGGAAGACAAAAACACACTTTTCCAACATTAGTACTAAAAAAGGGGTTAGTTTTATGCCACAATTGATGTAATTTATATGTTGCATTTTGTGCACATCACTGCTCATATGTGAATATGAATACCATAAGAGGTTATTCAGAAACTTATTTTTAAGCATGTTAACACTTCCAGTCCTTCCATAATCAAAGTTTTTGATTTTTCACAAAATTAGTCCCTCATAGTCAACATTTGACTTTATTAGGGTTTATTACACGTGTCAACATATCATTGGACGTGATTTTACGAGGTGTTACATCCTCACCCCCTTAAAAGAAATCTCGACCACGAGATTTGCTCAAACGATGGAAGTACTTTCTGTCTTATAATGGACTTGATCTTTCACAGCATATCTGGGCTTTTACGGCATCTCAGTTGACCCATACCATAGGTACATACTTTCTTTTGGAGCTTCTTAAACCGTCGATCCTTAATCGATACGAGTTTCTCAATAAACCGTAAGATCTCATTAATCTTCTTATTGCTAGGTGACAATGCTATTGATTTAACGATAAGACATATCCTGAAATCATTAATGTGAAACACATTATGACTACCATCAAGCTCCTTAGGTAACTTTTAGCTAATAGGCTACCAATCCTGACATATTCGATTTTATTGAATGGTAGTATTTATTCAGTGTTTAATTTTTTTTTGCCCGCTACATCAAAATGTAGTATACCTCTCTAGGGTGTTACTTTCTGTTCAATCTTATCCCTTGTTAAGAACTTAAAAGGTTTGCGATTCTCATCAATCATTGATTTTCTGTCGATTACTGGTAGCTTCCAGATGATCATAAATTTATATGGCCTTATCCGTCGTTTCCAGGGTAACTTTCAGATCCTAATAATTGGACTAACCAAAATTTCTGTCCAACAACAGACGTTTAACATCCCATTTATACAAGGTCTCCAAAGGAGCAACCTTGATACTTATATAACAACTATTATAGAAAAGCTTATTTAAGGTGAGATGGTTATTCCAACTACTACTTAAAACCAATCTTAAGGGATAGCTAATCCTTACAGTTAGTCGAATAAATCGACGATCCTGGACAGCTGATGGCGATTCTTAATTGTTGCCTAAGTAGGGTTGAGTTAATCAATGCATAAGCATAATGAACCGTCTTTCTTAATTAATAATATCGGAGCTTCCAGAATTTTGATTTAGGCTTTTATGAAATCTTCTCTAAAAGCTTTTCTGATTGACTCTTAGTTATTCCATTCCGTCGGTATAAACCGATATGGGGCTTTCCAATAGATGCAACTCTAAACGAGGTATTATTCTTAACTCTACTTGTCTTCGGAGGTAAACAAGGTACTTCTTTGGAGAAGATAATCAAGACACAAGGAGATTACAAAGATTTTCTAAATCTCAAGCTTCGGTTCTACTATCTTTGCCTGTGTCAGACAAATGACACATTTTCTTTACGAATCCATGGATACCTTAATCAGTGACACTTACTTGGACATTTCTGTTCTGGATATCTTCTTTGAATACCATTAGTTGACTTTTAGTACAATATGACCATTGGAATATCCCAGTGGTTCCATGCATTAAACCTCCTTACTGATCAGGCATGGAAGCAATCTATGGAACATATTAAGATACACCAATCCTCATATGGCGCTTTTATCATACAGTCTGGTATTCGCAATTGATAGAAATCAAAGAGATATCAAACTAACATATACTGACGTACTCCATCTGGAGAGAGGGTACTCTAGAATTTTACGACTGAAGATTTCTGACAGGAACAGAAAAAATGGTTCCTGTGATTTTCGTATGTAATTTTTACCTTACACTTAATATCCGGGGTTCTTATGGAAGATTTGGAAAGTTTGCTATGCTTACAATTTATGAAGGATTTATTGGTACCCGAATCAAAACAGAACTCTTAGCATTTATATTACTGATAAATGATAAGGAATGTACCTGATGTCATTATTGATATGAACTACCTCTGGCATCCATCAGAAGAGTTTAAATTCTTTCATTCTTAGGCTTTCTACCCTTAGCCGCACCTCCCTTGACGGATTTAGGGCATGTAGTCTTGACGTGGCCTTTCTTGTTACAGCCGAAGCAGACTGCATCCTTTATATCCTTACATTCATGAGTTTTATGACCAGTTATTTTACAGATGCCACACGGTCTCGACTTTTGATCCAATCGACACTGCCCCCGGTGTCTTTTACAGCAGGTCTTGCACACAGGTTTCTTGTTGGACTTTTGTTTGTTCTCATTAAGCTTAAGCTTACCCTTTTTCTTAGAATCCTGGGAGTTATCTTCCTCCCTTTTCCTTTTTGGTTCATTCTTTGCATCCGTGGCATGAACAAGATCCTTCTCGTGAGTAAGGAAGTGTAGTTTTAAACGAGTAGTATTGGGCTCCTTGAACTTTTTCATGACCTTTCTTACAGCTTTTCCAACAGCTGCATCAATCATAGCTTGGAGAACATCTTTGTTAATTTTGAGGTTCACAATTGTAGCATCATTAGCATGTGTCGCCTCATCAATGGCGCGATTGACGGTTGTCTTATCTGAGTTTGTCATACTCAAGACTTGGTCCCTAACACCAAATGAAACAATTACTTAGTTGCACTACAATAGCTATTCATCGTCATGATGACCTAACATATACTAACCATGGTATCATTAAACCATACAGGCTAATATGGTATGAACATATCCAGTGAATGTTTATTTAAATGTATATCAATTATATTTAGCCTAGGTCACAAATGGACCATCAATGGCATTTAAGGCTTGGACCAAGTCCATTACCTTTTTGACAGGGATCAAAATGTCACATCTGTCTTTGTCATATTGATGATTTTGGATAGGTTGAAAGCTTGCCGCAAGGACATTGGAAAAGAGTGATTCCTAATGGATATAAAGTATCCATCTAAAATTGTTGAAGCAATCTCTAAGGTATCATCGGCCATTTCTACCTCGCGTTATATGTCTAGAGTCCTAACAGGCGGATATAATAGTTTACAACATTTATTGTCCACAATAGACTTATCTGCGCCAAAATCAAACAAGTTCCCGTATAAACATCATTGATAAGGAAAGGTACCTGTTATGATGTTATCATTCTGTACTGCTTCCTGAGTGTTCATCTGGAAGACTCACGCGTTTGTTTTCTTAGACTCTTCAGGCTTCTTTGCATATTTGGGGCAATTTGTCTTAATGTGCCCCTTCTCATTGCAACCGCAACAGGTTGTGTCCTTCATCTTTTTGCAATCCAATGTCTTATGCTCCTTGGACTTGCAGATCCCACACACAGTAGGCTTTGACTGTGACTGCGATCTTGTTTCGAACGTTCACTTTCCAAAATGACGCTTCAGGCAGGTCTTACATTTGGGTTTTTCACCCGACTGCTGACTATCCTTTACAAACCCTGAACCTTTCTTGTGTTCAGAGTTCCCCTTGTGCTTCTTATCAGAACAGCGTGAGTTCTCCTCCTCATGTTTCCTCTTTCCTTCATCGGAATTCTTAAGTGATCTCTGCCTGACCGCATCGAGGGTAAGAGATAACGACAAATCAGCCACCGACCTGAAGGTGGTAGGTCTTGATGCTTTCACACTTGCTTTAATTTCCGGAGCTAGACCTCCAATAAAACGAGCTATACGTTTCGGTTCTGGTGTGACCAAGTATGGAACCAATCGAGACATGGTGTTGAAACTCGTAAGATACGCCTGACAATCTAAGTTCTTCATGACCAATGGTCAAGAAGTCAGTCTCAATTTTCTCAACTTCATGTTGAGGGCAGAAATTTTCTTTGATTAGAGCAACAAACTGATCCCAAGTCAGATTATACAACGGGATCTTCCCTGTAGCTTGGATTAGGGACCTCCACTGTCACACCCCGACCGCGTAAAACAACAAATCGCGGCGGAAACATCGGGGCGTGTTGCAACAGAATTAATGTTTCATAACCATGGATACCAAAAAGTGTTTCGTTTTATTAAACATTGAATAATTACATTGTCTGGAAATCTAAATACACAATTTAAACATAGTCTATCATTGTTATTGAGTCACTAAGGCCTTGTCCAGTCCTATGTGAGCATGCATCCTATCAATCGATATCTTTCAACAATACCTGAAACATATGTGAAAACGAGGTCAGCAAAGAAATGCTGGCGAGTACATAGATTTTGTGAAAATAAGATTCATGACTTCTGTTTAAGAAAATGTTTAGTCATGAACCTTGTAATTTGCTTTGTCTTTGTAAATCATTTGAAAAATAATAAGTTCAGGTGATATGTATAAATAAGAGAATAATGCATGATTAAATGAATAACCATGTAAAATGAGTTTGTATAAGATAAGTTGTTTGTAAATAAATGTCTTGTGAAAAGTATGTTACTTGTATAAAATGTTCTATGTCTCAAACTGAAATGATTCAAATAACGCTACAATATGTAATACCATACAAACACTTATATATAGGAAGTGCCAGCGGCGTATCCACCATGCTTGTATCATATTACACACGCACCGTTACTCAAATCACTTACCCAAACAAACCACCAATGTAAGATGTCCATGTTTAAACAAATTGTCAAAAGTGTTTATGTGTCAAATGTAGACCATGTAATAAGTAACCAAAACCCAATCGTATATCGCTTTGAAGCCAATCGTTTACCCAATCGTTAAAACATCGTGTGAAAACCAATCGTTTACCCAATCGTTAAAACATCGTTTTAAGTCATGAAACTACTTAAATGGTCGTCTCGCTAATAACATTCAAACCTTCTTGACTCGCATTAATAAACCCTTACCAAAGGATAGATTAACAATTCGCATTAATAAACCCTTACCAAAGGATAGATTAACAACTCGCATTAATAAACCCTTACCAAAGGATAGATTAACAACTCGCATTAATAAACCCTTACCAAAGAGTAAATTAACAATTACAGATTCAGTCGCTACCCGCAACACCCACACATAACTACGGGTGTAGTAAATAACGGGACTTGTCAGATCCTATGGTACCATAACCTAATACTGGTCGGCTTGATCATTGCTAATGAATGTCATTTGTTATGTAACCCAACCAACAAGTTTGTTCACTTTATTGAAATCATTATTAGTTTTGTATAAATCGTCTTAATCGTTTTTGAAACCATCGTTATAACATCGAAAATCGTTTTATTATCATCGTTAAAGCCTTGAAAACATTTAGCACATATGAGTCACCCCAAAACAATTGAAAGCAGTAAAATAGGGGAATAATGTACTCGCCTGAGAATGCTTAGAGGTCTTGAACAACAACCAAACAAAGCTAGAGGGAGCACGGAATCAGTCGGCAATCTAAAACTATATAAATAAACCGGACTTAAATCGGGAGATCGGATAGGATGAGGCTTGGTAAACCAAATGAGTATTGGAACTCATATGATATGGTTTAACAAGGCCTTCATACTATAATGAAACCAAACCTAAGTGCTTTCGACCCATCGCGACCCATTAAGGTAGCTTATGCTACTTTAACGCGTCGTGCGCGTGAAACGCGTTCGGACCGCCTAACTAGTCCTATGACAAGTAGAATATGCCTAAACATGTTACATAATCAGTTATATGACAAAGGTTTAGGTTACATATGCTTAATTACCAATTATACATGAAAAGGGTATTCTGGTAATTTACCTAAGGCATATAAACTACCTATCATACAACTATTCAAACGATGTGACCATAGGGTATAACCTCGGAAGGTTATTCCCTACCTACTATGGTCACCTAATGTGTTTGGTCGGATCCTAATGATCGACCAAATGGGTCGGGTTCGAGGTATAAGCGATTTATTAGATCGCTTACCCTACGACCCTAGACAACGTGGTAATCAGTAGGCATAGTCCCAAGGGACTATAACCAACGTGATTACACTCACGTTGCGAAGTTCAAACGAACTTCGCATTGACCATTACTGGTCAACGCTGAAAGTCAAACAAAGTTTGACTTTCTGACTCGAAAAGCAATAAAATAAGGAAAAGAACGAAAGAATACTTACGAAGGGTCCCCGAATGCTAATCTCGATCCAAGAATCTCAGGTATGAAACAATGGTTTCAACTTAGAGTTCCTAAGATCAAGATTCTAGTGATTTTAGCAATGGGGGTGAATGGGTATTTATAGGAATACCCGAACCGTTAAGATCGCTTGTCGAATTTCGTGCCTTAATCGTATCCGTACAAGTGTCGGAAAGTTATGGTGCCTAAAATCCATCCTTATCAGCTGACTAAGCATGTTAGAATGTGTGGTGGAGGATTAAACAGCTGCAAATCTGATGTTAAATACACTTAACCTGGTCAGAAGGGGGCTCGCGTGACGCTAAGACCCCTCGCGTCACGCCTAGGCCTACTTTTGGCAGAATCTGCAGATTAGGTCCCTGCGCATTGTTTCGTTGCGTAACATCACTTCTAAGGACCGTCAAGCCAACTTTAAGGCCCTAACATGATGCTTAAACATTGTGGACATGAAACATGCTCAAAAATATGCCGGATGTTGGTTCTTTTGGTCGTACGAACGCGATGTTCGCTTAATTACGACGGAATGCGCATAAGCGCGAAAAACGATCCAAATGACGCGACGAATGGATTTTTGGCAAGCCAAACACTAAAGCATAATGTAGTCATGCTTACATAAATTTTTGGATGTCCGGATGTATTCAGAACGTGAGTTATGCGCAAAAGTGCAAACTTGTGCACTTTTTGACACTTTTAGTCCCTGAATGACCCAAAAGTTTATTTTAGCACACCGAACACCTCAAAGCCTATTTCTAAGCTTTGTAAAGGATATTTATGGTATGTTTAACTTATGGTCATGTTCCGGAATGTCTGTTACAGTTCAAATTGGCATACTTTCGCAGTTTGTCAAGTTTAGTCCCTGTAAGCGAATTAGCTTGTTTTTGCCATACCAAAGCCTTCAAAACTTATTTCTAAGTTATGTAAAGGTTATTTAAGGTATGTTATGCCTATGCCACTATTCTGGAGTGTTTGTTGCATTAAACTGGTTATATTTACGCATCGGTGCGCGTATAACCTTCCAGAAAGCGATTTAGAGTTTGAAATCGAACAAGAGTTGATATGTGCAAAAGATACACGTATTTATACAAGTCCAAAGTATGAAATACAATATTTCATTGGTTTGGCATTTGTTTGATAGCCGCGAAGGCACAGGTGTTACAGTCTCCCCTACTTTAGGAAATTTCGTCCCGAAATTTATTTAGAGGAAACTTATGAGAGCTTGAAGACATGAAGTTGAAAAGATCGAACAACATTGGTTGGGGTTCTTGAACTTCTAGTAACCTTAATAACTTTATGTTTGCAATGTAAGAGGGAAACTTATATACAAGTATATGAAGTGTCATTGGTGCGTCCACCGTACCTCCATTACATGGTTCTCATTTTGTTATTGTTGTCACTATCGGTTCTTACACATAATAAATCCTACTGGGTTTCTGTGCACTAAATTTCATAATTATGTACGCGTCCATAATTAGACAATTCCTTGCACAGTTCACACAGTCTATTTTATAATGTGTAGGGTAAAACCAAATGAACAAACCTGTGATGAGTGTGACTGGACCACCATAGGGTCCTTTCAGCTGTATCATCACATGCCATTCTTAACCAGGTCTTGAATCAATCTTTAACTAGACCACTCAAGGGTCTATCATCGAATCATGGAATGGTACTATATAACCCAAGGGTCTTAACTACCACGTAGAAGCCCATAAGGATTTAAGGTAGTACCTTTTGAATATCCTACTATGAATCCCTCATATGAAGATATAAAAGATTCTATGAGGATTTGAAAATCGTTTACCACACAAAAACATAGAGGAGAACACATAAACACATATCACATAATCGCATAATCGTATACTCGCATAATTGTTTAAATTGACCTTTAAATTTGTTATCTTTGGACACGGGTATTTAATGCATACAAGGAATCAATTCTTAATTGCATCAATTTGGATGGATCCACATGAATACCCTGCTTGTTGACTACATGACCCAAAAACTGAACTCCTTTAAGCCAAAATTTCCTCTTGGAGGATTTAGCGAAAAGTTTGTTCCTTCTTTAAGGGTTCCAATGTCAACAAAGGTGTTGATCGGGATCGGCTCGTGATATGAATAGATCAAGATGTCATTAATAACAATGACGAACTGATCCAAATAAGGCTTGCAGACTCTATTTATTAAGTCTTTGAAGATGGCTGGAGCATTTGTCAACCAAAAAGGCATGACTGTAAACTCTTAATGGCCATACTTCGTGCAGAAAACCGTTTTGGGAATATCTCCTTCGAGAATACAAAGTTGATGATACCCAAAACGCAAATCGATCTCGGAAAATATGAAACGCTATGCAGTTGATCGAAGAAATCGTTGATTTAAGGTAGGGGATATCGATTCTTGATGATAAGCTTACTAGGCTTACGTTAATCGATATACATTCGAAAAAATCCATTTTTTTTTCTTTTCACAAAGAGGACAGAAGTTTCTCCAAGGTGAAAAGTTCGGACGGATGAATCCTTTATCAGACAACTCGTGAAGCTGTTTTGATAATTCTTGCATCTCGAACGGTGCAAGACGATAAGATACTTTAGATTTAAGAGAAACTAGTGTTTGAGGTTCTTAGGGAGATCACAAGTGATCTTAAAAATGACAGAACCACACGAGTAGTTTTGTCTTTGTGATGACATCATAAGGTTGGATCAAACATTCATACAATTGCATTAGTTGAAAATAAAAACCACAAATTTTTATTTATATAACAACCGCATTGTCTTTAAATGTTACAAGATAACAACCAGAGGAATTTCAAAATACTAATTGTTCTTCATCATTGATTGCCTCATTGATGTTATACACTCGTCCACGTGCTGGATTCACATTGACGTTGACGTTCGCATTCGGGTTTGCGTTAGCATTTGCATTCACCAGTCTTGGGCAGTTGTGGTGGAAATGACCAATCTCTCCGCAATTGAAACATGAACCCAGTGGAAATCTCGCAGCATTCCCTTGAACCTGAGCAGCCTGATTTTGTCCCAGACGACAAATATTGGCCAAATACCCAAGTCTACCACACGTTGTGCATTTCTTGCAATCTTGTTGTGCAACGTGATGACCGTTGCAACGGGCACAATGTGGTGCGGTACCAGCATATGCCTTCTTTGCAGCTGGCTGTGCCGGTGGGTTTTGCAAGTTCTGAGCAGTCTGTGCTGTAACAGAAAAATTTTGGGCACCCTTCCGCTTCTTTGATTTCTTCGAAGTCTCAACTTCCTTACCCTTCTTGTTTTGACCTTTCTTGCTATCCTCCTTGTCAGACTCCTGCTTCTTACCCTTGTCACCCTTTCTGTGTAACTTATTCTTCCGAATCTGCGACTCAGTCAATGTCGCAGCTAACTCGATCGCCTGACGGAGTGTGGTAGGGCTACTACCAGTACGGATGTCTTGTACCGTGTCAGGTAGGCCGTCAATGTACCTTTCGATAGCCTTGTCGAGTGGGGTAACCATTGTCGGGCAAAGCAGACTCAACTCCTCAAACCTATCAGTATACGCCCTGTGCTAACCACTATCTTGCTTCAACTCATCAAATTCCTTCTCCAAAGCTCGCTGCTCATGACGAGGACATAATTCCCTCATCATAAGGGCCCTAAGTTCAGCCCACGTCTGTGCTAGAGCAACTTCTGCACCACGATCCCTCATAACACCGTTCCACCATGTGAGAGCCCTCTTCTGAAACACACTCGAAGAAAACTCGACCTTGCGATTGTCAGGACACTGCACGTGGCGGAAAGTATTCTCAATGCTCTCGAACCATTGAAGAAGCCCAGTCACTCCTTCAGAACCACTAAACTTGAGTGGTTTAGCCTGGTTAAAATCCTTGTATTTGCATGGAACGTTGTTGTTGTTATTACTGCCGTTGTTGTATATCTCGTGGACTTGGGTTACAACCCCGGGAAGCACAGCAGCCACCTGCTGAGAGATCAGGGCTGCGAGTTCTTCAATAGTAAAAGTCCGAGCATCGGTTCGAGCATCGCGTCGAGGAGACATTGTCTAAAAGAGGAAACATGAAATGAAACGAGTGAGAGAATTAGACGAAAAGAATGAGATGAACAAATCTGATGAAAGCAAGGATAGTGGTCATTTGTTTGTTACTACAAAGCAACAAACGACACACAGAACTAATCAAAGTAAATGGGTCAAAAATAATGTATCGCGAAGACATGCTCGCCTATAAGTGAACACTCATCCCAAGAATTCCCAGGTAAGCACAACTGGTCTCGCGTCTGATGAGATGCATACGAAGTGCTTGCCTAGACAGAAAACCCAGAATACAGGCATTCACCCTTCCAGTTTGCACGTGTTCACATTATTTAAAACCCAAAACTTTGCCGAGATTTTGAAAATTCAAAGGGGTTCAAAACCATATAACAGAGGGTTCAAAACCTTGTAATCAATCATCCTAGAACAGATGATTAGTTTTCAAAGCGGTTTTGAAATTTATGTTCTTGTTGTGGTCGTCGCCTAAGGATAGGTGACGGTATTGTTTTATGACTAAACGCAAGTAAACTCGCGTTAGGGTCCTAAGAAGGTTATAGACTAGGTCAAAGCATTACTAATAACCTAATTCCCTATAACCATTGGCTCTGATACCATCTTTTCTGTCACACCCCGACCGCGTAAAACAACAAATCGCGACGGAAACATCGGGGCGTGTTGCAACAGAATTAATGTTTCATAACCATGGATACCAAAAAGTGTTTCGTTTTATTAAACATTGAATAATTACATTGTCTGGAAATCTAAATACACAATTTAAACATAGTCTATCATTGTTATTGAGTCACTAAGGCCTTGTCCAGTCCTATGTGAGCATGCATCCTATCAATCGATATCTTTCAACAATACCTGAAACATATGTGAAAACGAGGTCAGCAAAGAAATGCTGGCGAGTACATAGATTTTGTGAAAATAAGATTCATGACTTCTGTTTAAGAAAATGTTTAGTCATGAACCTTGTAATTTGCTTTGTCTTTGTAAATCATTTGAAAAATAATAAGTTCAGGTGATATGTATAAATAAGAGAATAATGCATGATTAAATGAATAACCATGTAAAATGAGTTTGTATAAGATAAGTTGTTTGTAAATAAATGTCTTGTGAAAAGTATGTTACTTGTATAAAATGTTCTATGTCTCAAACTGAAATGATTCAAATAACGCTACAATATGTAATACCATACAAACACTTATATATAGGACGTGCCAGCGGCGTATCCACCATGCTTGTATCATATTACACACGCACCGTTACTCAAATCACTTACCCAAACAAACCACCAATGTAAGATGTCCATGTTTAAACAAATTGTCAAAAGTGTTTATGTGTCAAATGTAGACCATGTAATAAGTAACCAAAACCCAATCGTATATCGCTTTGAAGCCAATCGTTTACCCAATCGTTAAAACATCGTGTGAAAACCAATCGTTTACCCAATCGTTAAAACATCGTTTTAAGTCGTGAAACTACTTAAATGGTCGTCTCGCTAATAACATTCAAACCTTCTTGACTCACATTAATAAACCCTTACCAAAGGATAGATTAACAATTCGCATTAATAAACCCTTACCAAAGGAACCCTTACCAAAGGATAGATTAACAACTCGCATTAATAAACCCTTACCAAAGGATAGATTAACAACTCGCATTAATAAACCCTTACCAAAGAGTAAATTAACAATTACAGATTCAGTCGCTACCCGCAACACCCACACATAACTACGGGTGTAGTAAATAACAGGACTTGTCAGATCCTATGGTACCATAACCTAATACTGGTCGGCTTGATCATTGCTAATGAATGTCATTTGTTATGTAACCCAACCAACAAGTTTGTTCACTTTATTGAAATCGTTATTAGTTTTGTATAAATCGTCTTAATCGTTTTTGAAACCATCGTTATAACATCGAAAATCGTTTTGTTATCATCGTTAAAGCCTTGAAAACATTTAGCACATATGAGTCACCCCAAAACAATTGAAAGCAGTAAAATAGGGGAATAATGTACTCGCCTGAGAATGCTTAGAGGTCTTGAACAACAACCAAACAAAGCTAGAGGGAGCACGGAATCAGTCGGCAATCTAAAACTATATAAATAAACCGGACTTAAATCGGGAGATCGGATAGGATGAGGCTTGGTAAACCAAATGAGTATTGGAACTCATATGATATGGTTTAACAAGGCCTTCATACTATAATGAAACCAAACCTAAGTGCTTTCGACCCATCGCGACCCATTAAGGTAGCTTATGCTACTTTAACGCGTCGTGCGCGTGAAACGCGTTCGGACCGCCTAACTAGTCCTATGACAAGTAGAATATGCCTAAACATGTTACATAATCAGTTATATGACAAAGGTTTAGGTTACATATGCTTAATTACCAATTATACATGAAAAGGGTATTCTGGTAATTTACCTAAGGCATATAAACTACCTATCATACAACTATTCAAACGATGTGACCATAGGGTATAACCTCGGAAGGTTATTCCCTACCTACTATGGTCACCTAATGTGTTTGGTCGGATCCTAATGATCGACCAAATGGGTCGGGTTCGAGGTATAAGCGATTTATTAGATCGCTTACCCTACGACCCTAGACAACGTGGTAATCAGTAGGCATAGTCCCAAGGGACTATAACCAACGTGATTACACTCACGTTGCGAAGTTCAAACGAACTTCGCATTGACCATTACTGGTCAACGCTGAAAGTCAAACAAAGTTTGACTTTCTGACTCGAAAAGCAATAAAATAAGGAAAAGAACGAAAGAATACTTACGAAGGGTCCCCGAATGCTAATCTCGATCCAAGAATCTCAGGTATGAAACAATGGTTTCAACTTAGAGTTCCTAAGATCAAGATTCTAGTGATTTTAGCAATGGGGGTGAATGGGTATTTATAGGAATACCCGAACCGTTAAGATCGCTTGTCGAATTTCGTGCCTTAATCGTATCCGTACAAGTGTCGGAAAGTTATGGTGCCTAAAATCCATCCTTATCAGCTGACTAAGCATGTTAGAATGTGTGGTGGAGGATTAAACAGCTGCAAATCTGATGTTAAATACACTTAACCTGGTCAGAAGGGGGCTCGCGTGACGCTAAGACCCCTCGCGTCACGCCTAGGCCTACTTTTGGCAGAATCTGCAGATTAGGTCCCTGCGCATTGTTTCGTTGCGTAACATCACTTCTAAGGACCGTCAAGCCAACTTTAAGGCCCTAACATGATGCTTAAACATTGTGGACATGAAACATGCTCAAAAATATGCCGGATGTTGGTTCTTTTGGTCGTACGAACGCGATGTTCGCTTAATTACGACGGAATGCGCATAAGCGCGAAAAACGATCCAAATGACGCGACGAATGGATTTTTGGCAAGCCAAACACTAAAGCATAATGTAGTCATGCTTACATAAATTTTTGGATGTCCGGATGTATTCAGAATGTGAGTTATGCCCAAAAGTACAAACTTGTGCACTTTTTGACACTTTTAGTCCCTGAATGACCCAAAAGTTTATTTTAGCACACCGAACACCTCAAAGCCTATTTCTAAGCTTTGTAAAGGATATTTATGGTATGTTTAACTTATGGTCATGTTCCGGAATGTCTGTTACAGTTCAAATTGGCATACTTTCGCAGTTTGTCAAGTTTAGTCCCTGTAAGCGAATTAGCTTGTTTTTGCCATACCAAAGCCTTCAAAACTTATTTCTAAGTTATGTAAAGGTTATTTAAGGTATGTTAAGCCTATGTCACTATTCCGGAGTGTTTGTTGCATTAAACTGGTTATATTTACGCATCGGTGCGCGTATAACCTTCCAGAAAGCGATTTAGAGTTTGAAATCGAACAAGAGTTGATATGTGCAAAAGATACACGTATTTATACAAGTCCAAAGTATGAAATACAATATTTCATTGGTTTGTCATTTTTTTGATAGCCGCGAAGGCACAGGTGTTACATCTACCAAGCTAAAGCTTCTCCTTTAAAGGATTATGAAACAAACTTCACAATGTCTTACTCTGCACAACCACTATATCCATTTCGTCGAGCCAAGTCATACAATCGATGGCTCCTTTCTCCCCCGTGAAGTCTCTGGGCTTGTAGGAGACAAAATATTTGTAAGAACATGTTTTAGCACGTGGCTCTTGATTGAGCACAATTTTCTTAGATGGGATACTTTGCTGATTTGACGAGTGACGGGCATCGTCCTTCTTTGACTCGTGTGTTTTTGAAGGGGGCTTACTATGAGCCACAAATTGAGTCTTAGTGCGTGTACCACTTGATTCCTTAAACTGCCTGTCCATGGCTTTAGTAACAGCATTGTCAACTCATGCTTGAAGATCCGCACCAGTTACATTGATTCTGGTAGTATCATGATTCTCCCTCGGGTGACTGTTGATTTCTTCTGATTCTGCCATGTAGCTTGATTATAAAATGATGACAATGATTTACTCAGAAGTCTACTATGGAATAGTCATCTTGATGATTCATTTACCATGGTATCAACAAACCATATTGGTTAATTTGTTTGTCACATTTATTTAGGATCTTTATTATAATTAATCCTTAATTGTAAATTATCAAGATATTAGAATGGCACAAAAGCCTAGTCACAAGGACATTTTAAATTATAAGCCATGATCTTATAGGATCGAGGCATTAAGGCTTGAACACAGTTCATTACCTTTTCCTGACAGGGATTCGTAGACTACAAATGTCTTTTGTCTCAAAGGACAATAGATATAGCCCATAGGCATTTCATCACTAAGGGATGTTTATGATATGATCATCTTTATTTGATGATTTGAGCCATGATTTCTAAATCACTAGGCTAGATAAGAAATTGGAAGAATCCAATATAAGGATCACTATTGTGATTTTTCTCGAACAACATTTGTCAAGAGTGCTAACACGTTCTTAGGTGTTAACAAAGATCTATTGTCTTAAAAAGGCTTTACTATTGTAGCCATGTCTAAAACGACATATAGGCTAGGTTATACCTTTAAGATTTTCTTTACGATAAAATGGCAGAGCACTCATAAATTGAAACGACATTCTGATTTAGGACATAATACATATGTATATGTTTAATTCCAAAGTAAATTTCAAAAAGGAAACTTTTTATACAAAGTCTTAAAGAATTACAATAACTGCCCTAAACGGGTCTTTAAACAAGGATATTTACCCACGCAGGGACTTAAAAGATTTATATGTCCTTATAGGGACTACTATAGAAATGAAATATAACAAGGAAGTTCCTTCTTCATTCTGTTTCTGAAAGTTTTCTCCTTGGTTCCTTGAGTGCGGTACGGGTACTGAAGTTTTTTGTGGGTAGTCGAAATCTTCTATATTAGGAATCTTTGCAAAAGTGGAATCCAAGGATTCTATGGTTAATGAATAATATAAATCATGAATAAGGTCAGTACAGGTATAATCCAAGTTTGGGATTCCAAGACTTGGAGGTAAGAAATATGAGTCCTTTGGGTCCATAGGTATTATCTTTGGAGCGGGAGCTTCAGGGACAGCTGGTATGAACTCCTCCGATGTTGGCTTCTCATTTGAAGCTTGAAAAGTCTTGGGTACATAATTTGAAATATGGTTAATGGGTTCAAAAGGTCCTTTCTCCATACCGGTCGTATGCTAATTCGAGCTGTAGTACGAAGCTTAACATTCTTAGACTTCGGGTTTGGAGAGTTTCCACCAATGGCAGCTTTGCTCGGTGACACGATCCTGAGATGTATAAATATAAAAAACAATGTATACATATAACAGGGATGAGATCATTCCTAGTTCATGTCTAGACTCGGAAGTCAAGGAATGTGCTACTGTGTCACTGAGATTAAACACAAGAGGCTAGTGTTCAATTCATTCAATGTTGGCTCTGATACCAACCTGTCACACCCCGATATTTCCAAGTATTACCGGTGGGCCTGGTGGGGAGAATCGTGACGTAGTTGATATCATCATAGTCAAACAATCACAGTTCAATGCACAGCGGAAGTCTAAAGTAAAAATATTACAAACCGATTCGAAAGTAACATAAGGTATTACACAACGGGTTGTAAAAAGGATCCACAGGCGGATCTAAAATAAAAGAAATATTGTTCAACAGATTTAAGCATCAAAAGCTTGCAAGACTCTTTATTTGACACTAGGAGTGGCCAGCCCATTTTGCTTAGTACCTGCACTTAACCTTTTTGGAAAATACGTCAGTTTACACTGGTAAATACAATTAACCGACTCTTTTGAAAAGTGTTTATAAAATTGATTTAAATGCACAAGGCACAAATAAACTTTTATAACTTGGGATAAT
The DNA here is from genome assembly GCA_030545235.1 of Helianthus tuberosus. Taxonomy (NCBI): domain Eukaryota; kingdom Viridiplantae; phylum Streptophyta; class Magnoliopsida; order Asterales; family Asteraceae; genus Helianthus; species Helianthus tuberosus. The sequence goes on along the minus strand of CM060396.1, from coordinate 154,953,635 downwards.
TATTTAAAAATAATCTTGTAGAAGAATTATATGTTTGTTATATGTTCAGTAGCCCGGGTTAGAAATACCGGGTTAAAGATTAATAGACACACCACATAATATAACCCACGGCGAGTTTTTCTCAAACAAGCGGGTATATCGTTTTACATACGCACCGGCAGGTGTATGCCTACACCCCGTGCTTAAGTCATGGCCATTTCAATGAATGAGCCAAGGATATCCAGGACATGGTCATTAACCCCCCAAAGTCTTAAAACAAACAAAACAGATTAAACGGGTTATCTCAATGATTTAACCTTCATATGATTAAAGATCCAATACCCGACCAAGTGGTATTATTAAATACCGTACCCCAAGCCCGTATAAGGGAAAATAAGTTAAAAGTATTTACTTGAGCAAAAATACAAATTTATCTCAGCCGTATAACAATCAGCAAGTGCAAATATCTTTTACTGGGCTCCTAAATCTGGAACGAAGGTTTTAATAACCTATTAGATTCCTAACGGGTCTAACTTAAGTTTAAACTTAGACCGGTTAGTTTTAATGAAAGATTTACGGTTCAAAACGCGAGATTAAGCGAAGACCGGATTAGAATGTGATTTAGACCCGACAAGTATGAAGACTTGTATAATATGTGTAAACTAAACACATTCTGGATTTTGAAGTAAAAATGATAAGGTTTGGCACGTTTCGGTTAATTTATGCGAACTAGTTACATAAATCGTACCGAACGCGAAAAATGCATAACGATTAACCAAATGAGTCATGAACAGGTTCCCTAAGTTAATATGCTTAAAATGTGTTATGATATCACTAGGATACCTTCCATTATGCCCAAAACGAATTTAAAATCAATTTAAGCCCCGTAGGGGTATTTTGGTCATTTTAAAGAGAGTAAATTACAAAAATCGTCCTTTATTTTTACACTAGATTGCAAATTATGTCCTTTATCTTCAATAATTACAGAAAACATACTCTATGTTTACAAACTTTTGCAAATTATGTCTTTTAACCCTAACTTAGTTAATTTTCATAGTTAAGTCTGACCAAATAGACCCCACAGGAGGGCATTTCGGTCATTTTACTATAAATGTTAAAATAAATAATCACAAAAAATAATAAATACATTAATTATGTTTAAAATATATATATATATATATATATACAAACATGAATTCTCTCTCTCTCTCTAACTTCCTACCACCACCACCACTCCCACCGGCCACCACCACATCCCCCACCACCACCGCCTACTTGACACCACCTCCCCACCTGCCGGACTAAAACGCAAGCAACAGGAGACACGACCAGACTCCACTCCAATCACAACCCAACCCAACCCAATAGCAGACCTACCACCGCAACCAACGTGTAACGGTAACACTTTACTCTACGACCAGATCTGGCTCAGATCTTTGATGGTGAGTTTAGATCTGAAACGACTCTCATTCGGTAACAATATCATAGCATTCTTATCATCTCTGCTTCAACGAGTAGCTGAATCGAACGATCTCAACTTGATAGATTAACAGATCTGGTACTCCATTTACTCTTCCTTTGTGGGTGAGATTCGAAATATACACATTTTTTTTGCCAGTGCTATGGTCCAAAATCAAGAAACATGAGTACAGAAGTTATGTTGTTGAAACTTATGATAGTGTCCGACACTTGTTGCTCCCAATTGTACAGACGATTTTTCTAGAATTTGGTGATATGGACAGAGTGTTTAGAGAGAGAGAACAATGGGGTAGATGGCGGTGGTTAGGTGATGTGAGAGAGAGTTGACAAAAGATTAAATTGGGGTTTTAATAGAGGAAATCAAGAGGGCAGGGAAAAAGACGATAATGCCTTTACATGGATCCCCACATAACCAAACTTAACTATAAAAATTAACAGAGTTTAGGGTAAAGGACATAACTTGCAAGGGTTTGTAAACATAGAGTACGTTTTCTGTAATTATTGAAGGCAAAGAACATAGTTTGCAATCTGGTGTAAACATAAAGGACGATTTTTGTAATTTACTCTTTTAAAGATTATAAAAGAGGTTAAATGACAATCTGAGGTTTTGGTCTAAAATGATCAGTAAAAATATTTATTTTAGTAGGTTATATCAGTAAGATGTTGCATATATGTGAAATTTATCATTTATGGCCAAACTATGCACCATAGGGGCATTTTGATCATTTCACATAAGCTTTAAGGGTCAAATTTGGAAATCTGAGTTCAAAACTTTTACTTACTGTTAAAGTATAAAAATTTACTTATAATATCAGTAGGTAATGACTTTTTGGTGTCAAATATAATTTTAACCCAAACTATGCGTTTAAAAAGCGTAAAAGTCGGTATTTGACGATTTTCGGGTTATTTAAAGAAATCTAAATTTTTGATTAGTTTATAAAGCTCAAAATATTTTATTTAACATATGAAATCAGTAGCAAAAGGTTTGGCATCAAAATGTTATGTAAAACTCATCTTATCCAAGAAAAGGGCAATTTCATCAATACCGAATTTACTTTAAAACTCTGTAATATAATCAGTTTAAAATTCAATAAAAATCTCAAAAAATCCCTAAATATTATATTACATCAGTGGGTAGAAAGTTTGGTGTCAAAATTTGGGTTTAAATAAGTTTTATGCCGAAAATGCCGTTTAATAATAAAAAGGCTTCAATTTACGATTTTGAGCTTAACTCCAAATTTAGACCACAAACTGATGTCAAATTTTTAGGACATTCTTATAAATCAATAATAAAGGTTTTTGTCCTCCCACATTTTTAAAAATCTCGTTTTTATATCAAAAGGGCATAATGGTCAACAATTAAGCATTTAACGGAAACATGCAAATGATTCGGATTACAAAGGAACCATATTGTATAATCTCAGAGGGTTATACTAACATGTAATATGGTCCTAATGGAAACCTAAGGCATATCTAAACTAAGCTAAATCGGGTCAGAACTGAAAGTCAAAGCAAAAGTCGACTTTTGCGACTTTCGGTTCCGAACCGAGCCTAAACTCAGAATTGTCGGGTTGAACATGCCTAGACATGTTCAATTAATATTTACCAAGTTATTAAAGTGACAAAACTGATTTTATTGTCTTTACATCATTAGTTATGAATTTTATTTAAAAACCGACTTGTTTGACTTTTATTTTAATTACTTTGACCCGACAATTAATGATAGGTGTTAAGTGTTATATATATTAGGTGTATATTTTAAGCCCCTTTAACACTTTTTAGTCAAGTTTTAAATTTATAAAACACGATATTCACTAACACTAGACACTCATATGGGCAAGTGCACCCATCGTGAGCGTAGTATAGTGTTGGTAAGATACCGAGGTCGTCCAAGGACACAAGAACGTTTAGTACCGGTTTATCCTCAACGTCTAATCAAGTCAAAAAGTTTAGAAAAAATGTTTTAAGCTAAGAAAAATAAAAACTAACTAAAAATGCTGAAAATAAAAATAAAAGAAAAAACAGATAGACAAGATGAATCACTTGGTTCCGACTCGTATCTAGTGTAACCTTTGATTATTTCCGCACTTTTGCACTATTTAAGAGATTATCTTAGTTATTGTAGTAGGCCCCTTTTTTGAAGGTGACGTTACCCTCACCCCAGTAGTTTGAGTCAGCAAGGATACAATCCTAAAAGGGTGGATTATTGAAAGATAATTAATTAAGTTATTAATGCAAATTATGGTAGGCCCCTCTTTTGGAGGTGACGTTACCCTCGACTAAGTAGTCTGAGTCAGCAGGGATACAGTCCTAAATAGCCGGGTTATAGTATTAATAGTAGTTAGCTTATGAGGGGATCAAAGAGTTTGGACCCCCGCCATCCAATACCGTAAACCATTGAAGGAGGTCCTACTAAATTTGACCCAGGTCCATTGCAGGACCTATAAAAGCTGAACAATAGCAAGACCTTTACCAAACCGTTCCCTTAACCCCCGACCAGGTAGCCAACATACCTCCATATAGACTGTGGAGATATGAATGGTGAAAATCTTTTATTATATATAGACAGTAAAATAATGTCAAGACACCACGGACAAATGATAAGGAAAGATCACCTTCAACATAAGAAACTAGTTATTAAAGTCATTAATACAAAACCAAGTAAAAAGTGCGAAAAGAAAAAAAATAAAAAGTATTACACTAGACACTTTGTCTTCACCAAGTGATGTAAGAGACTTAGGCAAACATGGCCTTGATTGTCAAGAACTCTTACGATCAATCTTGAATCCCGAGACGACTCACACACTCTACGATGGACAATGGATGATGGTGGTGGATGATGGTGTTATGGTGGTGGTGGGTGGTTGGTGAAGTGTAAGAGAGGTGGTGTGCCAAGGGATGGTTTGAGCTTGAGCCAAGCACTCCTATTTATAGGCTGAACAGAAGCTCGGGCACGCCCCGTGTCCACATACTTCTCTTTCTTCATTTAATGCAGCTTTGTCTTATTAGTTGATCACGCCCCCGTGTCCGCTGAGCACGACCTCGTGTGCAGAAGAATCTTTGTACTATGAAGATTTGCCTAGATTGTGCGAATCTTATAGTTGACCACGGCCCCGTGTCCGCTGAGCACGGCCCCGTGGTGGGCAATAGAAGCTTCTACCACTTTGTCTTTTCTGCTGACACTTGGGCACGCCCCCGTGCTGGCTGAGCACGGGGCGTGTTCAGTCTTCTGTTATCTTGTTTTGCTTGGGAAGATGCTGTCGTGGGGTCGGGCATGTCACGTCTGGTTCCTTTTCTTGTATTTTTGTTAGATTTTGATGTCTTTTTGCTTCTTTTGTTAATTTGAGCTCATTTAATCATGAAAATAAAAAAGGAAGACAAAAGCACACTTTTTCCAACATTAGTACTAAAAAAGGGTTAGTTTTATGCCACAATTGATGAAATTTATATGTTGCATTTTGCACACATCAAATACCCCCACACTTGAATCTTTGCTTGTCCTCAAGCAAAACTCTTTAATATGTGGCTATTACACACCCAAATGGAATGGGTAGAGAAGAAGGTTTTTGGGCTTGTCATAGAGTGTCGGGATTTCCAAGATTCTTTATTTAGTTTTATTTTTATTTATTTACAATCCTATTCGTCATGATTTATTAAAAACTTTTCATAAGATAAATTACTTTTTAGGGCATAACATGCCTCTTTAAAATTCTATTTATATACAAGCTCACATACCTCACGGGGATCACTCAACACTCGGCCGAAGATGTATTTTTGTGGATCACTCGAGAGCGGCATGGAACTTACTCCTACCATAGGCTTGCCAAGCAATCAATCCTCCTCCTTTTTAACTTATATACCTTTGTAAACATCAAGAGGACTTTGTGGGTGAAGGGTTAGGCTTGGGTTAAAGGTAGGTGGTTGGGTTAGTGGTTAGTAGTTAGTAGAAAAGGGCGAAAAGCGTAACAAGCGTCGGTTTTCGTAAGACTTTTTATTTTTGTAACTTTATTTTGATGAAGCTTTTATTCAAACAAAGTTATTTTTGATGAACTTGTTTGTTTATTTTCTTTTGCTTCATCATCAACACTCTATTTTTTTTTTTGAAAAGTCATATGAAAAACCGAACTTGTTACTAAAACAAACGGTTAAAAATGAAAAAGGTTTTGGTGGGTAAAAAGGTGTTTGGTTTGGGTTATGAAATCAAAAGGTTTAGGCTCAAAGGGGCTAACTAGGGGGATTTTGGGTAGGTGGTAAAAAAAAAAAAAAAAATGGTGTAGAAAAGAAAAAGTTAGTCCTAATGCCTCCATCATTTACTTACTCGGGTTTAAGTTGGTAAGGACCGGGAATGTATTGTCGTGGCAAGTTCTAGAGTCGTAAGAAGCAAGCGGCTATTCACACAAGAAACGAAAAATGAGCATTTAGTTTAATGATATGTAATTGTATGCTCGATAAAGGCTCAAAACTCACTTTTGTGGGAATGGGTTTATATGTGATCAAGTATATATAATCAAATTTTAACTAAGTTTGCCATGCCTTTTCATAATTTTCTTATGTTGGTTCTTTTTATCACGACGCTATCGGTTGTAAATTTGTAAAAATATAACCTTTTTAGAACTTGAAATTCCCGAGTTAAACCTAGTCAAGTAAAAAAAATTGAAAATTTTTGAAAAAATTTGGGGTGATTAGTGGTTCCAATAGAGTTTTGTGTAAGGCTTGTATTTAGGACTTGCAAGATTCAAGGTTTTAGCATCCCCCCACACTTAAATTACACATTGTCCTCAATGTGTCCCAAAAATAAGTTTTTAGGTTGATTGAATGTGTAAAAGGTGTGAAAAAGCAAAAATTTTGTGTTACTGGGCGCTGAACACGGCCCCGTGTTGTTTGGGCACGGCCCCGTGTTCAAGTGCCAGTAACAAAATTAAATCAAGAGAAACAAAAGCCTGGACACGGGGGCGTGTTGGGTGAACACGGCCTGTGTCCAGTTACCTGAACTGGGTCTTTTTCTGCAGACTGTGCAGCACGGGGCCGTGTTGGGTGGACACGGCCAGTGCCGAACCTACTGTAAACGAAGAATTTTGTCGGACGGTCCTGTTTTCCTGCATGGGGTGCTGGTTCAAGTTTCCCTTGTATCCTTTGCCATCTCAAGTGTGTTTTATTCCTGAAAATTAAAACTAACTAGATAACATGAAAATTAATCTAAACTAAACTAAGGATAGTTCCGCGGAATGCCTCCGTGGTGCGCCACGTTTATAAGGGTCCTTGGCTAGACCCAAAACCTGGTCATATTTTTCCCAAGTGGGATATATTGCATCCCATGTTACACCATCGGAGAGCGTCATCCAAGCTTGAGTCTATGACCTTCATGTAGTTGACCGGGTCTTCGTCCTCTACTCTCTTTCCACATTCAAACTTCACTTCCTTGTCCCCAAACTTCAATGTTAACGTTCCGTCATTCATATCCACCACGGCTTGGGCGGTGGCTAGAAATGGCCTCCCGAGGATGAGAGGGACGTCGGTGTCTTCTTCCATGTCTAGGATGACAAAGTCAGTTGGGAAAACGCAGTTGTCAACCTTGACTAATAGATTTTCAGCGACACCCTGTGGAAATTTGACGGATCTGTCGGCGAGTTGTATGCTCATCTTTGTAGGGCTTGTTGCTCCTAGTCCGAGTCGTTTGAACATTGATGTGGGCATGAGGTTAATGCTAGCCCCAAGATCGGCTAATGCATTACGAACGGGGGATCCCCCAATCGAGCAAGGAATTGTGAAGCTTCCGGGATCGATTTTTTTTTGTGGAAGTTTGTTGAGTACTAAGGCAGAGCATTCTTCGCCTAAGTTAACTAATTGCAATGATTCAATTTTCCTTTTGTGAGTGAGGAAATCCCTCATGAATTTTGCATACCTAGGCATTTGGGTTAGGACCTCAATAAAAGGAATATTAACATGCAATTGTTTTAGTAAATTTTCGAACTTTGCGAATTGCTCATCGGTCTTTTGACGATTTAACCTACCGGGGTACGGAATTGGAGGAGTCTTGGTGGGTTCTTGAATTGGTGGAGAAGCCTTTTCTGGTTGAGGTGTGGTTGAAGTTGTGCTTTGGCTGAGTTGACTTCCTTCAACCGGTGGTAATGGGGCATCCTCGGGACCCACGGTTCGGTTTCTCAATGTGATGAGGTGTACTTGCGCCTTTGGGTTGGTTTCGGTATTACTCGGTAACGCGCCTTGTGGTCTCTCGGAGAAATTTTGAGCTAGTTGATTTAATTGTTTTTCAATGTTTTGAATGCTAGCTTGTTGATTTCTAAAATTCGATTCCAGTTGTTGAAATCGATCCGAGTTTTTCTTTTCGGTGTCGGAGATGAGGCGAGATACAGTATCTTCAAGCCTTTCTCTTCCACCTTGTTGTTTAGAAAAATTTTGTGGTTGTTGAAAGTTAGTTCGTTGGTTTTGTTGGTTACTACTATTGCCGGGATCTCTCCAACCAAGGTTTGGGTGATTATGCCATCCTTGGTTGTAGGTACCCGTTGGAGGACCCGACGGCCTAGGTCTGTTATTAGTGTGGTTTACCGTTTCCGTTTGATCATCTACTTCTTTCATACAACTCCAATTTTCATGTGGTCCACCACACCCTTCACAAGCCATAACCGAGGCCGTTTTTGCCATTTCTAATTTTTTTATCTTTGAAGAAAGGGCCTCGATTTGGGCTTGTAAAGAAGTGCTTTCATCAACCTTATGGGTGCCCGGGGCAATAGACTTATTGCCTCGGGGAGTGTGCCACTGAAAATTGGTTTGAGCAATTTCCTCAATTTGATTGTATATTTCATTTGGGCGACGATTACCTAAAAGTCCCCCGGAGCTAGAATCAAGTGTTTGTCTTGTGTGTGGCAACAACCCATTGTAGAATGTGGATACTTGTTGCCACACCGCTAGACCGTGATGAGGACACTTTCTTAGTAGCTCCTTGAACCTTTCCCAAGTTTCATATAAGGATTCCCCATCCTCTTGTGAGTATGTATTAATTTCAGTCATTAATTTAGCCGTTTTAGCAGGAGGGAAATACTTATATAGAAACTTTTGGGCTAGTTCATCCCAGGTGTTTACGGAGCCAACTGGGAGGGTGTTGAGCCAAGCCTTAGCTCGGTCCTTTAGCGAAAATGGAAACATTCGAAGGCGGATGGCGTCATTTGATGCTCCATTGATCCGAAAGGTATCATATATTTCTAAGAAATTAGTAACATATAGATGGGGATCCTCGTCTGCAAGCCCAAGGAAGGTTGCGGAGTTTTGGAGCATTTGTATCAAGTGCGGTCGAAGTTCGAAGTTATTGGCTTCGACATTCGGCGCATTGATAGCGGCGCCTAGATTACCCACGGTGGGCCGAAGGTAATCCATGAGGGTACGTTGGTCCGCCATTGGAAGTGGGTCCCCCGAAACATTCTCTTGATTTTTAGCTTTAAGTCTTTTTCTGAGAAAGCATTCGGGTTCTTCGAGATGTTCTTTTATGTCTCTACTAGAACTGGAGCTCATGCACTACGTAGGAAGTTCAAATGTGGCGCCTGGATTCCAAATCCTGCAATAAAAACAGAAAAGAACGTTGGTCAGAATGTTCACCATGACCCCGTGCTCAGTGAACACGGCCCGTGGTCGGAAGCACAGTTATTGTTTTCCGGATCCCTGTTACTGGGAGTTGGACACGGCCCCGTGTTGCACCGACACGGCCCCGTGCTCAGCTCTCTGTAACTCAGAAAATAAAAACTGCCAGTGATGGTGCTGGGCACGGCCCGTGTCCGACCAGGCACGGCCCGTGCTGGGTTCTGCAGAAACTGAAAAAATTAAGAAAAAAAAACCTAAAAAAATTGAAAAATAAGAAAAAAGATTAGGCCGTTGATTCCTAACTTTCTTAAAATCCTTGTGTCCCCGGCAGCGGCGCCAAAAACTTGATGGGTGTCAAGTGTTATATATATTAGGTGTATATTTTAAGCCCCTTTAACACTTTTTAGTCGAGTTTTAAATTTATAAAACACGATATTCACTAACACTAGACACTCATATGGGCAAGTGCACCCATCGTGAGCGTAGTATAGTGTTGGTAAGATACCGAGGTCGTCCAAGGACACAAGAGCTTTTAGTACCGGTTTATCCTCAACGTCTAATCAAATCAAAAAGTTTAGAAAAATGTTTTAAGCTAAGAAAAATAAAAACTAACTAAAAATGCTGAAAATAAAAATAAAAGAAAAAACAGATAGACAAGAAAAATAATACACTAGACACTTTGTCTTCACCAAGTGATGTAAGAGACTTAGGCAAACATGGCCTTGATTGTCAAGAACTCTTACGATCAATCTTGGATCCCGAGACGACTCACACACTCTACGATGGACAATGGATGATGGTGTTGGATGATGGTGTTATGGTGGTGGTGGGTGGTTGGTGAAGTGTAAGAGAGGTGGTGTGCCAAGGGATGGTTTGAGCTTGAGCCAAGCACTCCTATTTATAGGCTGAACAGAAGCTCGGGCACGGCCCCGTGTCCACATCCTTCTCTTTCTTCATTTAATGCAGCTTTGTCTTATTAGTTGACCACGCCCCCGTGTCCGCTGAGCATGACCCCGTGTGCAGAAGAATCTTTGTACTATGAAGATTTGTCTAGATTGTGCGAATCTTATAGTTGACCACGGCCCCGTGTCCGCTGAGCACAGCCCCGTGGTGGGCAATAGAAGCTTCTACCACTTTGTCTTTTCTGCTGACACTTGGGCACGCCCCCGTGCTGGCTGAGCACGGGGCGAGTTCAGTCTTCTGTTATCTTGTTTTGCTTGGGAAGATGCTGTCGTGGGGTCGGGCGTGTCACGTCTGGTTCGTTTTCTTGTATTTATGTTAGATTTTGATGTCTTTTTGCTTCTTTTGTTAATTTGAGCTCATTTAATCTTGAAAATACAAAAGGAAGACAAAAGCACACTTTTTCCAACATTAGTACTGAAAAAGGGTTAGTTTTATGCCACAATTGATGAAATTTATATGTTGCATTTTGCACACATCAATTAACTAAACAAACGTGGTAATTAGGAGGTGTCCTTTTGAGGGTTTAATACCTACCTAATTACGATCACGTATCCATGTTCGTTGCGAACAATGGCTCGATCGTCTAAAAGTCAAAGCGTTTATCGCGAACACTTGACTTTTCGGCTTTAAGAGCCAAATAACTTAACTAAGCACGAAATGAACACTTACCAGTGGTCCTTAGGACTGAAGGAGGTTCCCAAGTTGGTCAGGATCCTCTTAAAATCAGAGAGCAAGAGCAGAAATGGAATGAAGTGAAATGAGAGCCAAAACAAGTGGGTATTTATAGGAATTCAAGAACCGTTAGGATCGTTCCTCGATAAACGAGCTTCAATCTGGATCGTACAAGTATCACCCACTGTTTTGGTAATCTATGGGTGCCCAAAACAAGCCCCTAGAATGAAGAAACCAAGCACATAACCTAGAAACCAGCTGTTGTTTATGAAAAAGTGGTTTTTACTTATCTGGTGTTCTCTCACGCCCCGCGTAAGAGTCAGGACAATCTTACGCGGCCTGCGACCTCAGATGATCACAACAACAGTTTCATAAATTACAACTTTAGTCCCGGCAAGCTTGTAAGGTCCTCTTTCGACATGTTTAAGGCCCGTTAAGCCATTTTCAAGGCTCTACAATGATGCCTAAGAATAAGGGACATGAAACATGCTTGAAAATATGCCGGATGTCGGTTCGTTTGGTTGTACGGTCGTGTTGTTCGGCTAATTACGACGGAACACGAACGGACACGAAAAACGATCCAAATTACGCGACGAATGGAATTTTATCATGCCGGATGTCCGGATAAGATATTTTAATGATTACATAAATTTTTGGATGTCCGGATATATTCAGAACGTAATATATGCGCGAAAATGCAAACTTATGCACTTTTTGACTCTTTTAGCCCCTATTGATCAAATAAGTTTATTTTTTGCGCACCAAACACCACAAAGCCTATTTCTAAGATTTGTAAGGGATATTTAGGGCATGTTTAACTTATGATCATGTTCCAGAATGTTCGTTACCATTCGATTTGGTACACTTTTGCAGTTTGATGCAAATGGTCCTTCTAATGCGTAAACTTGTGCATATCATTGTTTAATAGCATCGAAGCCTTATCTAATCCATATTAGGCATTCTCGAGGGTATTATTAAACATTACGATGCCTTGGGTTCGTAAAAAGGTCATTCAGAGGTATAATTAAACATATTGACGCTTTTAACCCCTTAAACTTGCAAAGTTGCGCGTATCGTCACCTATAGGCATAAAAGCCTTAGATGGCCAATATCTGGCATCCCCGAGAGTATAATCAAACATCATGAAGCTCTTGGTTTGTTAAAGGTCACTCATAGGTAAGAATTAACATGTTGACGCTTTTAACCCTCTGTCGCGCAAACCTTCAAACTATTACGCAAACGGCCACTCTTGATCAACAAGCTGCTCATATGTGAATATGAATACCGTAAGACGTTATTCAGAAACTTATTTTTAAGCATGTTAACACTTCCAGTCCTTCCATAATCAATTTTTTTTTATTTTTCACAAAATTAGTCCCTCATAGTCAAAATTTGACTTTATTAGGGTTTAGTACACGTGTCAACATATCATTGGACGTGATTTTACGAGGTGTTACAGGCGTGTGGAGCTAATATAGATAAACTACAATTAATGAAGAAAGAGAAAGTGGATGGAAACGGGGCCGTGTCTGGGATTCTGTACAGGCAATAAATAGAGGTGCTTGGTTCACTTCAAAGGCATCCCTTGGCAAACCACCTCTCTCACACTTCACCCACACTCCACCACCATCACAACACCCACATCCACCACCATCATCCATCATAGAGTGTGTGTAGTAGTCTCGGGATCTGTAACACCCCGAAAACGGGTTTGGTAATCAAACTCTGTTAATGCTAAAAGACGGGTAAAGTACCGTTAGCAGTAAAAATAACCCGGTAAATAATTGGATTTAAATAAGAAATCCTAATAATTAAATACGAGCGAATCAAAGAAGTAAGGAATCTAGTTTATAAGAGCCCGAGTCAACGGGACTTAAAATAAAACGGGTTTTTAACTCCCGGAACCCACTAAGTTAACTAGGTAAAAATTAACCTAGTTAGTAATGGGTAATTAAATCATAAACTATGAGTTATAGTTTCATTTATGAATCTCTAAACTTGAGGGACTAAACATGGGCAAATGTAATGAAGTTTAATAAAAAAAAAAACACAAACCACACATACGTATGTGGTGTCTGCGATTTCATCAGAGCCACAAGGAGCTCTCAAAACTCAACCCTAAACTTCAAGAAATTCACCAAATTGAAGGGTGAATCAGAGCCAAATCGTATGCATGAACACATAAAAACAATCACCAAGCTTATGGGATCATAAGGTAAGTCGAATTTCAGTATTTTGTTCCATCTCAGATTCTTGATGAACCCTAGAAGTTCGAAAATTGATCTTGAATGATGGTTATTTGGGTGAAAATAGGATGTATGCATGATTTGAAATAAACCCTAGCTAATAAACTAAGGGATTTGAGTGCATGTTAGTAAAACTCATAATCACTATCTAGGTGTTTAATGGGTTTTTTAGAAACATGATGAACACTAGAATCATGATTATCAAACTAGTGTTATTTGAACTCTATGAAGTTAATCTTGACATTTAACCATGAGTTAGACGATTGTTTAGTAAAAAGATGTTGAAATTGGCAAGATATGTAATCATGGAGTTTGATTGTTAATTTTATAAAAGTATGCTCACTAGGTGTTTGATAAAACGCCTAAGAGAAAGCTAAATATTGAAATTTAGAACGAAATGGGTATTTGAATAATATGGCTAGTTAAATGAAATATGAAACAAGAAGAGTTATAATCATCATGTTGATTTGAACTTAATGTTGTAAATCATGTGATTGAAAGTAGTTAGCTTTAATAAACTAAGTTAACTAATCTTGAAGTCGAATAGTAGCTTCGACATAGAGAATAAGTAAGGTGGAATGGTCGTGATTTTAAATGACTAGTCTAACCACCTTGTAAATGTTGGCAATAGTTTGACGCTTAACGAGCTAGGTGGAGGCTTGAGAAAGAAGCGGTTAAACGAATCAAGCGCGTGAAGAAAGGCGTAAACCGGATGAGAGGTAAGTGTAATTTTCGCACTTATATAGATTACTCGTTTATTCTATACGAAATAATCGCGATAATGATAATATTGAAATATGGATTTTTGTTAAGATTACTTTGTGGTGTAATCTAATGATGAGGAAAAATGGTGAAAATGGAAATTGGTCAAGAGTCGACTAATGTAATTAAGGTTAAAAGCGTGCCCATGGCGTAAGCCGAAATGGGTTGAATTAGTAAGAAAAGAGTTTAAGAGATAAAGGATTTGGTAATATAATCCGGGATGGGATGGATGTATAAATTGGACATCAAAAACCATGTTTTTGATTTAAATAGATAACGTTGGGTATATAGTCCAAATGGGTCAAATGGTGGTGATAACACCATTTGACAATACCGACTAATGCGGTGGTCAAGTCTTATGTTAACAGGATCAATTGGCGAATCGGATAAATGCGTCGCCATAGATTGAGTGACAATTAAAGCAAGGTACAAAACCGGGTCTATTTGTTGTCCCGAGCCAGGTACGTATAAATATGATTATAGCTAACGTACAAATTTGGGCAAATAAGTAGTGAAGGTCCTTCATCATAAATGAAAGGTAAAATGGACCATTACGCCCTTGTAAGCTAAATTGAACAAATGGCCTTTAACGGTAGTTTGGAAATGAGTTTTATGCTTAATTAAATGCTTACAATAGGTGCAAGAAGGAGAAAGATGTAGGACTTTGGTTAAACGACTCTCTATGGGTCTTACCGTAGAATAACAATCCGAGGAAATAAAACTCGGATTATATCGAACATTACATTAAATTCACCACACATATAGTTGTGGTGGAAGATTATTTGATAAATATTGTGGAAATAAGATGCTAGAAATAGACGAGTATGATGTATGCGGAAAAGTGCTTAAATACCCTTAACGGGTCAAAATAATCATTTAAGTATAAACGAGTTTAAGATTATACATAAACTTGTGAATTGAACCTAATATGATAGACAACATTGAAATTATAAGGTTCATGTGAAATCAGGATCAAACAATCATGTTTGTTTGATAAAATGCATAAACGGGTTAAAATTCGGTAAAAAGGTGATGAGTCGAAGGCTTAAAAGTCTAAAAATTTATTTTGTTGGATGTTGGGTTTTAACTCCATAAGATGGAGGATTAAATTACGGACGCGTAGGAAAAAGAATCGGGTAAAACGGATCAATAACGAAGAAGTTATGGCCGTTTCCGTAAAAACTGGCATAGCTGAACTGAGCTGCAGACCTGCTGGAAAACGGTCTCCCTCGCGTGGCGCGAGGGAGCAACTGGGTTCCTTCGCGTGGCGCGAAAAACCCTGTTTTGGCGAAATTTTTTTATTTTAATCAGTTTCGCCTCTCGGACTCGTTTAAATACGTTTTAAGTTACTATAACTAATCCAACTCATGTTTTATGAGTTTCAGGTATAATTTTAGGACCGGAGGACGATCAAGCACAACGAAGAACAGAACACGATCAAGAAATAAGCTTCCGCACTTTGTATCGTTGTTATGTAAAATGACGAACTCACCCATAATATGATGTATAGTTTTTAATTCTGTAAATAAAGTTTAATGAACCCGTATTTTCAATGTATTTGAAATCATAATTACTCGTTTGTTTTCGTAAATTATACGAAAACCTTTAAATTATAATAAGGGTGTTACAGGATCCAAGATTGATAGTAAGAGTTCTTGACAATCAAAGGCCATGTTTGCCTAAGTCTCTTACATCACTTGGTGAAGACAAGCATTTAGTATAATACTTTTGTTTTTTTAATATTTTCGCACTTTTTATTTGGTTTTGTATTAATGACTTTAATAATTAGTTTCTTATGTTGAAGGTGAAACTTCCTTATCATTTGTCCGTGGTGTCTTGGTGTTATTTTACTATCTATATAAAATAAAAGATTTACACCATTCATATCTCTACGGTCTATATAGAGATATGTTGGCTACCTGGTCGGGGGTTAAGGGAATGGTTTGGTAAGGTTCTTGCCTTGTTCAGTGTATAGATCCTGTAGGACTTGGGTCAAGCTTACTAGGACCTCCTTCAATATCCACTGGTATTGGATGGCGTGGGTGCGAATGGCTTGATCCCCTCATATGTAAACTACTATTAATACTTTAACCCGGCTATTTGGGATTGTATCACTGCTGACTCAAACCACTTAGCCGAGGGTAACGTCACCTTCAAAAGAGGGGCCTACCACATTACGCATTAATAACTTAATTAATTATCTTTCAATAATCCAACCCTTTAGGATTGTATCCTTGCTGACTCAAACTACTGGGTTGAGGGTAACGTCACCTTCAAAAGAGGGGCCTACTACTATAACTAAGATAATCTCTTAAAAAGTGCAAAAGTGCGGAAAACATCAAAGGTTACACTAAAGGCGAGTCGGATCCAAGTGATTCATCTTGTCTATCTGTTTTTATTTTATTTTATTTATTTTTAGCATTTTTAGTTTTTATTTTCATGTTTAAACCTTTTTCCAAAATTTTGATTTGATTAGACGTTGAGGATAAACCGGTATTAAAAGCTCTTGTGTCCTTGGATGACCTCGGTATCTTACCAACGCTATACTATGCTCACGATGGGTGCACTTGCCCATATGTGTGTTTTGTGTTAGTAGAATGTCGTGTTTCATAAATTTAAAACTTGACTAAAGTGTTAAAAAAGGGCTAAAAATATATACAAAATTATATAACACACCGCACACATCAAGTTTGTTGCATCGTTGTCGGGGACACAAGGATTTTAAGAAAGCTTAAAATTAACGGCCTAATCAGTTTTTCAAAACCTTTTTAAATCGCGCACACATTTTCTGCATTTTAGTTAGTTTTTGCATTTACAGTAAACTGAACATGGGGCCGTGTTCACTGAACACGGGGCCGTGCTGCACATTTTTCTTCAAAAACTCCCAGATATAGAGTCTGAACATGGGGTCGTGCTCACTGAACACGTCCCCCATGCTGCAAAAAAACCAGTTACTTTTATTAAAATGCCCAGATACAGAACCTGAACACGGGCCGTGCTCACTGAACACGGGGCCATGTCCAGCCTCTGTTTCCGCTTCTATTTTTGTTTTCTGGTCTCGAGACTGTTGGTGCACGAAATGTCTGTTGACTACGTTTGCATTAAGTCTTAGGTCAAGATATGTCAAGATTAGAGCTTGAAAGTCAAATTAGGGTTTAATGATGTTAATTTCGCTCATAATGACATATGTGTCATTATAAGCGAAATCATGAACTTGTAATTTCGCTCATAGGTCATAGTTGTGGGGGGTTTCGCTCATATGTACACATAGTTAGTGATTTCGCTCATAGATGCACATGGGGTTTCGCTTATATGGACTGCCATATAAGCGAAATCAGTTAGTCTATAAATACCCGGACATGTGATCTCATTTGTAACTTGGAGCGAAATCAGGTCATGCTTGTGGTGTCGAAACTCTGTCAAAATCGATTCAAAAAGCATCAATAAAGAAGGAAATTGAAAGGAAAAGCTGTTGTTACTTCGTGTACATTGATTCCGCCTTTATACGCGAAGATGAATTGCCTTAACTGACTTTTCAGGGTCACAAACCGGTCCAACAAGTGGTATCATATCAAACAATCATCAAAGTAAGCTCTCCTCATTCTTCAGCTCAGAACCTCCTGCATCTGCTTCAATCATCTGAGAATCCAACAATCAACTCTCTACTTTGGTTTGTAAAAAATAAAGCAGAAATAAAATCTTTTAGGTTTTTTTTTTTTAAAATGTTCTAAACTAAGAAATGAAATACAGAAAACTTAAATTGCAGAAAGTAAACAAAGTAAACTATTTACAAACTTATTTACAAAGTAAACTTAATGAGAATTCAGTTTGCAAAGGAGCAACTGTTGTATAAAAACATGTAAGCCCTTTATCAATCTGGTTTCGAGTGCGAACGCCTGTCTGCAATTCTCCTATGATCAACTCCTCTGGATGATATGAAAGAGTTCGCGGCATCACTTCGCTTGGAACATCTACATTGCCCTCCAGATTAGTAACATTCTGATCTGCATCTTGTTCACCAACTTGAATTGTTTGACTTGAAATCTGAATTTGCTCCCCCTCAGAATCTGAATCACCATGATCAAAGACTGGCATGTTTTCAGCTTCTTGATTATCATTCTGATCCGACTGATTATCCTAAGCAACTTCATTCTGTTGGACATCATCATGTTCACCAGCATTACTCGGACCTGCTTCATCGTCATTTGAAGTTTCCCATGGTCGTCTTGAATACTCAGCTGGGAACCTTTGCTGTGACTCATATTCGCGCAAAATATCCAACTCATCAAAGAAATCTTCATCATCCTCTGATTCTTCTCTCATGTCAAATGAATCTCTAGGATTCTGAGGCGGCATAGTATAACCTTGACATTCAACATTTGCAGCTTCAATAATCCGCTTCTCGCTTGGAACGAAGACCCGTCGCATCGGATTTGCATAACCAACAAATATTCCCTCAATGCACTTCGGACCAAACTTTCCATAAGGCTCTATAACAGTACAGGGTGACCCGAACGGTTCTAGATACTTCAAATTCGGTTTGCGGTTATTGATTAGCTCAAAGCATGTTTTGTTGAACTTCTTGACAGTGAGAACCCTGTTGAGCGTATAGCATGCGGCAGAAACAGCTTCAGCCCAAAAATTTATCGGTAACTTTGAATCTGCGAGCATAGTTCTAGCCGTCTCGATTAGTGTCCGATTTTTGTGTTCTGCGACTCCATTCTGCTGCGGAGTGTACGGAGCACTAAATTCATGCAATATACCTCTTTCATCACAAAATTCTTCCATCTTACTGTTCTTGAATTCAGTACCATTGTCACTACGAATTCTTTTGATACGCCTTTGGTACAGATTCTCAATTTTCTTAAAGAACGCCATCAAACTGTCAAACGTTTCGTCTTTCGTTTTCAAGAAAGAAACCCACGAAAATCTGGAATAATCATCAGTAACGACCAAACAGTAGTAATCTCCTGTAACACTTTTGACATTCACAGGACCAAACAAATCCATGTGAAGTCTTTCCAGAGGTCTCGAAACTGAATTGACTTGCTTTGTAGGGTGTGACTTTTTCTTCTGCTTGCCTTTGACACAGCTAATGCACTCCCCTTCCAGATGAAAACCTTTGACATGAACTCCAAGAACCAAATCATTGTGCACCAAGTGATTCTTCTTCCTTAGGTGAATATGCCCCATCTTGCGGTGCCACAATCTCGATTCTTTCTCAGTTGCTCTGGACACAAAACAATGAGCCTGACCCGTGGTTGTAGTAGCTACGCTCATGTCCAACACGTACAGATCATTAACTCTCGGTGCCCTCATGATAATCCATTCCTCGGGTATTACAAATCCCGGTTTCAAGATTAAACATTCTTTATCAGTGAAGTGAGTAGTATACATCCTGTCACAGATCTGGGAGATACTCAGCAGATTGTTCTCCAGCTCAGCAATGTAATTAACTCTCTCAAACGTCACAATCCCATTGGATAATGTTCCTTCACCTATAATTCTTCCTCCTTGATTACCCACAAAACCTACGTAACCACCATTGATATTTCTCACATCATACAGCAACGCAGTCTTCCCTGTCATATGTCTTGAAGCTCCACTATCCATGATCCATCTGGATACAAGTTTTGGAAGTTCCTGCACATAACAAACTTTGACTTAAACTTTAATAAAGATGCCGATTCATGCTTCGCGATCAAGGAAGCTTCGGCAGTTCAAACTGCTTAGTCGAACATGGAGTCCACCCAGGCCTCATCAGCCTTAGGTGTAACCTTGACTCTCGCAATTTGAATTTTGAAGTTTTCATCCTTAAGAGGTGGAAAATTTGCATCATAATCAATTGGAATTGAATCCTCAGAAGGTGAAATCTTTTTCTCACTTTTTGGTTTCCAAACTTGTTGAGATAATGAAACCCGCTTGTAAAATTTGTCATTTTTAGTTACCACTTTCTTTACAGGTTCATTTTTCACTTTGGTGTTGTCATTTTTCACACTCTTTTTCTCAACAACCATTGGTGCTTTACCCTTTTCGTCAACTTTCTTCTTTTGAATCTTCACAGTTTCAGTCTTAGGCTTCACATTGGTACACTTTCGTGCAATGTGACCAACTTGATTACATCTGAAACATGTTCGAGTATCAACAACTCGACTTGTGCCTTCAGACTGAGACTGTGAAGCTCTCTTCTCAAAGAATTCTTCATTTGATTTTGAAAAAAATTATTTCTCTTCATCAGCAAGTGAACTCGAACTGTTCACAAACTTTTTCTTTTCAGGAATCCTCTTGTTTGGAACATTTCTTTTCTGATAATTCCTACCACCCTGATAACCACCCGACCAGTTATTTCGATTGTTATTATAAAAATGTGATGGATTAAAAGATTTCTTGTAGTAAGCTTTATCTTTCTCAAAATTCATTTTTCTCTTTGTTTGACTCAAATTGTTCACTTCTGACAACTCAACTTCGACGAACTTGAAAACATTTGTCAATTTGTTCATATTAACATTCTCAATCGGAAACTCAGAATCCGAAAACAACTTATCTGAACCCAACATCTTGTACATGACAAGATTTGATTCTTCATTTAAGTTGTTCTTGGACTTTTGTTTCGGAATGTAGTTGTCCAAGAAACACCCATCTTCCTCAGTAGTGTCACTATCCGTTTTTAGCACATTTTCAACAACAACTTTTACAATATCATTTTGGACACTATCGTCATTGGAAGATGTGAACGTGACATCAATTGAATCCGGAAGATTCATTTCACTTTCTTCTTCAATTTCAACCAACCCTGATTGCTTTTTCGTGTAGTTATCAAGAACAGGTGGTGGAACTTGATGAAAACCCACCCCAGTTCCATCAGAGTACACATCTTCGCCTGCTTTGTCTTTCCCGATGGGTTTGGGAATAATGTGTTGCAACACAAAGCTTGCGGAGTTGTAACTCTTAAGCTTCAACTGGATTCGCTCATTTTCAATTTCAGCTTCTTGAACTTTAAGTTTCAGTTTAGCGATTTCATCTAGTTGTTGGTTGATTGATTCTTCTTTTACTCTAAGCACTGCTTTTAGTTGAACGTTTTCTTTATAAGTTTTACCATTTCGATCATCATTATCTTTCATTGTGCTTTTGAGTTTTTCAAACTTCTCAGAAATCTGACGGTTTTCAAGAATTAACTTTTCATTTTCCTTTTTAACTCTTTCATGATCAATTTTATCATTTTCAATTTGGTTAGTTAATTCTTTTATCCATTCATTTGAAGCTTTAACTCTTTTGTCACGATCAAGAATTTGATTCTCAACACTTCTGACTTTTGCTGTTAGATCTTCAACTTTCTTACCGTTGAGATACGTTACTGTATTACAAAATTTGCACTCTTTGATGCAATTTTTGCAATCAACATTTCCATCAATTTTCTTACCTGACACATTTGTTGACAAGTTTGAACTGACCTGGCTTTTTGACTCAGAGACGGAGTTAGAATCTACCTCAAGTGCCTTAGCAGCCAGCACTTTGTCAGCCATTTTTCTGAGGTTTTCAGCAGTTAACTCCTGCTTTGTGTCAATAGCCCCAGTATCAATTTTCTTTGACTTCTCGTTCTCTTCTTTCTCCTTCTTCTCTTTCTCTTCTTTCTCTTTCTCGTCTCCACTTCCCCACCATTTATTCTGCCAATAATCATCCTCATCTTTGAACTCCTTGATTATGGCTTCCAGATCAAGAGTTTTGTCATCGACTGCAATATTTCCATATTCATCAAGATAACACTCTCTGTCCGGATCCCATCTATTTGCTCTCCTTGCTTCCAAATAGATACCGGATATTCTAATTATCCTGTTTTCAGCCAGCATTTTTCTGTATTTATACTTCTGCTCTTCAGTTCTGTTGTCTTTCCACGGAATAGGTTCATTATTTGCCATGAAAGCGTAACCAACCGCATCTTCCTCAGGTAGAACATCTTGACTCCAATCATACCCTTCATCATCATAAATCACCGCAAGAGCTCTAGATTTCTCTTTGTTGTCTTCAACCTGCTTCAATCTAGGCAGCTCGGATTTATTCTGATGATATATTGCCTTCTTGTAGTAATCCTCTCTGAAAGGGTTCTCCGACTCATCAGCATATGCGTTTCTGCATTCACGTTTCAAGTGACCTTTCTGCTTACACTTGAAGCATGTCACCTTGGACTTATCAAATCCTAGCTTGGTAGATGGACCACCAATTGTCTTTCTTCCCGTGATTTCCATAAAACGTTGTGCTCGACGAACAGCACTTGCCATACACCAACGAATATCGATCAGCTCCATTTCCTCCGGATCAATCTGATCATAATCTTCTTTCGTCAGGTTGGTGTTGCCTATCTTCCCTGCTACTAACCCTTCATACGATTCCAACACAGATGCTAGGAAGATCATCTGCTGTTTAGCCGACTCTTCATCAAAATTTTGAGCATTCTTTAAGTCTATTGCGATGTTACATTGAAAACGATTCTTTGCATCAGAATGACTTGTAGATGATGAAGATCCACTGTGATAACCACTGTGATTTCCACTGCTTTGATTGCTTTGACTTTCTTTGCTTGCTGTGGACACATTCTCAGTCCACAGCAGAAAACGCAGTCTTGGGAGAAGTTTCTTTTGGCATCATGCTTTTTGGATAATACAAATCCAAATTCTGTTGATAAGATGAGTGATTTACTTTAAATGTCTTTTTTAGTTCCAACTCGTGACTCTCGAGTTTCTCAATCAACAAATCTAAAGTCAACTTTTCTGGTGCCTTGATGGTATTCTTCAGCATCAGCGCATAATATCTCCAATCCATCTCGTCTGGCAATGAATCAAACAATTTGTCGATAAGCTCATCCTCAGGATATCTGATATCATGTCTTGCTAATTCCAGCTTCAGATGACCAAACCTTTCTATCATTTTACAAACTGACTCGTTCTTTAAACATCCAAAAAGATCAAACTCTTTTCTAAGAAGTTTTCTTTTGTTTTTCACAATTTCCGAACTTCCTAAACATTTTGTTTCGAGCTTTTCCCAGAGATCTTTTGCATTTGAATAATCGATCAATGAGATTATGTCTTCCCGAACTGACTGAAATAACAATGCCACACATTTTTGTTCAGCCACAAATGATTCAATCTCCTCAGCTGATGTTAAAGTTTCACCAGTTTTGTTTCCATGGTCATAACCGTTTTTCAGACTCTTCCAGCTAGGAAATGCAAATGCCATCAACCAGTCTTCAAACTTTCTTGACCACCGACTGTATTCCTCGATAGCCATTAGCTTTGGAGGTTTATTGAAGGTTCCAAAAGCACTTTCAGATTCCCAAGCTTCCGTTAACTTTTTCTTCGCATTCGGCGGGTTCTCATTCGCATTGCTAGACGAAGAATCATCGTTTCCGGAATTTCCAGCGAATGCGTACATGTCGCTAAACGGATTCAAGAAAATGTCATCCATCTTGAATGTACCTGCAAAAACAGCAAACACTTAGAAAAATTTTTGAAATTTTGAAAAACAGTGACACAAAAGTGAAATCAGTAGTGTGACTGATAAGCGAAATCAGTTATTGTGACTGATAAGCGAAATAGCAGTATGTCACAATAAGCGAAATCAGATAGGTTCCACAAAGGCGAAATAAAAAATGTTTCTAAAAGCGAAATCAGATCAATTATGTCCCTAAGAGCGAAATCTGATTTTATGTCCAAATGAGCGAAATCTGATGTTCAGATAAGCGAAATCAAACAATTTATGTCCGTAAAAGCGAAACCCCTACGATTACCGTATGAGCGAAATCAGGTTTTAGTCAATTTTCACCATGTTTTAGTCCGAATTTTAACCTGATTCTTTCTAGGGTTTGTTATTACTATGTTTCACACGTTATATTCAAAATTCAGGCCATTTCAACCGTAGGAACCAGTTCAAATCGAAAAAGCATGAGAGAAAGTGAGTAGAAGTAAGAGAATTTTGTCGAATCAGCTGTATTAGTATGAACTCCTCGTCCTGAAGCTCTGATACCACTTGTTGGACCGGTTTGCGACCCCGAAAAGTCAGTTAAGGCAATTCATCTTCGGGTATAAAGGCGGAATCAATGTACACGAAGTAACAACAGCTTTTCCTTTCAATTTCCTTCTTTATTGATGCTTGTGGTGTCGAAACTCTGTCAAAATCGATTCAAAAAGCATCAATAAAGAAGGAAATTGAAAGGAAAAGCTGTTGTTACTTCGTGTACATTGATTCCGCCTTTATACACGAAGATGAATTGCCTTAACTGACTTTTCGGGGTCGCAAACCGGTCCAACAGAGACTCTATTGTGGTCTGTTGAGTGATTCTTATGCAACGTTTTTAAAACCGGACCGGGCCAGCCGGTCGGACCAGTCCGGCCGGGATTCGGAAACACCACTGGGCCTGTTCAGCCCTTTAATCCGTTTCAGCATTGACCCGGAGGTCGGGCCGGCGGGTCATGTAAGGGTCGGGCCGGAACTCACCACTTTTAGGTTTTTTACGCACCGGGAACTTCTCTGGCGACATCTAAAACCTGCGAGCACACGTTCGGTAACCGCTCTGGCGACATATGCGACCTCTGAGCTCCGGCGACATGAACGAACAAACCCTAGAAGGTTCGATTAGAGGTTGAATGACTGATTTGTAGGGTGTGCTAATGAACAAAAGATGCTATTTTTGGTAGTGTGTTTTTATTTTTAATTTTTTTTTATTTAAGGATCTGTTGATGAACAGAAGAAAGAAGAAGATGCTTCGTTGTTCTTCCTACTCCCCTTTTGTGAACAATAGTAAACCCACCAGAAGATTCCTTTTGTTGGAAGATTTTACCCTCAAGTTATAATCTACACCCCTTGAGTTTTACGTTATGACATGTTTATAGGTCCCCTGATTCGTACGGATCATCACAAAATTGTATGTCTAACCTAGAGTGCGGAATCCTCTAGATCAGATTTGTTACAGAAATGAGTAGAAACAGCAATTCACAATCAAACCGGGTTTCTATTGATTATCAATCAAACTGAATTACAATCAGTCAAAACCCTAACAAACACAATTTCGTCCAAGACACTAGTCTCTCACGAAATCTCTCTCTCAAACTTTGTTTTGGCCGATTTTCCTCAACCCTAAAGCCTAACCTTGTTTATATAACACAAAGTTTGCAACTTGGGCTAGGATAAACCTCATGGACTACGAATTGGAGTAAGTCCAATTCGCCCCCATACACCCAATATGTGTGGGTTTGGTTAGCCCAAACATTACAACTCACTAATACAAAGCTAAACCCGCTAACTGTTTATCGTTTTACTAATTAAAAGATATCCAAAGACCAAATCTTAGCTGTTGTCACAAACATGCACCAACAAACTCCCCCTTAGCAATAGCTATGTAAAATAACTTTGTCTTCAGTCATCTTGCATTCTTCATGTAGTCTTGCACTGTCTTTGGTCTTTTGATAGCTTCAGCTTTAACAGCTTCTGTCAGCAACAGACTCCCCCTAACCTGATGCATCTAATCACCAAATCTTCAAAACGTTAGCACTCGAGTAAACTCAAGTTCAGCATATGTATAGCAATCTTCAAACTCTTCAACTTGTTTGCAATGTAGAAAGGAGGTTCTACCATGCATCCAATCAAACTCTCATCTTTTCACAACAACTCATCAATTTAACTTCTCAGCAACATACAACTTCAATCTGTATACTATAAAACCAACATCTCGAGAAACCATAAGAATTTTTCAACAGAGTTAAATAAATTATTATTATTCAAGAGATAGTTAAACTGTATTACAGATTAAGCATTTTCAATTTATCACCAACACGCAAAACTTTTTAATCACACACCCTATAACCCGCGTGATTTATAATTTTGAACTCACTTTCCAACACCGTCTCCCCCTATTAGTAACAATTCCTCCAAGAATAACAGTTTTCCGTACGTTAAGAATTTTAAACAGAAAAGACACTATTTTTGGATTTTTTTTTTGAAAGCAAGTAAATACAAAAGCAATAAACACTCTATTTTTGTGAGAATCACTGGTAAGAAGATCATATCAGCACAATCAAACTGTTTTCACACCATTAGTTAATTCTTTATGTAATTTTTCGTGAAAAGTAGTCCAAGACGATTACCAGTATGTTTGTCCACTTAAACAAAATGCATGAAAATTTCAAGTTCCATTACCATATGATACGTTAAGGTAATTTTATTACTGATGTAGTAGTGTGTCCCACTTCAGGATATACCCCCGCGATCAAGGTATGCACAAAGATTCATCGTAGTAGGTGAGTATACTGAATTCATCCGTTTTGTTTTTCAACGTTTAGATAATTGGTGATCAGGTCAGTACTTCCGTACAGCAAAAAGACCAAAATATCTAACGAGGGCTAAGACAAATACCATTTTTGGTACGAATTATGCATTTTGCACTTTTTGAATGACTCTCTAGGAGAGCTTCTTCATTTTCAGGATTTGGCATTTTTTGCTCTTTTAAGATATCCTGGTTGTGCCTAGGTCAGCATGTATCTGGATGCAGCAGAAGGACAACCCTGATATCCCCAGATGAAATAAGAGTATAAAGACCCAAAACTTCAGATTTGGCAATCTATCAACGCAAGATTTAAGGTCATTAAACCATACACCACTGATGTGTTCCCCACTGATATTCAGTTCAATTAGGTGTATATCACATTGGTAAGTTGATTATTTCATGCTTTTGCCTACTGGTACATCGTATGATGAAACTGCTATCACACTTAAGCAATTTTAATTCAGTTTGAGTGTGACAGTCTAACTTGCTGATGTACTATCATTTCTTCTTTTTCACACAGTGATAACTCATTTTTGATTTTCTATTTTTTTTTTGTCATTTTTCAATGTTTTTGTATTTTTGATTTTTAAGAAAGCAGTAAACTATTTACAAAATTCTTATGAAAAACTAGTTATTCATGATTCCTCATTCAGTTGAGTTCGACTAAATGTTCAAAGTGAGCCCTGTCAAAAGCTTTAGTATAAAGATCTGCCAGGTTATCTAGTGTGTCGACTCGATGTAATTCAATTAGTCTCTTTTCAGCACAATCCCGTATAAAATGATGACGTATGTCAATATGTTTTATGCGACTGTGTTTCACGGGATTATTTGTTATAGAAATTGTGGCATTATTATCTATCATAATAGGAGTACGAGTGAAATCCAAACCGTAATCGCGCATCTGTTGTTGTATCCAGAGAACCTGAGAGCAGTAGCTTCCCGCAGCAATATATTCAGCTTCACACATAGAGGTAGACACACAAGATTGCTTTTTGCATTGCCAAGATACAATCCTGACTCCTAAGAACTGACAACCACCTGTTGTAGACTTCCTGTTTGACTTGCATCCCCCAAAGTCTGAGTCAGTGTAAGCAACAAAATTCAGATCACTATCAGCTGGATACCACAACCCAAGTTTAGGTTTCCCCTTCAAGTAACGAAGAATACGCTTCACTGCTTTCATGTGTGACTCTTTTGGATTTGCCTGATATCTGGCACACAAGCATACTGCAAACATGATGTCAGGTCTTGAAGCAGTCAAGTACATTAGAGAACCAATCATTGCCCTGTATTGAGTTGGATCAACGTCTTCAGTACTTTCATGATTTGGCCAAGATTGTGATTTTCACAAATGGGTGTGTTGAAAGTAGAGCAATCATTCATTTTGAACCGATCCAAAATGTCATACACATACTTCCTTTGATGAATAAACATCCCATCCTCCTTCTGTTCAACTTGTAATCCCAGAAAGTAAGACAGCTCACCCATAGCGCTCATTTCAAACTTGCTCTTCATCACCTTCTCAAACTCTTTACACATGCTCTCATATGATGACCCAAAGATGATGTCATCCACGTACACCTGTACTAGCAGAAAATCTTCCTTCTTCCTCTTGATGAACAGTGTACTGTCAATCTGACCTCTTTCAAAACCATTCTTGATCAGATGTGTAGATAGTGTCTCGTACCACGCCCTGGGAGCTTGATGTAATCCATACAAAGCCTTATCAAGCTTGTACACACGATCTGGATAATCTGGATCAACGAACCCATCTGGTTGTGAGACATACACCACTTCTTGGACTTTCTCGTAAAGAAACGCATTCTTCACGTCTAGTTGGTAAACTTTAAAGCCCTTGAATGAAGCAAAAGCTAGGAACAAACGAATTGCTTCCAACCTTGCCACTGGTGCAAACACTTCATTGTAATCAATCCCTTCTTGCTGATTGAAACCTTTTACCACCAATCGAGCCTTGTTTCGCGTTACTATCCCTCTTTCATCCTTCTTACACCTAAATACCCATTTGGTGCCAATCTCTCTTTCACCTTTAGGAAGGTCAACCAACTCCCAAACCTTCAACTTAGCAAACTGTGCCAATTCCTCTTGCATAGCCTCAACCCATGAATTATCTTTAAGAGCCATATGAATGTTCTTCGGCTCCTCTTGGGAAATAAAGCAACTATACAAGCACTTATTCACAATCCCAGTCTTCTCAATCGAAACAAATAAACCAGAATTCGCTGCTATGCTTCTTCTCGTCTGAACTCCTGCAGTAGGATCTCCAAGTATCATGTCAACTGGATGATCTCTATTTGCTTGTGTAGTAGCAACGGTATCAACTTCTAAATTATCACCCAGGTTTGATCCAATCTCCCCCTGAATGTTCTGATCTGAAAATGGATTAATGAAATCCTCCCCCTGAATGGGTTCAGAGTCACTATCGCTTGAATCAGGATCAGCAGCACCTTTGGAAGTTTCCGGAGCATCTGTCATATCAACATTCGATCTAGGCATGAACTCGCCTTCATCATCTTCACTAATTATTGTCTGAATCAGCTGAGAATCATCTGCCTTGGAAAACTCAGGAATATTAAATGATTTAAAAATGCTTTCATAATCATATAATATAGTTGGACCACTCGTTGATTGTTGAGGTTTGTAGGTAGTAATTTCTACATTAAAAACAACCTCAATTTTACCAGTTTTCAGATTAAAAACCCTTTTATTCGGTGTGCTAGGCACGTATCCTAGAAAGTAGCCATCGTCAGCCACCTCACCGAATTTTTGTTTATCTTTATTTCGCACAATGGTGCAGGGTAATCCAAATGGTTCAAAGCCTTCTAAGTTTGGTTTCTTGTTAAACATCAATTCATGACAAGTTTTATTAAAATGTTTAACAGTCAAAACTTTGTTTAGGACATAGCAAGCTGTATTTGCAGCTTCTCCCCAGAAAAGAACTGGTAGCTTTGAGTCTGAAAGCATCGTCCTAGCGGCTTCAATCAACGTCCTGTTTTTCCTCTCAGCAACTCCATTTTGTTGAGGTGTATAAGGAGCAGAATATTGATGTTCAATTCCCTTTCGAAGACAGTAGAGATCCAGAATTCGATTCTTGAACTCCGTGCCATTATCACTCCTTATCCTCTTGATCCTTGCATCATGGACGTTTTCCAATTTCGTAAAAAGATCTATCAGCATTTCCGCCGTCTCATCTTTTGTACCTAAAAAGAAAACCCATGAATATCGTGAGTGATTATCAGTAACAACAAGACAATAGTACTTTCCACCTATGCTCCTTACGTTCACTGGACCGAATAAATCCATGTGAAGTAATTCATAAGGGGCATCTATGGAATTTACTGTTTTAGACTTGTGAGGTTTCTTGTGTTGTTTTCCCTTTTGACATGGAAGACATTTATCTTCCACTTGAAACCTCTGCATTGGAACCCCTTTCACTAGCTCATTTTTAACAAGGTAATTCATTTTTCGATAGTGAATATGGGCCATGCGTCTGTGCCACAACATCGATTCAGCTTCAGATGCTTTTGATAGTAAACACGCCACCACAGCAGTTGGATCCTTAGCACCCATGTCCATGACATAAGTGTCATTTCTCCTTGGCGCTCTCATCACTATCCAATCGTCCGGAATCACCAAACCTGGTTTCAACACTAATGCTTCATTCTTGGTAAAATGGACCAAGTGACCCTTGTCGCATACTTGTGACACGCTCATCAGATTGTGTTTAAGTTGCTCAACATAGTTCACTTTGTCCAGTGTGATCTTCCCATTGGTCACTTTTCCTCGTCCTGTAATTCTACCACCTTTAGCACCCGCAAAGTTCACCTTTCCACCATCATAATCTTCAAACTCAGTTAACAATCTCGCATCCCCCGTTATGTGCCTGGAGCAGCCACTATCAACATACCACAAGTTGATAATCCTCCTTAGCAGCTCCTGCACACACCAACCAAGAAATTAGTTAGATTGGGGGACCCAAGCCTTAATGATCTTGGGTCGTCCAAATTCACCAACTACTTGAACATCCATCCAATATCCATTACTCCTAACTGGAGTCTTGGATCTCAGACCTATTGATGGAATTTGATTTTGATTTCCACTAGGTCTTTGGTCCTGAGGGTTCCTATATGTGTTTGGACTATTTGACCTTTGAAAATTTTGATTTTGGTACCTTGAATTTTGATTCCAAGAAGCATTATTGTTGTAATTTCTAAAGCCATTGTTATAAAAAGTTCGACCACCATCATTTTGGTATCGATTTTGATATTGACCTTGACTTCTGAAATTATTAGAATTATGATTGTTCATTCTTGGTGAACTGCTTCTAGGTCTCTCATATCTGCCTGGTGGAGATTTAGGCTGAAATCTTGGTTGATTTCTTTGAAAACGAGGAACTTGTGAAGTTCCTTTTTCAGCCTTATCTACACCAACAGCAACACCCTTTGGTTACTTGGGAGTAGATTTCTTTGGAGAATTTGCAACTTTCTCCTCATTATCACCTTTCTTCTCAGGTGATTTCTCTCTCTTTCTCTCACTCACTTGTGCTTCATTCTTTTTGTTAGGACAGCAGCTAGCTACATGTCCCTTGGTGTGACATTTGAAGCACGATCTCTTTTACGAAGACTTCTTATCTGAAGCGTTTGAACTAGATACAGGTTTTGATGATGATGCCTTAGAAGGATTTGGTTCAGTTTGCTTAGTTTCAGAATTTTCTTTGTTCTTATTTTTAGCAAACTCTACATTAGATTCGTTTTCAATAACAGCTGTTTCATTTTTCATGTCACTTCCTTGAACAAAATTAACCCTTTTAACAAAAGTTGGATTTTTATTCTTAGGATGTGATGTTTTCTTTTTCAAAACAGGTTTGTTGTTATTATCCTTCTTAGCATTATCACTCTCTAACACATCTCCTTGACTTGATGTGGAACTACTTGGTGATGTTGACACAAAGTCCATGAGCTCATCTTCATTAGGCAAGAAAGAATAGTCATGACTAATAGGAGGTGGAACTTCATTGAAACCATGGAATCCCACACTGGTTTTGTCATTACTTTTCTTCATGCCACCCATCATATGTTTCATTACAAAAGTAGAGTCCCTAAATTGACCTAATTTCTTTTCAAGTTCAACAATTTTGAGTTGTGCATCTGACAACTCTTTGCATTTTTCAGAAATCTCTTTTGTTTTCTCAGCCATCATTTCATGAGCTTAGTCTATGACTTGAAGTTTTTCATTTAATTTGCAGGTTAACGCATCAATTTTACTTTCATAACCTTTTATCTTCTTCAAGTATGATGATTCGTTTCTTTTAGCAAAAAAGTTTGATTCTTTAATGTTAGACATCTCGCTTACCAAACTTTGGTTTTGTGTGGACAACCTGTCAACCTCACCCTGTAGTTCACAACATTTTAAACACACAGAATTAGACTGTACCTCTCCTGTTTGTTTGTCAAGATTGGCCATTAGAGCGGAAAGTTGAGCTTCCATTCTTTTGTATTTAGCTTCCTTTTCTTCAGCTTCCTTTTCATGGTCAGACTTTTGCTTTTCTTCTTCAGCATCTGTTGTCTGATCAGCCTTATCTACCTTAGCTTCACTCTTCTTCTCAACTTCAGCATCATCTACTGTAGCTTCACCATCATCAACTGGAGTTATCTCTGCCATGAATGCCTGAGTGACATTGTCATCATTTTCCAAGTGAACACTCCAGTCATATGAACCTTCTCTAGCTGTAGAGATCAGCGCTCTCGAGTTAGAGTTGTTTGATGCATTCCTATTGTTTGAACTCTGACTCGAAGTCTCCTGTTTTTGTTTTTGACATTCCCTAGCGAAATGCCCATAACTTTGACAGTTGAAGCATCTCACTTTGGTCTTATCGAAACCAACAGTCTTTCATACAAACTTCCTTCATGTTCGGTTCATAAATCTCTTCACTCATCTAGTAATCATGGCCATTTGCCATTGCAAATCCATATCTTCAAGATCATCAGGGTCAATCTGATCGTAATCTTCATCTAAAGTGGCAGGATCAGATATCTTCCCCTGAATGTAGTTTTCATATGAAGCAACAAATGAAGCAAGTAGAGCAAGATGCTCTTCTGCAGACTTAACACTCATAGGCATCGACTTAACACCACTACTCTGCTTAGAAGCTGATGTTCTCTTGGCTCCTGTTGATCCTCCTGAAGCAGCTACAAAACACACATCACCATCCTCATTCACTGTGACCTGCTCATTCTCACACGATAGAAACGCAGTAGCAGAGTTGCTAGAAGCGTTGTGAGATGAAGAAGATGTAAGCCCATTGTAAATTGCTGGATCTTGAACCTAATCATATCTAGTGTCTTTCTTCTTCATACTGAGCTCATAAGCTCTCAGCTTTCCTACCACTTCTTCAAGCTCTTTTGTCTCATAATCTGCTTCTCCCTTGATCATGAGAGTGTAGATATCCCATTTAGTAGGTAAGGCATCGAGCAGCTTGTCATTCTTTTCGACGTCAGTATAGCACTCTATCTCATAATTTTCCATTTCCGACATGAGATGGTAGTAGCGAGTGATGATGTCCTCAAGTGACTCATGTTTCATGTATTTGAAAATAGCAAACTGCTTCTTCAGTAGATCAACTTTGATTTTCTTAACATCTGCATTTTCCGCATATATTTTCTCTAATGCATCCCACATATCCTTTGAATTTGTGTACTTCTTGAAGGTATGCTTGATGCTATTAGGTAAGGACATCTCTATTGCAGCCAAGGCTCTCTTTTCAGCCTCATACATCTTTTTATCAGCATCTTCCATGTTTACATAGGCAGTTCTACGTAGTCTGCCCTCAAAGTCGTGTGTTGGGTTTGTGTACCCATCTTCAATACATATCCACATGCGAGTGTCCTGGTATTCAATGAAGGATTGAAAACGATCCTTCCATGTCAAATAATTTTCCACCTTCATCATCTTAGGAGGTTTGTTGGTAGTGCCAACCTCATGCTCCATTCTCAAAAGCTCATTCAAACTTGACATGTTCGACATTTTAACGTAACTGACTGATAAAACCGTCCAAAAATTTTCCGAAAACAGTGGTTACCAAATTACACCATTAGAATCGTCTCGAAAAGACGAATCCAATGATATCTAATGTCGAAAACCGAATTCGGGATTTTCCAGTGGTTACCAAGTTACAATTTTTTTTGTCCT
The DNA here is from genome assembly GCA_030545235.1 of Helianthus tuberosus. NCBI lineage: Eukaryota > Viridiplantae > Streptophyta > Magnoliopsida > Asterales > Asteraceae > Helianthus > Helianthus tuberosus. The sequence continues at coordinate 154,920,425 of CM060396.1, read as the reverse complement.
AGAAATGAAAGGAATTTAACGGTGCAGACGGTTTAGTCAAACGAGCTACGGATTAATTTCTATTTACGAAAACGTGAATTTTTTGTTACGCTTCCCAGAAAATATTCCACCCTTTTAAATTTGCTGTTAATTTCGCTAGCCAGTCAAGATACTCAATTTCGCTGGTTAGTTTAAGGTATTTCACTGCTCTAGTTCGCTGAAAGGTTAAGTTCGCAGGTTAAATTCGCTGGTCAAGTTCGCTTGTCAAATTCGTTGTATATTTCGCTATTATGACGACCAGTAAAGTCGCTGAAAACCGTAATAATTTCGCTGTGGAAAATTATACGGTTACCAAAGTCTCCTTTGGATTTAACTTCGCCGGTAATTTCGCAGGTCTGTTAAATTCGCAGGTCCAGAAAATTTCGCTGGTCTGTAAATTTGGAAACTTAATCTTTTCGAAATTCTGATTATTTTCCTGATTCTCCTAACACTTTCTTGCAGAATCGAAACAGCAAAAATATCAGTAATTTTCGAAAACCAATAAGAAACAGAACGAAGAACGTGAAGAACACGAAGAGCAATCTTCGAATCTTCAAGCCTTTCCAGCCAAAATTCTTCAATAATCAACCAAAACTGTCCAGAAAACCTGCAAATCAGCAAAAAAAAAAAAAAAAACACACACACACAAACTGATTAAACAAAAACAAATTCGCAGAAGATCAAACAGCCAAATAATTTCGAAAATCAAAAATATCCTTGTGTTCTGCCAAGCACAATTCTGAACCGAGCCTTCAAGAGCCTAATGCTCTGATACCAATTAAAGGTCCCCTGGTTCGTACGCATCATCACAGAATTGTATGTCTAACCTAGAGTGCGGAATCCTCTAGATCAGATTTGTTACAGAAACGAGTAGAAACAGCAATTCACAATCAAACCGGGTTTCTATTGATTATCAATCAAACTGAATTACAATCAATCAAAACGCTAACAAACACAATTTCGTCCAAGACACTAGTCTCTCACAAAATCTCTCTCAAACTCTGTTTTGGCTGATTCTCCTCAACCCTAAAGCCTAACCTTGTTTATATAACACAAGGTTTGCAACTTGGGCCAGGATAAACCTCATGGACTGCGAATTGGAGTAAGCCCAATTCGCCCCCATACACCCAATATGTGTGGGTTTGGTTAGCCCAAACATTACAACTCACTAATACAAAGCTAAACCTGCTAACTGTTTATCGTTTTACTAATTACAAGATATCCAAATACCAAATCTAAGCTGTTGTCACAAACATGCACCAACAATGTTTAACCCCTTTGTGAGTTTTTTAATTTGTATTCTTAGATTTTTTGGAAAAAAATTATGATATGTTTACCCCTTTGTGTTTTTTAATTTGAATTCTTAGATATTATGGAAAAAAATTAGACATGTTTACACGTTTCTCTACTAGGAGACTAGAACCATCAACCTCTAGAGGATGATACCTTTTGTAGGATCGAATTCGGACCTAAACGAGTCGCGTAGAAGAGTTTATCTCAGTTTGAACGGCGGAAACAGACAAACCGAGTACAATTCAGCGAGAATTCACTTTAATCTGTTGTTGTATTGATCAATAATGCAAGTACACGTTCAGACAACACTTCGGCAGCACTTCGTGGCTAACCGGAAGACAACACCTCTAACTCTCTTCTGATTCCCCACCAAATGACCTATTTATATTGTTTCTGATTCCACTCCTAATGACATGGTGTCATTTGGAATGGAATCAGCATGTTACTTTCGGGTGGAATCAGAAAGTTACCCTTTCGAGTGGAATCAGAAAGTTATGTGATTTAGCTCGAAATGACAAGGTGTCATTTCGAGTGGAATCACCTCTAAAAAACACAATTTTGATTCTCAAGCCCTAACTCTATACAAGACTCGATATAAGACGTAGGCGACAGACGGATGCACCAACAAACTCCCCCTCGGATGTTGACGGAGTCTTCAGTGTCGAGTCTTCGGTTGTCAAACCTTCAGTCTTTATCAGTCTTCGATCTTCCTCTTGAAATATTTGTCATTGCAAGAATCCTCATTCTCTATCTTCATTATCAACAAACTCCTCTCTCTCAAATGTTGAATATCATGGTGTCTTCAGACTCCCCCTCTCAATCTGTTGGGATCGTAGTCTGGAATTCTCATCTTCAAAACCTGGCTTTCATCCTGCTCTGGATCTAAACCTGGCCAACCTGCAAAAACTCTACCCAAAAATAAATTTTCTGATAACCATTTGTGGATAAGATTTTCAAATCTAATTTACCACTTGCAGGAATAATGTTTTATATTGCAAAACTTTTCTCATTTCATTTCAACAATCTTCAAACACTTTTACCCAAACCATTTGTTCATCATGTTTAGCACTCGGAAATTTGAAAATCAGCTCTTCAACACCAGTTGTCGAAAATCTTTTTGGATTTTCTGAAAGAAAATAACTAACACCACTTGTAGAATCAAGAAAATGCAGAAATGAAATATTTACAGACAATATTTTTGTGAGTTCGTGCAAGAGGATCATATCAGTTTTTGAGACAAATCACTAACACCGTTAAGCTTCATTTCATTTTAAGCTCTAAACGATTCACTTAGATTGTCAGTATGTTTGTCCACTTAAATTTTCACACAAAGTTCAACTGCTTCGAGATACGATATTAATGTCTTAAGAACTTAAACTCAATCGTGTGTCCCACCTCAGAATATACTCCCGTATCCAGATCCCAATATTCAGTCTTACAGGTGAGTATACTACAATGATATCTGTATATAAATTAGGTAATGCGAGGGCCGAGGGATCTCAGGTCGATACTTCCGTATACGCAGAGAGATATCAGCTTCGACTTTGGTATGTCCCCTTTAGAGGATCTTTTAGCTACAACAGCAGCGACTATCAATTTTATTGTTTCATCAGCATGCTGAGGGTTTATGCTATGTTTCAAGCATTTGCGGAAAGTATTATTCGAGGACTAGGTCAGAACCATCGTTCAGCAGAAGTCCTGGAATAATACCCCAGATATCACTGAGTATAAAGACCTAGTATATCAGATTATGAGACCTTTCAAACGAGATTTCGGGGGTTACCCATATATCCGAGAGATGTATCCCCACGATATAAGCAAGTTTGAAATTTAGATTTATATCTCGTCACAATCTACTAAATGTGCAAAAACCTACTGGCACATCATCAGTGAGATCGTTTATCACATTTTAACTTTCCATTTCTTTAGCATGTTGTGATAGTCCACTGATGTACTATCATTTCCTCTTATATGAAACAAAAACTCATTTTTCATTTTATCATGTTTTTGGCTTTTTCAAATTTTCAAATGTTTTTGGATTTTCTAAAATTTTACTCCCCCTAAAATGCAAACACATTTTAGGAAATTTGAAAACAAACTGTACAAGAACGTAACAACTGATATCGAATTGCCTAAACAATCAGAACTCCCCCTCTCAACAAACTATTTTCCCATTGATTTCAAAACACTTAAGTTTGTTTTAATCAAATGGTTTTTCGGAAAATAAGTTTAGTTGATTTTGTAAACCATTTGTAGGTTAGGGGATAAACTCATCATTTTGTTTTTCAACCGCTTGTAGGAAATCAGATACAACTTAATGTCCCTGATTTACCAATTGTAAGATCAAGTTGATTCAAATTCTGAACCACTTGTAAAAATCACAATCATACAACTCAAACCTGCTTTTCAACCAATTTACCATCTGTTGGTTGAATTCTCAAGGTGCCGATTCCTACTCCTCGCTTACAAACCTGGGAGTTCCGACAAGTCCTGCAAAACTTCTCAAAAACACATTATACAAACATGATAAAGAATGATGAATGATGCCAATTCATGATCCACGATTACCAACTTGGGATCTCCGGCAAGTCAGGTTTTTCATTTGAACAGATTCACCCAAGCCTGACGGTCCTTGGGTGATTTCGAATTCTTGTTCAACAATGGTGGAAAATTTGCATCATCCATTGTTAAACCTGAATTCTCCGTTTTTACCTCAACCAATGGCTCCTCTGGTTTTGACGAACCAGAATCATTGCCTGCACATGGATTTTCTGACTTTGACCTGTCAGATTCATCGCCTGAAGGTGACTTGTCTGACTTTGATACGTCAGATTCATCGCCGACCATTTTCTTCTTTTTCTTATCTTCTTTCATCCTCAGATTTGTATCCGATGAATTCGTCTTGCTTGACTTTGCCATCGAGGAAGTTGATTCATCAGAAATCTTATTTTTACCAACAGATGAACCCGAGGACAAAATCCTTTCGAGATACTCTCTTGCTTTCTTCCGCTTTTTCCTCAGTTTGACTTTTTGCCCCTGAGAAAGTTTCACTTTCTTTTCTTGAACTTTAGGTTCTTGAACCTTCTATTCTTTGGACTTGACATTGACTGATTTCTTCACCTGCTTCTGAGATTCAGCTCTCGATCTTCTCATTGATCTCATTGAGCAATCTCTGGCAATATGACCTCTGATGTTGCAGTTAAAGCATCTTCTCATCTCATAATTCCACCTTTGGCAGTTAACAGCAATGTGTCCTTGATAACCACATCGGTAACACACTCTGTTATCGTACCAATCACCATTTTCAGTCCAAACATTCAGATCATAGCACTGTTTGGCTTGGTGATAATCCTTGCTCCTCTTGTTTGCTGGATTTGGCTTTTGAGCACTGTGGTCCGACCTGCACCACTTATTGCCAACAATTTTAGAGTTTTCATTTTTCGATTTTTGTAATTTTTCATTGTGATTGGATGATCGATCTGATGAGCTTTTATTATCTTTTTGAACATTTTTCAAAATTTTCTCTTTTTGTTTTTGTTCCACTTTCTTCTTCAAAGGTTTTTGCTTAGAGCATTCTCCCTTTTCAGTTGATTGTGGAACAGTTTCTTGAAACTTTTCTTTTAATTTCAAAAACAATTTTTGTTTTTCGAATTTTTTATTTTCATCATCAGATTTCTCATCACAATCTTCAACTTTGACTTTGTCAAAGTTTGTGACATTGTCACTTATTGGACCAGAATTAACTGGTTTTGAGCAATGGATAGTTGAAGTATTCACAAACACCTTCAACTTTTCTTCCCATTCTTTGATTTTCTTTTGAGCACACTCTGCTTCCTTTTCAAGTCGAATAATCTTTTCAAGATAAGAATTGATTTCAATTTGTTTTTCAAGATTGTTTTTACCAAATAAATCTCTCTCATCTTCTAAAATTTTTATTTGACTTTGAAAATCTTTTTCAATTTTTACTTTTTCATTTCCAAAACTTTTAATTTTATCTTCAAAAATTTTGTTTTCTGATGTTAAACTGTTCAACTCATTTAACAGTTTAACATTTTCAGATTTAAGCTTTTCACAATTTCCCTGTAAATCCAGAATCTGTTTTACATCAGTTTGCTTCTCATCTTTCAACTTCTCGACTTCCGATTTCAAACTTTCCGCATCCTTCAAGAGTTTGTCATTGTCAGTCTTAAAGTTGTCACACTTGGAGCATACTGATTCAACATTTTCACAATTTAAGCATTTTCCAGGAATCTTTTCATCATCAGCTTTCTTCTCGACCTTCAAAGTTGGAATTTTTTCAATCTGTTTCTTCTCAACTTGAACATTTTTATCATCACTCTCTTCGTCTGATGACTGATCAAGGATAGTTGCATTTGTTTCAATCTTTTTCTTTGATACTGATTCAGAATTCGAAGTTCCAAGTTTCTTAGATTCTTCTTTAGCTTTCTCCTTTTTCTTGGCTTCTCTTTCCAAACACTTTCTTATTCTTTCACTCCAACAACCATCATCCATGTTTTGGTTTTCAAATTTTTTTTTTTTAAATAGTCACTATCAAACAAAATGGAAACAAATCACTTCTGATTGGACCTTCAAAAGTTGGACAATTTATCGACAAATTATAAAGTCACATGGGCCATTGATGTATAATTGGGCCGATGATTCAGTGATCACATGGGCTGCTCTTCAGTCGATTTGTAATTTGATCCGACAACAATTGACTTTACAAAATTTCTGATTGGGGCGCACTTTTTAGATCAATATGATATCCTCACAATCAATTGGTCAACCACTTTAAAAATATTGCACACCTTTTTGTACCAACAAATCACTAAGCCGACAATCTCTATAACACAATTAAATTGATTTGGCCTTTAATTCCACTACACCGACCAGCACTATATAATGATCACATGCACTTCTTGAATGAAACCAATTTTCAAGATTTTTTTCATTTTGCCAACAACAAATAGTGGACTGCTTTATCTCGATCACGTGGGCAGACAAAATGTAGATCACATGCAATTGTCTGATGAATATAACAAACTGGTATCACATGCAATCTATACTTCAATTTACAAGACCTCGGTATGATAATATCACATGAATCGATATATATCTTCACATGCAAATCTGATATAATCACATGCGCACAAGTTCACATGCAATCTGACTTCACCGACACTATGAGCGGAATCAGGCTGTTCACATGAGCGGAATCAAATTTTTATCTCAGGAGCGGAATCAACCAAACTACTCAAGAGCGGAATCAGGCTGATGTCATGTTTATCTCGTGCAATTATGAGCGAAATCACAAAAATGTTCAGTTTAAGTTCGAATTTAAACTTGAAACTTCTAAGGATTTGTTAAACACTAATTCCGAGCACAATGTGAAAATTTGAACCGATTCTGACCGTAAAAAATTTTAATTTTCGGAAAAGAATGGTGTAGAAACAGAATTATCGGCTGAATTGTATAGAACTCTTCTTCACTGGCTCTGATACCAATTGTAGGATCGAATTCGGACCTAAACGAGTCGCGTAGAAGAGTTTATCTCAGTTTGAATGGCGGAAACAGAAAAACCGAGTACAATTCAGCGAGAATTCACTTTAATCTGTTGTTGTATTGATCAATAATGCAAGTACACGTTCAGACAACACTTCGGCAGCACTTCGTGGCTAACCGGAAGACAACACCTCTAACTCTCTTCTGATTCCCCACCAAATGACCTATTTATATTGTTTCTGATTCCACTCCTAATGACATGGTGTCATTTGGAATGGAATCAGCATGTTACTTTCGGGTGGAATCAGCAAGTTACCCTTTCGAGTGGAATCAGAAAGTTATGTGATTTAGCTCGAAATGACAAGGTGTCATTTCGAGTGGAATCACCTCTAAAAAACACAATTTTGATTCTCAAGCCCTAACTCTATACAAGACTCGATATAAGACGTAGGCGACAGACGGATGCACCAACACCTTTTACACGAACATTGATATCCCGGTCTTAAATCCGGTTGAACCGGTCGATCTGGTCTGACCTTTGACCCCGTAAGGCGACCGGGTCAACCTCCGGTCCGGTCCTGAAAACATTGTTCTTATGGATCAATACTCAGGATATTACAACTACCACTATGTGGAGGATGATTATAGGGAAGACTATTGCACCATTTGTGGTAACCCTCACTCGGTACAATATTGTGACCTCTTTGAACCATCCACTTCATACAACTACTATGAGGAGCCCATGTACGAGCTGTCCACTTCATATACATCCTATGAAGACCCAAGGTATGAACCTTCTCCCTCATACTCATATTTTATTGAACCAAGGTATGAGCCTTCATACTCATACTTTGAGGAACCAAGATATGAGCCTCCACCTTCATATACTTACTATGAGGAACCATGGCGTGAACAACCCACCTCATATGAGTATTATGAAGAACATGGTTACGACCCTTATCCATCATATACTTACAATGAGGAACAATGGTGTGAACCATCTACCTCATATGAGCATTATGCGGAACCAAGGATCGAACTTTCGAATTCAAGCTTTGAGGATCCAGATCCTTACTCTATCACCCATATAGCTGATAAGATAATAGAACACATTAAAATTATCGAGTGCTGCATAAAAGAATCCCGTGCAAGGGAAGAGGAATCCCGCGCAAGGGAAGAATTAACTTGTAATAAAGAAGAGATAGTTGAAAATGTAAAAATGTAAAAACAAGTAAGTGAAAAGCCGACACATGAGTTAAACAACGAAAAAGGTGAGCCCGACAACGTTAAAATTCAAGAAGAGTCTAATTTTAAAGAAATTAATCTCTTGTCACCTTCTTTCGAAAATCATTGTTTAGTACCCACTCATGCAAAGTTTTTAAAAGAGTTAAACACTAACACTAAAATTGACGAAACGGTAAGCATTAAGTTAACAAATGATCAAACTACGCTAATAAATGAAGATCCATTTGAAATTAACTTTACACCGTTTTCATGTTTTTTTTTCAAAATTCCTTTATTAGTAATATTACAATTGATAAAGATCTTTATGTTAATATAATGCCAAACTACATTTTCGAAAAATTAAGTATTGATGATTTTTCTCCACTTCAAATACCCATTTTTTTATCTAATCGGAAAATAATAAAATCCATAGGGGTAGTTGAGGATGTCTTGGTCCAAACAAATCAAATGGTAATCCCAACCGACTTTGTCATCCTTGATGACGCTCCTCTATTGTTGGGACGACCTTTTATAAAAACCCATGAAGCCTTGAAAAATCGGAAGTACAACAATCTATCTATTCAATTAGGGGCATTTAAAAAAAAGTGTCGATCTTGAGCGTTCAATGAAATATCCATTCGGCAATAATGACCCCCTAATTGAAGATGAAGATGAACCACCCGATACAAGAGAAGAAATTGACCACTTTGTTGAAGAAGAGGTCGCCATAGAACAAATCTTTGTGGTCCTTGATCAAAATGAGCAACCAAATAAGGAGTCTCCTAAAGACCCACCTCTTGAGCTCAAAGAACTTCCAAAAGGTTTGGAATATGCCTTTCTAGACAAAGATGGTAAATCACCTGTAATTATTTCATCGAAATTAGCTATTTTAGAAAAAAGAAAAATTAATTACGCTTTTGAAAAAAACAAAAACGCGATCGCTTGGAAGCTTGTAGATATTAAAGGAATAAGTCCTTCCATGTGCACACACAAAATTTTAATGAGTGATGACTATAAATCGGTAATACAACCACAACGTAGAGTAAATCCAAATGTTCAAGAAGTGGTTAAAAACGAAGTCATCAAGTTACTTGACGCCGGACTCATCTACCCAATTTCCGATAGTCCTTGGGTAAGTTCCGTCCAAGTAGTTCCAAAGAAAGGGGGTATGGCGATAGTAACTAACGAGAAAAATGAATTAATACCAACAAGAACCGTCACAGGATGAAGAGTATGTATAGATTATCGTCGATTAAATGAGGCAACAAGGTTACTTTCAAATACCGATAGCACCCAAATACCAAGAAAAGACAACATTCACATGTCCCTACGGAACTTTTGCTTATCGACGCATGCCTTTTGGTCTATGTATTGCCCCCGCAACCTTCCAACGTTGCATGGTGGCCATCTTCCATTACATGATAGAAAAGATAATGGAAGTCTTCATGGACGACTTTTCTATCTTTGGAGATTCATACGACGAATGCCTGGATAACCTTGAACGAATGCTATCCCGATGTGAGGAAACTAACCTAGCCCTTAACTGGGAAAAATGCCATTTCATGGTAACGGAGGGAATAGTACTCGGTCACAAAATCTCAAGCGAAGGAATGGAGGTTGATCGAGCAAAAATAGACACTATTTCTCGATTACCACCCCCATCCTCCGTTAGAGCTATCAGAAGTTTCCTAGGGCATGCCGGATTTTATAAATGATTTATCAAAGACTATTCTAAAATCTCAAGGCCTCTAACAAAATTACTTGAAAAAGATGCCCCTTTCATCTTTGACAAGGATTGCAATCAAGTATTTCTAACACTAAAAGAAATGCTAGTCAATGCACCTATCATGATAGCGCCTGATTGGAAATTACCCTTCGAAATCATGTGTGATGCAAGTGACTTTGTAGTTGGAGCCGTCTTGGGACAAAGAAAAGATAAGCATTTTCACCGAATTTATTACGCTAGTAAAACACTTAATGATGCACAAGAAAATTACACAACAACCGAAAAGGAATTACTAGCCGTGGTATTTGCTTTTGATAAATTTCGTTCTTATCTTGTTCTTTCTAAAACGATAGTTTATACAGACCATCCAGCCATTCGATATCTCTTTAAGAAACAGGATGCTAAACCGTGTTTAATTCGGTGGATTCTACTCCTCCAAGAATTTGACATTGAAATAAAAGACAAAAGAGGAGCAGAAAACACCGCAGCAGATCATCTTTCCCGCTTGAAAGACCCAGCTTTGGAGGCAACCAGGGATGAGCTAATCAATTAAAAGTTCCCAACGGAGACCCTAGAAATGGTTGGAACACCGAGAAGAGCCATGGTACGCCGACTATGCTAACTACTTAGCTAGCGGAATAGTCGTAAAGGGATGGCCACATCATCAAAGAAAGAAATTCTTTACCGATGTAAAGCATTATTTTTGGGAAGATCCTTACCTTTTCAAAATGTGTGCCGACCAACTTATCCGTCGATGCGTACATGGTAGTGAAGCAAGAAGAATTCTCCGCCATTGTCATGAAGGTCCATACGGAGGACATCATGGTGCCGCTAGTACCGCACGAAAGGTATTTGATTCAGGATTTTATTGGCCAACCATTTACAAAGATGCCCAAAGTCTTATCAAGACATGTGACGCTTGCCAAAGATCTGGTAATATTTCTTCCAAAAACGAAATGCCACAAAATGGCATTCTTGTTTGTGAAATTTTTTATGTGTGGGGACGCGACTTTATGGGACCTTTCCCACCGTCAAAAGGAAACAAATATATACTTGTGGCGGTAGATTACTTGTCTAAATGGGCCGAGGTCGAGGCACTTCCAACAAATGATGGAAGAGTCGTGGTAAGATTTCTGAAACACTAAAATCATTAATAAGTGATAGAGGTACCCATTTTTGTAACCATCAAGTTGAAAAAAATTTAACGAGGTATGGGGTCTATCACCAGGTCTCAACGGCATATCACCCTCAAACAAATGGACAAGCCGAAGTGACTAGTCGAGGTTTAAAAAGAATACTTGAAAAAACCGTAGGGTTAAAAAAAAGAATGGGCCGATAAATTAGACGATGCTTTATGGGCTTTTCGAACAGCATATAAAACAACAATAGGTACAACCCCATATAAGCTTGTCAATGGAAAAAGTTATCATTTGCTGGTAGAAATAGCACACAAGGCCTACTGGGCAATTAAAAACGTAAACTTAGACTTAGAAATTGCCGGTAAAAATTGATTTTGCCAATTAAATGAATTAGACGAATTAAGGAATTATGCATACTCTAACTCCGAAATTTATAAGGAAAGAATGAAAAATTTGCATGATAAACACATTAAACCAAATGAATTTCGGGTAGGAGGTCAAGTTCTATTGTTTAATTCATGACTTCGGTTATTTCCTGGTAAATTAAAGTCTAGGTGGTCGGGACCTTTTTCCATCACCCAAATTTTCCCACACGGTGCAATCAAAATTAAATCTCGGAATGGAATTCCATTCAAAGTCAATGGCCAACGGCTAAAGCTCTATCAAGGATTTATTGAGGATGAGGAGGAAAAACTCGCTAAAAGCAGCCAAAGAATGAAACGAAGGTTCAAGCATCAACATCATACCTTGTAAGTTACGAACATCGGAAAAACATCTAAATCGGTAAGATTTCTAAAACCAAGTTTCGGGAAACAGGGGCACTCACACGGGCACTAAAAAAATTTAAATTTGCCCGCCCACGGGGCCGTGTTCGCGCAATTGTCGGGGATAAAACCCCTTTTTCTTTCATTCTCTCATTTCAACACGCCCCGTTTCCCCAAAAACTCTCTGGTTCCGGCGAAATTTTCTGCAGATTTCAACGTTCCCCCGTCTTCTAACAACGTCAAGGTATGATTCTATCATTATAATCAGTTAGTTTAAGCACTTGCATGTAGTATAACATCAAAAATTTGGGGAAAATCTAGGGTTCTTCAACTTGAACCGCATCAAACCTCAAATTTTTGCTTAGATCTGTTAGCATTAGTATAGATACATGTTATAGGAAGTAAATCAACTTGTATTGTTTGTAGATTTGCCCGATTTCTCACAAAAACCTCAAACCCTTGTTTTTTAACCGAAAAAGATGAAATTGAAGGGGTAAACGGTTTGTTTTGGGAAAAACGGCACTTGGGGTTTCATTTTCGGGGAAAACCGCCCCTAGTGGACCAAAAATTTTCAAGTTTTCGAGACCGGGTCGATATATGGGATTTTTGAGAAACAGACACCTGGACACGGTGTCGTGCTCAGCGAGCACGGGGGCGTGTCCAGCCGATTTCAGGCGAACATGGGGTGTGTCTGCTAAACACGGAGTCGTGTTCAGCTGACTGTTTTCAGTTTTCTTCGAAAATTTTATTATTTTGTGCTAATTGTTTGATGTTTTCTTTCAGATGGGCAAGAAATTTACCAGATTCAACGCAAGTGAGTTGGCTGCTCATGCGCGATATGAGGTGCTAAGAACTAGGCCCGAAGAAAATCTCCGACAGGTGTGCATGGACACTCTTGAAGCAGTGAACCAAATAGACCGCTTCAACAACATTGTTACCGGCCCACTACGAGCGGCTCTTTGCACTCGGCTTCACTCCGTGCATGAATACAACATGGAATTTTACAGTACGTTTGTCTTCAAGACAAGAGCGGATCCGTTTGACAATGAGGGGGTAGAGTTCCGTTGTGAAGGGGTCATGTACTCGATCTCAATCTCACAATTTGGGGCAATTTTCGGGTTGTACTCGGAAGTGGATGCTGGAGAGGAAGAGAACACCGGCGGTCTCCGCGAGCTTCCAGAAAATCAACGCCATGCTGCTTGGGCTCAGATCAGGGAGGGCCACTATAACCCGAGCCGAACTAAGAGCACAATGTTGAGAGACCCTCTCTACCGCTACATCCACAGGGTCCTCAGCTACTCTCTCTGCCAGAGACACGACAGTGGTGGTGTTGTAGAGTTGCGTGATCTGCTAGTCCTTCATTGCATTCACAATCGTATCAACTTCGATGTTCCTTACCTGCTACTCCGTAACATGCACTTGAACCAACTTGCTACTCCCCCGATTCCTATCCTTTTTGGAGGGTGGATTTACCGCCTTTTCAAACACTTTGTGCCAAGGATGCCGAGGTCCTTTCAAAGGGGCCCGTGGTCGGGAAAAGTGGACCTTGTCATTTGCCGCTCCATGAACTTAATCAACGAAGTGGATGATGGGACGATCAGATTTCAAACAGTTCAAGGGCATGCATGGAAACCTCAAGAAGCTCTCGTCCTACACGCTCCACACATCCGTCCTCCTCCCCAATACCACTACCAGCCCCATGGTGATCCGGGTCAATCCTCCTCTCAAGGAGGTGGTTTTCCTAACTTTTAAAGCTTACATGATTTATTGTAGGAAAATCTTATGTGCACCAGGAACACCTACAACATGGCCAGCAACACATACGCCCGGGTCAGTGTGATAGAAAGAAATATCTCCGACATGCAGGATGATATTGGGAACATCCGGGAGTATATGGCAGGCCACGGAGGGGATGATGATGATGATGGCAATGAGGACATGGAATGAGCTGAAGGAGTGGAGGTAGCATCACACGGTTGAAGGTCTAACAGGTTAACCCTTTTATCTCTCAAAAACAATTTCATGGCCTGCGTGCCACTTGTTGAACAATTTACTTCTCTTAACACTTTTTAATTTTCTGCATTTCTTTTCTTTTTATTTTGTGATGTGGATGATGAAACTTTGGTAAATTAGGATGTTTGTTATTTTTTAGTGTGGTATTTATTAGTAAAACAGGTACCTACGAAGCTTAAATCACTAAATATTAGTGCTACTAAAGCCGGGACAGCAAAACCGAAAGCCGAAACCTGTTTTAAATGATTGCAGATTGTCCACATGGGGTCGTGCCCTGCCCAGCCTGCACGCCCCCGTGTCCACCACCCAGACCTGCTGTTTGTTCAATTTCTGCAGATTACTGTTTAAGTTGTGCCCAACACGGGGTCGTGTTCACCAGACACGCCCCCGTGTCCACCTTCTGTAAGTTCTCGTTACTGGAAATCTGACCACGGGGTCGTGCTCATCCGACACGGGGCCGTATCCAGGTGCCCAGTAACATAAATTTTTGTTTTTAACACACCTTTTTACACATTCAATCAACCTAAAAACTTATTTTTGGGACACATTGAGGACAATGTGTAATTTAAGTGGGGGGGGGGGGTGCTAACATCTTGAATTTTGCAAGTCCTAATTACAAGCCTTACACAAAACTCTATTAGAACCGCTAAACACCCCAAATTTTTTCAAAAACTTTTCATTTATCTTGTCTTGGTTTAAGTTGGGAATAACAAGTTCTAAAAAGGTTATATTTTTATAAATTTACAACCGATAGCGTCGTGATAAAAAGAACCAACATAAGAAAATTATGAAAAGGCATGACAAATCTAGTTAAAATTTGATTATATATACTTGATCACATTAAAAACCCATTCCCACAAAAAGTGAGTTTTGAGCCTTTATTGAGTATACAAATATATATCTTTAAACTAAATGCTCATCTTTCGTTTCTTGTTTGAATAGCCGCTTGGTTTGTTACGACTCTAGAACTTGCCAAAACGATGCATTCCCGGTCCTTATCAACTTAAACCCAAGTAAGTAAATGATGAAGGCATTAGGACTAACCCTTTTTCTTTTCAACACCATTATTTTTCATTTTTTTACCACCTACCCAAAATCCCCCTAGTTAACCCCTTTGAGCCTAAACCTTTTCATTTCTAAACCCATAATACAAACACACTTTACCCACCAAAAAACCCTTTTTCATTTTAAACCCTTTATTTTAGTAAATAGCTCGGTCTTCATGTGACATTCCTTATAAAAAAAATGAAGTCTAAACAAACAAGTTCCTCAAAAGAAACTTTTGTTTGAAAATACTTCGTTTGAATAAAAAGTCACAAAAATAAAAAGTTTTACGAAAACCGACGCTTTTTACGCCTTTCGCCCTTTTCTACTAACCACTAACCCAAAACCACCTACCTTTAACCCAAGCCTAACCCTTCCCTAAGTCCTCTTGATATTTACAAAGGTTTTTAGTTAAAAAGGAGGAGGATTGATTGCTTGGCAAGCATATGGAAGAAGTTCCATGCCGGTCTCGAGTGTTTCACAAAAATACATCTTCGGCCGAGTGTTGAGTGATCTCCCGTGAGGTATGTGAACTTGTATATAAATGGAATTTTAAAGAGGCATGTTATGCCCAAATAAGTAATTTCTCTTATGAAACGTTCTAAATAAATCATAACGAATAGGATTGTAAATAGCATAAAAATAAAGCCTAAATAAAGATCTTGGAATCCCGACACTCAAGACAAGCCCCAAAAAACTTCTCTTCTACCCATTCCATTTGGGTGTGTAAGCCACATAAAAAAGAGTTTTGCTTGAGGATAAGCAAAGATTCAAGTGTGGGGGTATTTTATGTGTGTAAAATGCAACATATAAATTACATCAAATGAGGCATAAAACTAACCCTTTTTAGTACTAATGTTGGAAAACGTGTGCTTTTGTCTTCCTTTTGTATTTTCAGGATTAAATGAGCGTAAATGGACAAAAGAAGCAAAAATACAGCTAAATCTAACATAAATACAAGAAAAGAAATAAACGTGGCATGACCGACCCCTCGACAACATCTTCCCAAGCAAAAAAAACAAGAGATCAGAAGGCTGAACACGCCCCGTGCCCAGCGGACACGGGGGTGTGCTCAAATGTCTGCAGAAAAGACAAAGTTGTAGAAGCTTCTATTTCCCAACACGGGGGCGTGCCCAGCTCAACACGGCCGTGGTCAACGCTAAGATTTGCAGAATCCAAGCAAATCTTGATAGTACAGATACGCTTCTGCACAAGGGGTCGTGCCCAGCGGACACGGGGGCGTGTGGAGCTAATACAGACAAACTGCAATTAATGAAGAAAGAGAAAGTGGATGGACACGGGGCCGTGTCCGGGCTTCTGTACAGGCTATAAATAGAGGTGTTTGGTTCACTTCAAAGGCATCACTTGGCAAACCACCTCTCTCCCACTTCACCCACACTCTACCACCATTACAACACCCACATCCACCACCATCATCCATCATCCATCATAGAGTGTGTGTAGTAGTCTCGGGATCCAAGATTGATAGTAAGAGTTCTTGACAATCAAAGGCCATTGTTGCCTAAGTCACTTACATCACTTGGTGAAGACAAGCATTTAGTGTAATACTTTTGGTTTTTAATATTTTCGCACTTTTTATTTGGTTTTGTATTAATGACTTTAATAATTAGTTTCTTATGTTGAAGGTGAAACTTCCTTATCATTTGTCCGTGGTGTCTTGGCGTAATTATTTTACTGTCTATATAAAATAAAAGATTTACACCATTCATATCTCTACGGTCTATATAGAGATATGTTGGCTACCTGGTCGGGGGTTAAGGAAATGGTTTGGTAAGGTTCTTGCCTTGTTCAGTGTATAGATCATGCAAGGACATGGGTCAAGCTTACTAGGACCTCCTTCAATACCCACTGGTATTGGATGGCGGGGGTGCGAATGGCTTGATCCCCTCATATGTAAACTACTATTAATACTTTAACCCGGCTATTTGGGATTGTATCCCTGCTGTCTCAAACCACTTAGCCGAGGGTAACGTCACCTTCAAAAGAGGGGCCTACCACATTACGCATTAATAACTTAATTAATTATCTTTCAATAATCCAACCCTTTAGGATTGTATCTTTGCTGACTCAAACTACTGGGTTGAGGGTAACGTCACCTTCAAAAGAGGGGCCTACTACTATAACTAAGATAATCTCTTAAAAAGTGCAAAAGTGCGGAAAACATCAAAGGTTAGACTAAAGGCGAGTCAGATCCAAGTGATTCATCTTGTCTATCTGTTTATTTTATTTTATTTATTTTCAGCATTTTTAGTTTTTATTTTCATGTTTAAACATTTTCCCAAAATTTTGATTTGATTAGACGTTGAGGATAAACCGGTATTAAAAGCTCTTGTGTCCTTGGACGACCTCGGTATCTTACGAACGCTATACTACGCTCACGATGGGTGCACTTGCCCATATGTGTGTTTAGTGTTAGTAGAATATCGTGTTTTATAAATTTAAAACTTGATTAAAGTGTTAAAAAGGGGCTAAAAATATATACAAAATTATATAACACACCGCACACATTAGTCTTGTTCGTAGAGTGTCGGGAATCCAAGTTCTTTTTATTCTTGTTTTTATTTTATTTACAATCCTATTCGACATGATTTATTTAGAACTTTTTAAGAAAAATAAATATTTTTAAGCATAACATATCGTTTAAAATTTCATTTAGCTATATATACATTCACATGCCTCACGAGTGATTACTCAACACTCGGCCGAAGATGTATTAGTGAAACGCTCTGTCCCGGTATAGAACTTACTTCTACCATATGCTTGGTAAGTAATCAAACATCCTCCTTTTTAACTTAGTATATTTGTAAATATCATTAGTACTTTGAAAGGGCATGCTTTTGGTTAAGGGTATGCTAGTTTTATTTGAAAAGCGGCTTAAGGCGTAAAATGTCGATTTTCTTTTGAAAATTTATTTGTCACTTTATGAACTAACTAAATGCTTATAAGCAATATATTTGCTTATTTATTTCAAGCAACTAGAGAGTTTTTTTTTAAATAAAGTCACATGCTCTTCCATTTTTTTGAAAAGAACCGAATTTTACTAAAATAAAAGGTGTAAAAATAAAAAGATGGTTTTTTGGGTGATGGTGTTTTATGGGTTTTGAAATAAAATGTTTAGGCTCAAAGGGGTTGACTAAGGGGAGTTTTTGTTTGTGGGGAGATAAGAATAGAAAATAAGGTTGAAAAGGAAACAAGGGTTTAAAATCCTAATGTCTCAATCATATACTTACTTGGATTAGTTGGTAACGACTGGGATTGTATTGTCTTGTCAAGTTCTAAATTCGTAAGAATCGTACGGGCTATTCACATAAGAAATGAAAAATGAGCATTTAGTATGGATATGATATTGGATGCTCGTTAAAGGCTCAAAGCTCACAATTTTGTGGGAAAGGGGTAAAAATATGAAAATATATATGCAATCAAATTTTAAAAATTTGTCATTTCTTTTCATGAACTTTCCTTATATGGATCGGTTGTAAATTTGTAAAAACTTGAACTTTTTAGAACTTGATTTTCTAACTTAAACTTTAAACAAGACAAAACAAACTAAAAAAAATTGAAAAAGATTTGGGGGTGTTTTAGCGGTTCAAAGTAGAGTTTTGTGTAAGACTTGTTTTAGGACAAATAAATTCAAGTCCCCCCCCCCCCACTTAAATTACCATTGTCCTCAATGTGTACAAAATTTGTCAGATTTGATTAAATGTGTAAAACGTTTGTTAAAAACAACAATTTTTTCAGAAAACAGACACTAGACACGTGGGCGTGTGTGGGAGCCACGACCCCGTGTCAAAAGTGCCAGTAATAAAATTTTCCAGAACACAAACATGTGGGCGTGCCTATGGGACACGCCCAATGTGAAGGTTACAGAATCAAAACTGTTTTCAGCAAATTTGGGGCACGGGGGCGTGCTTACCTCACACGGCCCCGTGCTGCACTTACTGTTTTGAAGATTTTGAGTCGGGCGTCGTCTACTTTCGTGCATGGGGTGCTGTTTCAACGTCCTTTGGCCATTCTCATCATCCTTTTAAGTGTATTTTATTCCTAGAAAGAGAAAACTTAAAAATAAAAGCATTAATCTAAAAAGTTACACTAATATTTAAACTACTTTATTGTTAGATAGTCCATGGAATGTCTCTACGATGCGCCACGTTTATAAGGGTCCTTGGCTAGACCCAAAGGCGGTCAAATGTTACCCAAGCGGGATGACTCGCACCCCGAATTGCACCAGCTGAGGACATAGTCGAGGCTTAAGTCTATTGCTTTGATGTATTTGACCGGGTCCTCCTCCACAGGTTGTCCTACTTCAAATTTTATTTCCTTGTCACCTACCCTCAATGTTAACCTCCCGTCACTCATATCCACCATGGCTCGTGCGGTGGCAAGGAATGGCCTTCTAATATGAGTGGGATCTCGGTGTCTTCCTCCATATCTAGGATTACAAATTCGGCCAGGAAAATAAATTCCCCAACCTTGACCAATAGATTTTCTACAACACCTTGAGGGTATTTTACCAACCTATCTGCAAGTTGGATGCTCATCCTTGTAGGATGTGGCTTCCCTAATCCGAGTCGGTTGAACATAGAGGCGAGCATCAGATTAATGTTAGCTCCTAGGTCGGCAAGTTCATTGCTTACTTGTGATCCTCCAATGGAGAAAGGAATAGTGAAGCTTCTAGGATCAATCTTCTTTTGTGGGAGTTTGTTAAGGAGTGATGCCGAGCATTCTTCACTCAAGTTGACTTGATGGATTGACTCAATCTTCCTTCAGTAGGTGAGAAAGTCTCTCATGAAATTGGATTATTTTTGCATTCGTGTGAGGACTTCTACGAAAGGGAGATTAATGTGAAGTTGTTTAAGTAAGCTTACAAACTAGGTGAATTGTTCGTCGGTCGTTTTCCGTAGTAAACGACCAGGGTAAGGGACCGGTGGTGGTTTGGTTGGTTTGTTATTTTGGGGTTGAGTATTCTCTTGGTTTTTGGCGATGGGTATGTTTTTGGTTTTTGTAGTGGTTTGGGGTGGTGTTCATTCATCATCGGGTCCTACCTTCCGATTTCTTAAGTTGATAGTGTTTACTTGGGCTTTTGGGTTTGGTTTGGTATTACTAGGCAAGGCTCCTTGTGGTCTTTCGAAAAAATTTTGGCGAGTTGGATTACTTGTTTTTCTATATTTTGCATGCTTGCCCGTTGCTTCCTAATTTCGGCCTCGGTTTGTAGGAACCTTTCAAAATATCTTTTGTCAGATTCGGAGAAAATACGAGTGATGTGATCCTCAAGTCTTTCTCTTCCTCCTTGTTGTGGCTGGAAACCTTGTTGCTTATTTCGGGGTTGTTGTTGAAAGTTAGATCGTTGATTTTGAATTTGTTGGTTATTACCTCCAGATTCCCGCCAGCTAAAGTTGAGGTGATTTCGCCACTCTAGGGTGAAGGAGTTACTTGGGGCCCCTAGTGGTCGTGGACGGTTATTAAGGTAATTTACCACTTTCGTTTGATTTTCTAAATCTTTCATACAACTCTAGTTTTCATGGGGTCCGCCACATCCTTCACAAGCCATAACCAAAGCCGTTTTGTTTAATTCAAGTTTCTTTATATTTGAAGTTAAGGCTTCGATTTGGGCTTGCAAAGAAGTGGTTTCGTCCACTTTATGGGCACCCGGGGCTATGGATTTTGAACCCATAGGAGTGTGCCATTGAAAACTATTTTGAGCAATTTCTTCAATTTGATAATAAATTTTCTCGGGGTGCCGATTCCCAAGGAGTCCCCCGGAGTTGGAATCAAGGTTTTGCCTTGTGTGTGGTAAGAGACCATGGTAGAAAATGGACATTTGTTGCCAACGTTCAAGACCATGATGTAGGCATTTCCTTAATAGCTCATTGAACTTTTCCCATGTCTCGTACAAAGATACCCCGTCGTCTTGAGAGTAAGAATTAATCTCGGTCATAAGTTTGGCGGTTCTGGCCGGAGGGAAATATTTGCAGAGAAATTTTTGGGCAATTTCATCCCAAGTGTGCACGGACCCACTTGGGAGGGTGTTTAGCCAAGCTCAAAGTTATTGGCATCGACATTAGGAGGGTTAATAGCGGCTCCAAGATTACTAACCGTAGGCCGTAGGTAATCCATGAGAGTGCATTGATTCGCCATGGGAAGGTTTTGGGTTGAGGCTTTTTGTCGGCTTTTAGCTTGAAGAATTTTTATTAAAAAGCGCTCAGGTTCGTCGAGTGGCACTTTTATGTCTTTGTCGGAGGTGGAGGTCATGCACCAGGCTATATTTCCTGTGAATTATATAGAGTTGCGTGACTTTCTGCGAACAAAAACACAAAAAATGACTGATCAGAAGGGTAGCACGTCCCCGTGTCTATGTAGGCACGACCCTGTGCTGTCTAGAAAAAGTTTATGTTTCAGGTTCCTAGATACTGGAGGCTTTACACGGCCCCGTTCTCCTGTAACACGGCCCGATGTGGTTGTTCCAGTAACAAGAAAACAGCTCTTCTGAGATACTGTAGGTCTTACACGGCCCCGTGTTGATCAAACGCGGCCCAGTGTTATTCCTGGATAAAGTAGAAAAATATGAGGAAAAGAAGAAAAACCTAAAAAGAAAAATCAGAAAAGTATAAAATGATTAGGCCGCCGATTTTAAAACTACTTAAAATTATTGTGTTCCCGGCAACGGTACCAAAAACTTGATGTGGTGTCGACTGCGTATTGATTTCGTTACTATATTTTAAGTACCTTTTTACTCTTTTATCAAGTATTAAATTTATAAAAAAACAAGATATAAAACTATCACTCTCTACAACTCGTTAGGGTAAGTGCACCAATCATTGGCGTAGTATAGTGATGGTAAGATACTGAGTTCGTCCAATGGCACAAAAGCTTTTAATACCGGAATATCGCCGACATCTAATCTAACCAAATTTTTTAGTAAAGATTTTTAAATAAGTAAAATAAATAAATTAAATAAATAAATAAAAGAAGATATAGAAAAGATAGAATCACTTGGTTCCGACTCGTCATTTATTTATCCTTTGATGATTTTCGCACTTCGGGCTTTTAAGAGATTTGTAGGATCGCGTTACCGACCGAAACGAGTCGTTCAGAGGCGTTCTACTCAATATGAAAGGCGGAAACAGACATATCGAGTTTGATTCATGATGGGTGTCAAGTGTTATATATATTAGGTGTATATTTTAAGCCCCTTTAACACTTTTTAGTCAAGTTTTAAATTTATAAAACACGATATTCACTAACACTAGACACTCATATGGGCAAGTGCACCCATCGTGAGCGTAGTATAGTGTTGGTAAGATACCGAGGTCGTCCAAGGACACAAGAGCTTTTAGTACCGGTTTATCCTCAACGTCTAATAAAATCAAAAAGTTTAGAAAAATGTTTTAAACTAAGAAAAATAAAAACTAACTAAAAATGCTGAAAATAAAAATAAAAATAAAAACAGATAGACAAGATGAATCACTTGGTTCTGACTCGTATCTAGTGTAACCTTTGATTATTTCCGCACTTTTGCACTTATTAAGAGATTATCTTAGTTATTGTAGTAGGCCCCTCTTTTGAAGGTGACGTTACCCTCACCCCAGTAGTTTGAGTCAGCAAGGATACAATCCTAAAAGGGTGGATTATTGGAAGATAATTAATTAAGTTATTAATGCAAATTATGGTAGGCACCTCTTTTGGAGGTGACGTTACCCTCGACTAAGTAGTCTGAGTCAGCAGGGATACAGTCCTAAATAGCTGGGTTATAGTATTAATAGTAGTTAACTTATGAGGGGATCAAAGAGTTTGGACCCCCGCCATCCAATACCGTTAAGTATTGAAGGAGGTCCTACTAAATTTGACCCAGGTCCATTGCAGGACCTCTAAACGTTGAACAATGGCAAGACCTTTACCAAACCATTCCCTTAACCCCCGACCAGGTAGCCAACATACCTCCATATAGATCGTGGAGATATGAATGGTGAAAATCTTTTATTTTATATAGACAGTAAAATAATGTCAAGACACCACGGACAAACGATAAGGAAAGATCACCTTCAACATAAGAAACTAGTTATTAAAGTCATTAATACAAAACCAAGTAAAAAGTGCGAAAAGATTAAAAATAAAAAGTATTACACTAGACACTTTGTCTTCACCAAGTGATGTAAGAAACTTAGGCAAACATGGCCTTGATTGTCAAGAACTCTTACGATCAATCTTGGATCCCGAGACGACTCACACACTCTACGATGGACAATGGATGATGGTGGTGGATGATGGTGTTATGGTGGTGGTGGGTGGTGGGTGAAGTGTGAGAGAGGTGGTGTACCAAGGGATGGTTTGAGCTTGAGCCAAGCACTCCTATTTATAGGCTGAACAGAAGCTCGGGCACGGCCCCGTGTCCAGTGGGCACGGCCCCGTGTCCACATCCTTCTCTTTCTTCATTTAATGCAGCTTTGTCTTATTAGTTGATCACGCCCCCGTGTCCGCTGAGCACGACCCCGTGTGCAGAAGAATCTTTGTACTTTGAAGATTTGCTTAGATTGTGCGAATCTTATAGTTGACCACGGCCCCGTGTCCGCTGAGCACGGCCCCATGGTGGGCAATAGAAGCTTCTACCACTTTGTCTTTTCTGCTGACACTTGGGCACGCCCCCGTGTTGGCTGAGCACGGGGCGTGTTCAGTCTTCTGTTATCTTATTTTGCTTGGGAAGATGCTGTCGTGGGGTCGGGCGTGTCACGTCTTGTTCCTTTTCTTGTATTTATGTTAGATTTTGATGTCTTTTTGCTTCTTTTGTTAATTTGAGCTCATTTAATTCTGAAAATACAAAAGGAAGACAAAAGCACACTTTTTCCAACATTAGTACTAAAAAGGGTTAGTTTTATGCCACAATTGATGAAATTTATATGTTGCATTTTGCACACATCAAATACCCCCACACTTGAATCTTTGCTTGTCCTCAAGCAAAACTCTTTAATATGTGGCTATTACACACCCAAATGGAATGGGTAAAGAAAAATGTTTTTGAGCTTCTCATAGAGTGTCGGGATTTCCAAGATTCTTTATTTAGTTTTATTTTTATTTATTTACAATCCTATTCGTCATAATTTATTTAAAACTTTTCATAAGATAAATTACTTATTAGGGCATAACATACCTCTTAAAAATTCTATTTATATACAAGCTCACATACCTCACGGGGATCACTCAACACTCGGCCGAAAATGTATTTTTGTGGATCACTCGAGAGAGGCATGGAACTTACTCCTACCATAGGCTTGCCAAGCAATCAATCCTCCTCCTTTTTAACTTATATACCTTTGTAAACATCAAGAGGACTTTATGGGTGAAGGGTTAGGCTTGGGTTAAAGGTAGGTGGTTGGGTTAGTGGTTAGTAGTTAGTAGAAAAGGGCGAAAAGCGTAACAAGAATCGGTTTTCGTAAGACTTTTTATTTTTGAAACTTTATTTTGATGAAGCTTTTATTCAAACAAAGTTATTTTTGATGAACTTGTTTGTTTATTTTCTTTTGCTTCATCATCGACACACATTTTTTTTTTTTTTTTTGAAAAGTCATATAAAAAAACCGAACTTGTTACTAAAACAAAGGGTTAAAAATGAAAAAGGTTTTGGTGGGTAAAAAGGTGTTTGGTTTGGGTTATGAAATGAAAATGTTTAGGCTCAAAGGGGCTAGCTAGGGGGATTTTGGGTAGGTGGTAAAAAAAAAAGAAAAATAATGGTGTAGAAAAAAAAAGTTAGTCCTAATGCCTCCATCATTTACTTACTCGGGTTTAAGTTGGTAAGGACTGGGAATGTATTGCCATGGCAAGTTCTAGAGTCGTAAGAACCAGGCGGCTATTCACACAAGAAACGAAAAATGAGCATTTAGTTTAATGATATGTAATTGTATGCTCGATAAAGGCTCAAAACTCACTTTTGTGGGAATGGGTTTATATGTGATCAAGTATATATAATCAAATTTTAACTAAGTTTGCCATGCCTTTTCATAATTTTATTATGTTGGTTCTTTTTATCACGACGCTATCGGTTGTAAATTCGTAAAAATATAACCTTTTTAGAACTTGAAATTCCCGAGTTAAACCTAGACAAGTAAAAAAAATGAAATTTTTTGAAAAAATTTGGGGTGATTAGCGGTTCCAATAGGGTTTTGTGTAAGGCTTGTATTTAGGACTTGCAAGATTCAAGGTTTTAGCATCCCCACACTTAAATTACACATTGTCCTCAATGTGTCCCAAAAATAAGTTTTTAGGTTGATTGAATGTGTAAAGGGTGTGAAAACGCAAAAATTTTGTGTTACTGGGCGCTGAACACGGCCCCGTGTTATCCGGGCACGGCCCCGTGTTCAAGTGCCAGTAACAAAATTAAATCAAGAGGAACAGAAGCCTGGACACGGGGGCGTGTTGGGTGAACACGGCCCGTGTCCAGTTACCTAAACTGGGTCTTTTTCTGCAGACTGTGCAGCACGGGGCCGTGTTGGGTGGACACGGCCCGTGCCGAACCTACTGTAAATGAAGAATTTCGTCGGACGGTCCTGTTTTCCTGCATGGGGTGCTGGTTCAAGTTTCCCTTGTATCCTTTGCCATCTCAAGTGTGTTTTATTCCTGAAAATTAAAACTAACTAGAAAACATGAAAATTAATCTAAACTAAACTAAGGATAGTTCCGCGGAATGCCTCCGTGGTGCGCCACGTTTATAAGGGTCCTTGGCTAGACCCAAAGCCTGGTCATATGTTACTCAAGTGGGATGTATTGCATCCCATGTTACACCGTCGGAGAGTGTCATCCAAGCTTGAGTCTATGACCTTCATGTAGTTGACCGGGTCTTCGTCCTCAACTCTCTTTCCACATTCAAACTTCACTTCCTTGTCCCCAAACTTCAATGTTAACGTTCCGTCATTCATATCCACCACGGCTTGGGCGGTGGCTAGAAACGGCCTCCCGAGGATGAGAGGGACATCGGTGTCTTCTTCCATGTCTAGGATGACAAAGTCGGTTGGGAAAACGAAGTTGTCAACCTTGACTAATAGATTTTCAGCGACACCTTGTGGAAATTTGACGGATCTGTCGGCGAGTTGTATGCTCATCTTTGTAGGGCTTGTTGCTCCTAGGCGGAGTCTTTTGAACATCGATGAGGGCATGAGGTTAATGCTAGCCCCAAGATCGGCTAATGCATTACGAACGGGGAATCCCCCAATCGAGCAAGGAATTGTGAAGCTTCCGGGATCGATTTTCTTTGGTGGAAGTTTGTTGAGTACTAAGGCGGAGCATTCTTCGCCTAAGTTAACTAATTGCAATGATTCAATTTTCCTTTTGTGAGTGAGGAAATCCTTCATGAATTTTGCATACCTAGGCATTTGGGTTAGGACCTCAATAAAAGGAATATTAACATGCAATTGTTTTAGTAAATTTTCGAACTTTGCGAATTGCTCATCGGTCTTTTGACGATTTAACCTACCGGGGTACGGAATTGGAGGAGTCTTGGTGGGCTCTTGAATTGGTGGAGAAGCCTTTTCTGGTTGAGGTGTGGTTGAAGTCGTGCTTTGGCTGAGTTGACTTCCTTCAACCTGTGGTAATGGGGCATCCTCGGGACCCACGGTTCGGTTTCTGAATGTGATGAGGTGTACTTGCGCCTTTGGGTTGGTTTCGGTATTACTTGGTAACGCGCTTTGTGGTCTCTCGGAGAAATTTTGAGCTAGTTGATTTAATTGTTTTTCAATGTTTTGAATGCTAGCTTGTTGATTTCTAAAATTTGATTCCAATTGTTGAAATGGATCCGAGTTTTTCTTTTCGGTGTCAGAGATGAGGCGAGATATAGTATCTTCAAGCCTTTCTCTTCCACCTTGTTGTTGAGAAAAATTTTGTGGTTGTTGAAAGTTAGTTCGTTGGTTTTGTTGGTTACTACTATTGCTGGGATCTCTCCAACCAAGGTTTGGGTGATTACGCCATCCTTGGTTGTAGGTACCCATTGGAGGACCCGACGGCCTAGGTCTGTTATCAATGTAGTTTACCGTTTCCGTTTGATCATCTACTTCTTTCATAAAACTCCAATTTTCATGTGGTCCACCACATCCTTCACAAGCCATAACCGAGGCCGTTTTTGCCGTTTCTAATTTTTTTATCTTTGAAGAAAGGGCCTCGATTTGGGCTTGTAAAGAGGTGCTTTCATCAACCTTATGGGCGCCCGGGGCAATAGACTTATTGCCTCGGGGAGTGTGCCACTGAAAATTGGTTTGAGCAATTTCCTCAATTTGATTGTATATTTCATTTGGGCGACGATTACCTAAAAGTCCCCCGGAGCTAGAATCAAGTGTTTGTCTTGTGTGTGGCAACAACCCATTGTAGAAAGTGGATATTTGTTGCCACACCGCTAGACCGTGATGAGGACACTTTCTTAGTAGCTCCTTGAACCTTTCCCAAGTTTCATATAAGGATTCCCCATCCTCTTGTGAGTATGTATTAATGTCAGTCATTAATTTAGCCGTTTTAGCAGGAGGGAAATACTTATATAGAAACTTTTGGGCTAGTTCATCCCAGGTGTTTACCGAGCCAACTGGGAGGGTGTTGAGCCAAGCCTTAGCTCGGTCCTTTAGCGAAAATGGAAACATTCGAAGGCGGATGGCGTCATTTGATGTTCCATTGATCCTAAAGGTATCACATATTTCTAAGAAATTAGTAATATGTAGATGGGGATCCTCGTCCGCAAGCCCATGTAAGGTTGCGGAGTTTTGGAGCATTTGTATCAAGTGCGATCGAAGTTCGAAGTTATTGGCTTCGACATTCGACGCATTGATAGCGGCGCCTAGATTACCCACGGTGGGCCGAAGGTAATCCATGAGGGTACGTTGGTCCGCCATTGGAAGTGGGTGCCCCGAAACTTTCTCTTGATTTTTAGCTTTAAGTCTTTTTCTGAGAAAGCGTTCGGGTTCTTCGAGAGGTTCTTTTATGTCTCTACTAGAACTGGAGCTCATGCACTACGTAGGAAGTTCAAATGTGGCGCCTGGATTCCAAGTCCTGCAATAAAAATAGAAAAGAACGTTGGTCAGAATGTTCACCACGGCCCCGTGCTCAGTGAACACGGCCCGTGGTCGGAGGCACAGTTATTGTTTTCCGGGTCCCTGTTACTGGGAGTTGGACACGGCCACGTGTTGCACCGACACCGCCCCGTGCTCAGCTCTCTGTAACTCAGAAAATAAAAACTGCCAGTGATGGTGCTGGGCACGGCCCGTGCTGGGTTCTGCAGAAACTAAAAAACTAAAAAAAAATCCTAAAAAAAATGAAAAATAGGAAAAAAGATTAGGCCGTTGATTCCTAACTTTCTTAAAATCTTGTGTCCCCGGCAACGGCGCCAAAAAACTTGATGGGTGTCAAGTGTTATATATATTAGGTGTATATTTTAAGCCTCTTTAACACTTTTTAGTCAAGTTTTAAATTTATAAAACACGATATTCACTAACACTAGACACTCATATGGGCAAGTGCACCCATCGTGAGCGTAGTATAGTGTTGGTAAGATACCGAGGTCATCCAAGGACACAAGAGCTTTTAGTACCGGTTTATCCTCAACGTCTAATCAAATCAAAAAGTTTAGAAAAATGTTTTAAACTAAGAAAAATAAAAACTAACTAAAAATGCTGAAAATAAAAATAAAAATAAAAACAGATAGACAAGATGAATCACTTGGTTCCGGCTCGTATCAAGTGTAACCTTTGATTATTTCCGCACTTTTGCACTTATTAAGAGATTATCTTAGTTATTGTAGTAGGCCCCTCTTTTGAAGGTGACGTTACCCTCACCCCAATAGTTTGAGTCAGCAAGGATACAATCCTAAAAGGGTGCATTATTGGAAGATAATTAATTAAGTTATTAATGCAAATTATGGTAGGCCCCTCTTTTGGGGGTGACGTTACCCTCGACTAAGTAGTCTGAGTCAGCAGGGATACAGTCCTAAATAGTCGGGTTATAGTATTAATAGTAGTTAACTTATGAGGGGATCAAAGAGTTTGGACCCCCGCCATCCAATACCGTTAAGTATTGAAGGAGGTCCTACTAAATTTGACCCAGGTCCATTGTAGGACCTCTAAACGCTGAACAATGGCAAGACCTTTACCAAACCGTTCCCTTAACCCCCGACCAGGTAGCCAACATACCTCCATATAGACCGTGGAGATATGAATGGTGAAAATCTTTTATTTTATATAGACAGTAAAATAATGTCAAGACACCACGGAAAAACGATAAGGAAAGATCACCTTCAACATAAGAAACTAGTTATTAAAGTCATTAATATAAAACCAAGTAAAAAGTGCGAAAAGATTAAAAATAAAAGTATTACACTAGACACTTTGTCTTCACCAAGTGATGTAAGAGACTTAGGCAAACATGGCCTTGATTGTCAAGAACTCTTACGATCAATCTTGGATCCCGAGACGACTCACACACTCTACGATGGACAATGGATGATGGTGGTGGATGATGGTGTTATGGTGGTGGTGGGTGGTGGGTGAAGTGTGAGAGAGGTGGTGTGCCAAGGGATGGTTTGAGCTTGAGCCAAGCACTCCTATTTATAGGCTGAACAGAAGCTCGGGCACGGCCCCGTGTCCAGTGGGCACGGCCCCGTGTCCACATCCTTCTCTTTCTTCATTTAATGCAGCTTTGTCTTATTAGTTGACCACGCCCCCGTGTCCGCTGAGCACGACCCCGTGTGCAGAAGAATCTTTGTACTATGAAGATTTGCTTAGATTGTGCGAATCTTATAGTTGACCATGGCCCCGTGTCCGTTGAGCACGGCCCCGTGGTGGGCAATAGAAGCTTCTACCACTTTGTCTTTTCTGCTGACACTTGGGCACGCCCCCGTGTTGGCTGAGCACGGGGCGTGTTCAGTCTTCTGTTATCTTGTTTTGCTTGGGAAGATGCTGTCGTGGGGTCGGGCATGTCACGTCTTGTTCCTTTTCTTGTATTTATGTTAGATTTTGATGTCTTTTTGCTTCTTTTGTTAATTTGAGCTCATTTAATCCTGAAAATACAAAAGGAAGACAAAAGCACACTTTTTCCAACATTAGTACTAAAAAAGGGTTAGTTTTATGCCACAATTGATGAAATTTATATGTTGTATTTTGCACACATCAATTCATCTAGATATTCACTTTAAATGCCTTTCTGATTAATCTGACAAAGTTTTACAGCAAGATGACACTTCGGCAGCACTTCGGCTTCGGAATCACACATACACAACTGACTCAAACGAAATTACATGGCAGCTATTTACAGACAAGCTAATTCCGCTTGAACATGCTCAAACGGAATCAGTTCACACGGAATTACGGTTTCAAGCGAAATTACACTTTGTAATTTTGTTTAAAATTACATGTAACCTATTTTCTCGTTTTGCGTGCTCTGATTAAACTAAAACAATACAAGACTCGATACAAGACGAAGTCGACAGACGCATGCACCAACAGACTCCCCCTCGAATGTTGACGACTCTTCAGTGTCGAGTCTTCAACATCTTCAGTCTTTATCAGTCTGCTCTTCCAAAGTATCTGACACTGTAAAGCATCCTCAATCTTCTTTCTCTTTCTTCCAGAGTCGCAACCTGACTTTATGCTTTTTGTAATCAGGTCTCTTGATTCCTTAAGTTCATCAGCATCATCAGCTTGCGTGAATTTCAGATCCAAGATCATAACCTGGCTCTCAATCAACTCAGAATTATAACCTGGCTTACATTCTGATCAGAATCTAAACTTGACTCTCTCTCATATCTGCACAATCTCTACCCAAAAATAAATTTCACAGATTTATATTTTGACAAATTTATTCTCTGCTTATCACTTGTAAATAAAATCAAGAAATGATTTTACAATGTTAATCACTGATGAACCACTTGGAATAATAACATTTTCTTTTTAAAAAAACTTTTCTAAAATCAAACAGACTCCCCCTCACTGATTGTCATCATGTTTAGCACTTGAAATTTTGAAAATCAGCTCTCCAACATCAGTTGTCGAAAATCTTTTTGAATTTTTCAAAATTTTATGCTAAAACACACTAAAATCTTTTTGGATTTTAAGATAAACGAAAAACAGAAAAGAAATATATGCATACAATATTTTTGTGAGCTTGTGTAAGAGGATCATATCAATTTTTGAGACAAATCACCAACACCGTTAAGCTTTAAACATTTTAAGTTCTAAACGATTCACTTAGATTGTCAGTATACTGATCCACTTAAATTCTCACACAAAGTTCAACTGTTTCGAGATATGAGATTAATGTGTTAAGCACTTAAACTTATTCGCGTGTCCCACCTCAGAATATACTCCTGTATCCAAATCCCAATATTCAGTCTTACAGGTGAGTATACCACAGATGATATCTGTAAAGGGTTAAATGCGAGGGCCGTGAGAGCTCAGGTCAGAACTTCCGTTCAGCAGAGAGATGACGGCTTCGACTTTTGGTGTGTTCCCTTTAGAGAATCTTTTCTTCAACAGTACATGATTAGCATTTTGCAATGTTTCATCATTTTTTGTACTGAGGGTGGTGCTATATTTCAAGCAAGCAGAAAGTATTATACGGGGACTAGGCCATTGCTTCCGTAAAATCAGAAGTCCCGAGATAATACCCCAGATATCACTGAGTATAAAGACCTAGTATCTCAGAAAGAGGGACCTTTCAAACAAGATTTCGGGGGTTACCCATATATCCGAGAGATGTTCCCCACGATATAAGTAAGTTTGAAATTTAGGTTTATATCTCGTCATAATCTACTAAATGTGTAAAAACCTACTGGCACATCATCAGTGAGACCGTTTATCACATTTTACTTTCCAATTCTTTAGCATGTTGTGATCGTCCACTGATGTACTATCATTTCCTCTTTTTCACAACAAAACTCATTTTTCATTTTATCATGTTTTTGACATTTTCAAATTTTCTAATCTTTTTGAATTTTCTGAAAATTCTTACTCCCCCTAAAATTCAAACACATTTAAAGAAAATTGAAAAAAAAACTGTACAAGTAAATTGATAACTGATATCGAATCACTTCAATTCGCCATCCACTTGACATAAACAATCAGAACTCCCCCTTACAACAAACTATTTTCCCATAATGATTTCAAAACACTTAAGTTTGTTTTAATCAAATGGTTTTTCCGGAAAATAAGTTTTGTTGAATTAATAAAACCACATGTAGGTTCAGGGATCAATTCATCACCTTGTTCTCTCAACCACTTGAAAAATATAACATTTTTAAGTTTAAACATCAAACACCACTTTGTAAAAAATCAAGTACAACTTAATGTCCCTGATTTACCACTTGTAAATCGAAATCACTTTTGTGAATTTCTCAAGAAAGATGCCGATATCTGCTTCACACTTACCAACCTGGAAGCTCTGGCAAGTCATACTTCTCACTTATGAAAAACAGACATCCAAGCTTCACCAAACTTGGATGTTTCCTCCTCAGTTTCACTCGGATAGTAAGATGCTTTCTTTGTTTCATAAAACTCTTTTACCCCTTTAACCTTCCCATCAATCATCTTCCCAAAAATCTTTTTCACATTTCCATTAAAAACGTTTTCGACATCAAATTCTTTCTTTTCAGAATAAAATTGATTCGAGATCTCAACTTTTCCAACTTTTTGTTTAAAATTTTCAGCCCGCAATGGTGGAAAATTGACATCATCCATTGGCGGCACTGATGTTTCCAATTTTATCTCAACTTGTGGCTCCTCTGACTTTGTGGAATCAGACTCATCGCCAGATTTCACATCAAATTTCTTAACAACCCACTTCTGGTTGTCAAGATTCACTCTTCTCTTATAAAATCTTTTCTTCGAACATTCACTAACTTCATAAGTTGAATTTTTAAAAATTTTGAATCTTTCAGTTGGTGGTTCATTTTTCTCAACAATCTTTTCTTTAAGTTTAGAAACAACTTCCTGTTTGATGTTTGTTGCTTTAGGACAGTTCCAAGCGATGTGACCAACTCTTGACATCTGTAACAGGTTCTTGTCTCTTTTCTCAGATAAGCTCCATTCTTTTCAAACTTTTGTTTTTCTGCAAAGAATTCTTTGTTTGTTTGCTTCCAAAATGAGCTCTTTTGTTCTTCTTCCGAACTTGTCCCTGAAACAAATACAGTTTTTGTTTTATAAGTTTTCTCATTTTTATGATTTTTCGGAGGAATAAAACCCAATTCCTTCTTTTTGTAATTACCATTATGGTTTGGTTTCTTTTGATAACCAGAACCAGAACTGTAACCTTTTTTCTTATTTAAACGTTGTTGAACTCTTGAGGTGTAAGATTTAGATTTTTCAGTAAGATTTACATCTTTTATTTTAGAAATATTAATTTCTGTCAATTTGAAAACCTTTTTGATCATTTTTGGTTTAACACCTCTTATTGGAAATTCCTCATTAGAATATAATTTGTCTAAATCAATCAAAGTATATGCCATTTTGATTGGTTCGTCATTCAAATTAGATTTTGATAACAAGAATTCTTTATCGTAAACCCTTTTAACTGACGACTTTTGACTTTCAACTGATAAATTCGAACTCTTTGACTCCAACTTTGACTCTGACTCTTCATCCTTATCCAACACCTGATCGACCACCATTTTTATTAACTCAGACTCATGATCAGTATCAGACGATGTGAACGTGACGTCAATATTTTCTGGCAACTCGTCAGTTATTTCGGACTTTAACTTTATATTGACTGCCTTTTTTACTTGCTCCTCATTTGGTTTTCTGGGAGAATAATCTTCCCAGATCGGAGGCGAACAATTGTTATAATTTGCACTTTGTTTCTTACCAGTATCCTTTTCTTCAGGCTTCTTGGCTTGAAAAGCTTCCATACCTGCAACAGTTGGATAAATTCTATCAATCAAATAATCAGAACTAGAATAACTTTGCAGTAATCGTCTGATTCTTTCATTTTCAATCCTTTTTGTTTCCAACTCTCGCTTCATTTTTGCACATTCTTCAATATAATGATTAATGGCTTTCTGCTTTGTCATCATCACTGCATTCATCATTGTTAATGTATCTTCTCTTTCAGAATTTGTCTTCTGTAGACCAGTCACTGTTCTATTCAGAATATCATAAGATTCTTTCACATAGTTAAGATTGAACAATAATTGATCTTTCATCTTGTCTTGCTCATTCAATTTCTCATCTTTTTCTTCACACGACTTGCAAGATTCTGAACACTTTAAGCAAGGTTTGATAACTTCAACAAACTTTTCCACTTCAATGATTTTTTCAACTTCGACTATCTTCTCAACTTCATTACTTTCTCAGCTTCAAACACCTTTTCAGCAACTTTAACTTCCTTTTCAGTAAACTTAACTCTTTCACTCTGTTCAGATTTCTCTTCCTGTGCAACAATCTCGCTTTTCACCTGTTTCTGATTTTTAGCTGCACGTTTCTCCTTCAGCTTCTCTACTCTATCTGCAAAATAAAATTGAAAACTTTCAGGAGATAAATGAGTTTTAGCAATATCAATATGCATTTCTTCTTCATCATCACTATCATCATTTGATGATTGATCAAACACTTGTGTTTGTTCTGAACTAGCATCTGAAGAACTAGATTCATCAACTTGATTCTTCTCATCACTGGCAAACGCTTTCATCCATTCCGTCATCAAATCTGGTTCTTGAACTATCTGTGCAATGAGACCTACTATTTTTGAATCAGGTGGAATGTATTTGTCCCAACTGAAACCTGCAGCCACTTTATCGTCATCTTGATCAATGATACCATAATAAGCTTTCTTATTTGCATCTTCGGTCATTTTAGCATGTGCAGTTTATGGTTCTTTTTGTTGATACGGTTGATAAGCAACTTGTTGATAAATGGCTTTCCGATAGTAATCATCTTTTCCAAACGGATTCTGTGCTCCACTTGCTTCTTGATTTTTACATTCTCTCTTGAAATGTCCTTTCTCCCTGCAACAAAAACAAGTAACTTTAGATTTATCAAAACCCAAAGTAGATACATTAGCATCCATAAAATCATTTCTTCCTGTAATCATTTTGAATTTTTCAGCTCTTCTCAAAACACTTGCTAAACACCATTTTATATCCATAAGCTCCATTTCTTCAGCATCTATCTGATCATAATCCTCTTTTGTCAGCATAGGATTTCCGATTCTTCCTGCAACTAATCCTTCATAAGATTCCAATGCTGTAACAAGTAACGCCATATGACTTTTGACAACTTCTTCAGAAAAATTTTGACCATTCTGAAGATCCAAGGCGATGTTGTAATTTAAGACATGACCATTGTTGCTGTTTGAGCTTTGAACTTGATAGCTTGAGCTTGAAGCTTTCGGATTAACACTCGGATATGAAGAAAATCCACTACTGCTGCTTGGACTCTGATTGACTGATCCAGATGAGTTTTCAACACTGAAAGCAGTTTGTATTTTTGGACTTGTTTCGACATTCTGAACACTCCCTTTATAGTACATCTTAACATCTTGTTGTGCACTCGGATTGTTCATTCTTGCAATCTTTTGTTGTTCAAGATCTTGTCCTTCAATCTTCTCAATGAACTGGGAGATTGTCAAACCATCATATTCTCCTGTATTCTTTAATATCATAAAAAATGTACCCCATTCTTTCTGAGGTAAAGCATCAGCTAATTTGTCGACCCATTCTTCACGATCTTTGGTGATGTTTAACAATGACATTGATCGAACTAGGTGACAATATCTTTCAATCAGTTTCTTTGTATCTTCTCCTGGCAAACTTGTGAACAAGTCAAATTCTTTCTTCAACAATGCTTTTTTACTCTTGATCATTTTCTCACTTCCCTCAAATTTAATTCGAAGTGCTTCCCAAATTGAACATGAAGTTTTATCATGTTGAAGCAATACAAATATGTCTTCTTTAATAGCTTGCTGGAGTAAACTAATCATCATCTTTTCTGCTTTGTACATATCTCTTTCTTTATCAGTAAATTCACAAATTTTCTTTTCAACTCCCAAATCTGTACGTGGTAGAACATACTTTTTCTCAACACATTCCCAAGACCTCAAATGATTAGCTTGAACCCAGTTTTCAAATCTATCTTTCCAATCGTAATACTCCTCAATTCCCATTAGCTTCGGGGGTTTTTGCAAAGTTCCTGTTTCATTTTCCATGTTCATATTCTTAGCAATTTCAGCCGAAGTAGTCGGAGATGTAGCAAACGCATTGTAGAATTCCTCTTCCATGTTTCGGTAAAAATTTTGAAAATCTGACACTTTCAAACGAAATTACACCTCTTAAATGAGATACTCTTTCAAACGGAATCACAATCCCAAACGGAATCACCTTCTGAAACGAAATCACACTTCCAACTCACACGGAATACCTTTCTGAAACGGAATTACAGTTGAAGCGAAATCACCTGCACAACAATTTCAAGCGAAATACCAATTTGGAACGGAATAGTGATTTCAAACGAAATCACTCAAACGAAATACTGATTTCAAGCGGAATTAAGTGCAGTTTCAAGCGAAATTATGCTGACATCATTATTTCACACACACTTTTCAAGCGAAATTACAAATTGATCAGGTTTTAAGCAGAAACTAGGTCTAAAACTCTCAAGGGTTTGTTAAAACACAAATGCGCGTATACTGTGAGAATTTTAAGTCATTTTAACCATGAAAACAAGTTCAATTTAGAAAAGAAGATGTAGAAGATAGAAAATCTGATGAAATCAAGCTGAATATGGTAGAACTCCTCCTCCTGAGCTCTGATACCACTTGTAGGATCGTGTTACCGACCGAAACGAGTCATTCAGAGGCGTTCTACTCAATATGAAAGGCGGAAACAGACATATGGAGTTTGATTCAGCTAGATATTCACTTTAAATGCCTTTCTGATTAATCTGACAAAGTTTTACAGCAAGATGACACTTCGGCAGCACTTCGGCTCCGAAATCACACATACACAACTGACTCAAACGAAATTACATGGCAGCTATTTATAGACAAGCTAATTCCGCTTGAACATGCTCAAACGGAATCAGTTCACACGGAATTACGGTTTCAAGCGGAATTAACAAGGTGATTTTGTTAGTGCATTATGTGTCTATTGCCTCCATCAATCTAGTCCGTAGCAGAAACAGAAGAATTCTAGCATTTTATTGTAATATCTAGTTAAAAAGGGCAAGGTGACAAACTTGTAAATAAGGAGAAATCCTTATATCCCTTAGCCTATAAATAGAGGAGTTAGTGTTGGAGTTTAGGACTTTTTGCTCATTTGGAAATTAGAAGATCTAAGCTTAGAGAGAGAAAGTCTAGAGAGAGAAAGTTTTCTCACGTGATTCTCGGCTTTGTACACATCATCTTATTCAATAGAATCAGGTTATTAGTACATTCTTGTGTGTTCGGTCACGCACGTTCACGGATTCCGCACGTCGAACGTTCGTTACGCAATCGTACGGTGTCAAAACCGATCCTACAAGTGGTATCAGAGCAGGAGCTCGATTGCGCTGATCAAACACATAGATTCATACCAGATTTCATTGATTTCAGACCTGAGTTTCATCTATTTCTTCATCTTCTACTCATTTTTCACGTTTTTAACAGTTTTTCGTCAAATTGAACAGGTTTTACGGTCCAAATCGGCTGATCTTTTGATATCTTGTGCGAAAACACTTGATTTACAGCCCTACCAAATTTCAGATTCAAACTCCTAGCCGTTTAGGAGAATTTGAGTTTTTAGGTTCGATTTCGTATCAGATTTCAGCGAGATTCCGCTCGAAAAGTTCAGCTTGATTCCGCTCGAAATCAGATAAATTCTGATTCCGCTCGAAACACATTTCTGATTTCGCTCAAAATTAGACAAGTCAAATTCCGCCTGAAATATATCTTTAGATTCCGCTCGAAATTAGATAAATTCTAATTCCGCTCGAAATTTATTTTTTGATTTCGCTCGAAATCAGAACAAGTCAGAACACAGTTGTTGTGTCGTTACTTTGATTGTATCGGTCCAATCAATTCATTTCAGTCGAAACTCATTGAACGGCCACATGACATACTGAATTCACATAGGACGGCCCAATCGGATTTGTTTTAAATATATGTTGTCTACTAGCTTTAATTGAACAATTAATTGGAAATTGATAGTTGTTTTATCGATTAAAGGGATATTGGTCGGTCCAATAGGTGTTAAAAGGGTTGTTGGGTTTTGCAAGTGTTGCATGTGATCTCGGTACAATAATCAAGTGATAATTAAAGTTGTTGTCGGCTCAAGAGACTTGTGTGTTTAATACACATTTTTGGTCCAATCAAATTTAAGTGAAAACAGAATTGACGGTCATATATCTTATAAGTTTGTCAGTCATTTTAATCAAGTCTGCATGTGTTTTCATTGAAGGCCCAATCATATTTGGTTAATTTTTGAAGTTGTTGGCCACTGTTGTAATTCACGTGAATTCCTGAAT
Organism: Helianthus tuberosus; assembly: GCA_030545235.1. Lineage (NCBI taxonomy): Eukaryota > Viridiplantae > Streptophyta > Magnoliopsida > Asterales > Asteraceae > Helianthus > Helianthus tuberosus. The sequence goes on along the minus strand of CM060396.1, from coordinate 154,882,234 downwards.
CCATTAATTGCACTAAGTGTTCGGCCCAATCACAATTGAAGTGTTGCTGAATATTATCGGCCCAATCAATCAATTTAAAGTTTAGCAGCCCAATTGATCGGCCCAATCAGACTTTCAAAAGAAATATAGTTCAAGTAATTGAATCAGTGGGCTCAGTTCATTGTTGTTGAAGGACCATGTGTGTGAACTGAACAGAGAATATTGATCAAGCCCATTCATTTAGAGATTTCACCCGAACAACATTGGATTAAATCCGCAAATCTTCGACACGAGTCTTAGATTGATTTCACAAACACACTGTTACGTATTCAGTCTGTTTGAACTGATAGCTTGTTTGTTTGTTTGCAGGTGATTCAAGGTGATTTCCAGATAATTCAAGGATATAAAATTATGGGAAAATCTGAACCTGTTCCTTGGAAAGACAACAGAACTGAAGAACAGAAGTATGTTCACAGAAAGTTGTTAGCTCAGAACAAAATGATCAGAATATCTGGTATTTTTTCTGAGGCAAAAAGAGCAAATAGATGGGATCCAGACAGAGAATGTTATCTTGACCCCTATGGAAACATTGCTATTGATCATAACACTCTTGATATGGAAACCATAATCCAAGAGTATAAAGTTGAAGATGATTATTGCCAGAAGAAATGGTGGGGAAGCGGAGAAGATGAAGAGAAAGAAAAAGAAAAAGAAAAAGATGAAACTTCAAAATGTGAAGTTGTATGTTCAAAATGCAAAAAAAATGAAGCAGAAAATGTCAATCTCTTGAAAGATGTGGAGAATTTGACATTGGAAAACAAAGCTTTGAAAGACGACAAGAAAGCTGATGATGAACAGATTTTGGAGTTGCGCTTGAACTGCGAAAAACTAAAATCTAAAAATGACAAACTTTTGAAGAATGTTGAGAGTTTGTCATTAGAAAACAAAAATTTTAAAGAAAAAGAAAAAGATTTTGAAAATGAAAAATTAAAGATTGAAAAAGATTTTCAAAGTCAAATAAAGATTCTTGAAGATGGGAGATCTGTTTTTAGCAGGAATAATATTGAAAAGCAAAAGGTAATAAATTCCCATCTTCAGACGATTATTCGACTTGAAAAAGAAGCTGAATGTGATAGAAAGAAAATCAAAGTTTTAGAGAATAAATTGAAAAGTTTTGTGACTTCTGCATCACATGTTTGTCCAAAACCGATCAATTCAGTTCCAATAAGTGACAATGTCACAAATTTTAACAAAGTCAAAATTGAAGATTGTGATGATAAAGCTGATGATGAAAAAGAAAAGGAAAAGAAACGAAAAATATTTTTAGAATTACAAGAAAAAAATTCAAAATACTGTTTTGCAATCTACTGAAATAGGTTAATGCTCAAAGCAAAAACCTGTTAAGAAGATTGTAGAACAGAAAAAAAAAGTTAAAAATTTGAAAAATTTTCAAAATGAAAATAAAAGCTCATCAGTTCAGTCATCCAATCATTATAAAAAACCACAAAAATCTGAAAATAAAAACTCACAAAAAGTTGGTAACCAGTGGTGCAGGTTTGACCACAGTGCTCAAATGCCAAATCAAGGATACAAGAGGAGAAATGACTACCACAAGGCAACTCAATGCTTTGATCTAAGTGTGTGGTATGAAGACGGTGTTTGGTATGAAAGTAATGAGAGGTATGATAACAGAGTGTGTTACACTTGTGGATTTCAAGGACACATTGCTGTTAACTGCCAAAGTCAGAGAATCGAAACAAGAAGGTGCTATGAATGCCACATCAGAGGACACATTGTCAGAGATTGCCCAATGAGATCAAAGGGAAGATTGAGGACTGAATCTCAGAAATTGGCAAAGAAACCAGTCAATGTCAAGCCCAAAGCACAGAAAGTTCAAGAACCTAAAGTTCACGAACAGAAAGTGAAGCTTTCACAAGGGCAGAAAGACAGACTGAGGAAGAAAAGGAAGAAGGCTAGAGAATACTTGGAGAAAATTTTGTCCTCGGATACAACTGGTAATCCGAGAAAAAGTTCTGATGAATCGCTTTCCTCAACTGAAAAGGCAAGCAAAACGAATTCATCAGATACAAATCTGGGGACAAAAGAAAAGAAGAAGAAAATTGTCGGCGATGAATCTGGCTCAACAAAGTCAGACAAGCCACAATCAGGCAATGATTCTGGTTTGTCAAAACCAGAAGAGCCATCTGTTGAGGTAAAAACTGTCAAACCCAAGGCTGGTCAGGCTTGGGTGAATCTGTTCAAGTAAAATCCTGACTTGCAGGAGTTCCCAGGTTGGTAAGTGTGGAACAGGAATCGGCATATTTCTTGAGAAATTCACAGGTTGGTAACTGTGATATTTCGAATCACAAAAGACTAATCAAGGACATTAAGTTGTACTTGATTTATCTTTCCGATGAGTGGATAAAGGTGAACAATGTGATGAAAGAACCCCGAGTTTGTAAAAAGACAAACAAAACTAATTTTCCGGAAAACCCATTTTGATTAAAACAAACTTAAGTGTTTTGAAATCTAAATGGGAAAATAGTTTGTTGTCAGGGGGAGTTCTGATTGTTAAGCCGAGTGAATGGCGAATCGAAGCGATTCGATATCAGTTTGTCACTTTATTTGTACAAGTTTGTTTTCAAATTTTCCTTGAAAATCAAAATTGAAACATATTTTGATTTTAGGGGGAGAAAAATTTTTAAAAAATTAGAAAATTTGAAAATGCCAAAAACATTGAAAAAATAAAAATGAGTTTTGGCGTATAAAAGAGGAAATGATAGTACATCAGTAGACGATCACAGCATGCTAAAGAAATGGAAAGTTAAAAAGTGATAAACGGTCTCACTGATGATATGCCAGTAGGTTTTTGCACATTTAGTAGATTGTGATGAGATATAAACCTAAATTCAAACTTGCTTATATCGTGGGTAACATCTCTTGGATATATGGGTAACCCCCGAAATCTTGTTTGAAAGATTGTTTTTTCTGATATACTAGGTCTTTATACTCAGTGATATCTGGGGTATTATTCCGGGACTTCTGCTGAATGGAAGTTCTGACCTAGTCCTTGAATAATACTTCCCGCAAATGCTTGAAACATAGCATCACCCTCAGCATATATGATAAGACAATAAAATTGCTTAGCAATGCTGTTGTAAAAAGATCCTCTAAAGGGGACACACCCAAAAGTCGAGTCATGATCTCTCTGCTGAACGGTAGTTCTGACCTGAGCTCTCATGATTCTTCATAATTTATAACCCCTTACAGATATCATCTGTGGTATACTCACCTATAAGACTGAATATTGGGATCTGGATACAGGAGTATATTCTGAGGTGGGACACGCGATTAAGTTTAAGTATCTAAGACATTAAACTCGTATCTCGAAGCAGTTGAACTTTGTGTGAAAATTTAAGTGGACCAGTATAATGACAATCTATGTGAATCATTTAGAACTTAAAATGATTAAAGCTTAACGGTGCTAGTGATTGGTCTCATAAACTGATATGATCCTCTTACACAAACTCACAAAAATATTGTGTGTATATATTTCTTTACTGCATTTCTTTAAACTCAAAATCCAAAAAGATTTTAGTGTGTTTTAGCATAAAGTTTTGAAAAATACAAAAAGATTTTCGACAACTGATGTTGGAGAGTTGATTTTCAAAATTCCAAGTGCTAAACTTGATGAACTAGAGGGTTGGGAGAATATGTTGAAAATTTTGAATGTTATATACAAATGTTTTGAAAGATTGTATGTTTAGTTAATCAAGGTCATTAACTTGAACTTGATGTAACTATACAGTTTGATGAATGAATGATTTCTACCTGTAAGTTTCTTAAATCTAGGTGTTATAAATTTGTGAAACTTATGTTATGGGTAGAGGATTTGCAGGTTAACCAGGTTTCAAATCCTGAGCATATGCAGAATAGAGCCAGGAATTGATCCTGAATTTGTGAACTTGTGAAAGCCAGACTACGATCCCGACAGCTGAGTCTAACGGGGAGTCTGAAGACGAGCTCAACGCAAGAGGAAGCGTGGATTCAAAGAGCCAGATAACTATCCTGAAGGAGCTTGTATTCGGAAATCCAGGTGTCGATCCCAAAAGCACGGAAGCTTGACGAAAGGGGGAGCCTGAAGGAAAAAGAGACTACTAAGAGGGAGAGAAATGGAAGTTGAAGACAGATCCATGGGGATTCTGTTCGTGAAAGATAAAAGACAAGACGCTACGAGATTGACTAAGGCAATATCCAAGGGGGAGTCTGTTAGTGCATTATGTGTCTATCGCCTCCATCAATCTAGTCCGTAGCAGAAACAGAAGAATTCTAGCATTTTATTGTAATATCTAGTTAAAAGGGGCAATGTGGCAAACTTGTAAATAAGGAGAAATCCTTATATCCCTTAGCCTATAAATAGAGGAGTTAGTATTAGAGTTTAGGACTTTTTGCTCATTTGGAAATTAGAAGATCTAAGCTTAGAGAGAGAAAGTCTAGAGAGAGAAAGTTTTCTCACGTGATTCTCGGCTTTGTACACATCATCTTATTCAATAGAATCATGTTATTAGTACATTCTTGTGTGTTCGGTCACGCACGTTCACGGATTCCGCACGTAGAACGTTCGTTACGCAATCGTACGGTGTCAAAACCGATCCTACAGATTTCGTTTGAAATCATTGGATGATTTCAAGAGAAATTACACTTTGTAATTTCGTTTGAAATTGCCTGTAACCTATTTTCTCGTTTTGCGTACTCTGATTAAACTAAAACAATACAAGACTCGATACAAGACGAAGTCGACAGACGCATGCACCAACAAGATTATCTTAGTTATAGTGGCATGACCCTCTTTTGGAGGCAACGCTACCCTTAACTATATTTGTCTGAGTTAGCAGGGATACAGTTCTGCAAGGCTGGATTATTGAAAGATAATTAAATTATTAATGCAAAATGTGGCATGTCCCTTGTTTGGAGGCAACGCTACCCTCAGCCATCTTGGTTTGAGTCAGCAGAGATACACTCCCGCAACGCCGGTTTAAAGTTTTAATAGTAGCTTGTTTATAAGGGATTCATGCCGTTCTTACTTCCCCCGATTTGATGCTATCTGCCTTAAAGGAAGTCCTAATAAGCTTGAATCAAGTCTTAGCAGGATCTATACACTGAACGAGGAAAGAACTTTACCCAAACCATCCTTCTAACCCCCTTCCAGACAGTTAACAAGCTTTATATAGACTGTAAAGACACGAATGAGTGAATCAACAAAACATGAATAGATGATAGAATAAAGTTCACTTTCAATATAAAAAACTAGTTATTAAAGTCATTAATACATACCCAATTAAAATGTTTACCAAAACTTGGAAATCAAAGTAATACATAAATAACTTGTCTTTACCAAGTGATGTAAGAGATTAGCCAAGCATGGCCTTTGTTTGACAGAAACTCTTACTATCAATCTTAGATCCCGAGACTACTACACACACTCTAAGGATGGATGATGGATAATGTGGTGGATGATGGTGGTATTGTGGTGGTAGAGTGGTGGCAGGTGTGAGAGAAATGGTTTGCCAAGGGATGAGTTGCAAGTGAACCAAGCACCTCTATTTATAGCGGAAAACAGTATGTTTACACGGCCTCGTGCCTGATAGGTACGGCCCCGTGTCCTTCTCCTTCTCTGTCTTCATTTAATGCACTTGTCTGTCCAGATGCTCACACGGCCCCGTGTGTCAACGGCACGGCCCCGTGGCCCTTGTACTTGTTGTACAAATTTGCAAATCTGAGAGTTGACCACGGCCCGTGTTCATGAGACACGGCCCCGTGTCCATTGTCTGCTTCTGTTTGTCTTTTTCTTTAGGGAATCTTGAGTGGGGCACGACCCCGTGCTTGGGTTCTGGTTTGTTGCTTTTAGTCTTGGGGTGAAGCTTGGAGGGTCGGTATAGTGTATCAACTTTCCTTCTTCTGTATTTATGCTGGTTTTTGCCGTTAATTTGTTCATTTTGTACATTTAAGCTCTTTTAATCCTGAAAATCAAAAGTTAACAAAGAAACACATTTTTTCCAACATTACTACTAAAAAGGATTGATTTTTTATACCTTATTTGATATAATTTATATGTTGCATTTGGCGCATATCAAACTATATGCCACAAATCCACCATCAATATTTTAAAGCCTAAGCTACCTGCATAGGACCTAGGAAAGTTGGGTCATAACTCTTGCTTTATTTCACTAGCACTTGAGCCCCCCATGTGTTACTCCTTAGGTCATGCGTTATGGAGTCGGAGTAAGTTCAAAGAGGTGCCATATTGGATTGGGATGAAGGGGAACACCGCCCCCTCCCTTGGTACGGCCAAATCATGGGGGCATCCCGTTCACCATGCTCCTTTCCATCACACACACTCTCTCTCTCTCTCTTCCTAATTAATAGTAAAAAATATAAAAAAATGGTGAAGGGGAAAGGGATGAACATAAGACTATCCGTTGTGGTTTTACTAGTTTTCACAGTCACATAAAAAAGTGACTGACACATCACTAGCATATCACTAGACCACTTTCACTTACTTTTGTTTGGGTTTTGGTTTCAGAAGTTTCACTAAGCCCCATTATTATTCATTAATTATTTATTTAAATGTATTTTTTATCACAAACTAAATATTAAATAAAAATAAGTTAATTTAACTAATTAAATAAAAAAGATATACACGGTAATAAATATTAAAAAAGTACAATCAAAATAAAACATTACATAATAAACTAATTAAAAAAGCTACATAATAAACCTTATTAAACATTCCATAAACCAAATTAAAAAGTACATAATAACCTACTTAAACAATAAACTAAAATAAACACATAATATTAAAGATAACCACACTAAAAGATAATTAGACCACTACTATTAATTAATTCAAATTCGTCTGCCCATTGATCATGAAAGTTGCGTTCAGATTCATAACCCCTTCTTCATCTGATCTGCTATGTATTCCGCCCCAGGGTCGGTTTCATCTCCATCCTCAGAATTTGGGACTTCTTGTCAAAAAGGAGGGTTAACTTCCAGTGAATTGGGAACGTGCTCCCTCCCCAATTCGCAATCAGTTAAGGCTGGAGGGTATGGTGATGGTCTTCTAAGGGAGGATGATCCGTCACGTAGGCGTCACGTCATAGTTCTCTCAAGAATGGTTCATCCTACAAATTAGAGGGTATGAGAGGATGGTCCATCTCTACGCACTATGTACAAGTAGTAATGCCTAATGTACAAATCAAACACAAACACAAAAAAAGGGGGCCCACCAGATTTGCTTCGTCGCTAACGTCCAGATGCTGCCGCTGAGGACGGGACGGGAGGAGGGCGGCACGGTGTGCCGGCGTCGCCGGACCTCGACGGGGTGGGGGACCTCCCCCATACCCTATAGCCTAAGATTCTCTAAAATGGGGACGTGTCCCTCCCTGATTCGTAATTGATTAAAACCATAATCGAATGCCCAATTTCAATTCTTCGTCTGTCGTTTTAACTTGTTCGTTAGCTGGATGAGGGTTTGCAACAACTTGAGGATGGTTTGCCACTAGAGGTGGGTATACAATTTCACTAATACTATTTCGTAGAAAAGGAGTTTTAGTTGAATGTGGCTAGTCGTCCCCTATTTTTTAATAGATATACAAATTGAATTTTGAAGTGAAAACTGAAAGTGGTTTGAAGGTTGAAGACAAAGTGTATTTATAGCCGTTGAAATATTTAATTACTTTTTTAACGATTGAAATATATTTTACAAGGTTATAACCCCGTGTATTACACAAGTTAAATAAATGAATTTCATATACTAAATAATAAAACAATATATCTTTAAAAAGCTTCTCCATTGGACGTGTTGAATAAATGTAATTTTATAAATTAAATAATAAAAAGTTATATATATAAAAACCCTATGTATTGTACGGGGTTGAATAAATAAATTAACAATTTAAATTTAAGGATAATATTTTATTAGAAAAATAGAAGCATTCTATTCGACATTTAAAGTAGGATAAGATTTAATATTAAATTTATTTATTTAGTTAATATAATATAGAAAAAAATATGATTGAATAGTTGGGAGGTTGTATGATGATAAATGGGTTAATTGTATTATAGTTTTTAGTTATATATTTTTTGAATTATTTAAAAAAATAAGAGTTTGTTATTAATAGTAAAAATGATTTTATATTTGTAATTTCGTTTGGTAGTATTTTAATAAAAAGTCCATATTATACATATAATTATATTATTTCTTAAGTTATTGATGCCATCCAAAATGTTTTTCGATTTTATGTCTAGCATTATATATAACTAGTGGGGAACCCGAGCGTTGCGGCGGAGTCGAGAATTCAAGACAAAACATAAGTCAAACCTTATCTAATATTGTTCGCTTGGTTACATTATTGAAATGATACCGACACTCATGTTTAATGAAAACAAAAGACAACCATCTAATGTAAATAAAAAATAGTAACAATAAACAGAGCACCATACGTCTAAAAGCGGGTGGATTCTGTAGGCATGATGTTGGTCGGTAATAGCATTACTGACTCCTTTAAGTATAATAGACTTGTGAACACCACCAAGATTTCCTTCATAACCTATGTCTCCATTTTCACCAATAAAAACCATAACTTTTGACAACTCCATACCCCATCAGAGATATAAGTACCTGAAATTAGATGGTAAAAATGTGCAAGCATGACTTCACAGATGGTCCAAAGAATGGGGTCTGTCCACAACACAGCCCAACATGCCCGTAACAAGACCCGTGGGGACTGGTGGTCCTAAAAAGGACCTGGTATTTTTTGCATAGACAACTCAACTATAAGGACCGACTAGTTATAAATCAAGGATGAGTAAAAATATTACCGTACAACCAAATAAATAACAAAAAACATATAGCACGGACACACCTGAGCGTTTGGGAACGATACGCCCACACTTGAATAACATCAACTCTCCCATTTTGGCAATAAATTGTGACAAGAGAGCTTGAAATCTCATCATCTTCCTAAGCTCTTTTGTGGGCAGAACTTCCAACAGTTGAAAGTCTCCAAATATATAGCACACTAATTAAATATATAGTGTTTATGGGTCAAACAAACCTGAATTGACTTGTTTTAACATTTTACCCAGCCCGTCCCCCCACCCGACCAACATAGCAATTAATTCGGGGACAAATGAAGTAATAGATGTACTTACCAAGTTACCAGAGTTGGATTTTGATAATTAAAAGCATAACGGTAGTTGGTAGAAACTGCTTCATCTTTTGTAACAGCATGTTCATTTTATTTTGGGCCTTTTTCTCAATAATTGAAAAATCCCATGGATTAAAGTCTTCGTAATCCGTTGACCACCCCACCGGTATGCAAGGTGAGAATGAAATAAAGATTAAATACAAACAGGTTATCTTCAGGATGAGAAGATGTTAGTACAAATCAGCACCGTTGTTGCAAATAAAGGCATCTAAATCAGAAGGATTAGGCCATTCGAGATAAAAAAAACAAATGAACTTGGTTAGTCAAGGATATAAGATCAAATATTGGAAATTTGTTCCTTCCCAACTTCAGAAATGAAAAAGACTTCAACTTTTTGAGCAAGTCCGGGTCGGAACGGGTCCAGATCAGAACGGGTTTCGGGTCGGGTGGTTTTTCTTTTTTAAGAATGGCCATCGATTGAGAATAGATAAGCTGCACTTGAAAATCACAAGCTGAAACTGAAACTGAACAAGTAAACTACTAAACTCGATTTGAACAGGTGGTCAAAACAAAACGCAAGCTAACTCCAATTCTTATTTGATTAACCAATAAACTTCTAAAAGAATTCATATAAATGACCACTTATAGTTATTGCTAAACTTTACAGTATCTGATAAAATAAGCTGATTCTAGCTAGCATCAGTTGCATACAATTCAATGTAACGCCCCAAAATCTGAATGTTAATATTTGTCGGGTGTTCCTATATGACACGTCATGAAATAAATAACTAGACTATTTAACCTAGTTAAGGGTAGGGTCAAAAGTATTAAATGATGAAGGTAGTGTCGGTTATGTTTTAAAAGTAAACTCGAGGGGTTAAAAGTGGATAAGATGAAAGATGATTTACTAATAAAAGAAATTAACACTCAAAATAAACACATACATCGTGTGTGTTCGAGAAGGAGCCAGGAGCTCCATGAGAGCTCCACAAACCCTAATCATGAAGATCATCAAATCGGAAGGCAAGATGAAGCCTAAATCCATAACCGAGCACGGATTAATGATCACCATCACGAGGGGATCATAAGGTATGTCTTAAATCTAATATTGGTGATCATGGGTGAAGTGGGTTATGTTCTAATCCGTGAGTTAATACGAAATTGATCATGTCTAAGGGTTAGAATCATCGTATAGAACATGGGTTATGTATGGTTTGTGTTAATTTGATGATTAGAGATGAAACCCGTTAGTTGGGTGAAGATGATGACTAGAATCACCACCTATGTCGAAGTCTTGTTGAAAGATTGATGTATTATTGTGGGCGTGATGGATTCTTGTTAGTTAAATTGGAAGAAATGTGGTGATGAGATGTTTGATGCTTATGTGTGAATAATATATGTTGATTAGAAGTAGGGTTTGTCGAGTTATGTATGAGTTTAGAAGATTTATGCATGAATTAGTTGTACGTTATGCTTAAAAGATGGTACACACATCAAGCGTATGACAAAATGTATATAGTATTGTCCGTATGGTCAGTTATGAAGTTACGAGTATATGATGATAAGTTGATAGTTAAATATGGTTAATAGTTGACTTCTGAAAGTCAACTAAGTATAAGTAACATGATTTGACTCGTTGTCGTAAAGGTAGGATTGTAGGAAGTCGTATGGTACATGTTATGTTGATATGCGTTATCTGTGATTATATGATGAATTACATGAATTAAATGTGAAATATGTGGTTGATATGATCGACAACATGTACAATTGTGTATACTAACGAGAATGTGATGGGTGACATGAAAGTATAGGAATCATGTCAAGACGGATTCAAGCGTGAAAGGCTAACGGATCAAGAGGTGGCAAAGGATCGGATACGAGCACGGACGAATAAGGTAAGTGATTTCTGTAATCACTTCTTAGTTCGATTAAGTATACGGTGTTTTATTTAACTAAACATGATGTTGGAGGTTAAATATGTGACGTAGCCTTTCGTCATAGATGATGGGATTAAAGTTGACCAAAATGCCCTTGATGGGTATTTTGGGTAAACGATCTTAAAAGTAGTTTAGAAACAAGTTATTCGATTAGTGTAACGTTTTGGTCAAGTATGAAAGTGAGGAGTAGGGTTTTGTGAGTCAGAAACGTTTTAATGCGCAATTACCCTTAACGGGTCAAAATAAGCTTATGAGCGCAAACGGGTGAAATAAGATGTAAAGTGTCCGGGAATGAATCTTTTATGACAAAAGTCCTTGATATTATCAATTCATATGAATTTAAGATCAAATAAACAAGTTATGTGATAGAATTATGAACGGGTCAATTATTGCTAAAAAGGGTAGTAAGTCGAAGACTTAAAAGTCTGGAATTGTGTTAATCCGGATGTCGGATCTTAACACCATAAGATGGGGAATTAAATTACGGACGCGTAGGAAAAAGAATCGGGTAAAACGGACCAATAAAAAAGAAGTTATGACCGTTTCCGTGAAACGCGGACGTGCTGGAAATCTGCAGCACAGCAGCAACAACTGTCTGTCTTTTTGAGGGCGTCGCGCCACGCGACGGGGGGTCGCGCGACGCGACGGGTGATGTTTCTCCGAAAATTGTTTTCAGGTCTCGTTTTGGCTTGGGAACTCGTATAAACGCGTTTTAAGTTGCGTACGACTATTTTAACTTATGTTTTATGACCATTAGGGTAAGCGCACATGTAGATAGGTATGTATGCATGTTTGTATATCTCTATACACGTATGTAGAAATGTATGAAAGTATATATGTACCTACATGAGTATGTTTATAAGTATGTGATCAAGAATAAGCGAATGTGTGATGGTATGTATGAGAGTAGGCATGTATGAGTTTGGTTTGATGCACGTAGGGTTGTATGTATGTAAAGATGTATAATTTCATGTGTGTATTATTATGATGTTGGTATGTGTACATATAAATACGTATATAATGATGTAGATGTGTGTATATGTAAGTATGCATGTAGATTAGCATGTATGTGTGTGAGTACATATGTAAGCAGGTGTGTTTGCATGTGTATGTGTATGTATATATAGAGATAATATGTATGAAGTAGGGTATGTACGTAAGTCTTTCGGTATGGTTATGTGTTTACGTTGTTTATTCGTGTACCTGGAGTTATAAGTGAAATGCAGGAATAGCAAAGAAGTCTCATCACGGATGGTATGACAGGAAGGAAAAGCTGGGATGTAAAGAGTTAACGAAACGAGAAGTAAACGTGAACAAACCTTGTATGTTTATAATGCGTACTAATGTTGTGAATTTTATGTGGTGAACGCAGGTAGTTCCAGTCATGAGGATATTCAAGGTTTGGAGATCGAGGATCGAGTCACAAGATAGATTGTACGGGAGTGTTGAGTACGTAATTGAGTGAAGCTAGTTTATGGTTTCTTTTGGAAATGAGTATAATAAATGTATTTTTTGTGAAAGAATAAATCTTAAAAATAAATTTAAGTGCGTCAAGGTGTTTGTAACGAAAGAAATTTTTATAGTACGTTTTTCCGCTGCGACTTTAGTCAGTTACGAATTAGGGTGTAATAAGTTGGTATCAGAGCCCTGGTTTGAGAGAATCATGTACGAGGAGGTAAGTACTTGAACTCAAACTAGTGTGCTCTTGAGATAGGAAACCCGTACAATCTAAGGCTCGATCAAGATCCAAAGGTAAAAGCTAATGTAAGTATGTACTTATGTATACGTATAAAGAGACTGACGGTTGTGTATGTGCGAGGTAAGCATAAGTGTTTGAAGAGGATGATCTGTGAATGCAGTCTAGGATGAAGACTAAGGCATGCAAAGAGGTAATAAGCCAAATTTGAATCCAGGTACGTAAATTCGACATGGGGTTATATGTAACAGTAAAATTTATTAAGAGAAGGAAAATGTTAAAGGAAGGATAATGATAGTATAGCAATGAAGTACTGGAAGGGATACACGCGCCGAAACCTAAGTCTCCGGACATAAGGTGACAATTACATGAAGGCACGAAACTACTACGTGGATTGTGTACCTGGCCAGTACACGAGAAACGTATGACGTTCGTGAGATCATGATAATTGTTACAGGTATGTCCGGTAGAGTTGGGTAGCAGGCGGGCGTGTGGGTGAAATGAGAGGTAAGACTCTTGGGGAATTGAGAGTACTAAGTAAGAATGAAAAACATGCCGATAAGAATGAAGAATGTTGAATCTGTAATTAAGTACGGATCAACGAGATATGAATAATATGTCTGAATCCGTAAGACGGATTCAGGGAATGAAAGGTACGAATGCAATGTTTGAATCCGCGAGACGGATTCAAGGAGGAAAGGCATGAACGATATGTTTGAATCCGTAAGACGGATTCAAGGATGAAAGGCATGGATGATATGTTTGAATCCGTAAGACGGATTCAAGGATGAAAGGCATGGATGATATGTTTGAATCCGTAAGACGGATTCAAGGATGAAAGGCATGGATAATACGTTTGAATCCGCGAGAAGGATTCAAAACACAGAAGTAATGAAAGGCATGAATGTAATGTTTGAATCCGTAAGGCGGATTCAATGAATGAAAAAAAAAAGCATGAATGATGCATCTGAATCCGTGAGACGGATTTCGCAATATAGAAAGATGAAATTAATCCGCCTAAGAAGATGTCGACAGTTTGACCACGATTGAGTTGAACGGGTCATAGAAATAGGTATAAAGTAAAAGGTGATAGTATAATAGACGAAGTTTCGTATAAGTTACGTGTTAGATGTGTTAGTAATTGACTCTTAGAAGTCAGAATGATGACGGGCTGTGACCCGGACAATAGCTTGAGTATGGGCGGGAATGGTAAGCTTAGTAAGAAATATTGAAACGAGGTAATAAGGTCTTTGCAAGTAAGCATGAATAGGAGGAAGTACAAGCGTGTACTTCAGTTGGCGAAATGATTAATGGAATGAAAGGATTGCATGTAAGAAATAGAATGAGTGGTACGTTATAGCAGAACTATTGATGTGATGAAACCAATCGTATTGGTGAAAGGACGTGCACGAGCGGAAGCTCATTACACGAATGAATGAAACCTGGCCTGTTACGGCTAGTACTCAAGGAGAAGATGATCGATCTGGGTTACGGATCGGTGGGTTGTGAAATGAAAAGAGGTTAGTAAAATGTTTAACTCATGTTGGATAGATATGAACTAGTATGACACATGTATATATTTAAACTAAGTAATGCAGGAAGTGAAGGAAATAGTAATGTGAAATGAACGAAATGAATTAAAGGTAACGTAAAGGTACGCAAGGTACAAGTAACTGTAGAAAACGTAGAATAAGAGTAACGTTAGAGTTAAACACATAGGTGTGAATAAGAAAGGGTAGTTTTGTTATGATATCAAAACAAGAGTTAAATAGTATACAGTGCTTATAGAGTATGTAGAGAATGAGATTCTATAGATGAGATGGAGATATTAGACCCATTAAGAACGGATCGTATTAAAGGTTGGAAGAGTATGCGTATTGACCCGTTATTGACAGGTCAAGGAAATGAGCATGAAAATGATATATGAAAGAATGATCAGGAAAGTATGGACTTGTTTGGAAAAAGTCAATTGTCTGAATAGTTTATGAATCGAGAATGTATAGTTACCCATTATTATGATGTATTAGTTAGAGTTAATCATATCTGTGTATGTACAAATTTTGATGCGAGATTGTATAGTCAATGAAAACATTATGAATGATGAAATAAACAAATGGGAATGTTAGTAATGGGATGTTGGAATGGTTTCAAGTAAATAAAAAGATATATAATGTATATGACATACGAGTATTAGAATGAAGAATGAGCAATTAGCTATGAAGGTCGTTAGGGATTAGCGTTATTAGTGAAAGCGACCCTAATAAGAACTCCGGAACGGGTTCTTTAAGAAAGAAGATAGTTGTTGTGATGGGCTAGCAATAGTGTCGATGGGACGTAGAGAAGATTTTATTAGTGTTAAGTAGAGGTAAGAAAGGTTTCGGGGACGAAACCTCATTTAAGGGTGGTAGACTTGTAACGCCCCAAAATCTGAATGTTAATATTTGTCGGGTGTTCCTATATGACACGTCATGAAATAAATAACTAGACTATTTAACCTAGTTAAGGGTAGGGTCAAAAGTATTAAATGATGAAGGTAGTGTCGGTTATGTTTTAAAAGTAAACTCGAGGGGTTAAAAGTGGATAAGATGAAAGATGATTTGCTAATAAAAGAAATTAACACTCAAAATAAACACACACATCGTGTGTGTTCGAGAAGGAGCCAGGAGCTCCATGAGAGCTCCACAAACCCTAATCATGAAGATCATCAAATCGGAAGGCAAGATGAAGCCTAAATCCATAACCGAGCACGGATTAATGATCACCATCACGAGGGGAT
This sequence comes from Helianthus tuberosus, assembly GCA_030545235.1. Classification (NCBI taxonomy): domain Eukaryota; kingdom Viridiplantae; phylum Streptophyta; class Magnoliopsida; order Asterales; family Asteraceae; genus Helianthus; species Helianthus tuberosus. Next base: position 154,866,634 of record CM060396.1, on the reverse strand, counting down.
CATAAGGTATGTCTTAAATCTAATATTGGTGATCATGGGTGAAGTGGGTTATGTTCTAATCCGTGAGTTAATACGAAATTGATCATGTCTAAGGGTTAGAATCATCGTATAGAACATGGGTTATGTATGGTTTGTGTTAATTTGATGATTAGAGATGAAACCCGTTAGTTGGGTGAAGATGATGACTAGAATCACCACCTATGTCGAAGTCTTGTTGAAAGATTGATGTATTATTGTGGGCGTGATGGATTCTTGTTAGTTAAATTGGAAGAAATGTGGTGATGAGATGTTTGATGCTTATGTGTGAATAATATATGTTGATTAGAAGTAGGATTTGTCGAGTTATGTATGAGTTTAGAAGATTTATGCATGAATTAGTTGTACGTTATGCTTAAAAGATGGTACACACATCAAGCGTATGACAAAATGTATATAGTATTGTCCGTATGGTCAATTATGAAGTTACGAGTATATGATGATAAGTTGATAGTTAAATATGGTTAATAGTTGACTTCTGAAAGTCAACTAAGTATAAGTAACATGATTTGACTCGTTGTCGTAAAGGTAGGATTGTAGGAAGTCGTATGGTACATGTTATGTTGATATGCGTTATCCGTGATTATATGATGAATTACATGAATTAAATGTGAAATATGTGGTTGATATGATCGACAACGTGTACAATTGTGTATACTAACGAGAATGTGATGGGTGACATGAAAGTATAGGAATCATGTCAAGACGGATTCAAGCGTGAAAGGCTAACGGATCAAGAGGTGGCAAAGGATCGGATACGAGCACGGACGCATAAGGTAAGTGATTTCTGTAATCACTTCTTAGTTCGATTAAGTATACGGTGTTTTATTTAACTAAACATGATGTTGGAGGTTAAATATGTGACGTAGCCTTTCGTCATAGATGATGGGATTAAAGTTGACCAAAATGCCCTTGATGGGTATTTTGGGTAAACGATCTTAAACGTAGTTTAGAAACAAGTTATTCGATTAGTGTAACGTTTTGGTCAAGTATGAAAGTGAGGAGTAGGGTTTTGTGAGTCAGAAACGTTTTAATGCGCAATTACCCTTAACGGGTCAAAATAAGCTTATGAGCGCAAACGGGTGAAATAAGATGTAAAGTGTCCGGGAATGAATCTTTTATGACAAAAGTCCTTGATATTATCAATTCATATGAAGTTAAGATCAAATAAACAAGTTATGTGATAGAATTATGAACGGGCCAATTATTGGTAAAAAGGGTAGTAAGCCGAAGACTTAAAAGTCTGGAATTGTGTTAATCCGGATGTCGGATCTTAACACCATAAGATGGGGAATTAAATTACGGACGCGTAGGAAAAAAAATCGGGTAAAACGGACCAATAACAAAGAAGTTATGACCGTTTCCGTGAAACGCGGACGTGCTGGAAATCTGCAGCACAGCAGCAACAACTGTCTGTCTTTTTGAGGGCGTCGCGCGACGCGACGGGGGGTCGCGCGACGCGACGGGTGATGTTTCTCCGAAAATTGTTTTCAGGTCTCGTTTTGGCTTGGGAACTCGTATAAACGCGTTTTAAGTTGCGTACGACTATTTTAACTTATGTTTTATGACCATTAGGGTAAGCGCACATGTAGATAGGTATGTATGCATGTTTGTATATCTCTATACACGTATGTAGAAATGTATGAAAGTATGTATGTACCTACATGAGTATGTTTATAAGTATGTGATCAAGAATAAGCGAATGTGTGATGGTATGTATGAGAGTAGGCATGTATGAGTTTGGTTTGATGCACGTAGGGTTGTATGTATGTAAAGATGTATAATGTCATGTGTGTATTATTATGATGTTGGTATGTGTACATATAAATACGTATATAATGATGTAGATGTGTGTATATGTAAGTATGCATGTAGATTAGCATGTATGTGTGTGAGTACGTATGTAAGCAGGTGTGTATGCATGTGTGTGTGTATTTATATATAGAGATAATATGTATGAAGTAGGGTATGTACGTAAGTCTTTCGGTATGGTTATGTGTTTACGTTGTTTATTCGTGTACCTGGAGTTATAAGTGAAATGCAGGAATAGCAAAGAAGTCTCATCACGGATGGTATGACAGGAAGGAAAAGCTGGGATGTAAAGAGTTAACGAAACGAGAAGTAAACGTGAACAAACCTTGTATGTTTATAATGCGTACTAATTTTGTGAATTTTATGTGGTGAACGCAGGTAGTTCCAGTCATGAGGATATTCAAGGTTTGGAGATCGAGGATCGAGTCACAAGATAGATTGTACGGGAGTGTTGAGTACGTAATTGAGTGAAGCTAGTTTATGGTTTCTTTTGGAAATGAGTATAATAAATGTATTTTTTGTGAAAGAATAAATCTTAAAAATAAATTTAAGTGCGTCAAGGTGTTTGTAACGAAAGAAATTTTTATAGTACGTTTTTCCGCTGCGACTTTAGTCAGTTACGAATTAGGGTGTAATATTCAAAAAGATCAATAAAATACAAGTCAATTAATCACGAATTGAACCATGTGAATTTAGGAATTGAAAGAACTGACATGAGGGGCAGGTGCGGGAACGGTTTCCACAAGAGTTTCAGCTTCAACCATCCAGTTACGAAGACAAAGATTTGAAAGTTAGAAATGTGGCCGGAGAAAATGTTACAACCAAAATATAGCCTTCAATACTCACATGCAGCTGGATAGCACCGAATCCAAATTTCGAAACTGAATTCAAAAGGCAGCCTACAATCACTCAATTCCTAATTCAACCTAACATCAACTACAACAACCACTAACAACAAAAAAGCTGAAACGGAACCGACCAAAACGAAACCAAAAAGCTGAAACCGACCAAAACGAAACAAAAAAACTAAAAAAATCGAACGAAAAAAGCGACCAAAATGAAACAAAAAAATCTAAACCGAAACCGAAAATAACCGACCCCAACAAAAAAAAAAAAAACCGAACCGAAACCCGTCTAGTGTTAAAATCCGTCCCGCCTCGAAACTCGTCCCGTGCGAAAACTCATGTCGGCCCGAAACCCGTCCTGTTCAGAAACCCGTGCCGATCCGAACCAACTACGTTTCCATCCGAAACCCGTCCCGGCCGCCCGAAACTCAATCCGAACCGAACCCGTTCCGATCCGAAACTTGTCCCATTTCTTTAAGACACCAACCCATTTTGATCCATTTTTTTGAAGTTGTTTTGACCCGAAAATATATGAGTGGAATTTTAATTGACCCATTTTGACCCATTGAGTGAAAATATCTTACCAGAAACCAACCCATATAATTTAAAAACCAACCCAAAGTGACCTATTTGGCAGGTTCATAAATCAACCAACATGGACACGGGTTGAATCTTGACCCATTTGCTTGTTAATGGGTCACAACTTCAACCTATTTGGTTGTTAATGGATCATCACCCAACTGTTGTCTTGTCAAATGGTCATAATTTTGACCCATTTGCTTGTTAATCAGTCTTTTCTCTTTTATATCAAACATGTCAAATAAAAAAAATACTAAACAGAAAAGCTAACGTCACATAATTTTGAGCCCAAAGACTAATCTAATAAGTTTGTTCAACTTTCAAAAACGTTTTCCTCAGATCCGGAAAGTTGTTTTATCAATGGGTTGCTTAGCATTATCCATACTACTATTTTTTTATTCAAATTAACCAAAGTGGTCCATTTTGACATGTTACCCGTCCCACCAGCCGTAACCGCGACCTTTAAGTATACATAGAAAGAAAAGCCTGAGTTTGGTCTGTATCGTTTTTTCCCACCAAACAACACCTTCAACAAGATGCTAAAGATCACTTAACAAAATAAAAACAAGCAAACCAAATCAACACAAAAGTAGCGTTTGTTTATAAATGCATAGATAAACCATACCTCATTTATTAGGCATGATCTTATCTATTGATATAGATGGGCTGCAATCATTAATAAGAATGAAAAGATGAAATTAATGTTAGCAGCCATTTCTTCTGCGAATTTACTCGACGAATGCGCAGTGGACGTCAAGCGAACGACTTCAGTGGCTGAATGAATCAATCTAACAAATGTTCAATAAAAAATGTATCCTGGTGTTGAGCAAGAACAAAAGGTACAGATGATTCCATAAACTTTTGAAATCGCTCACTAAAATCCTGATTGCCCTATAAAATTTTGCAATCGCCCCCATAAACTTTTGAAACCGACCCTCATGAAATTTCGAAACCTATCTCTAAGAAACACCAAATAGAAATTTATAAATTTTTAAATAGAAATTTAACATAAAGAATTAATCTTAAGTAAACGCTAAGACAACTTACATAGAACATTAATTGTACCCAACTTCTAACATATATGGTCGTAATAGTTTAAGACATTAAGCCCAGTTGTTTAGATTTAGATGGTTCAACAGTGTCTAATGTTTTATCTTTTAAGTCCATGTTTAATTTTAAACCTTAATAGAAAAGAAAGAAGTGACAACATAGTTCAAAAGCAGAGAATAGCAATCCGCGATTCCTATCACTTCTGCCAGATTTCGGATCAGAGACAAACTATTCTACTCTTTGATGATTTGTTTGGTTTGTTTGATTAGGGAACAGGCCTTACAAAACTATAACTTATGATTGACACTTCATGAATTAGAAACCAGTTGTTAAGTATGGTTTCATAAAATAATTATACCCCTAATATAGAAATTATTAACATTATACAAGAGGATACGCTTGGTTACCTTTGACAGGTGGCAAGAAAAAACAAATCAAATGTTGCGAATCCCTCGCGCTTTTATGGTGTCTTTAATGCGTCTAATGGCGGGTACTAGATCATGAACTATTTGGATATCTTGGTCCGTGCTTATGGAGCTGAAAACTTCATCTCGAACAAGCACGAACCGGATTTTGGTGTTGGGATGGTGAGCTATGATATGTTCAGACACCCATTGGTCCGCGAGGCGTTGATTGGCAGCAATTCCTAAGATTTCGTCGTTCGTAACCGTGATCGCTACCTCAATGTTCTTTCCCAAAAGAAGGTTTAGTATTTCGTGCTCAGCGTCATAAACTTTGACTCGGCTCACGTTCATGTCTTGTAGGATTTCAATTGACCGAGCTGGAGACTGTCATTGAAAGAAAACATCAGAAAAATTAATATGCAATTAATCATAAATCTAAACAAAAACTACTTGACATAAGTATTATCATCAAATAGTGATTATGGAAAGCAGAACAAATAAATTGGAAAGGAAATGATGAAGTCAATGAACCTTCTTCAATTATCAATTAAAAAGTATCAAATGACTAAAATTCTCAAAATATAATCATAAATTGTTATGAACCAATCCAACTTCTGAAAAATGCTATATCATCAGAATTCAAATAGACCAACATTCAAACCAAGACGAGAATATAAAATCACAATGATTTCAACAGCAACAAATTAGTAGCATTTTATTCACTAACAAATGGATCGTATGATTATCATCCACTTATTACCTGATCCAGTGGGCTAAACCAGCGGCAAATGTGGTGGTGGTTGAAGAGGTGGAGGGCGGAAGCCGGTGTAGAAACAAATGGATCGTATGATTATCATCCACTTATTACCTGATCCAGTGGGCTAAACCAGCGGCAAATGTGGTGGTGGTTGAAGAGGTGGAGGGCGGAAGCCGGTGTAGAACGGATCGGAGGTGGTGACAAGTTATGGTGTTTCGTACCTGCTACCGAAGTGGTAGGAACCCTAGAACCTCTTCGTCGCCGTCTTCTGTCCCGACCGTCTGCGTCGCGATGTATGCTTCAACCACTGAGCACCATTGATACGCTTTATCTATAGAATCGATTGGATTGAATGGGGGCGACGATTGATGTCCTGAAACCTAAGCATTCAATCATGTGAAGACTGAAATCCCCTAATTGCCCCTCTAGCGTCTTAAACTTTGGGGATTATACCATTTCAACATGCTTCATTTTCTTGTACATGATGTTATAAAATTTATACATGATGTAAAATTACATTTCAGTACATCACTTCTCCTTTTTATAATAGTATATAGATATGGTAAAAGTTTAAAGTTTATTAGAGAAAAAAAAAAGAGTAAATTTGTATATTATAAATAAAAAGTAGGTGCCAAATTAAACAAAATAATATTTAGTAGGAGAGTTATATATAATTAATTAGAAGAGATTAACTAAATACTAATTATCCATAAGAGATTAAACTAAATAATATTTAGTAGGAGAGTTATCTATAATTAATTAGAAGAGATTAAACTCAATAATAATTATCCATAATAAGAGGTTGATAGGAAAATTAAAAGATAGATGGCCTAATATGATGACATTTGTCTACGAAATGGTTTCTTTTATTATATAGTACTAGCGGTAAGACTCGTGTGCAAACACGGGTGGCTTTTAGAAAAACATGCATAACACATTTTAATAGAAATTAAAAAAATAATTAGTGCAGACTTAGAAAATTGATATAAACTAATGGTCAACAGGAGTTCCATCCTGTAGTCATATAAAAATTTTGACCATATTTTTCTATAACAACCAACCATGTACAGTTAGGAAAAGCGTTTATAGTAATTTCGTAGGTAGTATGTTCTTCAACTCATGATGAATAAAAAATCTATCGATAAGCTGCAAGTACAAAAATAATTATTTACATTAAAACTGTTTAGATAACCATTACAAAAACCCATAAATATAATTGTTTAAAATCACAAACGATAAGCTTAGTATGTCACACCCCTTTCTAAGATGGAAGCACGAGGTGTGATCCTGAAAGGTTCTCATTGCATACGAAAGGTAAACATACTACATGCTCGTCAAATAACTCCAAATGCCATTATCATTACATAATTAAAACATAACATAGGTTAAGTGTTTACATCACAAGACAACATATTGTCTGAAAAGTCTACACCTTATTTTAAAGACAGACATGAAGGTTTTGATTCTTATATCCCACACAAGATGGAATTTAGAAACCAAATCCCACAAAAACAGGCATCGGAGTCTTGACACAGCATGACTAAAACAAAAGCGACATCTTGGAGCAAGAGTAAGCCTGCGCGCACATCCACCTTAGTTACCTGAAATACATGTGAGTTTTGAAAAAATCATCAACATAATGTTGGTGTGAATTCATGCAGATTTGTGAAAACATTTAAGCATTCATTATGGAAAACATGGAATGTAATTTCAAGTATTTCTGTAAATGTAAGGAAATCGAGATCGCTAATGGTTTGCAAGGCCATTAACATGTGACACGACATAGGAAACATCCAAACCATATGCATTTTTAGTTGTCGATTCCACGACTGTCGATTCACGACTAGAGACACAAAAGCACTGCTTGGTAAAAGAGTGGCCAAGAGTGTGGTTGCCTGAAACCAATTAGATCTAACCTTTTGTTTCGCGGTCTTGGTATGTAACTGATTAATGGTGCTTATGGCACCCTATTCGTGACATGATCTAAAGTATCATTCCTTGGTTTTTGTATTTAACATACCATAACACATGTATTTTCCCCAAGTTTAGAAAACAAGTAAAAGTATAAAAGTGGGGACATGAACTCACAACTTTGCGTATCCTGCGCCGTAAACTTCACCGGTTGGTTTTATAGCGTCGTGACCTATACGTGTTCTATCAATGTTAGTCTCTAGACTTGTATCGCACAAGTACAAGTCACCATCTTTTATGTATATGTTCTTTGTTGTTAAAAATAATTTATATTTTTAACTATGTATCTTACTTATATTATTTTCCAAAAAAAAAATATAAGTATTTTGTATTTTTCACCAAAAAACAAGACTTTGATTTTTATTACTTTCTGGAATTATATTTCTTAAAAATAATATATTTTAAGACTTGTATGAAATATATATATATATATTTTGTCATGCTATGAAATATATATATGTGTTTATTCTTGTTATGCACCCGAGTTATATATTTTTGTCCAAAAATATATTTTAAGTTCATAACTTGTCCAAGTTAAATAATATGTTAAGAAATATATTTCATAAATATATTTCCTTGTATTTGTCCATGAGATTCTTATGTATTCTCATGTATTTTGTATGTGTATCATGTATTTTTACTCCTTAGGAGTATTTAGTGTATTTTCAAATCCAAATACACTACTACATATAATACACATAATATACACTTAGCACAAGATTTGGTGATCAATAAATATATATATTTTCCCCAAAAATATACCTACTTAAACTTGGTAGATCCAAGCTTTAACATACTTGATCTAATCATAAACACATTATGCTCCACATGTTCACCTTCAAGTTTAACCATGGATCCTTCAAGATCCATGCTTAAACTTGGTAGATCCAAGCTTTAACATACTTGATCTAATCATAAACACAAGATACCACATCAACAACTTCATTACATACCCTAAAATTTCATGTAATCACTTATTTTCTTCATGAATATGTTAGATCTTCTTATTTTTAGTATTTAAGGTTAAGTTGTTTAGATGGTAAATCTTGTACATAACATAAACATGACTTAAATTAGTGATCAAGAAGCTTACTACTAGCTCTAATGGCTAGGGATGAAACTCAAGAAGATGAAGGTGATAAATGTGATGGATAAAAGCAAATGGAAGAGGTCCTTCAATCTCCAAGACCACCAAGCTCCTTTGTAGACCTTCTAGCACCTTTGTGAGTGTATGGAATGTATGGAAGAAGTTGAATGAAGATGGTTATGGTGGTGATGGGTTTCGGCCGAACACAAGGGAGCAAGTGAGAGAGAGAGTTTGTGTGTGTTTAGTAGGTGTAAGAATGATGGTTATGATCTAACATACCTCTTTATAAACCATCTTAACACTTTAACTCTTGGATAATATGTTTCATAAGTACAAGGCATGATCTACTAATATATCACAACAAATCAAATAAAATCAAGGGTGGGGGACACCCTTGAAACCGTAAACATGAGGGGGGGGGGGGGGGTTTAGTTGTGTAGTGATGGTAAGTTAGGAGATTTAGTTATGATCTAATGGTTTAGTTAGGGTGTTATGTATATTATGTGTTATAGAGTGTGTTAGGGTGTTCGGGGCCCATAACTAGCTTGGAAACATTAAAACAATGCTTCTAGTATAATTTTGGTGTTTCGGGTAGTGTCTGGTTGTTCGGTTAGATACTGGTTCGTTAAAGTGCTAAACTATACCGTTTAGTGTTCTTTATGTACCCTTTTGTGACAGTTTCAATTCCTGACACTTTGTAAGTTATTTTGGACAATAAAACATAAATTCTGCATGATATTTTGAGGTTAAAAACCTGATTATAGCTGAATTATGGCTGATTTGTGCAAAATTATGCATTTATAGTGCGTTTCGGGTGCTTTTTTTAGTGCATAGTTTAGCTTCCGGAAAGTTTATATGTTAACCCTGGTATCCATACTTGGGTTTTAATGTATTTTAGACGTTGGACCTACTCCTAGGCCCTCATTTTATTATTTGACTGCTTTCTGCAGGGCTGTTGACACAGTGTGTCTTACCTGTGAGTTTACTAGTCTTTCTGACGCAACGCTAACAGTAATGCATAAAGCAATATTTGAAGTATAAAACGCACATGAATTCACATGTATTGCATGTAATCAGACAATGTTGACATTTAAGCACATAGTTGTAGATATTAAATAGTAAGAAAACTGTACGGAAATTACTGGTTTTGTGCCAGTTGTCACAGTCTCCCCCCATTAAAAGAATTTCGTCCCGAAATTCAGGCTGAGCTATCTCTCGCAGGAGTTTTCTTGAACAGGTGGGAGTACTTGTCTTTAAATTGGTCTTCACGTTCCCACGTGTACTCGGGTCCGTGCTTAGAGTTCCAACGTACTTTGACAAGTTTGACAGTACTCCTCCGGGTCTTGTTGACTTTCCAGTCTGTAACCTCAACGGGTTGTTCTGTAAATCGGAGTGTGTCGTCGATATGCACTTCATCCGCAGGGATGATCACTGTTTCTTGGGTTGGACTCTTCTTGAGGTTGGACACATGAAACGTATCATGTACTCCGTTAAGCTCTTCCGGTAATTCCAACTTGTACGCCACGGTACCAATTCTTTCCAAGATCTTGAATGGTCCGATGTATCGTGGATTCAGCTTTCCACGTTTTCCGAATCTTACTACCCCCTTCCAAGGTTAGACCTTCAACAAATCTTTGTCTCCCACCTCGAATTCTAAGGGTTTGCGTCTTCGATCAGCGTAGCTGTTTTGTCGATCTCGAGCCGCCCTAATGCACTCTCGGATCTGCATGATTTTGTCGGTTGTCTCTTGAACAAGTTCAGGACCAACCATACGTTTGTCTCCAGCGTCTGCCCAACATAACGACGAGCGGCACTTGTGGCCGTACAGAGGTTCGAACGGTGCGACTTTTATACTCGTATGGTAGCTGTTATTATAGGAAAACTCAACTAAAGGTAGCTGAGTATCCTAGCTACCGCCTAGATCCATAACATATGCGCGAAGCATATCTTCCAGCGTTTGTATGGTTCGTTCGCTCTGGCCGTCTGTTTGTGGATGGAAGGTCGTGCTTAGATCTAGTTGAGTTCCAAAGGCTTCCTGGAAGATTTCCAGATCCTTGAGACGAAACGTCCATCTCTGTCTGAAATAATTGAGATAGGTACTCCATGACGTGCCACGATTTCTTTCAGGTATAGCTCAGCAAGCTTTCCAGTGCTATCCTTTTCTCGGATCGGTAGGAAATGCGCAGACTTTGTGTAACACCCACCTCGTAACCCAGGTGATTGTGCACAATTGATACACTTACAGCGGAAACAAACTAAACTTTCATTAAAACTTATAATAGTCTGAGTACAACACTTTATTTATTTACAAACTTTCGGCAACTAAGAACTCCTTGATCTTCTAAAACCCCACAACTGTCAAGTAGTTCCTATAGCTTTCCTCATGACTCACCTGAGATGAGTATACTCAAAACGACGTCAGATATATACTGGTGAGCTCATACTATACAATTTTTATAAAGACAGACCACAGTTTACATTATATGCATACACAATGTGGGCATGTAACCACATAATAGTCAGGTTGGGCCTCATTGAACCTTATAGGTCACATTTGACTTGTCACAAACCACCGTACAAGAGACATACTGGTCCTCCAGCTGTGTCCCCCTACGGCCGTCACATAGGTATGAGTGTGTGTCGCTGGACCTTATAAGCACGAAGTGCCTGTGGGTACAACACCTTATTACCCTTCCCAGAGTGAGACACCTCATTAAGCATAATAGGATCCCATATACCCCTACTGACACATGCATACTGCAGCATTCTCATTATTACCAGTTATGGACGAGTATACTAGCACAGTTTAAAAGACAAGTATGATGACTCACCTGATTAGCAATGGCTTAACTGCCGCTAGTACGACTGGGTTATGTCTCAAGGTCCTGACACGATTACATAATCCTAGGTTAGGTAATGGTACACCTAACTAGTCATTATCATGGTTGGATATTGGTTAGTGCTGCCTTGTTTAAGCATGGGTGATCAGTCCATGCCTAACTAAGGCTAGGCTACCCAATACCCGCCCTTGACAATAACCCTAGTACCTAAAATAATACTAACACTACTACTACTAATATATTATTACTAATAATAAAACTAATATTAACTACTAAAAATAAATAATAAATAACTAAACATAAACTTAAACGAGAGTATACCTTAAAACTATCTACGGCACGTTGATGTAGAGTTTCCCTACTCCTGCTCCTACTCGTGCTCCAAAAACGACTACTAACAACACCCAACGGGGTATCGTATACTCGGGACTCTCAATACTAGAGCGTTCCCGTTAAAATTTTGGTGTATCTAAAATCCTACAATTTAACTCCTATATATATGTGAAGCAAGCAAGCACCTCAATGGCTTTCTGGGCGATGTGGGACAATTGACGTGCTAACTAGCTAGCTTGACGTGCTAGCTAGCTAGCTTAGTTATATTATTTCAGCTGCTTCACTCGTTTTTCTTGTATAACTTTTAAAATATGACGTTTTATAAAACGACGAATATGTCATTAGAACGAGCATATTTTTATCTACGTTTTAACCTAAGTTTTATTAAAAACGGAGTAAGGTCAAAAATAATATATTTAATTATTAATATTAAACGGTCTCCTATACTAGCTAAGGCTTGTCAAGATATTTCACCTTTCACACCATCATCTTACTCGTTTAATAATTTATGAAATATAAATTACATATTTCATACGTTTATAAACAGTATATTAAGGATCGGGGTATTACATCCTTCCCTCCTTACAAAGGTGATACCTTAAGCATTACTTTATCCCCTATTTGGAACTCTAGGGGTTTACGCCTCTGATCTGTATAACTCTTTTGTCGATCTTGAGCACTTTTCATCCTTTATTTGATTTACTGAATCTTTTCGGTGGTCTCCACAATGATTTCTGGTCCTGACAGTTGACTTTCCCCTACTTCCGTCCAACAGATAGGAGTTCGGCACCTTCTTTCGTATAAAGCTTCATAAGGTGCAGCTTTGATGCTGGCGTGATAGCTATTATTGTAGGCGAATTCGATGAGTGGTAGATGAGTGTCCCAACTTCCACCAAAATCAATTACACAAGCCCGAAGCATGTCTTCTAATGTCTGAATAGTCCGTTCACTCTGCCCATCCGTCTGAGGATGATATGCAGTGCTTAGATTAAGCTTGGTTCCCAACTCTTGTTGGAAACTTTGCCAGAATTTAGATGTGAAACGACTATCTCTGTCTGATATGATCGATACAGGCACCCCATGTCGCGAGACTATTTCTTTGATGAAAATTTGAGCTAGCTTGTTCATCTTATAGTCCTCACGAATTGGCACGAAGTGTGCAGACTTGGTCAGTCTGTCCACTATTACCCAAATAGTATCATAACTGTGACTTGACCTTGGGAGCTTCGTGATAAAATCCATCGTGATTTTCTCCCATTTCCATTCTGGAATCTCTGGTTGTTGCAAGTATCCAGAGGGTTTTTGATGTTCTGCCTTCACCTTAAGGCATGTAAGGCACTTTTCCACATAATGGGCAACAGATCGCTTCATTCCCGGCCACCAATAATCTCTCCTTAAATCCTTATACATCTTGTCACTGCCAGGGTGAATGGAACACTTAGACTTATGAGCTTCCTCTAAGATTGTATCCTGCAGTCCTCCAAAATTAGGAACCCATATCCTATTGCTGAACCTAAGGATATTATCATTTCCCATTGTCAGTAGCTTCAGTCTCCCAATCATTCTTTCTTTTACAGTATGATTCTCTTTTAAGGCTTCTTGTTGTATATTCTTAACTTGTTCTAAGAGACTAGTTTCAACCTCTATTCTGGTTGCACGAATTCTTATTGGTTGAGGTTTCTCTTTTCTACTTAGAGCATCTGCTACTATGTTTGCCTTACCTGGATGGTATTGGATCTCACAGTCGTAATCACTTAATAACTCCATCCATCGTCTCCGACGCATATTGAGCTCCTTCTGCTCAAATATATGTTTTAAACTTTTATGGTCACTATAGATAGTGCACTTTGTACCGTAAAGATAGTGCCTCCAAATTTTCAATGCGAACACTATGGCACAAAGTTCCAAATCATGAGTTGTGTAGTTCCGTTCATGAATCTTCAACTGTCTAGAGGCGTAGGCAATTACTTTGCCTCTTTGCATGAGTACACATCCCATACTATAGTGAGATGCATCACAGTAGACGGCAAAATCTTTTATTCCCTCAGGAAGTGACAGTATTGGGGCGCTACATAACTCATGCTTTAACGTGTTAAAGGCTTCTTCTTGGTTAGGTCCCCAATTAAACTTAGAGGCTTTCTGGGTTAGTGTGGTTAATGGTGTTGCAATCTTTGAGAAGTCTTGAATAAACCTTCTATAGTATCCTGCTAACCCCAGAAATCTTCTGATTTCAGTGGGATTCTTCGGTACTTCCCATTTCTTGATGGCCACGATCTTTGCAGGGTCAACTTGTATTCCACATTCATTTATCACGTGGCCTAGGAATTGCACCTCACGTATCCAAAATTCACACTTAGAGAACTCTGCATAGAGTTTTTCTTTCTTGAGCAATTCAAGGACTGCTCTCAGGTGTTGTTCATGTTCTACCTCGTTCTTAGAGTAGATAAGGATATCGTCAATAAAAACGATCACAAACTTATCAAGGTAAGGTTTACAAACCCTGTTCATGAGGTCCATGAACACTGCAGGTGCGTTGGTTAATCCAAATGGCATTTCCAAAAATTCATAATGACCATACCTAGTCCTGAAGGCAGTCTTAGGTATGTCTTCTGGTGCAACTTTCACTTGGTGGTATCCAGACCTTAAGTCTATTTTAGAGAAATAGCTTGCCCCTTGTAATTGATCAAACAAGTCATCGATCCTGGGCAAAGGGTATTTATTCTTTATAGTGGCTTTATTCAAGTCTCTATAATCGATGCACATGCGCATCGTCCCATCTTTCTTATGGACAAATAAGATGGGTGCTCCCCATGGCGACGAACTAGGTTGGATAAACCCCTTGTCAAGCAACTCTTGTAGTTGCTTCTTGAGTTCTTGCATTTCTGTCGGGGCTAGTCTATACGGCGACTTAGCAATCAGTGATGCACCGGGAACTAGGTCAATGCGAAACTCAACCTATCTATCCGATGGTAGCCCCGGGAGCTCATCGGGAAACACTTCGGGGTATTCTCGTACTACTGGCACGTCCTCGACCTTCTGCTTTTCTGTAGTGTTTACGACATATGCGAGAAAGGCAACATACCCTTTCCTAAGGCATTTATGTGCGTGTGTTATCGTGATGAGGTTCTTAGTCTTGTCAGTTCGGTCTCCCGATACAGTTAGTTGTTTGCCGTTGGGTAATCGGAGTCCGACGATCCTTTTATCACATATAACTTTCGCATGATATGGTGTCAACCAGTCCATTCCTATGACTATGTCGAATTCTCCAAGTTCCATAGGCATTAGGTCTATAGGGATAACATGGTTGTTTAAGCTTATTTTACAATTCTTAACAATGTCAACTATCTCTCTTTGACTTCCATCAGCCATTTCTACTGTAAAGGCATGATCTAGGTTTTGGGACGCCTGGTTCAAGTAAGGTCTAAAGGTAGTCGACACTAGACTTCTATTTGCACCGGTATCAAATAACCCACGCGCATATACATCATTTACGAGATACGTACCCGTGATAACGTCTGTATTGGTCTTGGCTTCTTCTGTGGTGAGTACAAATGCACGCCCTTTAGGCTGATTTTGTTGTGTCCTATCATTTCTTTTGAGTTCGGGACATTCAGATCTCATGTGGTTAGGGTCTCCACTTTTGAAACACTTCTTCTTTTCCTTGCATTCTTGAAGAGCATGACCCGTCTTTTTACAATTTTGACAAGGAAAATGACATTCCCCCGTATGAAAGCGTTTGCAAATTTGACATTGAGGAAATGTTTTAGGCCTTTTAAAGTTATTATTCCGGGTGTCCCCCTTTCTTTCTTCCCACTTCCTTTTTGGTGCGGGAGATTCAGCCTGTCGCAGAATCATCTCGGCAGCCATGACGGCGCCAGCCTCAACAATTTCTGCAAAAGTCTTGGGGGATTTGGATTTTATAAACACCCTTATTTCAGAGGGTAGACCCCAAATAAACCTATTGATCAGTTGTTCCTCAGTCAATGCTAAATAAGAAACCAGTCGAGATATGTCGTTGAAATGAGAAATATACTCTCGATAGGTTTTATTTCCCATTTTTAACTGAAAGAATTCCACTTCCAGTTGCTCAGTCTCACTGGGGGGGAATACTTAGCAAGAAACTTATGAAGAAACCCCTCCCACTTCATCTCCTTAACCTTTTCTTTTCCCTTTGTTCGGACCACAATGTTCCACCAGTGAAGGGCTTCAGCTTCAAACATATGTACGTCGAACCGTACTTTGTTGCGGTCATCACACTCACATATGTCTAATACTGACTCCATTATGTTGAGCCAGTCTTGAGCTTCCAGTGCTCCCTTTCTTCCGTTAAAGGACTGGGGTTTACAGGACATGAAGTGCTTATAAGTACACTCCTTTGATTTGGAATATTCACCTTTTCCTTCTAGTGGCATGTTTGTGTTGGTGTATACGTCTGTCGACTTCGTCTTGTATCAAGTCATGTAATAGAACAGATGAAACAAGTCACACAGTTCTAGATTAACAAGATTCAGAGGTGAACAAGCCAGTTCAAACGAAGTGGATAGTTCAAACGAACTGGACCAGTTCGTACGAACTGGAGATGATTGTTCAAACGAAGTGGATTTAGTATAAATAGTGGACTTGTTGTTTTCATTTGGAACTTGGTCATTCCGGTAGCGAAGCTCTGCCGAAGTATCTCCAGGTCTGTAATCATCATCAAATCAATACAAGAGATAGTTAAAGTGATTCTCGTGTGTTTGTAGCTGAAATATCTCCGATACGTTTGATTCCGCCTCTCGTATTGGACGAGATCTCTTCTGAACGACTCGTTTGGTCATGCAAACGATCCTACAAGTGGTATCAGAGCTCAGGAGGAAGAGCTCTTGCTATTTCAGCCGATATTCGTCGTTAAATTCTGATTTCTACTCCATTCTGTCACGTTTTTCAAAATTAACCTAGATTTTCAGGATAAAATGACTTAATTTTCAAGTATACTGTGCGAAACTGTGGTTTAGACAATCTGTGAAAGTTTCAGATCTTATAACAAACTAAAAAGTGATCAATTTCATAAAAATCTCATCAGATCGTTTGAAAGAATATTCAGTTCGTTTCAGATCCATATTACACGAACCGGAACTTCGATCTCAGATCTAGAACGTTTCAGTGGACGATTTTGAACAATAAACATATCATTGTGATCGGAATTCAGTGCAGCACAATCCCTGAACATATCAGATTCTAATTCAATCGAAAACTTGATCAATTTGACAAATGACATCCTGTTCGTATGAATTGATTGTTAGTCCGTTTGAAAGTGTTCAAGGTTCAGTTCGTTTGTTCTTCTCCAGGTCATCTGAATAAGTTTCCTTATCGTTTGAGGTTTAGTCCGTTTGAAAAGGACAGTTCGTTTGAGTAGTTCACACGATCTCAGTTCAGTTCAGGTCGTTTAAGAGAACCAGTGCGTTTGAAAGGTCATACGAAGTGATCAGCATACCAGTCCGTCTGAACTTACCTCGTGTGAACCTTAGGTCGTCTGAATCACTGTTCGTCTGAAGTTGTCAGTCCGTTTGAAAGCTTTTCAGTTCAGTTCGTCTGAACTTCAGTCCGTTTGAAGGTCAAATAGTTTGAAATTCAAGGTGATTACAGATATTTCACGAGGTGAACCAGTTCGCATCAAATCAGTTCATTTCTAACTCAGCCAGCTTGAAAATCAGTTTTTGTGAAAAATTATTCCAAAACATGGACGAGGATTTCTACAATGCATTTGCTACACCGATTGCTCTAGTTACTGCTGCTGAAACTGTGTACAATGAGAATGAGACAGGAACTTATCAGAAACCGCCAAAGCTCATGTACATTGAAGATTTTCAAGGATGGAAAAATCGATTCGAGAACTGGGTGCAAGCTTACAAATTTGATGCTTGGTGTTCATTATTGAAAGATTATGAAAAACCAAAGAATGAACGTGGACTTGTAAAAGCTATTGAGGACTATTCAGAGGGTGACAAATTGAAATTTACAAGTGAGAAAATGATGATCAGTATTCTTCAGCAAGCGATTAAAGAAGATATTTTTGTTCTGCTCCAACATAATGGTATGGCTAAATCTATTTGGGAAGCGTTAATTCAGAAATTCAAAGGAAGTGCAGATATGATCAAAAACAAAAAGGCGTTATTGAAAAAATCATTTGATATGTTTACAGCTTTCAACCATGAAACAACAAAGCAGACAATTGATAGATATTGTCATCTGGTATTAGAAATGGGAAGATTTAAAATTGAAAAAGATGATGATGAGTGGGTTGATAAGTTAGCTGAAGCACCCCACTTATGTTGATGACTGTGAAACATATGAGGAAGTCTGAGAGTATGAATTTGGCACAGTTTATTCAGAGAATTGAGGAGCATGAACTGGATATTCAAAAAACTGCTATCATGACAAATCCAAATGCTCGATGTTAGTTTGTACTACAGAGGGAACAAGTTTGAGGCTACCCCCAGTCCAAGTCCAAAAATTAGTACTGCTTTTAGTGCTGATGGATCGTCTAGTCCGAATGTTAGCACTACTACTCAAAGTGGTGGATATTCTTCATCATTTTCAAGTTTTGATCCAAACAGCAAACCATCAAGTCCTCAACAACAAAGTTCTACAAATCTTCAATGCAATGTTACATTGAACATTCAGAATGGTCAACATCTTTCTCCAGAGCTGGCTAAGCAACACATGGCATCTCTTGTCGCCATGTTAGAGTCATATGAAAGCTTAATTGCAGGGAGAATTGGTAATCCGATGCTCACGAAAGAAGATTACGACCAAATTGATACAGAGGAACTTGAGTTGATGGATGTGAAGTGGTGTTTAGCTAGTGCCTGTAGGAGAGCAGAAAAGTTTCAACAGATTACTGGAAGAGATGAGTTTCGAGGAATGGCTACTTCTCCACTGGGTTTTGACAAGTCTAAAGTTACCTGTTTCCGCTGTAAAGGAAAGGGTCATTTTAAACGAGAGTATAAAAACCAAGAAGCAACTGGGAATCAAGAAAAGAACAATTATTATCAGAAATCAATATTTCATCAGATTGATCAACAACCTCAACAAAAGGAACAGAAAACTGCTCATGGAAAAATGATTGAAGATGCAAATAAGAAAGCTTATTTTGGGATAATCAAGATGATGAGTTTGTTGCCGAGGGATTTAGTTGGGATAACTACATTCCACAAGGTTCAAGTCTAGCTGCAGAGAGTTTTAACTGGGATAAATATATTCCACAAGGTTCATGCTTTGTTGCTAAAATTCTGGGTGAAGAAAAGACTAGTGAGAAAAGAATCCCAATCTTTCCAGATCTTGGAAGTGATGTTGATACTGATGATGAGGAAGAATATCTTAACAAATGTAGAAAAAGCATTGATCCTGACAGCTTTAATTTTTTCTATGCAGATAAAGTTGAGATGCTGAATCAGAAGAAGATTGTCCGTTTGAAGAGAGAGCTAGAAGCAGCAAAGTTACTAGCTGATGAAAAGGCAAAGACAGAAGCTGGAGAAGCGAATGTTGAACCAGCAACTGAGAAAGTAGTAGAGAAAATCGTTGAAGTGGAGAAAGTGGTGCATACGTCTGTCGACTTCGTCTTGTATCAAGTCATGTAATAGAATAGATGAAACAAGTCACACAGTTCTAGATTAACAAGATTCAGAGGTGAACAAGCCAGTTCAAACGAAGTGGCCAGTTCAAACGAACTGGACAGTTCAAATGAAGTGGACAGTTCAAACGAACTGGACCAGATCGTACGAACTGGAGATGATTGTTCAAACGAAGTGGATTTAGTATAAATAGTGGACTTGTTGTTTTCATTTGGAACTTGGTCATTCCGGTAGCGAAGCTCTGCCGAAGTATCTCCAGGTCTGTAATCATCATCAAATCAACACAAGAGATAGTTAAAGTGATTCTCGTGTGTTTGTAGCTGAAATATCTCCGATACGTTTGATTCTGCCTCTCGTATTGGACGAGATCTCTTCTGAACGACTCGTTTGGTCGTGCAAACGATCCTACAGGTTGCAATAGTGTTTTTCCTTTCGCCCATTCCTTCCCTTTGTACTGGCGTGGAGGCTGCTGAGCTTTCTTCATATCGTTCTCTAGATTGGTTAACATTACCGGTTTGTGCATTCTTCATTACCTTAGCCACTTCCACAGCTATATTGTGGATATCCTCAGTAGTTAGACGTATGCTTGTACTAGACCGGGACCTGACACTGTGAGAGGGAGTTCGAGTCCTATAACAGCCTTCATCTCTCCTTCTGTTATTCTGATTATTTCTAGACCCTTGTTCATCTCTATGTTCAGACATTGTCTCCTTCCTATAGTAATATGAGTATAAAGAGTTACTAGTATGTATGATACATTATTATTATAATATAACAACTATATACATCATATATATATATATATATATATACGTATATATATAGCACATAAAAAGGCACAACATAGTTTTACTTCTTCTAGCGTCACTCAATTGACTATGCAAGTACTTTTCCTGAGAACATGTTATTTGGCCTAGTCTGAGTGTGCTATTAATCTTTAAAGAACTACTGGTTAAAGCTTAGGCATTCCTGCAATACCTAATTCGCTAAAACCTCGGGCTCTGATACCAACTATAACACCCACCCAGTAACCCGGGTGATTGTGCACAATTGATACACTTACAGCGGAAACAAACTAAACTTTCATTAAAACTTATAATAGTCTGAGTACAACACTTTATTTATTTACAAACTTTCGGCAACTAAGAACTCCTTGATCTTCTAAAACCCCACAACTGTCAAGTAGTTCCTATAGCTTTCCTCATGACTCACCTGAGATGAGTATACTCAAAACGACGTCAGATATATACTGGTGAGCTCATACTATACAATTTTTATAAAGACAGACCACAGTTTACATTATATGCATACACAATATGGGCATGTGACCACATTATAGTCAGTTTGGGCCTCATTGAACCTTATAGGTCACATTTGACTTGTCACAAACCACCGTACAAGAGACATACTGGTCCTCCAGCTGTGTCCCCCTACGGCCGTCACATAGGTATGAGTGTGTGTCGCTGGACCTTATAAGCATGAAGTGCCTGTGGGTACAACACCTTATTACCCTTCCCAGAGTGAGACACCTCATTAAGCATAATAGGATCCCATATACCCCTACTGACACATGCATACTGCAGCATTCTCATTATTACCAGTTATGGACGAGTATACTATCACAGTTTAAAAGACAAGTATGATGACTCACCTGATTAGCAATTGCTTAACTGCCGCTAGTACGACTGGGTTATGTCTCAAGGTCCTGACACGATTACATAATCCTAGGTTAGGTAATGGTACACCTAACTAGTCATTATCATGGTTGGATATTGGTTCGTGCTGCCTTGTTTAAGCATGGGTGACCAGTCCATGCCTAACTAAGGCTAGGCTACCCAATACCCGCCCCTGACAATAACCCTAGTACCTAAAATAATACTAACACTACTACTACTAATATATTATTACTAATAATAAAACTAATATTAACTACTAAAAATAAATAATAAATAACTAAACATAAACTTAAACGAGAGTATACCTCAAAACTATCTACGGCACGTTGATGTAGAGTTTCCCTACTCCTGCTCCTACTCGTGCTCCAAAAACGACTACTAACAACACCCAACGGGGTATCGTATACTCGGGATTCTCAATACTAGAGCGTTCTCGTTAAAATTTTGGTGTATCTAAAATCCTACAATTTAGCTCCTATATATATGTGAAGCAAGCAAGCACCTCAATGGCTTTCTGGGCGATGTGGGACAATTGACGTGCTAGCTAGCTAGCTTGACGTACTAGCTAGCTAGCTAGCTTAGTTATATTATTTCAGCTGCTTCACTCGTTTTTCTTGTATAACTTTTAAAATATGACGTTTTATAAAACGACGAATATGTCATTTGAACGAGCATATTTTTATCTACGTTTTAACCTAAGTTTTGTTAAAAACGGAGTAAGGTCAAAAATAATATATTTAATTATTAATATTAAACAGTCTCCTATACTAGCTAAGGCTTGTCAAGACATTTCACCTTTCACACCATCATCTTACTCGTTTAACAATATATGAAATATAAATTACATATTTCATACGTTTATAAACAGTATATTAAGGATCGGGGTATTACACTTTGTTAATCGATCAACTATCACCCATATCATATCATGCCCTCTAGGGGTCCTGGGTAATTTCGTTATGAAGTCCATTGAGATTTGCTCCCACTTCCACATGGGTATCTCTGGTTGTTGCAGTAGTCCGGACGGTTTTTGATATTCAGCCTTAACCTTAGCACAGGTTAGGCACTTTCCAACATAGATAGCAACATCCCTTTTAAGCCTCGGCCACCAATAGTATTCCTTCAAGTCTTGATACTTTTTGTCCAATCCTGGGTGGATCGAGTATCTCGACTTGTGAGCTTCATTAAAGATGACTTCTCGAATACCGCCATAGAGCGGAACCCAAATACGCCCCTTAAAGTATAAGGTTCCCTCTTCGTTTGGCACCAAATTCTTCAGCATACCTCGGAGATATTCAGCTCTACGATTCTCCCTCTTAAGGGCTTCTTGTTGTGCGTCATGAATGCGTGCAGTGAGGTTCGTCTGAATAGTCATTTCCAATGCTCGAATTCTTAGGGTCTTAACCCTTTCTTTTCGACTTAACACGTCTGCTACAACGTTTGCCTTTCCAGGATGGTACTTAATCTCACAGTCATAATTGTTTAGTAGCTCGACCCACCGTCGTTGACACATATTTAATTCCTACTGATCAAATATGTGTTATAGGCTTTTGTGATCTGTGAAGATTGTACATCGAGTACCATATAAATAGTGTCGCCAGATCTTCAAAGCGAATACCACCACGCCTAGCTCCAAGTATTGCGTAGTGTAATTCCTTTCATGCACCTTCAACTGTCTTGAAGCGTAAGCGATGACTTTTTGGCGTTGCATGAGCACGCAACCCAAACCTTGACGCGAAGCGTCGCAGTATACCACGAAGTCTTCAGTGCCTTCAGGTAAGGATAGTATCGGTGCATCGCATAGCTTATTTTTGAGCAGTTGGAAGGCTTCTTCCTACTTATCACCCAGTCGTACTTCTTGTCTTTCTGCGTAAGGGTAGTCAGCGGTTGAGCTATCTTGGAGAAATTTTCGATAAATCGCCGGTAATAGCCCGCTAAGCCCAAAAATTGTCGAACTTCCGTCAGCGTCTTGGGAGCTTCCCAATTCTTTATCGCTTCTATCTTTGCGGGGTCTACATGAATGCCCTTCTCGTTTACAACGTGACCAAGGAACTGTACTTCGCGAATCCAGAATTCGCACTTTGAGAATTTTGCATAAAGTTTCTCTCTCTTTAGTAGTTCCAGAATGGTCCTGAGGTGTTGCTCGTGCTCTTCTTTCATTCGGGAATAAATCAGAATATCATCGATAAATACAATCACAAATTTATCGAGATATGGTTTGCAAACGCGGTTCATCAGATCCATAAATACCGCTGGCGCTTTCGTCAGTCCGAATGGCATCACAAGGAATTCATAATGCCCATAACGCGTTCTGAATGTCGTCTTTGGTACGCTCTCCTCTTGGATCCTTAACTGATGGTATCCCGATCGAAGGTCGATCTTGGAATAGTAGCTCGAACCTTGCAATTGATCAAATAAGTCGTCAATCCTCGGTAGTGGGTACCGATTCTTGACAGTGAGCTTATTCAACTCTCTATAATCGATACACATCTGTAGTGTACCATCTTTCTTCCTTACGAACAAAACTGGAGCTCCCCAAGGCGAGAAGCTCGGCCTTATGAATCCTTTATCCAATAACTCCTGGAGTTGTGTAGATAATTCTTGCATCTCGGATGGAGCAAGTCGATAGGGTGGCTTGGCTACAGGAGCGGCTCCTGGAACCAAGTCAATATGGATTTTGACTTGTCGTTGCGGAGGCAGTCCTGCCAAATCTTCTGGAAAAACATCAGGGAATTCCTTCACCACAGGAATCTCTTTGAGTTTCGGCTCCTCAGCCTTCTTATCTACTACGTGCGCCAAGAATGCAACACATCCTTTCCTTAAGCACTTCTACGCTTTCATACAGTTGATTATTCGCAAAGGCGTGTCTCGTTTCTCTCCATGCACGATGAGGGTTTCATCATTCGCAAGAGGGATGCGAATGATTTTCTCATGGCAAACAACTTCAGCCTTATACTTGGACAGCTAGTCCATTCCGACCACCACATCGAAGCTACCCAATTGAACAGGTAAGAGGTCGATATTAAATCTCTCCTCACCAAGTTTTAATGTACAACCCCTAACAACTTCGCCCGATTCAACAAGTTTACCATCGGCTAGTTCTATGGAATATGGAATATCTAATCTACTTGGTTCTATTCCAAGCATACGTTTAAATTCCACAGATACGAAACTATAATCAGCACCAGTGTCAAATAGTATGGATGCAAAGTGATTGTTAACGAGAAACGTACCGGTGACCACATTAGGGTCCTCGCGTGCGTTCCTTGCTCCAAACACGAATGCTCGAGCCGGAGCATTGTTCTCTCTTGGGAAATCTTTCTTGAAATGATCCTTACTTCCACAACCAAAGCATCCTTGGTTCTGCCCAGCTCCATTACCATTCCGGTTACCATTGCCATTGCCATTTCCACCACCGCTTCCGTTACCAGCACCATTACGGTTTCCATTCCCGTTCCTATTACCACTTCCATTTCTTTTTCCCCAACAGTTCTCGGTATGGTGACCCAGTTTTCCACACTTGTCACATTTTGGGATGCGACAAACTCCTTCATGATGACGCTTGCACTGATTGCATTTGGGCAGAGTGCCCTGGTATCCTCTGGCAGGAGCGTCATTCATGGCTGCAAGAGCTTTTGTTTCCTTGGGTGGAGTGGGCTGACGTTTCTTATTGCTGGAACTCTTGTTGTTACGTGTCGCTTGATTCAGGCTCGAATGCTTCCTCTTCTTGTCACCAGATGACTCAGCATGCATCTCGGTCTTTTCAGTTGGGTTAAGCGATAACTTCTTCATACGTACAGAATCTTCAGTAAGGCTGACAGCCAGAGTTACAGCCTGAGTGATCGTTTCGGGTTTAGCCGAAGTTACCATGCTGCGAAACTCTGGGGCCAATCCCCAGATGTAGCGCTCAACGCGCTTAAATTTGGGAGTCACCGTATAGGGGATCACTCTTGACAAATCATGGAACCTTCAGGTATAACCAGTAATATCCGCACCTTCCATGGTCAAGTGCTAGAACTCAGTCTCCAACCTTTGGAGTTCAGCACAAGAACAATACTTTTCCCTCATTTTCTCCTTCAACTCCTCCCAAGTCATACCATACGCAGCATCGTCGCCCAGAGTCTGGACTTGCAAATTCCACCAAGTCAAAGCCTCATTAACGAATAACACAGTAACAAAAGTGACTTGCTGATCCGCGGTACACTTGCTCATACGGATAGTGGAATCAGTCTTCTCCGTCTAGCGTACAAAAGCCACTGCACCTCCAGTGTCGTCGTAGTTCAGTGGCTTGCAGTCGAGAAACTGCTTGAAGGTGCAGCCTTGAGTTGCGTTTCCTCCAGATGAATCTCCCTGTCCATTACGTTTAGCATTTCTTGGTCCTCCACTGTGTTCGGTGCGGTTCGCCTCGTATTGGGCGATAGCTGCGGAGATCCTTTATTCCAGTAGGGAGTTCAGTTCTTCAGCAGTCCTCGGTAGTAGGGGAGGATGAGGTTGATTAGAATCCTGATTGTTCACAGCTCTCCTAGGTGCCATGTTCTGTCAGAACATAACACAACAGGGTTAGACATTTGTTTGATATCGTGATACGAGACAGTAGTAGTATATACACAGGCATATACCCACATAAGTGACATCAAACAATCCGCCAAACATATAAATCAATTCATACAGCAGTAAGCATGCATAAATAGATAAATACTGATGTGTCATAAGATATTCACCGAGTCTTTATACATATCAGGACAACTTGTTACATCATTGTTTGCGAAGTAAACAAAAT
This sequence comes from Helianthus tuberosus, assembly GCA_030545235.1. Lineage (NCBI taxonomy): Eukaryota > Viridiplantae > Streptophyta > Magnoliopsida > Asterales > Asteraceae > Helianthus > Helianthus tuberosus. The sequence goes on along the minus strand of CM060396.1, from coordinate 154,840,851 downwards.
GCATAAGGGTTACATCGCCCCATAGTACAAGTTTAATATATGTAAAGGACAAAATATCTTTCTTCACATTGGCGGTTCTTGTCTTTATACCCTAAATCATTACTCCAATAGAGTATTTAATAGGCTGGGGGAGGGGGTGGGGGTGTTCGCGTCTGACCTTCTCTTGTGCTGAAGAAATCTCGTTTGATACATGACAAGACTTGCTGTGGTTTCTGGGCACTGAATTCCATAATTATGTATGCATCCATAATTACGTAATTCCTTGCACAGTCCGCACAGTTTGTTTCATCATTGGGTCACTTCCTTCAGATTGGCCACTGCTTTAAGACGAAGACACGCGTACCTGATATTCTATTCCTAGTATATGTATATATTAATTATTAAACATAGTTGCAAGTAATTCTTAGTCAAAGACAAGTGCTACTCCAGTGCACCCTAAGTCTCGTAGTGTCCTTACTTGACTCTTTGAAAACAGTTTCAGGTAGTGGATGTCGCAGAAAGTTTTATGCATTGAAAACTTTTGAAAAATTGTTTTCGTGAGAGGATCCTAAAGATTGTAGTCTAGACTCGAGAAGGAATCCTAGTTCACTACAATCGCAGCTCTGATACCAATCTGTCACACCCCTTTCTAAGGCGGAAGCACGAGGTGTGATCCTGAAAGGTTCTCATTGCATACGAAAGGTAAACATACTGCATGCTCGTAAATAACTCCAAATGCCATTATCATTACATAATTAAAAAATAACATAGGTTAAGTGTTTACATCACAAGACAGCATATTGTCTGAAAAGTCTACACCTTATTTTAAAGACAAACATGAAGGTTTTGATTCTTATATCCCACACAAGATGGAATTTACAAACCAAATCCCACAAAAACAGGCATCGGAGTCTTGACACGACATAACTAAAACAAAAGCGACATCTTGGAGTAAGAGTAAGACTGCGCGCACATCCACCTTAGTTACCTGAAATACATGTGAGTTTTGGAAAAATCGTCAACATAATGTTGGTGTGAATTCATGCAGATTTGTGAAAACATTTAAGCATTCGTTAGGGAAAACATGGTATGTAATTTCAAGTATTTCTGTAAATGTAAGGAAATCAAGATCGCTAATGGTTTGCAAGGCCATTAACATGTGACACGACACAGGAAGCATCCAAACCATAGGCATTTTTAGTTGTCGATTCCACGAGTGTCGATTCACGACTAGAGACACAAAAGCACTGCTTGGTAAAAGAGTGGCCAAGAGTGTGGTTGCCTGAAACCCATTAGATCTAACCTTTTGTTCCGCGGTCTTGGTATGTAACTGGTTAATGGTGCTTATGGCACCCTATTCGTGACATGATGTAAACTATCGTTCCTTAGTTTTTGTATTTAACATACCATAACACATGTATTTTCCCCAAGTTTAGAAAACAAGTAAAAGTTTAAAAGTGGGGACATGAACTCACAACTTTGCGTATCCTGTGCCGTAAACTTCACCGGTTGGTTTTATAGCGTCGTGACCTATACGTGTTCTATTAATGTTAGTCACTAGACTTGTATCGCATAAGTACAAGTCACCATCTTTTATGTATATGTTCTTTGTTGTTAAAAATAATTTATATTTTTAACTATGTATCTTACTTATATTATTTTCCCAAAAATAAATATAAGTATTTTGTATTTTTCACCAAATATCAAGACTTTGATTTTTATTACTTTCCGGAATTATATTTCTTAAAAATAATATATTTTTAAGACTTGTATGAAATATATATATTTTGTCATGCTATGAAATATATATGTGTTTATTCTTGTTATCCACCCGAGTTATATATTTTTGTCCAAAAATATATTTTAAGTTCATAACTTGTCCAAGTTAAATAATATGTTAAGAAATATATTTTCTTGTATTTGTCCATGTGATTCTTATGTGTTCTCATGTATTTTGTATGTGTATCATGTATTTTTACTCCTTAGGAGTATTTAGTGTATTTTCAAGTCCTAATACACTACTACATATAATACACATAATATACACTTAGCACAAGATTTGGTGATCAATAAATATATATATTTCCCCCAAAAATATACCTACTTAATATCAATTTTTAACTTGAAGAAATCATCATTTTCTTAACTTGTAATTTTACACAAAAATTAGGGAAATCTTGGTAAATATTTTTAGGTGAATTTTTAGGGAATAAGTTTCCCCAAAACTTATATTTTTCTAAGTGTCAAAATTTTATAAAAATTTTGACATAGTTTCCCCTAAAAATGGAGGTTTCCCATGTTTTCAAAACATGTGTTTATTTTCTTTTTAATCATCAAAACAATTTTCAACAACAATCATCAACAACAATCATCAACAACATATACTATTTTCTTCATATGAAACATCATGGTGAACTTGATTCTTGTTAAACATGTGTAGTCTTTTAGATCTACACTTTACATAAGGTGATCTTTCCAAAATAAGTGTTCTTGTAAATTTTTAACCAACTTTTTATAAGACTTTATTTTACTAACCAACTCATCCATGAGTTTAATGGTTTCAAAGTTTGTAAAGCACGTTTCTAAAACCATTTTATGTTTATTAGAAAGATCATTGTTTTTAATCTCATGTTTACCCATGGATCTTTCAAGATCCATGCTTAATATCTTTAGATCTTTCAAAAATAAGCTTTATGTTATATTTTGAACAAACTTTCCATGAGTTTTAGTTTCAAAAATTAATTCTACACATACTTTATCACTTCAAAATTACAAGTTTATGCACAAAAATTCACATTTCAAGTTCACATTATGCTCCACATGTTCACCTTCAAGTTTAACCATGGATACTTCAAGATCCATGCTTAAACTTGGTAGATCCAAGCTTTAACATACTTGATCTAATCATCAACACAGGATACCATATCGACAACTTCATTACATACACTAAAATTTCATGTAATCACTTATTTTCTTCATGAATATGTTAGATCTTCTTATTTTTAGTATTTAAGGTTAAGTTGTTTAGATGGTAAATCTTGTACATAACATAAACATGACTTAAATTAGTGATCAAGAAGCTTACTACTAGCTCTAATGGCTAGGGATGAAACTCAAGAAGATGAAGGTGATAAATGTGATGGATAAAAGCAAATGGAAGAGGTCCTTCAATCTCTAAGACCACCAAGCTCCTTTGTAGACCTTCTAGCACCTTTGTGAGTGTATGGAATGTATGGAAGAAGTTGAATGAAGATGGTTATGGTGGTGATGGGTTTCGGCCGAACACAAGGGAGCAAGTGAGAGAGAGTTTGTGTGTGTTTAGTAGGTGTAAGAATGATGGTTATGATCTAACATACCTCTTTATAAACCATCTTAACACTTTAACTCTTGGATAATATGTTTCATAAGTACAAGGCATGATCTACTAAGATATCACAACAAATCAAATAAAATCAAGGGTGGGGGCCACCCTTAAAACCGTAAACATGAGGGGGGGGGGGGGGTTTAGTTGTGTAGTGATGGTAAGTTAGGAAATTTAGTTAGGATCTAATGGTTTAGTTAGGGTGTTATGTATATTATGTGTTATATAGTGTGTTAGGGTGTTCGGGGCCCATAACTAGCTTGGAAACATTAAAACAATGCTTCTAGTATAATTTTGGTGTTTCGGGTAGTTTCTGGTTGTTCGGTTAGATACTGGTTCGTTAAAGTGCTAAACTATACCGTTTAGTGTTCTTTATGTACCCTTTTGTGACAGTTTCAATTCCCGACACTTTGTAAGTTATTTTGGACAATAAAACATAAATTCTGCATGATATTTTGAGGTTAAAAAGCTGATTATAGCTGAATTATGGCTGATTTGTGCAAAATTCTGCATTTAAAGTGCGTTTCGGGTGCTTTTTTTAGTGCATAGTTTAGCTTCCGGAAAGTTTATATGTTAACCCTGGTATCCATATGTCACACCCCGACCACGTAAAACAACAAATCGTGGCGGAAACGTCGGGGAGTGTTGTAACAGAATTATTGTTTCAAACCATGGATACAAAGAGTTTCTTTTTATTGAATATTAAACATTGTCTTAAAGTTAAACAAGCAAGTCAAACATAGTTTATCATCGTTATTAAATCACTAAGGCCTCGTCCAGTCCTAAGTGAGCATGCATCCTATTCGCAATCAACACTAAGCAACTTCACCTGAAACATATGTAAAAACAAAGTCAGCAAAGAAATGACAGCGAGTACATAGTTTTTGTGTGAGTATCAGACTCATGGCTCGTTTGTATGTTGAAACAACTTATACAACTTCGTTAATTGATATTAGAAAACCTTGTTTTGTAAAATGTTTGTATTGTAAATGAATAACCAAGTCAAAATAGATTGGTCATAATTTATAAACCTCGATGCCATGAATCTTAACCCAAAACATTTGTTTATGTAAACCAAATCATAAATCATTCTTGTAATAAACTCGTATGGTTTATATAGTTTCGTAAACATCGTTGTGTAATATTGTTTAATTCGTTCTCGTTATAGAACATCGTTCATTCGTTTAAATCGTTCAAATCGTTCCAAATCCTTCAATTCATTCACTCATTCAAATCGTTCTCGTTTTAATTGTGAAAACTACTTTTGGTCGTCTCGCTAATAACATTCAAACCTTTGTGAGTCGTCCATCGTTCAACTCATTCTCGCATTAACGAACCTCCAAAGGGTAAGTTAACAATCATCAGATTCAGTCGTTACCCACCTAACCCACACATAACCATGGGTCCGGTCTGATAACGGGATTTGTCGGATCCTATGGTACCATAACCTAATACTGGTCGGCTTGATCAATGCTAATGAATGTCATTCGATATAAAATTACCACCAACAAGTTTGTTCACATTATCGAAATCGTTATTAGTTTTGTATAAGCCATCTCAATCGTTTTGAAACCATCGTTAGAATATTGAAATCGTTTTGATACATATGAATCACCCCAAAACAATCGAAAACAGTAAAAGAGGGGATCTATGTACTCACCTTTGGGTGCGTTTTTATACACAATCCCTCAAATTGTTTATTCGTCCTAAATTAAATAAGAATGGTTTAACAATCAAAAACCCACAAAAATACCGAAGTTTCTCCGACACTTAGAATTTTCACCTAACTTTGAGATTTCTCGAAAAGTTATTATTTTTGATTATTTTGGTGTATTTGTATATATGTACTCGAGCGTAACACACATAATCTTGTCAAGACTAACAAATGATCATACACATATTGCAAAACACATAGCACATTATAATACATAAAATAACCCATGAACAACCCATTCTAGTGTATGTTGAAAAACACTTATTTTAGCGTTTCGGTAACATTTTTGGGCGTCGGAAGTCACGTATGACTAACCAAACACCAAGTAAACTTAATATAAGTTAAAATACTCATTTTTATATCAAATATATCAGTTTGGTTACTGATCTAAAACAGTTTTGTAAAAATCCTCCGAAAAGGCGATTTTTAACCGTTTTACCACATAGTTTTGCATCAAACATTACCCGAACCATCCCAAATCGAAACGACTTGAAATTTTAACACAACCCATGTTATTTACTGAATAAAATAATGGTTATACTCATGATAGTGCAGGTCTTAAACAAAGCACATAAATCATGCAAATTTCACATAATTTACCACTTTTTAAGCTATATGTACAACATGCAAGCTATCAAACCTATGTCAAAGTTTCATGCCACTATAATACATAAAATAATATTATTTTTAGTGTTTATAACCAGATCTAAAACAGTTTTTGTCATTTAACCATTTTTCATCATCTCTTGAGCTTTAAATCAACATATTTTCACATGTACAAGTGCCTAAAGCATACCATCATAGCAACATCATTTTTTATGAGTTTAAAAGCATCAAATATGAGATTTATTCAGATTTATTTGCTGAAGTAATTTACATTTAAAATATCATACATAAATCACCAAATACTTGCATTTTTACCACCATTCAAGAACATGTAACAACATAGACAAGTATTTAACAAGAAATCGAACTTCAAGACTCATACACACACATATATATGTACGGTTTACACATACATATATACATCACCATTTTTATTTGTAACAAGACCCATTTCATTTTAGATTTCAAGTTTAGTGAAAATCCCAAGATTCAAGAGAAACTTCAAATCATCAAGAACAACCAAGAATCAAAGTATGAATTAAACATTAGTGTTATACCTTCAAGATTCAAGTAGGTTGTGGGATGAGATTTTGATGATAGGAAGCTTGAAATCACTTGAATGCACCTTGGAAACACCGTTAGATCTTCACACTAACTTGAATTTGGCTTGAAATAGGACATGATTATGAAGAACAAGATTGAAGAAATGAAAATGGTGAGAGAGAGAGGGGGGGTTACAGTTTTGGAGAGGAGAGAAGGAGGAGGTTGCTTGATTTAGTGATCTCTTGATAGATATGGAAGAAGATATGTAGAGATTTGGTGGATGTGAAGGAGATTGCATGCCATAACACTTGTCATGGGGTAGGAGAAGTGGTAAGATGGAAGAGAAGTGGCAAAGGGGAGGCATGTGAGGCCGCCACCTCTACCTCCACTTACATACATATGCCAATTTTTGTATAAATATGCTATATGTAGGCTAAAACGGCTGTTTAACTGGATACCGGGTATTTTATCTAGCGTTTAAATCCCGGTTTATGGTGTTCTATATTATTTTTAATATTCTATAAAAATAATCTTCACAAAATATTACTGAAATAAATTTCATTTGCCGAGACTGGCTGTGTTATCTGCGTTTTGCTGTAGAAGCACCGTGTCGCGCAGAAACACGTGGTACGCGCTTAAACTTGAAAAATAGCGTTTTTAAGCGTTTTAATTTAATTTTCAACATGGACCTGATTAAAAATAAATTTTTAATCATAACAGAATATTTTTGGGATTTAAATATTATCCAGGCAGTCACGTTCGTTTCGCAGTTTTGTCGTAAATAGTTCTTTAGTCCAAATAAACATGTCCTTGCCATACCGAATCCTTCGAAACTTATTTCTAAGTTATGTAAAGGATATTTAGGGTATGTTTAGCTTACATCACAGTTTCGGAGTGTACGTCGCGTTAAACTGATTGCGTTTATGCACCAGTTTACGTATAACCTTCTAGAAAGTGATTTAAAGCTTGAAATGGGAATCGAATCAAGTTGTAAAATTATTAAACACAATTGCACATATAATAACACCAAAACACATTGTTTTATTGATAACTGACATTGTTTTACATTATACGATGATTACAGAACACAGTTGTCAAAGTCTCCCCTACTTTAGGAAATTTCGTCCCGAAATTTTATTTAGAGGAAACTTGTGAAAATAAATACGGATATTTCGTCTTCATTTGGTCCTTACGTTCCCAAGTAAACTCTGGACTATGTTTGGATTCCCAATGAACTTTAACCAAATGAATCCGTTTGTTCTTCAACTGTTTGTATGTACGGTCCACTATCTCCACAGGTTTCTCGACAAAGTGCATCGTTTCATCAATTTGAATCTCGTCGAGAGGAATGTGAAGACCAGCATCAGCTTAACACTTTCGCAGATTGGACACGTGAAAAGTCGGATGAATGTTTCCAAGCTCTGGAGGTAGTTCTAGTCGATAAGCAACATTTCCAATTCTTTCAACAATCTTAAATGGTCCAACATATCGTGGTGCAAGTTTTCCTTTCTTTCCAAATCTCACCACTCCCTTCTAAGGTGACACCTTGAGTAGGACACGGTCTCCGATTTGAAATTCTAAAGGCTTGCATCGTATATCCGCATAACTCTTTTGACGGTTTCGAGCTGTCACAAGATTATCGCGGATTTTCTTGATTTTTTATGTTGTTTCCAGAATGAGCTTAGATCCAGTAAGTTGTGCTTCACCGGTCTCATTCCAATATACAGGTGAACGACATTTTCGACCGTAGAGAGATTCGAATGGTGCCATATTAATACTAGCATGATAACTGTTGTTGTAAGAGAACTCGATCAGTGGAAGATGAGAATCCCAATTACCACCAAAGTCTATCACGCATGCTCTAAGCATATCCTCCAAAGTTTGAATCGTCCTCTCAGATTGACCATTTGTTTGGGGATGATAAGCAGTGCTTAAATTTAGTTGGGTTCCCAAAGCAGATTGCATGGTCTTCCAAAAATGGGATGAAAATCGAGCATCACGATCGGAAATGATATCTAAAGGAACACCATGTCGTGATACAATCTCGTCTACATAGATCTTGGCAAGCTTTTCAGCAGAGAAATCCTCACGGATTGGTAAGAAGTGAGCACATTTTGTCAAACGATCAACTACTACCTAAATAGCATCGTGACCTTTAGACGTACGCGATAACTTAGTAATGAGATCCATTGCAATGTTCTCCCACTTCCAAACTGGTATCTCTGGTTGTACAAGCAAACCAGAAGGTCGTTGATGTTCGGCCTTGACTTTGAGACAAGTTAGGCATTTCGATACATACAAGGTAACATCCTTCTTCATACCAGGCCACCAGAACTGAGTACGAAGATCCTTGTACATTTTGTCAGCACCAGGATGGATAGAATATCGAGACTTGTGAGATTCTTCCATTACCAAAGTGTGAAGATCGTCTTGTTTCGGAATCCACAAACGCTCCTCGAAATAAAGCAAACCATCGTCTTTCCTTTCGAGTTTAAGCTCAAGTTGAAGTGGTAGCTCATATTTCAATAATCCTTTGATCACACAAGATCGTTGAGTTTGAAGAACACGAGATTGAATATCAGATAGAGTTTGAACAGAATGAAGCTTGACTTGTTCTTTTCGACTAAGCTCATCGGCCACGACATTCGCCTTACCGGGATGGTAGCAGATCTCGCAATCATAATCGTTCAAGAGTTCAACCCAACGTCGTTGCCTCATGTTCAGCTCCTTCTGATTGAGAATATGCTGGAGACTTTTGTGGTCTGTGAAAACCACACACTTCGTTCCATAGAGGTAGTATCTCCAGATTTTAAGCGCAAAAACCACAGCTCCTAACTCAAGATCATGAGTCGTATAGTTCTTCTCATGAACTTTCAACTGTCTAGACGCATAAGCTATGACTTTACCTCGTTGCATAAGAACGCAACCAAGTCCTAGATTCGACGCGTCACAATAGACAACAAAATCATCGTTTCCCTCAGGTAGAGATAAAACAGGAGCATCATAGAGCTTCTGTTTCAGCGTTTGGAACGCTTCTTCTTGCTTAGGTCCCCTCTCAAAAGGCTTATTCTTCTGAGTCAAAGCAGTGAGTGGAACCGCGATCTTTGAGAAATTAGAAATGAATCGACGATAATAGCCAGCAAGACCAAGAAATGATTGAATCTCTGTAGGTGTCGCCGGTGTACTCCAATCCTTAATAGCTGCTATTTTGGAGGGATCTACATGAATACCCTGCTCGTTGACTATATGACCCAAAAACTGAACTTCTCTAAGCCAAAATTCACACTTGGAGAATTTAGCAAAAAGTTGTTCCTTCTTCAGAAGTTCCAATGTCAAACGAAGGTGTTGTTCGTGATCGGCTCGAGACTTTGAATAAATGAGAATATCGTCGATAAACACAATGATGAACTTATCTAAATAAGGTTTACAGACCCTATTCATTAAGTCCATGAAGATAGCTGCGGCATTCGTCAAACCAAAAGGCATGACAGTGAACTCGTAGTGCCCATATCTTGTACGGAAAGCAGTTTTGGGGATATCTTCTTCGAACACGTGAAGTTGATGATACCCAGATCGCAGATCAATCTTGGAAAAGCATGAAGCACCTTGCAGCTGGTCGAAGATATCATCAATTCTAGGTAGGGGATATCGATTCTTGACGGTAAGCTTATTAAGCTCACGATAATCGATACACATTCGAAAAGATCAATCTTTCTTTTTTACAAAGAGGACAGGAGCTCCCCAAGGCGAAAAACTCGGATGAATGAATCCTTTATCAGACAACTCTTGAAGCTGTTTTGATAACTCTTGCATCTCCGATGGTGCAAGACGATAAGGTGCTTTCGCAATCGGGTTGGCATTGGGTACAAGGTCAATATGAAACTCAACTTGACGAACTGGAGGCAAACCAGGCAGTTCATCAGGAAACACCTCTGGATAATCCCGAACAATCGAAATATCCTGAATACTCTTGCTCTTGCCTTTCTCCTCGGTGACATGTGCCAAGAAAGCAACATATCCTTTTCGCAAATATCTTTGGGCCTTCATACACGACATAAGCTTCAATCCACCAGATGGTTTCTCGCCACGAACTTCCAGAACATCACCAGACGGAAGAGGAATACGAACAATCTTATCGAAACAAACCACCTCAGCATGATGTTTGGTTAACCAATCCATCCCCACGATAATATCGAAACTCCCAAGTTGCATCGGTGTGAGGTCAATGGGAAAAAGATGGTTATCAAGGTTTAACTGACAATCACAAATAACAGAATCGAGAACAAGAGGTTTACCAGTAGCAACTTCGACAGATAAGGGTTTCCTCAGTTTAGTTCTAGGTATCGCAAGCAAATGTTCAAAAGATAATGAAACAAAACTTCTATCGGCATCGGAATCAAAAAGAATAGATGCAGGTCGATTGTTAACAAGAAACGTACCATTAACCACTTCGTTTTCAGCCCTTGCTTCGTTAGAATTCAGGTTGTACTCTCGCCCATGAGCGGGATTCACATTTGCGTTGACATTCACGTTCGGGTTCGCATTAGCATTCGCGTTTGCATTCGCTAGCCTCGAACAGTTGTTGCGGAAGTGACCAAGCTCTCCACAATTGAAACATGAACCCGGTGGGAATCTAGCAGCATTCCCCTGAACTGGAGCTTGATTCTGAACAATCTGATTCTGACCCGAACGACAGACGTTGGCCAGATGCCCAAGCTTACCACACGTTGTGCATTGCTTACAAGCTTGTTGTGCAACATGATGACCGTTGCAACGAGCACAATGAGGTGCGGTACCAGTGTATGCTTTCTTCGTAGGCTGTTGAGCTGGTGGGTTCTGAGGGTTCTGAGCATTTTGTGCAGTTACTGCAAAATTCTGAGCACCCTTTCGCTTTCTCGACTTCTTCGACGACTCACCTTCTTTACCCTTACCCTTTTTCTTGTCCTTCCCAGAATCAGTCGCCTTCTTTTTATCACCCTTGCGGGTGAGTTTACCGTTCCTGACTTGAGACTCAGTCAAGGTAGCAGACAACTCGATCGCTTGACGAAGGGTAGTAGGATTAACACCGGTCACAATATCCAGAATAGAATCGGGTAGACCATCGATATACCTCTCTATCGCTTTCTCCAACGGGGTAACCATAGTAGGACACAAAAGACTGAGCTCCTCAAATCGGTCCGTATACGCACGGTGTTCTCCCCCGTCTTGTTTCAGATCGTCAAACTCTCATTCCAAAGCTCGAATTTCGTGACGGGGACAGAACTCTCTCATCATGAGAGCTCGAAGCTCTTCCCATGTCTGTGCCAATGCCACTTCGGCACCCCTATCGCGCATTACTCCGTTCCACCAAGTAAGAGCACGCTTCTCAAACACACTTGATGCAAATTCAACCTTACGCCCATTCGGACATTGCACATGTCTGAATGTGTTCTCAATACTCTCGAACCATTGAAGGAGCGCACTTGCTCCTTGCGACCCAGAAAACTTTTGCGGCTTAGCAGAGTTGAAACTCTTGAAATTACATTGTGCATTGTTATTATTATTGTTGTTGTACAGCTCATGGATTTAGGTTACAACGCCTGGAAGCACAGCAGCCATTTGCTGAGAGACAAGGACTGCGACTTCTTCAGCAGTAAAAGATTGTGCATCACGTCGAGGAGGCATTGTCTAACTAGGAAATATGAGAAACGAGTGAGGTCAATAGTTAGGAAAAACAAAAGAGGTATTGAAAATATCGACGAAACATAAGGAAGGCGATCATTTGTTCGTTACCTCGAACAAACAAACGACACGCAGTGACTAATCAAAGTAATGAATCGAAATAATGTATCGCGAAAACATGCTCGTCTATAAGTGAACACTCACCCCAAGAGTTCCCAGGTAAGAGTGACTGGTCCGATTATGTGGATTTGTATGAACACTCTAGCCTTAGACAGAAAACTCAGGGTACAGGCATTCACTCTTCCAGTTTGCACGTGTTCACATTATTTAGACCCAACTCTGATGAGATTTTGAAAACTCAAAAGGCACTAAGCCAAAAATGAGTCAAACTGGAAGGGTTCAAAACCTTATAACAGAGGGTTCAAAACCTAGTAATCAATCATCCTAGAACGGACGACTAATTTTAGAAGCAGATTCGGATTTTGTTTTTAAAATTCTAACGCAAATCAACTTGCGTTGGGGTCCTAGAAAGTCATAGTCTAGGTCAAAATTTTACTAATAACCTAATTCCCTATAACCATTGGCTCTGATACCAACTCTTCTGTCACACCCCGACCACGTAAAACAACAAATCGTGGCGGAAACGTCGGGGAGTGTTGTAACATAATTATTGTTTCAAACCATGGATACAAAGAGTTTCGTTTTATTGAATATTAAACATTGTCTTAAAGTTAAACAAGCAAGTCAAACATAGTTTATCATCGTTATTAAATCACTAAGGCCTCGTCCAGTCCTAAGTGAGCATTCATCCTATTCGCAATCAACACTAAGCAACTTCACCTGAAACATATGTAAAAACAAAGTCAGCAAAGAAATGCTGGCGAGTACATAGTTTTTGTGTGAGTATCAGACTCATGGCTCGTTTGTATGTTGAAACAACTTGTACAACTTCGTTAATTGATATTAGAAAACCTTGTTTTGTAAAATGTTTGTATTGTAAATGAATAACCAAGTCAAAATAGATTGGTCATAATTTATAAACCTCGATGCCATGAATCTTAACCCAAAACATTTGTTTATGTAAACCAAATCATAAATCATTCTTGTAATAAAACTCGTATGGTTTATATAGTTTCGTAAACATCGTTGTGTAATATTGTTTAATTCGTTCTCGTTATAGAACATCGTTCATTCATTTAAATCGTTCAAATCGTTCCAAATTGTTCAATTCATTCACTCGTTCAAATCGTTCTCGTTTTAATTGTGAAAACTACTTTTGGTCGTCTCGCTAATAACATTCAAACCTTTGTGACTCGTCCATCATTCAACTCATTTTCGCATTAACGAACCTCCAAAGGGTAAGTTAACAATCATCAGATTCAGTCGTTACCCACCTAACCCACACATAACCATGGGTCCGGTCTGATAACGGGATTTTTCGGATCCTATGGTACCATAACCTAATACTGGTCGGCTTGATCAATGCTAATGAATGTCATTCGATATATAATTACCACCAACAAGTTTGTTCACATTATCGAAATCGTTATTAGTTTTGTATAAACCATCTCAATCGTTTTGAAACCATCGTTAGAATATTGAAATCGTTTTGATACATATGAATCATCCCAAAACAATCGAAAACAGTAAAAGAGGGGATCTATGTACTCACCTTTGGGTGCGTTTTTATACACAATCCCTCAAATTGTTTATTCGTCCTAAATTAAATAAGAATGGTTTAACAATAAAAAACCCACAAAAATACCGAAGTTTCTCCGATACTTAGAATTTTCACCTAACTTTGAGATTTCTCGAAAAGTTATTATTTTTGATTATTTTGGTGTATTTGTATATATGTACTCGAGCGTAACACACATAATCTTGTCAACACTAACACATGATCATACACATATTGCAAAACACATAGCACATTATAATACATAAAATAACCCATGAACAACCCATTCTAGTGTATGTTGAAAAACACTTATTTTAGCGTTTCGGTAACATTTTTGGGCGTCGGAAGTCACGTATGACTAACCAAACACCAAGTAAACTTAATATAAGTTAAAATACTCATTTTTATATCAAATATATCAGTTTGATTACTGATCTAAAACAGTTTTGTAAAAATCCTCCGAAAAGGCGATTTTTAACCGTTTTACCGCATAGTTTTGCATCAAACATTACCCGAACCATCCCAAATTGAAACGACTTGAAATTTTAACACAACCCATGTTATTTACTGAATAAAATAATGGTTATACTCATGATAGTGCAGGTCTTAAACAAAGCACATAAATCATGCAAATTTCACATAATTTACCACTTTTTAAGCTATATGTACAACATGCAAGCTATCAAACCTATGTCAAAGTTTCATGCCACTATAATAAATCAAATAATATTATTTTTAGTGTTTATAACCAGATCTAAAACAGTTTTTGTCATTTAACCATTTTTCATCATCTCTTGAGCTTTAAATCAACATATTTTCACATGTACAAGTGCCTAAAGCATACCATCATAGCAACATCATTTTTTTATGAGTTTAAAAGCATCAAATATGAGATTTATTCAAATTTATTTGCTGAAGTAATTTACATTTAACATATCATACATAAATCACCAAATACTTGCATTTTTACCACCATTCAAGAACATGTAACAACATAGACAAGTATTTAACAAGAAATCGAACTTCAAGACTCATACACACACATATATATGTACGATTTACACATACATATATACATCACCATTTTTATTTGTAACAAGACCCATTTCATTTTAGATTTCAAGTTTAGTGAAAATCCCAAGATTCTAGAGAAACTTCAAATCATAAAGAACAACCAAGAATCAAAGTATGAATTAAACATAAGTGTTATACCTCCAAGATTCAAGTAGGTTGTGGGATGAGATTTTGATGATAGGAAGCTTGAAATCACTTAAATGCACCTTGGAAACACCTTTAGATCTTCACACTAACTTGAATTTGGCTTGAAATAGGACGTGATTATGAAGAACAAGATTGAAGAAATGAAAATGGTGAGAGAGAGAGGGGGTTACGGTTTTGGATAGGAGAGAAGGAGGAGGTTGCTTGATTTAGTGATCTCTTGATAGATATGGAAGAAGGTATGTAGAGATTTGGTGGATGTGAAGGAGATTGCATGCCATAACACTTGTCATGGGGTAGGAGAAGTGGCAAAGGGGAGGCATGTGAGGCAGCCACCACTACCTCCACTTACATACATATGCCAATTTTTGTATAAATATGCTATATGTAGGCTAAAACGGCTGTTTAACTGGATACCGGGTATTTTATCTAGCGTTTAAATCCCGGTTTATGGTGTTCTAAATTAGTTTTAATATTCTATAAAAATAATCTTGCCAAAATATTATTGAAATAAATTTCAGTTGCTGAGACTGGCTGTGTTATCCGCGTTTAGCTGTAGAAGCACTGTGTCGCGCAGAAACACGCGGTACGCGCTTAAACTTGAAAAATAGCGTTTTTAAGCATTTTAATTTAATTTTCAACATGGACCTGATTGAAAATAAATTTTTAATCATAACAGAATATTTTTGGGATTTAAATATTATCCGGGCGGTCACGTTCGTTTCGCAGTTTTGTCGTAAATAGTTCTTTAGTCTAAATAAACATGTGCTTGCCATACCAAATCCTTCGAAACTTATTTCTAAGTTATGTAAAGGATATTTAGGGTATGTTTAGCTTACGTCACAGTTCCGGAGTGTACGTCGCGTTAAACTGATTGCGTTTATGCACCAGTTTGCGTATAACCTTCTAGAAAGTGATTTAAAGCTTGAAATCGGAATCGAATCAAGTTGTAAAATTATTAAACACAATTGCACATATAATAACACCAAAACACATTGTTTTATTGATAACTGACATTGTTTTACATTATACGATGATTACTTGGGTTTTAATGTATTTTAGACGTTGGACCTACTCCTAGGCCCTAATTTTATTATTTGACTGCTTTCTGCAGGGCTGTTGACACAGTGTGTCTTACCGGTGAGTTTACTAGTCTTTCTGACGCAACGCTAACAGTAATGCATAAAGCAATATTTGAAGTATAAAACGCACATGAATTCACATGTATAGCATGTAATCAGACAATGTTGACATTTAAGCACATAGTTGCAGATATTAAATAGTAAGAAAACTGTACGGAAATTACCAGTTTTGTGCCAGTTGTCACATAGTAGAAAATACTAAAATAGTTTGTAACAACAACCACAACACAAACTACATGGACACCTTCTTCAGAATCAACTTGCCAACATCAGGTTCGTAAAAGAATGTACATTTCTTCGGTGCCTTGATATCGTTCGGATTGAGGAACTTTTTTCTCCATTGACTTGCGACATATCTGAAGCCTTGACCATGCTTCTCAGGTCGGAAATGAATGACAGTGTCTACTCCATGCAGATTCTGAATGGTCAACTTCAACGACATGTCAATACGCGACATCACGGCAACTGTTGCGTTAAGGCGCTAAAAATAAAAAAAATTACAATAATCAATATGAAGATATACATATTTTTAAAATAACTTTAGCAAATCTACTAAATGTGTATAACAGATGCATAAAATGAATAGATAACATAACTTACAAAGTAGCGATCAAATTTCCATACAAACTGTACTAGATGATAATCGGGATCATCTTTATCATCATCAGAAGAACCACTACTATCTTCATCCTCCTCATCATCAGAAATATCATCCATAGAAACGTCACTGCCAGAAGAACCATCACCTGAGTCATGATAATCACTATCCTTGTCCAGTGAATCACATTCATCATCAAAGGCTGGTTGTTTATCAGGTAACTCAACTACTGCAGGAGTTGCATTAGATGTCTGACCAGGAGGCTTATCAACACCACCAGCCATGTTTTCCATTGCAACTTTAGGTACCAAAACTTCACATCGATTTACATCAAAGAGAGTCAAATGAAAGTTGTAGTAAAAAAGGTATCTTATAGCAACAACATATTTTTCATCAAAACCTAGAAAACCTACGATCTTCTTCCATCCATCACCAAAGAAATAACACTTGCTAATACGATCCTTTTCAATAAAAACATCAAACCAATTCCACGCATTGATATAAACCTTCATCGCTCCCTTCAGCTTAGAAACGCCAATAGTGTTCTTCACAAAATCGGTGGGTAGAATCTACAATAAAAAAATATTAGCATTAACATTCTTAAAAATAATCAACTTTATTTAAAAACATGAAGAAATAGATATGACTATAATTTACCAAACGTTCAACTGTATTTCATTAACAAAATGGCAGAAAGACTCAATATACTTTTTATGCACAAAAGATGAAATAGTGCTGAACATAACAAACTTTTGCTGATAATGCTGATAAAGTGCAACCTTCATAAAAGGTGTCAGCAAAAAAGTATATGGTCTGATTTTTCTAAATACAAACACCGTTCCTTCGGATAAAGAAAGAACAACAAAAACTTAGCATTCCATTAAAGCAAAACGACCATTGTGTGCGGCAAAATTAACCTACCAAGTCTTATCATTCACACACCTTATGACAACATTGTTATTATCAACAGCAGATGATAAACATGTCTTGCAAAAGATTTCAGGTATAACCTGTAAGATAAACACATATGCAATCAATCAATGATAAGCATTTCAAAATACGTATTAGTAAAATAAATTAAACATGAATTTAAAGCATAAACATTAAAACAGTACCAAGAATTCCTTGGTGACTGATGAAAAACACTTGTAGAAAGACATTCTCCCTGTTTTCCTGTTGAATCTGAAAAAAGAAGACACCCATAATGATACAAAGTTCAAAATATTTAAAAGTTACACTGATGAATCCCGAAACAAATAAAATGAAAATAAAAAACAAAAAACAATAACAACACAAAATCATTTTAAAACAAAGAATATCTACTGAAACAAAGAACATAAATTTGGGATTTTATATATCCTTTAAACAGAGAATATCTACTGAAACAGAGAATGTCTGTTGAACCAAACAACCTCTGCTGATAAACACAAAGACTGTTCAACTAAACGTCTGCCAAAGAGAACCTCTAGTGATGAATACAAAACTATGATGAAGCTAACATCTGCTGTGGATGAACAAATGATGCGGTTCAACAGAGGATGTTTAATAGAAGAGCTTTAATAGATCATGATCAACAGATAATAAGGTCTGTTGAAGCAAAGTCTGTTCAACAGATCCTAATTTTTTTTTTAAATTGAAAATTTGATTGCATTTAGATATTAAGATCAAATTACAAATCATGGGTTGGTAGACGGGCAACAAGCTGCGCCGCCACCCCCTTTTGAATTGCAAATCCTAATGTATTCGTAAGACAAATTAAACATGAATTTAAAGCATAAACATTAAAACAGTACCAAGAATTCCTTGTAAGTATTACTCAGTAAATCTTGAAAACAAAGAACATAAAATCGGGATTTTATATATCCCTGAAACGGAGAATATCTACTGAAACAGAGTATATTACTCGCATAAAAAGAAAACTTCTAAAACTACATTGAATAAACCCTAATGATACTATATAACTGAGAATCTGGATTTTATGATAAACACTAACATCGACTAATATCTATGCCTGAAACATAGATTATCTACTGAAATTTTTTTCCAAATAATGATCCTTTGACATTTTCTCCATAAATAATACAACTACTTAACTAAATCCTTTTTCAATTTGTATTCGTAACTGTCTATAATGGTATATCTACAATGATTTGATTCATTTAAGACTGACAAAAGACTACAAAGTTCATCATAAGTTGAATGTACATACCTGTTCTTAGTAAATCAACAATGAAATCGATCGATTGAAGTCTGTCGTAGAAGAAGAAGGCGTTGAATGTTGAACCCTAGATAAACACGGTGATGAAGAAGTATTTTGGATGAAGATTTGAAAGATGATAGTTGTTGATGTGTAATGATGGTCTGTATGCACAGAACTGTTAGTTCCCCCAAATTTCAACTGATTTAACATATAGTTACACAAACACCCCTCATTGATTTATGATATTTACATAAGGGTAACATAATGTGTAATTAATTAAAATTAAATATATTAAAATTAAATATGTTTAAAATAATTATATAACCAACACTTTTGTGACTAAGTGAATGCTGATGTGGCAGTAGTTACAAATATCTGATGGCTAACATCTGTCCACGTCAGAACCTCTCTTGTGATAATGGATGACAGTTGTGTAGAAACCTCTGTTGGCCAACAACAGAAGTTAGGAACAACATAAGTCAACAGTCGTTAGCATAAATAGAAGTTATGATTGTTGTGACAATTAAGATGATCACAATGGAAGAAGATAAAATTGAAATGGAAATATATGCAGCAGAATAACAAATTTTTTTTCTCATAAGAATGAGAGGAATGCTTTTATGATCATGCTTTTAACCTAAGAACTTCTAATAATGGATGACAAATTGTTAGGAAACCTCTATTGGGCAACAACAGAGGTTGGAAACAATAGTAAATCAATAGTCATTAGGATAAACAAAAGTTATGACAACAGACAATACCTTTCAGCAGTGGTAAATGAACAGTCGTTAGGATAAACAGTTGTTTCATAAGAATGAAAACAATGATGAACAGTCGTTAGGATAAACAGTTGTTCGTTAACATCTATTGACCCATAGCAGTCATTTGTGGCTTATTTCAGATATTCTACATCAGCAGATGCTCTCTTTTACCAGACTTTAGCTACAACAGACCTTTTACAACAGCAAGTATTGACTCTTTGTAATTTGGAGGATCAATTCTTCAAAAAAAACTCTTATTGATGATCAAATTTTATACATTATTTTGTATTTACACTCATCTGTTCACCCTTAAACCAACCTTTAATCCTATTAAACCTCTGTTGACTTACCAAACATTTGTTCACACATAATTCAACATCAACATAATCTAACAAACTCCCAAAATCTGCTATTATCCTAATCACTGTTACTATAAAGACCTCGGTTGAGCAGCATAATTTGAATATCATCTGTTATTCTTTAACATCTGTTGGCCCATAGCAGACCTTTTCTTCTTCAGACTTTTTTCATCAGCAAATGTTCTCTTTTACCTTTTATAGCTACAAAGACATTTTCCAACAGCAAATACTGATGTGTTTGTAATTTTGAGGAGCAAATTCTTCAAAAAAAACTCTTATTGATGATCAAATTTTATACATCATTTTGTCTTTGCACTCATCTGTTCACCTTAAACCAACCTTTAATCCTATTAAACCTTTGTTGACTTACCAAACATCTGTTCACACATAATTCAAACTCAACATAATCTAAATCAAACTCAGACACTAAATAAGTAAAAGTAAAAAAGCAACAACAAAGATTAATAGGAAAACAATTGCATTCATTTATTCATGACATTAAAATATCAACAATTACATAACATACTGAATAACGAAACTTTCAAATCTAACAATAATAGCAAGAATTAAGAAATTTTAGCTTCAACTCCATAGATTGATAAACCTCTCGATGTATATCCTTGAGCATCACCATGAACTCCACGTCTTTATCACCGCACTCTGTATTACCAACAACACAAAGGTCACGAACGGAAGTTGAAGGCATCCGCATCATGTTTCTGGAAACCTACTCTCTCGTGAACAGACCAACATGCAGTCCATCAAAACATCTCTTCAGCTCTTGAAGAGTAGCCCTATCCTCATACACATGTTCCTCAATTTGCCTGATAAAGCACTGCTTTAAATCATCAGACCCTGCAAAAGTGTATGAGGCTATTTTAACTTATATATTACTCAATAATGTGAAAGAATGTTATCTTCGTAGCAAAACGTAATGAAAAACAGGTGAAGTGACAATGTGTTTATATAGTGAAATATCTAACAGCCCAAGAGATCAGATTTAAACTCATTGTATATTTAATAATCCAACTAAGCAAAACGTGTAATTTTAATATAAACATATAAATTTATATTTCAAAACACCAACCTGTTAATGCAAAAACCTTTTCAAACCCTAGCTTTTATGGGAAAACTATAAAACTAAATATCCAGAAACCCAAGGGACAAATTTTAAAGCTTCAAAGAAAAAAACAGGCTATCATAATTACAATTAACCTCTTCATTTACCACATAGACGCGTTTTAAACACTATAAAACACCGATGATTAGTTTGATTCAAAACATCAACAAATTGTCTTACAAATCACTGTCTGTAAAAAACAAATCAAAATTAGTAAATCCAACAAAAATATAGATGACAAACAGATGCTTCTACCACTGGTCAGACACCAGCGCTGTTAAAACACAATTCTCGATCTAGTCACACAAAGAAAAAAGATCAGATGAGGAACTAAGCAGAAAAGTCGGCTTAATCAGTGACAATAATTACAACAAAACCTGGAACAGCATAGCATTACTTGATGAAATCCTCCACTCTCCTCCATCAGATTTCCAGAAGAATGCATAAGAGTTTCTGTCACAACTACTAAAACAGCATCAGAAAATCTACGACATGCTAACCAATCTGAAAAACATAAGAGAGAATGAAATCACATGGAGAAAGGCGAGAGTATACGAAATCCTTGCAAGTGTTAACTGTAGTGTGTAATAGCTCTCATGCATTTATATCTTTCTATGTATATGCATTTAATTTAATACTATCAATATGGATGTTAACATACTCTAAAATGTGAGTGTGAATAAAAACTATCAACATTATCAACACTTGTTTCTTCACACATCAAATTAAATTAGTATAACTACAGTTAATAAAAATAAGCCACAAACCTAAAATGCAACTCTCCTATCAAAGAAGGTAACACATATCACTTTTCACGATTTTGCAACAATCTATCTATACTTTCTATAAAAAGAGAACACCAAGTGACATAAGAAAAGCTGAGGTGAAACATTGATGTGTGAAACAGAGCTTCATTGAAATAACGATGTTGGAACAATGATATTGGAAGGATAATGTATAAACAGAATCAACAAATGTTCGAACAAAGAACTGTAATCGGAGATTAACCGGCTGAATCATGAGAGCTATGGATTTGAGAGAGAGAGAGAGATGATCGCAAATATGAATGAGAGAGATGAACAGAAATTTGAATGTGGAGCCAGATTTATATATGTTATTTATAGAGAGCCAGATTCATATATAGTTTGAATTTTGAATTTGGAGCCAGGATTTTGAATTTTGAATATGGGTAGAAGTTATGGGCAGAGGTTTGAAGTGTGTGTAAACAGTTCTCCTTTTGTATGTGGGTGGAGGTTTGAATTTTCAATGTTGGCCAGACCTTTGAAAGTATAGATGTGGGCCAGACCTTTGAAAATTAAAGTGATTTTATATATTAAGGTCTATGATGCAGTAATGCCATAAAAAAAGCCTTGTTGGACAGCCTCTATGGCTGCCACCTCAGCTTTTCATATGTCACTTGTTTTTCTCCTTTTATAGAAAGTATAGATAGATATAGATTATAAATTTATTAGTGAAAAGTAAAATAAAAATAAGTTTTCCCTAAATTAGAGAAATAAAATAAAGGAATATTAGATTTTAGTAATTCTATCTATTCGCCGTTGGCCGCCAACAGTCTCAACTTTAAAAATAACCACTGGCAGTCCTAACTTTTAATATATTGGCCTCCAATGAACCCTGACTAATAGAACTCTAATGCCGTTAGTCTCCGGTCGCCGGAAAAATGTTTTGTGGCCTGAAAACTCAACATTTTTTGTCCCGAACCTCTTTGTAACCTTATTATGAACCTTTAGGAACCTTTTTCTAGTAAAAACCCCCATTTTAAAGTCGTCGGAAAACTCCTTTTTTGCCGGAAAACTCAACTTTTTGGTCGGAAAACTCATCATTTTCGTCCTCAACCTCTTTGTAACCTTAGATCGGAGGATTAGAAACCTTTTTCTGGACACAAACGGTTTTCCGGCAACCGGAGACTAATGGCGTTAGGGTTCTGTTAGCCAGGGTCAATTGGTTGCCAATATGTTAATAGTTGGGACTCCTAGTGGTTATTTTTGAAGTTAAGAATGTTGGCGGCCAATGGCGAATAGTTGGGATTATTAAAATCCAATATTCCTAAAATAAAACAACGCAACTATTTAAAAAATTACAAGAAGATAGTTATACTAAACCACTAATAATCAACCTCGAAATCATTGGAGTCGGAATTGTGAAGCGCAGCTGGCTGCCAACCAGTATGATTTCTGAATATTTGCCAGAACGAGATGTGCGTAAATATTCTATCATAGAGTGTTTGGTACTCGCGAAGAACCTCGTCAATTGCTTCGGCCTCCGTTCCCCATCCCCGCGATCCATCACGACGGTGAAGAGATGGTTAAATTTGGCAACCTTTATTCTTAAATCCTTCCATTTCGAATAAAGTTGGTCTTGGGAGTGATTGGTTTCACCTAAACGTAAACAAACTGCGTCAAATAATGCATTAGAAAATTATACGGTTCCAAGGAGTATATTCTCGGGCACATCAACCCAAGCAGCAGCCAAGGCTATTTCTTTAACTTCGGACCAACGTCGCCTTGTAATTTTTTTGTGAGAAATAATAGAGAGTGGTTTATTTAAATTGTATATGTGTTGTGTGGTGTGGTCGAAATTGTATATGTGTTTTGTATATATAATAAATAGTTTTTAAATAAACGGTATTGTTACCATTATGCACAAAGCCCCATATGGCTTCCCCCTTTTACGAGCGTTAGGCATACCACAAGAGGGGTTTTAAACCCACCCTTCACGCCCCTTGGGTTGGTGGATAATCCCGGTTAATGGCCACCTCTAGGGGCGTTATCCGGTAACACATGAACTAACATAGATTTGTGGATGTAGGGGAAAGATAAAAGAGATTGTGATGTGATGCTAAGATGGTAATTGAGGATGAAGGAGGCAATAATACATAGTCTCTTGAGGTTGAAGATTTAGTTTCCAAGATGAACAAATATGTAAGTTTAATAGTAAATGTATCATAAAAAATCAAATCAATTGTTGGCTTTATCAAAGTTTTTACAACCAAGTCAGTAACTAAACCAACCATACCAATTTACCGGTCATACATGTAAGAGATGTTAGAAAATTGATAGCTTTGACTTTAACATTAAAATAATGAGTTGCTTGCATATCCAAACGCTCATAGGTGATTAATGATATGTAATGTAAATAGATATAAGAACCATATATCTTAACAATTTAGAATTGATTTAGTAAGCCAATGGTGATGCAATTAATTGATAACAACCCAACAATTATTTCCACAATTAAAAGATCAAATATATAGATGGTGTTCTATTGTCAAACTTACTACTTAAATCCAAGGTGTGGAAGGGGTATGTCTTGGGTTCAAGTCTCAAAGACAACAAGGAATAAAAAGAATATTTGTGGTTCAAAAAAAAAATGAATGTACTTTAAGCTTTTAAGAAAAAACTTCTACTCAATAAAAAACCTTCTTTGGTTGAAGGAACTTTAAACTTTTAGGTTAGGAGCTTGAAACTTTTGGTTGAATGCTCCTACTAGCAGCGTTTAAAAAGAGCTAGAAGCTTTTAGGGAAAAAATGTCTATTTTAACATTTAAATGACTATTATGTTTTTTTTAGGTATGTCCAGTTTGATCATATATACATTTTAGAGTAAACTGTAATTTTACCCCCAAGGGTTTAGGTCAATTAGCACTCTGACCCCCTCTAACGAAATAATTGCAATTTTATCCCCCAACGTTGTTGTTATGTCGCAATATTACTCCCTGCCGTCAAATAAGTTAACAGATCTGTTAACTGGAATGTGAAATGACTATAATGCCCTTTCATATTACCCCCTATGTTTTGTTCTACTCTGTAATATTACCCCCTGGTTCATCCAGAACTCAAACAACCATCTCTCTCCTGTCTCTCTCTCATCGACCACAATAATCACCACCGGGTACCACCACTACCACCGCCATTAACCTCTCAAGATCCAAATCTCACTCTTCCACCTTTTATTACACCTAAATCCTTCATGGGTCTTCAACCTTCACTCCAATTCACATAAATCTCATCTCTTTTTACAACTTTCTACCAAAATCCCATCTGGGATTTGAACATTTATCTTCAACAAAATGGCACCAAGCTCTGTAGTTGTCCCAATAGACAAATCAAGCAACTTTTCTTTAGTAGAAGTTGATAACTCAGAAGCATCAGTGTTTCTTGAAAAATAAAGAACAGCAAGCACCAAACATTTTCATGGCTGCTATTATTAAAAGCTCAAAGAATCCTCTCTTTTGTTCCATGGTTAACAATGGTGTAACACCTTGTAAAATCATACCCAATAAAATAAAGACATGTGTCATGTAAGGCAAACGTGTTATAAACCCGGATCGAGATAAAGATGTATGGTAGGATTCAAAAGTGTCCGCATGTTAATTAAATACCTCTGAGCGACCTAGTTATGAATCCCAAGACCCTAATATAATTTATAAACATCTGAGATGCTAAAATCCGGTTATCCCTGATAATGTACAATTCAAACTTTGCAAAAGATGGGATTCTAGGTACTTACGTCAAAATTCATTTTTAAAGTCTTCTTAGATAGGTCCAAGAAACCTCATGTGCATGGCAACACATGCAAAGACATGCAAAGTCTGTCTTTATGGTTCCCTCCTGCTAACAATGACTGAAGATTCGAGTTTTAAAGGAATGCATGGTCCAGCCTAAAAGTTTGCAAAATTTTTGTCCTCTGATGAACGGATACGGACCGCAAAGAGACCACCTTACGGTCCGTAAGGTGGCGGAGCTGAACAAAGGTAATAAATAAAAAACAGATACGGACCGCAAAGCAAAAGGCTTACGGTCCGCAAGGTTGTAACTGGACATCTCAGATCAAGGTCGGTTACAGACCACAAGGACTTGGATTTACGGTCCGTAAGAAGTGCTTACGGTCCGCAAGGAGTTATGCTTACGGTCCGTAAGACCGTCGCTGGCTGAACAAAATGGACAGTTGCCTGTTCAGTCTGTTGCACCGCCTTACATGAGTGGTTTTCTAATTCAGGGGCTTGACAACTGGTTTTGGCATTATAGGGACACATGGATACATCAGAGTTCAGTCCTAGACTATTGTGGCAAGATCTTATGACTTGTTCTTGAGTATATAAGGAGTTGAAGTTGCAACAAAGGGGACTTGCTCATTCAAACTCACATCAAGGATTTCTCTGGAGCTCCTCTGATCAGCAACAAGTTTCCTTAGGCTACCTAATCATACTTAGGACATTTGTAAGTGTCCTTAACTTCCTAATTTCAGTTTTAATTAGCTTAATGACTATAAGTCAAACCTATCGTAATTAAGGTTTGACTTCGAGATTAATCAATAATTGTCCAGTCAAATCTCGAATTAAAAGTACCTATAAGTTGGTATTTATGTGGGCAATAAACCCTTAAAAGGGTACTCTCTGATTCCCACTCTAACTAGGTCAATTGTCGGGTCAAACTTGATATTAAAAAGTCAACAGAAAGCTTAATATCAAAATTAATGCATAATTAGCAATGTAGAAGCTATGCAACCTGTTTTATCATTAATATAATTTGGTAATTAATGTAATAACATGTCTAAACATGTTCAACCCGACAATTTGCAGTTTAGGCTCGGTTCGGAACCGAAAGTCTCATAGTTTGACTTTTGCTTTGACTTTCGATTCTGACCCATTGTAGCATGTTTTGGAAATGCCTTAGAGCCATATTAGGACCAGGTTTCATATAAGTATAACCCTCTGTGATTATATAACTTGGTTCAATAGTTATCCGATTCACATCGTTAATTGTTTACATGTTGACTATTATGCCCATATGACCTTAAAATGTGATTTTTGAAAATGTGAAAGAATAGAAACTTTCACTACTGATTATTAGACTTGTCCTTAAAATTTGACATCAGTTTGAGGTCTAGATTAGGAGTTATGCTCATTAGCGTAATTAGAAAGCTTTTGTTAATTAAATGGCATAATTGGCATATAGCCTATCTAAACTCGATTTTTAATACTAAAATTTTTCCTACTGATATAAAATAATATTTTGGGATTTTTGAATATTTTGATTTAATTTTAGGCTGAGCATAACATAGAGTTCTAAGCTTGATTCGGTAATTGCCGGTTTTGCCCTTTTGGGCTATAAAATGAGTTTTATAAATTATTTTGATATCAAACCTTTTTCTACTGATCTAATATGTTAAATAAAACATTTTGAGCCTTCTGGAATAATAAAAATATCGGCTTTCCTTTAAAAACCCGGAAATGGCTCCAAATCGCCTTTTTAAGCGTTTTTAACGCATAGTATGTACTAAAACTATTTTAAACATATAAGGTTTGATACCTACTGATATTATAAGTAATTTTTTATATTTTATCAGTGAGCAAAATTTTTAAACTCAAGTTTCCAGTTTTGACCTTTTAGGCTTAAGAGAAATTACCAAAATGCCCTTTCAGTGCATAGTATGGTTAGAAATGATAAATTTCACACATAGGTTATACCCTACTGTTATAACTTATTAAATTAAGTGTTTTTACTGATTACATCAGTCCTGTAACTCAGATTAATATTTAAACTCTTTTATAACCTTTAAAATAACCAAAATACCCCTACGGGGCATAGTTTGAGTTTAAAACCATTTCGGGCATAATAGAAGATATCTTACTGATGTCACAACATATTTAAGGCATATTAACTTAGGAAACCTGTATATGACTCATTTGGTTACCCGTTACGCACTTTTCGCGTTCGGATCGGCTTATGTAACTAGTTTGCATAATTTAGCCAAAACGGGTCAAACCATATCGTTTTCATCTCAAAATCCAGAATGTGTTTAAGTTACCCATATTAAACAAGCATACAAGCTTGTCGGGTCAAAACCACATTCTAAACCGGTCTTCGATTTATCATGCGTTTGAACCGTGTATTCCTTTTGAAAACTAACCGGTCTAAGTCTAAGCTTAATTAAAGACCCGTTAGGATTCTAATAGGTTATTAAAACCTTCGTTCTAGATTAGGAGCCCAGTAAAAGCTACGTACACTTGCTGTATTTGATTTATACTTTGCTCAGGTAAATACTCTTAACTTATTTTCCCTATACGGGCTTAGGATACGATATTATAATAATACCGCTTGGTCGGGTATGTAATCATTTAAATCGGATTGTGATTGATGTATTTACATAACTCGTTTAATATGTATTATTTGGTGTATGGCCTTTGGGGGTTAAATGACCATGTCCCGGATATCCTTGGCATCATTCAAAGAAATGGCCACGACCTAAGCACGGGGTGTAGGCGTACACCTGATAGATGCATTAGGTAAAAACTGTTAATCTACTTAAAGGAAATAATCCTTGTGGGCATTATACCTGTGGCGTGTCAATTAATCTAGACCGGCACTACAAACCGGCCCTAATGGACGACAAATAAGTAAAACTGTATACAAGATTATTTTTAAATAATTGTCCCAAGTTATAAAGATATTTTTGCCGAAGTGCATTCAAATCAGTTTTCAAACTCTTTTGAAAATGAGTCAGTTAAGTTGTATTTACCAGTGTAAACTGACGTATTTTCAAAAAGGCTAAGTGCAGGTACTATACGTAATAAGCTGGCTACTCCAGGCATCAATAATCAAGTCTCCCAAGCTCTAGATGTCAAAGTCTGCTAAACAGTTTTCCTTTTTATTTGATCCGCCTGTGGATCTGTTTCAACTGTTTTGTGATACTTAATATTACAATTTTATTCGGTTGAAATAAATCTATCTTTTGCTTCCGCTGTGCATTTAAAATTTGTGTTGTTTGACTATGATGATATCAACTACGTCACGATACTCCCCACCGGGCCTACCGGTAATACGTGGAAATATCGGGGTGTGACAGGTTGGTATCAGAGCCAACACTGAGTGAATTAAACACTAGCCTTTTGTGTTTAATCTCAGTTACACAGTTGCACATTCCTCGAATTTTTCGAGTCTAGACAAAGAACATAGGACAAATCCTGTTTTTGTTTTATTTTGTCTTTTATATTTTTCCTTGTTATCTGTGTTTTTGTTGACAGGTTTAAATATGCCGCCAAAATTCTTTAGAAGAAAGGGAAAGGCACCTATAGCAGGCCACGACCATGAGGTCGGGCCGTCTCAAAGACGAACCTCACCCGCCAACATGCGTACAAGTCCCCAGGGGGACTGGAGGACACATCTGCAGCCAGCGAGGCGGTCCGTCTCGTTAAGCTCGTCACCGTCTTATCTTCACTCTTTTGGACCCCATTCAGAAAATGAGCCTGAAAACCCACAGCCTTCATTTATCCCTCTCCAGAGGTCCAACTCTCGTCACTCCTTTGATAACCCGTCGCATATCTTCCGTAGCCGGTTCAACCCGGCAAACTACCTCGAAGAACCAGTGGGTGTTAACCCATTGGGACCTGAAGATCACTCTTCTAGAGATCACGCCATGGATATGGATGAGGATACTGACCCTACTGAACCACCGGCCGGTACCCCCACACATCCCATCGAAATTTGTGATGGGTCATCTTTTCATGGATCACCTTACCGTGGTCCAGACAGCTACCAAGCGAGGTTCAATCAGTACGGATGGTATTTTACACCCTCTCACCATTCATCGCCTTATCAGCAGCAGCAGTAGTATCCTTCCGAGGATTCACGTTTCGTGGCAGTTACCCCGCCACCACCACCACCTCAGCAACAGCCTCCTGAGCCACCAAGACGAAGGAGATCGAACGCACGGATGTCCGTGCGAGGGGGAGGAGTGCGTATCAGCACCCCTAAACCATCGAGTGGCAGCCACTACCCGCCACTCCAAGAAGACCAACAGATGGAGGGACCTTCAAACCCCATCCCGGAAATGAACTCTGCACCTGTTGTGCCACCACCATTGGGCTTTGATAACCCAATTCCCACGTACGCTGGCTCAGCATCGTATAATCCCTTTAAGCAGCCGGCTCACACCAGCTTCAATTATGCTGAGGTCGACCCATACTTAGCAGCGTGGAACTACAACGCTCTCAACCCCGAAGGACCCTACGAAACTCCTTGGGGAGTTGGATACCCAGCTTATGGATACCAACAACAGCCGCCTCTTTGACCTCCACATCAGCCGTAGCCACAGCCGCATATACCAAGGTTTTCCCCGCCAGAACGGGAGGAAATTCTCTAAAGGTTGGATCAGGTTGAGCGGGAAGTTCACAGAGATCGCAGGGAACGACAAGGCTTGTTTAAGGGATTGACGAGTTTAATAAAAGGAAAGAGCAAGAAGGACCATTGAATCCTTTAAATTGATTGGTTGTATTTCCTTATTTTTCAATTCAGCCCCTGCGTGGGCATGCCTTTTTGTTTAACCCCTGCGCGGGTATGTCTTTTTTGTATTATGCCCCTACGTGGGCATGTTTTTCTGTTGACCCCTGCATGGGTATGTTTGTTGTTTAAGCCCCTGCGTAGGCATGTTATTTCAGTAGAAGTCCCGTTTAGGGCAAAATTATACTTACTAAAATTTTTGGGAATGGTTAATTTAAATTTTCATTTTTATTAATTATGTGCATAAACATAAAATGTGAAATAAATAAAATAACATTCCCACTAAAAGATCTACCATTATAATAAAATGGCAAAATCTAAAAAGAACAAGACCTAGCCATATGTCACCTTAAGACAGGGCCAAGATGGTAGTTCCTCAATTAGATTCAGATCCTTATTAACCTCTCAATCTAGGGTTGTTCTGCGTTAAATATTAAAAGAATCTTAAAGGTAAAACCTAGCCTAATTGTCGTTGCAGACACGGCCAAGATGGTAAAACCTATTTCAAAGGATTCAAAACCTTGTTAACATCTGAAAGCATATTAACATGCTTGACAAATGTGATTCGATAAAATCACATAAGTCATTCTTAAACTGGGTTATTCTAAATTCCCTTATTTATATAATCATCCCTTAAGGATGAAGTGCCCACGGGCTATAATTAACGTCCTCTGGGACTAAAGACAGTGGTAGCCTACAACTCCCTGTCAAGAAAAGGTAGCGAACTTTGATTCAAACCTTAATACCTCGATTCTGTAAAATCCTGGTTTATAAACTAAATTTGTCTACGTAACTAGGCCTTTTGTGCTATTACTAACTTATATATTAGGATTATGATAAAGATCCTGAATAATTATATATTTAACAAATTAACTAAAATGGCTATTAAAAACCATGGTTAATAAATTGTCAAAAAACAATAAAACTGTATAAGCTTCTATATAAACCTTGCCCTTATTTGATTTTATGTAGCAATTAAAGCTACAAGGCTAGGTCAGAAGAGGTAAATAGTCATCTAGTGGAAAACCATGAAAATACTAAGATACATGTGACTGGTGCGGAGCTGCAAGCATTAGTAGATAATGCTGTTATAAAAGCTATAGAACGGCAGTATAATGAATCTAGCGGGACTCAAAGTAGGACCCTATCCACGCTGCACTCCAAGCCTAAGACTCATTCGGAGGCTCATAGCAAGCCACCCTCTAAGAAAGATGAGCAGAAAGATGATGATCGACATTCATCTAATCAAAACAGTGTTCCATCTAAAAGGATAGTGTTTGATGATAAACCACGTACCAAGTCTTGTACCTATAAGTACTTTGTTTCCTGCAAACCCCGGGATTTCACTGGGGAGAAAGGGGCAATTGATTGTATGACCTGGTTGGATGATAAGGACACAGTAGTTGACATCAGCGGTTGTGCTGAAAGGGATGTAGTGAAGTATGTATCCCAATCCTTCAAGGCAGAGGCACTGGCATGGTGGAAGTCTCTCATTCAAGCTGATGGAAAGATCCCGTACTACAATTTGTCATGGGATCAGTTCGTTGCTCTCATTAAGGAGAATTATTGCCCGCAGCATGAGGTTGAAAGAATTGAATCAGATTTCTTATCGTTGGTGATGAAGAATTTAGATTGTCAAGCTTACCTCACCAGTTTTAATACCCTGTCTAGGCTGGTTCCGTACCTCGTAACCCCGGAACCCAAAAGGATTGCTCGCTTCATTGGGGGTTTAGCCCCAGAAATCAAAGCCAGTGTTAAGGCATCCAGACCTGCTACTTTCAGATCAGCAGCTGATCTATCTTTGTCTCTTACCTTGGACGCGGTCAGGCTAAGATCGCTGAGAAATTCAGAAGAAGGCAAGAGAAAGTGTGAGGATGATAACTCACGAAGATCTGAGAAGAAGCACAAAGGTAGCACTGACTTCAGGAAGAAGTCTGGATCCAACAAGGGTAGCCAACAAGCTGAGGAAAAGCCAAAGTGCAAGACTTGCCAAAAACGCCACTTTGGAAAGTGCAGACTTGAGTCCAAGTCTAAGTCAGGATCACCTACATGTGGGTTATGCAAGTCTAAAGAGCACAAGACTGTCGACTGCATGAAGATTAAAGATGCCACATGCTACAACTGCAAGGAGAAAGGGCACATTAAAACCAATTTCCCTAAATACGCCAAGAAGCCGGAAGAGGTCAAGAAGACCAATGCAAGGGTCTTCAGAATGGATGCAAAGGAAGTTGTTTTGGACGACAATGTGATCACAGGTACCTTCCTCATAAATGATGTCTATGCAAGGGCATTATTTGATTCAGGAGCTGATAAATCATTTGTAGATAATAAGTTTTGTAAATTACCGAATTTACCTGTTAAAACCCTAAGTGTGAAATATGAGGTGGAATTAGCTGATGGTACCTTAGAAACCGCATCAACCGTGTTAGATGGATGTGTTATATCCATTAGGAACCACTCATTTCCATTGTCTTTACTTCCTTTGAAGCTAGCCGGTTTTGACATAGTAATAGGCATGGATTGGTTATCTCGTAACCAAGCCCAGATAGTGTGCAATAAGAAGCAAGTGGTGATCAAGACTCCGTCTGGTGAGCCAATTACCATTCAGGGAGACACCCAGTATGGACTGCCTGAGCAAGTGTGTATGCTCAAGGCATCTAGATGCTTGAAGAAGGGTTGTGTCATTTACATGGCACAAGTGACTATTGATGAGCAAAAACCCAAGATTGAAGATATTCCAGTCATTTCTGAGTACCCTAAATTTTTCCCAGAAGAACTACCTGGTCTACCACCTGATAGGCAAGTAGAATTCAGAATTGACATCATCCCTGGAGCAGCACCTGTTGCCTTATAGGTTGGCACCAACAGAGATGAAAGAATTAAGGACACAACTAGATGAATTGCTAGCCAAAGGTTTCATTAGACCTAGTTCGTCTCCTTGGGGAGCGCCAATCCTATTTGTCAAGAAGAAGGATGGATCGATGCGTCTGTGCATCGATTACCGTGAGCTTAATAAGGTCACTATCAAGAATAGGTATCCTTTGCCCAGGATCGACGATCTGTTCGATCAATTACAAGTGGCAAGCTACTTCTCTAAGATCGATTTGAGATCAGGCTATCATCAATTGAAGGTTAAGGATGAAGATGTACATAAGACCGCATTTAGGACTCGTTATGGTCATTACGAGTTCCTAGTGATGCCTTTTGGGCTCACTAATGCACCTGCCGCATTCATGGATCTCATGAATCGCGTCTGCAAGCCTTACTTGGATAAATTTGTCATCGTTTTCATTGACGACATTCTCATTTACTCGAAAAGCCAAGCTGACCAAGAGAAACATCTCCGTTGCATTCTTAAGCTACTTCAACAAGAAAAGCTCTATGCAAAATTTTCAAAGTGTGAATTTTGGCTTCGAGAAGTCCAATTCCTTGGACATGTTGTTAGTGAGCGTGGTATCCAAGTGGATCCCGCTAAGATTGAAGCTATTATGAACTGGAAAGAGCCCAAGACGCCTACGGAGATTCGCAACTTTCTAGGGTTAGCAAGATATTATAGGCGATTTATTGAAAACTTCTCAAGGATTGCTGCGCCCCTAACTTCGTTGACACGTAAGAATATTAAGTTTGACTGGGGCCCTAAGCAGCAGGAATCCTTTGACGTCCTTAAGCAAAAGTTAAGCAATGCACCTGTGTTAATATTGCCAGATGGAATTGATGAATTAGTGGTATATTGTGATGCATCACACACCGGTATGGGATGTGTGCTGATGTAGAAAGGCAAAGTTATTGCCTATGCTTCACGCCAGTAAAAGGTGCACGAGAAGAATTACACCACCCATGACTTGGAGTTGGGTGCCGTTGTATTTGCACTAAAACTATGGAGACACTACTTGTATGGAACCAAGTGTGTGATTTATTCGGATCACAAAAGCCTTCAACATCTGTTCAATCAGAAGGATTTGAACATGAGGCAACGGCGTTGGATGGAAACCTTGAACGATTATGACTGTGAGATAAGATACCATCCTGGCAAGGCAAATGTGGTTGCCGATGCCTTGAGTAGAAAGGAAAAAGTGAAGCCTATAAGAATCAATGCCAAGAGCATTGAGATAAAGAATAGTTTGAATGAAAAGTTGTTAGCTGTGCAGAAGGAAGCTGTGCTAGAAGCTAACTATCCTGATGAGAAGCTAGGAGTAACTGAAGAACAGTTATCCTATGGCAAGGACGGAATCCTGAGATTAAATGGACGAATTTGGGTCCCAGTTTATGGAGGACTTCGGGATGTTATCCTCCAGGAAGCCCACAGTTCCAAGTACTCCGTTCATCCTAGAGCTGATAAGATGTATCAGGATCTAAAGGAAAACTATTGGTGGATAGGCTTGAAAAAGTCTATAGCTGCCTATGTAGCTAAATGTTTGACGTGTGCGCAAGTCAAAGCTGAACACCAAAAGCCGTCAGGTTTGCTACAACAACCTGAACTTCCCACATGGAAGTGGGAGATGGTGACAATGGATTTCATCACTAAGTTGCCAAAGACAAGGAAAGGAAATGATATTATATGGGTGATAGTAGATAGACTGACTAAGTCAGCACATTTCCTACCCATTAAGGAGACTTATAGCTCCGACATGTTAGCCCAATTGTACATAGATAAGATTTTATCTCTGCATGGTGTACCAGTGTCAATTATCTCTGACAGAGATACCTGATACACATCACATTTTTGGAAAAGTTTCCAACAGTCTTTGGGCACGCGCTTAAATTTTAGTACGGCTTACCATCCTCAGACGGACGGACAGAGTGATCGTACAATCCAAACTTTGGAAGACATGCTTCGTGCATGTGTGATTGATTTAGGTGGTAGTTGGGATAACCACCTGCCATTGATCGAGTTCTCCTATAACAATAGCTATCATACAAGCATTAAGGCTGTGCCTTTTGAGGCATTATATGGTAGGAAATGCAGAACGCCTATTTGTTGGGCAGAAGTAGGGGAAACTCAATTATCAGGATCTGACATAGTCTTTGAAACAATGGACAAGATTGTCCAGATTCGCGACCGCCTGAAAGCTGCCAGGGATAGGCAGAAAAGTTATGCTAATAAAAGGCGAAAACCTCTAAAGTTTGAGGTTGGTGATAAAGTTTTGCTTAAGGTATCACCCTGGAAGGGGGTGATGCGATTTGGTAAGAAAGGTAAGTTAAGCCCGAGGTATATAGGACCATTCGAGATTATCGAATGTGTTGGGTCAGTGGCGTATAAGTTGAACTTGCCTGAAGAGCTCAGTGGTATTCACAATGTATTCCACATCTGCAATCTAAAGAAATGTCTAGCTGATGAATCGCTAGTCATACCACATACAGATGTGCACATAAATGAGAGTTTGAAATTTGTGGAAAAACCTTTGTCAATTGAAGATCGACGGGTTAAGAAGCTTCGGAGGAAGCATGTGCCTATCGTAAAGGTTAAATGGGATGCCCGCAGAGGTCCCGAGTATACATGGGAGGTAGAGTCTACCATGAAAGAAAAATACCCTCATTTGTTCCAGTAAATCTCGAAGTCGAGAATTCTTTTAAGGGGGTGAGGATGTAACACCTCGTAAAATCATACCCAATAAAATAAAGACACGTGTCATGTAAGGCAAATGTGTTATAAACCCGGATCGAGATAAAGATGTATGGTAGGATTCAAAAGTGTCGGCATGTTAATTAAATACCTCTGAGCGACCTAGTTATGAATCCCAAGACCCTAATATAATTTATAAACATCTGAGATGCTAAAATCCGGTTATCCCTGATAATGTACAATTCAAACTTTACAAAAGATGGGATTCTAGGTACTTACGACAAAATTCATTTTTAAAGTCTTCTTAGATAGGTCCAAGAAACCTCATGTGCATGGCAACACATGCAAAGACATGCAAAGTCTGTCTTTATGGTCCCCTCCTGCTAACAATAACTGAAGATTCGAGTTTTAAAGGAATGCATGGTCCAGCCTAAAAGTTTGCAAAATTTTTGTCCTCTGATGAACGGATACGGACCGCAAAGAGACCACCTTACGGTCCGTAAGGTGGCGGAGCTGACCAAAGGTAATAAATAAAAAACGGATACGGACCACAAAGCAAAAGGCTTACGGTCCGCAAGGTTGTAACTGGACATCTCAGATCAAGGTCGGTTACGGACCGCAAGGACTTGGATTTACGGTCCGTAAGAAGTGCTTACGGTCCGTAAGGAGTTATGCTTACAGTCCGTAAGACCGTCGCTGGCAGCAGAAAATGGACAGTTGCCTGTTCAGCCTGTTGCACCGCCTTACATGAGTGGTTTTCGAATTCAGGAGCTTGGCAACTGGTTTTGGCATTATAGGGACACATGGATACATCAGAGTTCAGTCCTAGACTATTGTGGCAAGATCTTATGACTTGTTCTTGAGTATATAAGGAGTTGAAGTTGCAAAAAAGGGGACTTGCTCATTCAAACTCACTTCAAGGATTTCTCTGGAGCTCCTCTGATCAGCAACAAGTTTCCTTAGGCTACCTAATCATACTTAGAACATTTGTAAGTGTCCTTAACTTCCTGATTTCAGTTTTAATTAGCTTAATGACTATAAGTCAAACCTATCGTAATTAAGGTTTGACTTCGAGATTAATCAATAATTGTCCAGTAAAATCTCAAATTAAAAGTACCTATAAGTTGGTATTTATGTGGGCAATAAACCCTTAAAAGGGTACTCTCTGATTCCCACTCTAACTAGGTCAATTGTCGGGTCAAACTTAATATTAAAAAGTCAACAGAAAGCTTAATATCAAAATTAATGCATAATTAGCAATGTAGAAGCTATGAAACATGTTTTATCATTAATATAATTTGGTAATTAATGTAAGAACATGTCTAAACATGTTTTACCCGACAATTATCAGTTTACGCTCGGTTCGGAACCGAAAGTCGCATAGTTTGATTGTTGCTTTGACTTTCAATTCTGACCCATTGTAGCATGTTTTGGAAATGCCTTAGAGCCATATTAGGACCAGGTTTCATATAATTATAACCCTCTGTGATTATACAACTTGGTTCAATAGTTATCCGATTCACATGCATGTTCCCGTTAATTGTTTACATGTTGACTATTATGCCCATATGACCTTAAAATGTGATTTTTGAAAATGTAAAAGAATAGAAACTTTCACTACTGATTATTAGACTTGTCCCTAAAATTTGACATCAGTTTGAGGTCTAGATTAGGAGTTATGCTCATTAGCGTAATTAGAAAGCTTTTGTTAATTAAATGGCATAATTGGCATATAGCCTATCTAAACTCGATTTTTAATACTAAAATTTTTACCTACTGATATAAAATAATATTTTGGGATTTTTGAAGATTTTGATTTAATTTAGGCTGAGCATAACATAGAGTTCTAAGCTTGATTCGGTAATTGCCGGTTTTGCCCTATTGGGCTATAAAATGAGTTTTATAAATTATTTTGATATCAAATCTTTTTCTACTGATCTAATATGTTAAATAAAACATTTTGAGACTTCTGGAATAATAAAAATATCGGCTTTCCTTTAAAAACCCGGAAATGGCTACAAATCGCCTTTTGAAGCGTTTTTAACGCATAGTATGTACTAAAACTATTTTAAACATATAAGGTTTGATACCTACTGATATTTTCAGTAAATTTTTATATTTTAACAATGAGCAAAAGTTTTAAACTCAGGTTTCCAGTTTTGACCTTTTAGGCTTAAGAGAAATTACCAAAATGCCCTTTCGGTGCATAGTATGGTTAGAAATGATAAATTTCACACACAGGTTATACCCTACTGTTATAACTTATTAAAGTAAGTGTTTTTACTGATTACATCAGACCTGTAACTCAGATTAATATTTAAACTCTTTTATAACCTTTAAAATGACCAAAATACCCCTACGGGGCATAGTTTGAGTTTAAAACCATTTTGGGCATAATAGAAGATATCTTACTGATGTCACAACATATTTAAGGCATATTAACTTAGGAAACCTGTATATGACTCATTTGGTTACCCGTTACGCACTTTTCGCGTTCGGGTCGGCTTATGTAACTAGTTTGCATAATTTCGCCAAAACGGGTCAAACCATATTGTTTTCATCTCAAAATCCAGAATGTGTTTAAGTTACCCATATTAAAAAAGCATACAAGCTTGTCGGGTCAAAACCACATTCTAAACCGGTCTTCGCTTTATCATGCGTTTGAACCGTGTATTCCTTTTGAAAACTAACCGGTCTAAGTCTAAGCTTAATTAAAGACCCGTTAGGATTCTAATAGGTTATTAAAACCTTCATTCTGGATTAGGAGCCCAGCAAAAGCTACGTGCACTTGCTGTATTTGATTTATACTTTGCTCAGGTAAATACTCTTAACTTATTTTCCCTATACGGGCTTGGGATACGGTATTATAATAATACCGTTTGGTCGGGTATGTAATCATTTAAATCGTATTGTGATTGATGTATTTACATAACTCGTTTAATATGTATTATTTGGTGTATGGCCTTTGGGGGTTAAATGACCATGTCCCGGATATCCTTGGCATCATTCAAAGAAATGGCCACGACCTAAGCACGGGATGTAGGCGTACACCTGACAGATGCATTATGTAAAAACTGGTAATCCACTTAAAGGAAATAATCCTTGTGGGCATTATACCTGTGGCGTGTCAATTAATCTAGACCAGCCCTACAAACCGGCCCTAATGGACGACAAATAAATAAAACTGTATACAAGATTATTTTTAAATAATTGTCCCAAGTTATAAAGATATTTTTGCCGAAGTGCATTCAAATCAATTTTCAAACTCTTTTCAAAATGAGTCAGTTAAGTTGTATTTACCAGTGTAAACTGACGTATTTTCAAAAAAAGGTTAAGTGCAGGTACTATACGTAATAGGCTGGCTACTCCAGGCATCAATAATCAAGTCTCGCAAGCTCTAGATGTCAAAGTCTGCTGAACAGTTTTCCTTTTTATTTGATCCGCCTGTGGATCTGTTTCAACTGTTTTGTGATACTTAATATTACAATTTTATTCGGTTGAAATAAATCTATCTTTTGCTTCCGCTGTGCATTTAAAATTTGTGTTGTTTGACTATGATGATATCAACTACGTCACGATACTCCCCATCGGGCCCACCGGTAATATGTGGAAATATGATGTTCTAAAACTTTTGTGTCAGTTAAAAAAAAGATTGCTTTATCAGATTCAACCAAAGATGAAGTCAAGTACAAAGAGAGGGTTATGTACAGATTTGTAAAAGCATTTCTTGCTATTTCTGTTCTTGCTTTGGGTGTAGAAATCTTTGCTTATTTTCAGAAATGGGATTTGAATTTTATAACAAGGAATTTTTGGGATGTGCAGGCTTTGCTTTAATAAACTCACGTTTTCATCCAATCTTAGTTGATTTTTGGCTATAAACATCCCATCACCATCGTCGCCGTCGTGCTCCGACGCGACTCGCCGCCACTGCGACTCTGGTTTGTCGTCGTCGGTCGTCATCACCAGCTCACTCTTTCTTTCTCTCGGTGTCGTTTCTCCGTCTGGTCGCCGCCGCCGCCACCGTGGTGGCGGCGTTGTTGCTGCTGTTGTTCTCTATTGCCACTGAGAGTCTCACCGGAGACGAAACCGGGTGGGAGTGGTGTAAGGGGGAGCAGGAGGTGTTGTGGGTGGGTGATTGAGTAGTGGAGTAAGGAGACCATTGGGGATTATGGGTGGGTTGAAGAAGGTGTTGCATAGAGAAAGATTCAAGATTGTGAGTGTGTTTGTGTGTGTGTGTGTGTGTGTTTGTTTGTGGGTGTGTTATCTTGAGATTTCTGTGGACGTGATGATGATTTGAGATTTCATTTTATGAAAACCCTAATATGAAGGAGAAGAAGATGCAGTGTCTTATAAATAATAATAATAATAATAATAATAATGGTTTGTTGGAAATTACCTTTTTACCCTTTGACCTTTACATACTTACGTTGATTGTTAACCATAATTGACGCCAGGGGGTAATATTGCGACATAACAACAACGTTGGGGGTAAAATTGCAATTATTTCGTTAGAGGGGGTCAGAGTGCCAATTGGCCTAAACCCCAAGGGGTAAAATTGCATTTTACTCTACATTTTATTAAAAAAATCAGCTACTCTGCCGAACACCTAAATATATTCAAAAAGCTACAGCTACCCGTCACCAACTATTTTTACCAAACATACCCCAAGTATAAACTCGAATTTAAATCTTTACTTTTATTTTACCAACAAAGATATCATTAACCACCAAACTTACAATATTTACGGCATAGATATCTTTTTTTTTTTTAAGAAACTCTCAAATTGTTATTATTACTATATATCAAATTGTTGTAGTTCTTACATACAGAATAAGAACTGACCAAAACCTATTTACACCAGTGTCATAATTCTTTTTGTTGGAGATGAGTCGGAAGGCTTCATACACATTTGCAAATGTATAACTTGAAAAACATTATTCTATTAAATGGTGTATAATGAGTTTAAAGGTTGGCTCGCCAAATAATATTTACCGACCGGCACAGTCCTCGTGGTTTAATGGGTGTCTAAGCGGTGATGTTGTGGTCATAAACTTGTGTGTTTTTTATGCTTTATGTACATTATTAAATTGCCTTCTAATTTTGTAAACATAAAGTTTTATGTACAACTATTTAAAAACTCCTTTTAAGTTGAAATATTAAATACATTTCAAGTGAAATTACATTAAAATGCTAAATTGGTTTATCTTTCCTTTTCAATGGCGTTCTTTTTCTTTTTCTTTTTCTTTTTATCAAATATTAGCAAAGTCTCATTATAATGCGTGAGTCTACAAAAAGACATTTATTATTTAAATCGTTTTATTTTTTTTACATAAAATTTTTGAAAGCACTTGCGGTAACACGTGGGTTTACACAGAAGTTTGCTATTTTTTAATATAAACTTTTGAAAATATATTTTTTTCGTGGTTTAATACGACGTAACACGTGGGTTTTTTAATATAAACTTTTGAAAAAATATTTTTTTTTTGTGGTTTAATACGACGTAACACGTGGGTTATGTTTAGCCCTTTTCATATAAAGTTTCGCACAGTTTGTTGTAGTGCGCCGCGAAGCTCGCAA
This sequence comes from Helianthus tuberosus, assembly GCA_030545235.1. NCBI lineage: Eukaryota > Viridiplantae > Streptophyta > Magnoliopsida > Asterales > Asteraceae > Helianthus > Helianthus tuberosus. The sequence continues at coordinate 154,799,470 of CM060396.1, read as the reverse complement.
TTGTAACTGCTAGTTATATGTATAAAAATAGAAGTTGGTGTTTTGTTCTTTAAGAGAAAAGCTAAAAGACAAAAGACATATATCCGTAAATCAAAGATCATTTTGTTCGAAGATTTAGATTATCATTTTGGAAAAATTATGTACACATAGTATATAGATTTTCTTTTATTATTTAACTTCTAATTTTAATTTTATTTCTTTATATTTATCCATATAACTAATTTCAGTATTGGTACGACATTTTGTAAAATTACGAGTAAGCCATTGCCAATATATTTTGTTTTTTGGTATAATATTTTTTTAAAATTACGAGTACGCCATTGTAAAAGTACGTAAAAGAACATATTATTAAAGTTGCCTCACATTGAGCTTATTTTTGTATATATTGATGTCGTTTACCATTTTCTTTATCCTAAAAATTTATTGTAATGCTTTATAGAATTCCGAAAATATATGATTGCAACATGTTTATTTTTATTTACGTTGTGCTAAAGCTTTTTTCTCGAAGTTCCCAATAATATCGTTGAAAACATAGTTGTATTCAAATTAGAGTGTTTTAAGTGTATCGTAAGCTATAGTGAGATTCAGTACCGTGCTAGGGCCATGACAAACCCGCACAAATTTCAACCAAACATCGGTATTGATATATGTGTAATGGGAACAGGTATGTGTATTTGTTTTTGTATTTTTCAATCGTTGTAAAACACTTCAATGTAATTGGAACCAATATTGGTATCATTAAATACTGTAACGAACCGATACTGAATTTATGCCGCAACACGCGAAGCAATTTCACTACTTAAGACTTTTAAAGATACCTTAGCCATTATTCCTTTATATCAAACTAGTTTAAAATCCCGTGTATTACACAGGCTGTATAAAGAAAATACTTCTTATAAAGAAAATACATCTTATAAATCTATTAATTTAATAATTAATAAATCACACATAAATGTAGATACTACTATACAGACAATCGGTTCCCGTGTCACGATTATTAACCTATTTTAGCACCCCATACTCTTTAACACGCCATTGCTTCTCATTAACAAATAAATACGAAAATCACAGGTCGTTTTATATAATATATTTTACTTTATATAATACTAGGTTATCACCCGTGAATACTCACGGGTTGGAAATCTTTTTATGTAACAAAAATAAATATACATATATTAAGAAATGAACATTGAATGATGAATAATGAAGATTAATCAATAATATAAAAAAATACTTTGAAGTTCTAAAATAATTCAAAATGTTAACCTACAAATTCCCAAAGATCTCTTTGTAAACTACATTCGTCGTTTTATTTGTCGGCCTCCCATCCTTATCAAATAATAAAAGCTTGACGCCATCTTTAGTCTTCACTCTCGACAACGCAACATACAATTGGCCATGTGAAAATACAGGGTCTCTCAAGTAAAGACCGACTCTTGACAGAGATTGTCCTTGACTTTTGTTAATAGTCATCGCAAAGCATACGGTTATTGGAAACTGCCTCCGTTGAAACTTGAAGGGTATTTTCTTGTCAGACAGTATCATGTTAATTCTTGGAATGTAAGTTCTTAAACCAACATTACCTCCCGATAATATCTCAGCCTCGATAACACGTTTACCAAGACGTGTAATTTGAAGACGCGTACAATTACATAAATCGTTTTGCTGATCAATATTCCTCAAAAGCATCACTGGAACACCCAACTTTAATACCAATCTATGATTTGGTAATCCTGAAACCTTCACACTGTTTAAAACCTCAGGATTATATAAATCTTGGTGTAATGGATCATTGATTTCCTCAGTCGGGCATATACTATCCGAGCTAAGATACTCTACTTCTTCACCGGGAAACAATGCAAGCAAACGATCATTGATACCATGAACAACTTCATTCTTAGGCGCGAGTATGGCTCTCTCAGAAAAGTAATCTCGATCTTTAAAACGGTCAAGAACTGAAGGATATACAAAGTCGATCAAACTTTGAATTGGATCAGTTGAATCAGTTATTAAAAGATCATTTGGTATTTCTATAGTTGCCTCGCCATCGTTACCATCACCAACATTGCCTTCGCCAACTTCAAGAAGCCATTTAGCAAACTCGTGTATCTCCTGTATGTTTGAGCTACTGGCTCCAACAGATAAACGCATGTTCCTTGTCAATTTTAACACCTTGCAACTCGACCAAATGTAGGATGAACATAAAGCGGCGTGTACGATGTCTTGCCTGCTTCCATTTTGAACAACCGGTAGGATTTGTCTAAAGTCACCACCAAAGACAATAGCCTTTCCACCAAATGGAATTTCAGAATTTCGTGAATCACCAACACTCAAAACATCCTTCAATGTACGGTCAAGAGCCTCGAAAGCATGTTTGTGTACCATTGGCGCTTCATCCCAAATAATCAACTTGGCTTCGTTTAGAAGATTAGCGATTTCAGTATTAGGTTTAATATGGCAAACTGAATCTTCATTAAGATTAATTGGAATATGAAATCGTGAATGAGCCGTACGACCTCGTGACAACAACAACGACGCAATACCACTTGAAGCAACATTAATAACAATCTGTCCATTGCATCTAATGCAAGCAGCTAATGTTTTCCACAAAAAGGTCTTACCTGTACCACCGTAACCGTACACAAAAAAAACACCACCATTCCCACTTCGAACAGCATCCATAATCTCGTTAAACACTGCTCTTTGATCATCATTTAAAGAGCTGTGAAGATTATTGAACTCAGCACTAAGTTGATCAGTGTCCCAAGAAAGCTCCTTGTTTATTAGACGGTTGCTCTCGTGTATTACAGACTCATCATCAGGAACAGGCATTGGTGAGAATCTGCGCAAACTTGAACCATTACGAAGAAGATATTTTTCAATTTTAGACAACGTTATATTCTTTATACGTTCGTCTTAAACAACCAATCCTACAAACAAAATAAAATATATTTAATATAACGTAAAACTTTGTTAATATAAGTATAAATCATTAACGATGAAATAAATTTTATGTCACAAAAAATATTAGCAGATTAATAAGTACCTCTAATGTCAGTATCCTTCCGCATATTGTATAAAATGTCTTCGGACAAAAACTCCCACATCTTATCCCAAACAACTTCAGGTCTTGATAGCGTATTAGACAATAGTAGTGTACCAAATAAACAACGCATATAATTACCATTTCCTGTGAAACTGGCTTCTTTAATACACTCAATATATTCATTGTCATCGTCTAACAGCCCACGTGCATAACACGCATCTCTAAAGGTAGGATACACAACACCATCATAGGTTCGGATTTCTTCAAAGGATCGTGGTCCTCTAACCTTAGTTAGAAGAATTCTTAGGAAATAAGCCTCACCAAGAGAAGGAGACACAGAATAAATTCTCCCAACCGAAACATGAGTTTTACGCGGCTGCCAACACCGATCCTTTAACTTCCAGACATATTTTCCTGGAAACTCAACATAAGTAAGTTCCCTTGCTTCAGGTTCAGAATCGTTGTTGTTCATGTTCATCCATCCTAGAAAAATTGAGGAATTTACTTGAGGTTTGTTTAGGACATCTTCGATATCATCTTCACCACTGAATACAACATTTTGTTGGTCTGGAAGATGAAAAGGTAATCTCATAACAGACGGATACCTATAATGAACCTCATTGGCAAATATTCTCCATCTTGCTTCGCATGCGGAAACATATCTAGCATCATAATATTCTTTAATTTCATCTTTGGGGATCTCCTCTTCAGTTCCTTTATCTGAATCAACAACAGCAACAATCGCTCTGTCTGGTCCTTTATTAATGTATTTAAACAAATACTTAATTGAACCAGCCTGATTGCACCACTCGACATTGATGTGCGCCTGATATCTTTTAAGAAGCTTTTTGTTGTATGGAACGACGCTCCTGTTGTCCAATGTAACACCTTTCTTCACAACTGTGTGACCCGAATCTCTTCTTCTATAAACGGGAAATCCATCTGAATCAATGGAAGTAGCTTCCATAAACCTCTTTGGAAAATTTTTAGAACAACGGTTGCCTACCATGCATGGACATTTCAAATTAGCGTGTCCACAAGGACCATGAATCATAAAGTCACTCACAAGAGAATACAATTCAGGATCTTCGTTCTTATCAGGAATCTCAGCTGAGATAAAGGGATCGATGTGTTCAACAGTAGGAAGCTTATGATCAGCTTTCATAAATAAGCATATATGCGCATGTGGCAAACCACGTTTTTGAAACTCGACAGTATAAACAACTACAGAAAAAAAAACGATTAGCACAAAGTACTAACAAAAAATGTATGTATGGCTTTAGAAGATGTATAAAGTGAAATTGGGTGTAAATAAATACTAATCACGTACCTGCATTAATATCACCAAAAATCTTTTTTTTCCTTCATGTCTTTTATTAATGCATCAAGTTTCATCTTAAACAATCGACAAAGAATGTCAGGTCTGTCTTCTGGCTTAATTGATGAGTCACCAATAAACCTTACCATTTCGGGCCATTTCGGATTACATGTGATTGTTATAAAGAAATCGGGATACCCATACGCCCTACATAAAGCCATAGCATCCAGGTAGTTTTGCATCATATAGCGAGATCCACCGGTAAACGATGCCGGTAATATAACAGGTTTCCTGTATGAGACAAATCACTCTGGCCACCTTCTTGAACATTTTTAAGACTGTTAAACGATTCACGTCTTAATTTTGTTTGCTGAAACCGTATGTAGTTTAGCCGCTCACTTTCGATCATTGTGTATGCGTCGACTAAAAACTGCTGAAACAACCTCCTGGCATTAAGGATTAAAGAGAACTTGTTGTCCCTATCCTGAATCCTATAAGCAAAAAACTCTCTCATTGTACAATTTGGCTGTGTCTTCTTTGTGTTAGGACCAAAATCCCTATGCGGAATGTTAATCCTATAGCCATCGTCACCATACGGAAAAATAATTGGATACTGTAGAGCAAGGTAGGAAGGATGTAGCTCGCTAATACGTTTAAGAACTCCGGACTGCTCTTCAACAATAATATCACGATGATCTATCGTCTTATCCATATCGCCGACAATTAAAGCAGCAATTTCAGAAGACGTAGGTAAGTTGTAAGTCCTACCGTCCCGATCTCTCTGTGAAATTAACCGAAGCTTAAGAGAAACGTTAGGATTCTCATGAATATGGTTTCGTACCATCCTATAAGTTTTTACCAACATATGATGAGAATCTAACATGTCGGTAAGATACTTTATAAATTTAACGTCAAGTGCCCTTTCTTTTGACGATGACTGAGTTGTCGAATCCCTGGTCGAAAATTAAACGTTTTTAAATAAGAATTTGATAGACTGAAATATAAAAAAACTACATTATGAAGTAATATAATATTAATATATGTAATAAAAAAGAATTCATACCCAAATAACGTTGTTCTATTCGAAAGTTCATTCTCGGTATCGTAGATATAAAGCTGTGAAAATTTTGGTTTGTTTCCGGGTTTAGGAAGAAGGCTGCCCAGACTATGTGCATTCTGACCGCTGATTCTATAAACAAATGGAGCATTACCTTTGTTTATTTTAGTATCTACTTTTCCTCCCATGGATGTAAAGGAAAACATAGAATTGTAACGTCTTATGTTCTTCATGAAAAATTTGCTTTCTGAATCTGAACATAGAAAAAGCATCTGATAAGCTGGATCAGAATCTTTATAATCAGGTAGGTCAACTTTACCATAACCACAACATAAACCATATGTTTGTTGTTCAAGTGTAATCCGACCCTTTTCCACCTTCGGTTGGCCATAACTTTCCATAACATATTCCACAAGTGAGAGATTGATCACCATGGTCAAGGTAATCTGATCAGTTAAACACTAAGTCAACACTTAAGTAGTTAAAATAAAATATCAAACTATAATGAGTAATATTAATAAGTTACCTATAGATGTGCCTTTGGTAATGTCTATAACACATTCGTGAACATGATTTACATCGTCAGAGTCAAGATCAGCTATTGGTATGGGTTCTATTTCGATTGGTTTATGAATAAGTCTACGTTTTCCAGAAGACATCTTTTTTAATGAAGACACTTCCCTGATCAAAGAAGATGCATTGCGTTTGTTGACAATCCTTGGAGAAATAGAATAGCAATCATTCAATGGTAAAGTTGATGAGCTTGCAATATTATCTATACAACATTGAAAACAGGATTTGAAAATAAGTGTATAAACATTACAATTAAAATTTTATTTATATAAAAAGCGTACCAGGAGAGATACGATTCAAAGAAGACATAGCATTAGTAAACTGTGAGACATTAGGAAATTGTGAACGTATAGTTGTGATACACGAAGTTGGTGTTATGTTTTCTTTGTTTGCAATCTGGGTACGTTGTGTTGATGTAGAAGACTCTTGCAATACGTTTGTCTTCCTATTCAAATTCAAAAAGGCTCTGGATGAAGACGTTGCTTTCCCAGCAAAATTAAAAATAGTTCCTAATCCAAAAAACACAAATATCATAGTACAAATAAGTATTAAAAACGACAATTTGTTATTTTATTTTTAAGTAAAAAAAGAAACTATGAAACATCTGCAAATAGTAACAGTATTTTTTGTGATACATGAACCTGGTGTTACGTTTTCTTTGTTTGCAAACGGTGTACGCTGGGGTGTTGTATAAGAGTCTTGCGGTACATTTCCGTTCTTCTTCAAAGTTGAGCGTGTTATCATGGAAGATGTTAAGTTACCGGATGAATTGAAATCATTACCTAATTCAAAATAAAAAACCTTATAGTAAAATAAATATCAAATAGAACTGGATATTTTCTTGGTGAACATGTAAGAATAATGTACAATTAGTAAAAACATTTAATATAAATGTAGAATTACTTATCGGTATAACAGTTGAGGAATGTGTACAAAACGTTGTGATTGATGAATTCGGTGGTAAATTCTCTTTGTCGGTAAAAATGATTCGTCTTCCTGATGAAGATGATGCTTCCCCTTTGGAAGGAAACGGTTTTCGAGTAATAGTTGATCTCTTACCATCAAGATATAGTTTTCTTAACTTACGCCTGTGTTTAGCCTCGACAACTGAATGTTAAATTACATAAAGCAATTAAATATTATATAACTAACAGTAAACACTAAAAGATCATATGATAATCAGAAAATTAGGTTTTTTAATAAAAATTGTTTCAACTGAACTTAAAATATAATTAAATACATAAAACATGTATGTACAACTAATATCATAACAAATAATAGACAATTTACCTCTAAGATAATCATTTGAAACTTGTAAGGAAGACGAAGCCGGTATGCTCATTTGTGTATTCGATGGTGTTGAAGTAGATTTTGATTTCTTATTATCAAGATATAGTTTTCTTAACTTTCGTCTACGCCTGGCCTCGTCAACTACAATGCATTAAAACATAAAAAAGTAAAAAAATGATCAGTAACAAAAGAAATAATACAATAACTTGCAAGTAGTTTAAAAAACAAAAAATAAATTTAAATTTACGGACAAAGTTGAATTACCATTGGTAATGTTAGATAACGGAGTTCTTAAACCTGAAACATTATCGGAAAAAAATCAATTTATAAACTTTCGAATGTTTTATAAAATAATACATGTAAAACCAAAAAAGTAACACGCGTACATTCATTATTGACGCCATGATTTGGCCTACCGGGCGAAGATGAAGTAACTTGTTTCAACATATTACGCATTTGTTCACCACCACACATACTTGACTCAGCTAAAGTAGAAACTTGTAACGAAAACAAAGCCGGTATGTTCAATTGTGTATTCGTTGGTGTTGAAGTAGATCTTGATTTCTTATTATCAAGATATATTTTTCTTAACTTTCGTCTACGTCTGGCCTCGTCAACTACAATACATCAAAACATAAAAAAGTAAAAAAATAATAATAACAAATAAAAAATACAATAACTTGCAAGCAGTTAAAAAACATAAAAATAAAATTAAAATTAAGGACAAAGTTGAATTACCATTCGTAATGTTAGATAACGGAGTACTTAAACCTGTAACATTATCAGCATAATTTTAATTTATAAACTTTCGAATGTTTGATAAAATAATATATGTAGAAACCAAAAAAGTAATATGCGTACATTCATTATTGACGCCATGATTTGGAAGTCCGGGAGAAGATGAAGATACTTGTTTCAACCTTTTCCGTATTTTTTCAGCACCACACTGAACTACAAAGAACACACATACGACACCTTTATACTTAAATCAACACTTTAATCGTGCAAAAGCATTATTACAAAAAACAAAGTGATATCATCAATGGCAAACATTAAATATGTAAAAAAATATAAAAGCATACTGATTGACAACTTACAAATGTAGAAGAACGTCCGAATGGAGATTAACTGAAGGTTGATGATGGAGTAGCTATGAAAAGAGTGTATTTATAGAGAAATGGTATTTATGGAACACATTATATAAATTATTACAAATCAATTAGAATCAAATTGATGCTCTGAATTATAGAAAGCTTAATATATTTAGAAACTAATTTAAAAACATTTGAAATTTGAAATAGGTCATTACTACACAATTGTTTCTATATTTAGGGATGTTTAAGAAAGTCGTTGGTTCCCATAGGCCCACGTTATTTTTTATTTTTTTAAAAGGACAACAAAATCCATTTTATTTCATCTAGCACCAACAAATAAGTTAGTCCATCACCAAAGTACATAAGTTCACCAAACAGAAAGGAAATTACACATTTAAGCCTTGTAAATTAAAACTAAACCACTGCAGTCATGACAAATCTTCTGCCTTTGACCTGCTCTTTATATATAGGTAACCCAATTGTTTTATCTCTTCTTTTACGCCTTCAAGTGAACCCATTTTGTTTTTAAATACCACGTCGTTCTGGTGTCTCCATATACTCCAAAGAGCGACTTGAACGACAGCGTTTATAAGTTTCTTCCATCTTTTCTCGACCCTCTGGCATGTTTCCAGGCCTCCAACACATCTGTTATGCTGAACCAAAACATACCCGGAATCCTGCACCAGTTTGCGATAATATCCCAAATGGACCGCGCAAAGTCACATGACACAAACAAGTGTTCCAAAGTCTCACCTTCCAGCCTGCATAGTTTACAAACTGTAGAATCCAGTTGCACGTTTCTTCTTGATAGCTCTACCATTGTCGGTATCCGATTCATAGCAAGCCTCCATGTCATGAAACTCACCTTAATCGGCAACCAATTATTCCATAAAAAATCTGCCCCCCCCCCCCAAACCGAGTAACGCCCGCGTTGGAGTTATTTTTCTTATACTCTGGACCAAGAACTTCCAGTCAGCCTCTAAGTCCCAAACCCACCTGTCTTCGCCTGAGCTGGAAGTGAGCCACATGAGATCCAACAAAAGCTCCTCCAATTGTTCTGTTTCCTCAGTTGAACCGGGACTTCCATGCCACTGAAAACTGATTCCATCAGAGCCGTCGATCTGTGTGATTAACTTTAAGATTGATGTCTATTTTACAAAAAAAAAAGCCAGATACATCATATTACGACCATGTTAATTAATAGAGAGGGGGCAAGTAATATTGCTTTTAGTGGAGGCTTAGTTGGTTACTTATAGTCAGATAACTAATTAATCATAAATGGACCATGAATCTGATTAAAATACCGATTTTTACTTTCAAATACCACTACCATACCAGTCCCATAGCGGTACCGGTAACGTACCTTACTGAACATTTTCGATACCGGTTCTGGTATCCACTTTTGACGATTTTCGGTACGGTACTGGTACTACGCTCATCCCAAACACAAAGTATCATTTTGAAAAGAATATATATAGACCAAAGATACTTCTAAATAAAGTTTTTTTTCTTTTAATTTTTTTCTTATTAGTTTGTTAACCATACTAATGATATAGAACCCAAAAGAATGACAAAACTCTATCTCCTTTGACGTAATACCTTATGTAGTGTCCCAAAAAAAGTTATTAAAACTGTCATTTACCAAAAACGATGTTGATCGTCCCGATTAGCAATCAAACTTGCTCCAACCAAATCTACAACTGCCATAATCGCCTTTGTACGAATAAAAAAGCCTGTCTAATTGTGTATTTTAAATTAACTGATTGTTTAACCTCCAAAAGCTATTGAAATCAGAAAAGTATCATATCATATGAATCCCCAGATGAAACAGCATACAACCACTTCCATGAGCATATGAGATAGCATCATTTTCCATATATTTGGGCACAATCAAAATTTGATATGATACAATTCAATTTGATAGATACACAATTACATACCATCAATGACTATGTCTCTTGATCCTCTGTTCGTAATTCATTGCTATTCATAGACGACTGCATCTGAGTATATACTATATAATTAAACATTAAGATTGTTAGGCACATCCAAATATAATTAAATGAGTGTATTTATTGAATTTTACAAATGAATTAACATTGTATGTAAAAGTTTGATAGTAAAAATGTATCTGATCAGAAAATTGACTATAAATAATCCAAATATGATCTAAGAAGCTTCTCCAAAAGGAGCTTATCTAGGTTCTTATATGGACCAACTGGGAAAGGTTGATTATATGAAATGCTCAATTAGAAATCCAATACAATGCTTATCTAGATCCTTTAAATTAGCAGAGATAAATTAACCAAGCAATTGTTTTTCTTTGTTAACTTATTGGGCTAAATATTTCCCATCCAAGATGATCGACATTACACGTGCATGCTTTTTAAGAAGTCTTTTGAACACAATTCTACCATAACTCAAGAACCAAAACTGAGCCCTAACTAAAAAACCAAAAATCTGACAATTGTTTCATATGAGTTTAATACTTTGATTCTACAAAGATGGAATCCATTACCTTGGATGCCAGCCTATGGAGTCTACGCAACGTGACGCAATAAGAAGAAGGTTCCAAGAATAAATCATACCTTTGAGTTGTTCCCAAGTGCAGAGCATGCTCCATCATTCAATCCTTCTTTTTTTCACTTTCTTTATAGAGATGGGAGCATTGACTTATTTCACATCTATTAGAGGCAATTTGACAAACAACATACATGATATATTTTTCACTAAATAATAACAGAAAGCGAGCCAATGTTTAAAAACCGGTTCAAACCCGGTTAAACCACCCGGTACACCCGGTTAAACCGTCCGATACACCCGGTTAACCATTTCTGACCCAATTCCGGTACGGTATAAAAACCGGATTTTAAAACATTGAGCGAAACTGATAGAGGATTAGAAGTCTATTAACAATACAACTAACAAACCAAGAAGCACCTGGCCAGTAACGACATCTGCATAATCAATTTTAAATTCATCTCTTTGTTTCCCTCATACAACAAATCTTCTAAACCATCTACCCACATGCATGAAATTGTTTCATACTTCCCAAAACATGCTCTTTTTTAAATCCTCCCAATGATGATTACATGACTATCAACTAACATGTAGGGAGTACAACCTTTTTGGCATAATGTACAACTTATATATTTTATTTTTCTTATGCGTTTATGGTTAATTTTGAGGAAAGCCCATCTGAGACAAAAAAAACAACCCAAAATTAAGCAAGTAGTAAAGAAAAGGCTTTAAATTAACACATCTAAATCACAGAGCATCAAGAACTATTTATAAAAAAAGTGTTGTCAAAATAATTGTATTTAAATAATTAGTTTATTCCAACATAAATAAACTCAAAAAAAAAAAATCATCGAAAGCAATCGAATTTTGATAAAAAAAAATGAGCTGTCAATGTTTATTCCAACCCTCTTATGTCATCTCCAACATAAATAATTAGTTTCAATTCCACATATATTTTTATTGAGCCAATACCGAGATATCAATGTCTATTCCAACCCTCTTACGTGACAACAATTGTATTTGAAAAAAAAAAACAAACTAAAATTACTAATGATAGAGTAATTGTATTCAGTAGAAACCCTACATTCCCAAATCACCTAATACCAACATAACCAAATCATAATAAAAACTTGAAAATTAAACAAACAGATGCCCCACATTCCAAAAACACCTAAAACCAAGCAACAAACAAAAATAACAATTCAAACACACATAGTTCAATTCACGATCAAACAAAAAGACGAACATAGGAATTATCGAATTATAAATCAAGATTGAACGAACATTAAACATGGATCATCAAAGAAAGATACGTTTAGAACATTACAGATTGAGAATAAAAGTTACCTTTTTTGCTTCAATAGCGATAGATAAAATGCAGGGTTCCTTGAAACTGAAAATGTAAAATCGTTGAAGGAGAAAGATAAACCACGAATCATGAAACAAAGTTTAGAACATTATAGATCGAGAAAAACTAACCTAGTTGTTTGGCTGCTTCCAATTGCTTCTGAAGAGATTTAGGATCGATTGCGAAGAGGGAGAGAGAATTCGGGGAAACCCTAGAATTTGAGAAGGAAACTGATGATTGTTCGGGTGAAGAAGACGATTAGGAGCGTGGTGAAGAAGACGATTGAGATTGAGATTGAAAGCGTGGTGAAGAAGCTGAAACCCTAGTGTGATGATGAATCCAGTAAAGAGTAAAGCGATGAATGTGAGGGAGGCTAGGGTTTCAATTGAGACATAAGCTTTTATATGATCCAAATGATTCCCAAAAATCCGACCCGAATTGATGCCGGATCCCGCGTCTCAGTTAAATGGATGCATAAGATTGCTTCCCACCTCAAACCTCCACCATAACATGCCATGTCAGCAAATGGTTCCACCATCACATGCCACATGGCCCAAATCCTTTTCATTTATTAATATATATAGATATAATATAATTCATTTTATAATAAAACGAAATGATTCATTAAATATGGAAAAAAGTTAAATTACAATATAAAAGTTCTTTTTGTTCTTTATTATTTATGTTGTATGTGGGATTTGAAGTCTTGAATCTGAGACCTTCAAATCTAACCGTACCTAAAGGCTTTTGCCTTATTCAATGAGTCACCAACATCATTGGTAGGTAACAAACATATAAGCAATCTATAAACCCTTAATATTTCTTTGTACACCACAGTTGTCGTCTTATTTGTAACATGTTTTATCTTTGTCTAATATTAGTGACTTGACTTTGTGTATTCCTTTTATTCTTGATAGTGTCACATATAATTGTCATGAGCAAAAAAAAATTCTTTTAAGTACAATCCAACCTTTGATAGTGATTAGGTTTGACTTTTATTAATAATCATTTGATAAACATCAAATTGTTGTTTACTTATAAGATATGCAAACATTTTAAATATGGAAATGATGTTTAGTTATCATTCAAGATTTCATTAACAAAATAATAATAACAATACACGAAAGGTCATAATAATTATATTAATTTATTTAATAATAAAGGCAATTTAAACTATATTGATTGCGTAAAATATATATTATAATTTTTACAAGTCTATTTATATTAGTTACAATTATAGATTATATTTTAAAACGATTTTGTATTTATTATATGTATTTAATAAAAGATTTGTGATTTGCAAGCACATTCAAAAGGAAATGATCTGCACAAAAAGGAAAGTCTAATTACTTTAAAATTTGTGAGAAAAAAAAAACAACAAAAGTCTTGTGTTTTCCCTCCTAAAATAAAACAATAAGGAGTATATTAATAATGACACGTGACAATTAATGGTTTAAGAGAAAACCATGTGACTTAAGATGGTTTTGATTTATTATAATTTTCAGATGATATCTCAATAAAGTGCAAGACAAAGATCAACATCAACCTCTAAATGTGTATTATCATACTCGATTATCAATCTAGACAAACTAACAAACATGATTAGTTTTATAAATCCATTAGAGCTTGACCACAGGTTTTAAAAACCTTTTACTTTGAGAGGCAAGGGCCACCCAAAGTAATATCCTTTCCCCAACCAATCATAGCCCATCATGTTAAACTCCTTACAAACTACCCTTACACTATAAAACATTAGCGACGCCCTACCCTTGTATTACAAAGTACCTTTAATTTTTTTTTAAATTAAACAAATTCAACAACCAAGTTTAATTAAAATTTAAATTTCATTAAACGACAATTATATATAACTAGTCTTTAACCCCCGCGTTTCGGGGGCGTGAGTCGTAAAACCGTGCACAATATTATGCAAATTAACGACGACTAAAACCAAAAAAAAAAAAAAACAATCCAATAAATCGCGAGTTTGTAAACGTAACGTAAAACGTAAGCAAAGACAAACACGAACATATACCGCGAGGAAAGAATCTTTTTTTCCAAGATGTCTTTTGACGCGGAATGTATGAGTATTTGCAGAGCGGCTACAATAAAATATATACATAAAACATAACTCTGATACCTAGTTTCAAGTCTTTTAAGATAACTGTAAGCAAGGCTTTACAGTAGTAATTGTGAGATTAAATATATAATTATCATAATATTTAATCTTGTAGCCATTATAAGCATTTATATTATATAGATCAAAATATATTAATAACCTATTAATAATTAGTTTGTAATTGTTGATGGACCATATTACCCTTATTAACTACTTAGGTTTCCTCTTGGGTGTATATATAAGGAGATTATTAGATAGTTTAAGGGTTAGACAATTACACAATTTACACAACCCTAATAACAACACTTTCGGCTCTCTCTCCATGATACGTGGTTGAAAACCGGTGATCGTTTATGCTTAAGTTGATGCTTTTGCGTAGCTTTTAATCTTGAATAGCCTAATTTTAAGGGGATTTGTGTTTTACAGGTCTAAAAGAGTTTAAGGAGCTAATCGGGAGCTAACCGGAGCACCAGGACGCGAGTCGGGTCAACCGGGGATGTGATATAAACAAAACTGGATTAACCACGAAGATTGGATGTGTTTTGGGGGATTTTAATGGATTTAAAATGAAGATATTGGAATATGGCATAATAGAGGGCTGAATTACGAGTACGTGGGAGAAAACGGTGAGTAAAACGGAGCTATAACGAAGAAGTTATGAAGAAAACAGTTTTCGCAGGAAACCAGCAAAACCAGGAGGCATCGGCGACGCATGGGGGTCGTCGGCGATGCCCTCCAGAACCCTCCGTCGGAAAAAAATGTTCGCAGGCAGTAGATTAGCGCGTCGGATGAACTTGGAACATCCAGGGGCCGTCGGGGATGCCCTAAATGGCATCGGCGACGCCCCCTAGTTTCTGCTATCGCGAAATTTGAGTTTCTTGGTTGTTGGGACGGATTAAAACCACCTTTGACCAAGTTTTCGGGGGTTACAAGTTGTGAATGATAAAAATACCATGAGGGATCATCTAAACATCATCTAACCCATTCCAAAAACATCTCTTCACACCTAATTGATTCCTAACCTTCACTGCTAACCTAAAACCTAACCGTTCTCCATCATCTCTAACCTAAAACCTAACCGTTCTCCATCATCTCTAACCTAATCGATTCCACCATCATCATCACCATAATCTTCATCTTTCCACCTTCACCTTCAAACCCTAACCTCCATAATTCCTCCAAGACTCAAAGATCATTGTGTGGTGCTCGTGTTCGTCGTTCGGTGATCGCGTACATTCAACCATGAACAACTAGTCTCTTCGGTTTCACCCCGGTGTAGATTTTTGTAAGATTTTCTAGGGTTTATGCATTTGTATTTTAATTTGATTTTGTGACAAATTGTTTAGTATTTAAAACCTTTGATAATTGTCTTGCATTTGTTTCGAATTCGTAAATTGTCGAACGATGATAAAGTTATGACTTTGCGAAATGGTTGTATGCAATTATGCCTTATCTCAGGTTAGGATTTACATGTCCGAGGTAATGAAGTGCATTGTGGTCCATTGTCTATGACGTAGATAGCAATTAGCACCTAAGTTTCGTGATAGTAGTCCGTTAATCACTAAATGCAATTGAATCAAGTTAAAACATGTAGGAACCCTAGGTCTTGCAATTATCGAACCGGGTGTGATCCGTATTCCTAATTGCTAATTCCTAATTCTTGTTTCAACTTTAGTTTAGTTTACAATCTTAATTAGTAAGTAGTTGTTTTAAATAATAACAATTTTTTGGTTAACTCCAATTTCTTTTCAAATCAAACACACTAATAAAAATTAGCAAACTTCATAATCACATTGTACATTTTCGTAACTAATCGAATTGGTCGTGCGATACTGACCACATGCTCTTCGTGGATTCAATTCCCGACTTACCCTAGCTACATAGGTTTAATTGGGTTTTTGACTGATCGGGACGACACGGTCATGTCAAAATGGCGCCGTTGCCGGAGAGCTAGTGCGCTTAGTATTTCATTGCTTGTTCGATTTTAGTTTAGTTTCTCTTTCTTTTATTTTTGTGATTTTACTTTGGGTGGTCGAGCTTGTTTGTGCAGCTACGTGTTTTGCAGGTACCATCTTTCAATATGAATTGGGTAGATGATGATCCATGTGAGTGTTGCGGAAGCGGAGAGCATTATTTAGAGGATTGCTTTGATTTCTATGAAAAAGTTCAAGCCTACAAGGATCGGGAAGACTACCTCAGCGGATTGTATGAATATAGGAGGGAGGATTATGAAGATTTCTATGGTCCATCTTCACATTATCCATACGCTAGACCACCACCACCACCAACTTATCAAGACTACTACTATTCGGAGATTGATTACCATTATGAGCAAGAGCGGGGTTACAACAACTATGAACCCGACTTGCCACATTTCCCAAGTTACCAGGAGGAGTATGATGAATATTATCATGACTCCCCTCAACCGACATACGAGAAGCCTCAAGATTCATTACACTCTAAGCTCGATGCAATCATGGACATGATGATAGAAATGAAAAAGAAAGATGAGCTAAGGGACAAATCATTTGAGGCTTTGGTTATTCAGGTTGGTCAACTAATCGAGGAAATAGCCCAAATTAAACGCGAGCGGGAGGTTTTGGCTAATGGTACAATGGTGGATGGTGATGTGGTGGAAGAGGTTATAGATCTTCTGGAGCAAGAAACTGAATGTTTGAACCGAACGGAAGACATAATACCGCGAGACGGGTCAGAGCCAAAAGAAGCCCAAATTCATATCTATCCTTCTCCCATACTTATCACTCTAACCAACAAAGTTGGGGATGAAGGTTTGGGTATAAGGATTTGAAGGGTGGCGTTGCAAGACCTTGGCCAATTTGTTAAGAAACGACCCCAAAGCTACTTAATACGCATGCCGCGTAAAATAAAAACAGAGTGGATTTGGAATGCCAACTACCGAGCGTATGTTGGAAACTCGGTAGGCAAATGTGCACTTCGACCACCATGAGAGGGCAAATCAGGTGTGATTGCTGTAGAGTTTGTACTATTATTCATTTTATTTTATTTTCTTAGTTAAATGAACGTTGTGGGTGTGTTCCCTATATAACCCTCACAAGACCTACTCGTCCTCTCGAGCTATCGGGAGGTTTAAAAGGGCTTGTTGCATAAGCTAAATGCAACCGTGATTCCTACGAAAGTGAGTTAGGTTTGTTGTTATTGTACATTATTTTTCCACATAAATCAAAGTAAATTAACGTATGACTTGGTAATATTATCATAAAAGTGGTAGAACTAGGTAACTAACAAGTTTTAATGGTTGTGAGAAGCATGCTTCTACACAAGGGTTGGGATTTGTAGTACATTATGTTCGTGAGACGACTGCTTTGTTGAAAAGATGAAGAGCACACGAGGAACTAGCAAAAACCAGGTGCATACGTTTCTTTTTATCTTTCGTTTTTAGTTAGCAAATAAGTGGATTGTAAATTTTATTTTATTTTCTGGGGTGAAATTTTGGGGAAGGTTAGCCGTGTCACATCCCTTGTGCGTTTTAAAAGCTCTATTCTTACACATTGAGGACAACGTTTTCCTCAAGTGTGGGGATGGGGGAGTAAAAGTTTTTCGATTTTTGACCAATTCATTTAAACACTACACATTGAGGACAATGTTGACCTCAAGTGTGGGGATGGGGGGAAATTTTCAAACTTTTTTTTTTCAAAATGTCTTTGTTTGAAGCGATCTAAAAAGCACAAGTAACTAAGTTAACGAGGGATGACACAACCCATTTGGTCTTTTGCCATGGTCAAGTTCAAGTTAGCAGCATGACGGGTATTTAGCGGGTGGTTATTTGGGAATAATCCGCCTAAGAAACTAGCACATCATGCATGTCACATACCATACCCTTTATATATGTGAGGTTTTGAGCCACTTTTACATCATAGAATTACATATTTATGTTTCTTTGTTTGAGTGGACCATTAGTCACGTATTGTAGAACTTGGGACTTTTGATACATTTGAGACCATAGACCGAATACAAGCACGAGAATGATTTAGGCATTAGGTGAACCTTTTTCTTTAAAACCATTTATCTATCCTTACCCAAATAAATCCCCTAGTCACCCACTTTGAGCCTAAACCTTTCGTTTGACCAACCCAATTAGCCCATAACCGTAAACCTTTTCTTTTTAAGCCAGTGTGATGAAAATTTGATTGTAGGAGTATATGTTCGTATAGTTGTGATTTATTTATTTATTTGTGAAAAAAAAATCAGAAAGAAAAAAGAAGAGAAAAGTTGTTAAGAAAAATACAAAAAATATGTGTTTTAGTTTGTTGAATAAAAGGCGAAAAGTGTTGCCTTCTAGCTCGATGTCGTAGATAGTTGTGTTTAGCATAGTGATTTTGTAATAAAAATCGAGTTTCATCACCTTAGCCACTTTAAAAATATCCTATTCCATACCCTTCACCTAGCCCAACTACAACCCTTTAAAGACCTTTTGACTTGTGCTTAGTATTCGTGTTCGGTGGTGGAGAATGATTGAGTTGCAAGCCTACGCGGGTACGTGTTCTAATCGGTTTGAGTGATTATTTCAAAAAGCGCTAATGCATCAATTATTAGCCAATTTTAAACCGAGTGGAGAGAAAATTATGAGGGATGTGCATGATTTATTGGTTTTAAGGGCGAGTTAATCTTGGATAACCATTTTATATGTGATTATTCACTTTACCGTTAGATATTTTGTAAATTGTAAAAAGTTTGAACCGGGTATGACTTTAGACCTTAACCTTAGTCTCGGGAATGGGACGTGTGTTTCTCATTCGACCCACGTGAAAGTGAAAAACAGATTTGCTTGAGGGCAAGCAAACGACAAGTGTAGGGATGTGATACGTGGTTGAAAACCTGTGATCGTTTATGCTTAAGTTGATGTTTTTACGTAGCTTTTAATCTTGAATAGCCTACTTTTAATGGGATTTGTGTTTTACAGGTCTAAAAGAGTTTAAGGATCTAATCGGGAGCTAAACGGAGCACCAGGACGCGAGTCGGGTCAACCGGGGATGTGATATGAACAAAACTGGGTTAACCACGAAGATTGGATGTGTTTTGGGGATGTTAATGGATTTAAATAGAAGATATTGGAAGATGGCATGATAGAGGGCTAAATTACAAGTACGTGGGAGAAAACGGTGAGTAAAACGGAGCTATAACGAAGAAGTTATGAAGAAAACAGTTTTCGCAGGAAACCAGCAAAACCAGGAGGCATCGGCGACGCATGGGGGGGGGCGTCGGCGACGCCCTCCAGAACCCCCCATCGGCAAAAAATGTTCGTAGGGAGTTGATTAGCGCGTTGAACGAACTTGGAACATCCAGGGGCCGTCGGGGACGCCCTAAATGGCGTCGGCGACGCCCCCTAGTTTCTACTATCGCGAAATTTGAGTTTCTTGGTTGTTGGGACGAATTAAAACCATCTTTGACCAAGTTTTCGGGGGTTACGAGTTGTGAATGATAAAAACACAATGAGGGATCATCTAAAGATAATCTAACCCATTCCAAAAACATCTCTTCACACCTAATTGATTCCTAACCTTCACCGCTAACCTAAAACCTAACCGTTCTCCATCATCTCTAACCTAATCGATTCCACCATAATCATCACCATCATCTTCATCCTTCCACCTTCACCTTCAAACCCTAACCTCCATAATTCCTCCAAGACTCAAAGATCATAGTGTGGTGCTCGTGTTCGTCGTTCGGTGATCGCGTACATTCAACCATGAACGGCTAGTCTCTTCGGTTTCACCCCGGTGTAGATTTTTGTAAGATTTTCTAGGGTTTATGCATTTGTATTTTAATTTGATTTTGTGACAAATTGTTTAGTATTTGAAACCTTTGATAGTTGTCTTGCATTTGTTTCAAATTCGTAAATTGTCGAACGATGATAAAGTTATGACTTTGCGAAATGGTTGTATGCAATTATGCCTTATCTTAGGTTAGGATTTACATGTCTGAGGTAATGAAGTGCACTGTGGTTCGTTGTCTATGACGTAGATAGTAATTGGTACCTAAGTTTCGTGATAGTAATCCGTTAATCACTATATGCAATTGAATCAAGTTAAAACATGTAGGATCCCTAGGTCTTGCAATTATCGAACCGGGTGTGATCCGTAGTCCTAATTCTTGTTTCAACTTTTTAGTTTAGTTTACAATCTTAATTAGTAAGTAGTTGTTTTAAATAATATCAATTTTTCGGTTCACTCCAATTTCTTTTCAAATCAAACAAACTAATAAAAATTAGCAAACTTCATAATCACATTGTACATTTTCGTAACTAATCGAACAGGTCGTGCGATACTGACCACATGCTCTTCGTGGATTCGATACTCGACTTACCCTAGCTACATAGGTTTAATTAGGTTTTTGACTGATCGGGACGACACGGTCACGTCCCTCCATAACCGAAACCAATCCTTGTTTCGGTTTCATCACCATCATAATCTTACACCCTAAGGAGGAACCAGATTATCCTGACAAGTATGTCAAACTCAATGGCTGCATCTCTGTCTGGATTCTCTGCTGGCCTGTCTGCTGTAACAGGTATGTTATTCATGTTTTCCATTATGTTTAAACAAAATTGATCAACATGTGGTATCAGAGCATATGTTGATAAATCAGTTCTGTTTTCGTATCCATTATTCTGGGATTGAAATCTAGAAAACAGATTTTTTGTAAATCTTAAAAACAGCCGGTTTCGAGTCTCTTTTATAATGTCCCGAATCACTGTTCGGAAAAGATTTTTTTTAACAGTTGACTCGAAATCATAAAGGGTAAAACTTGTTGTTACGAAATCCATTAAAAACCATTAAAATTCAGGTTTCGGGTTTCCATAATTATGTTTTAATTTCCTAGGGTTCATCATTTGTTCTAAGAAAACTCGAAAATTCCTTAAGTTTTGGAATATAATTTGGATTAGTGGGTGTTTTTACTGTTTTTGATCTGAATTTTACCTTGTAAAACTTCGAAAACTGTTCATAGATAATCAGTTATAATTTTCGAAATCTTATGATAAGTTTAGATCAGCAATAAAACAAGAAACATTATCCTACAATCCCTAAAATTTCGAGCTTTCAGTTATTATCACAATAACAGCTGTTAACAGTGGACTCGAGACCACAAGGTCTTGACTCGAAATCATAAGGGTCCTCAGATCTTTACAACTCGAGACAAAGGTCTCGACTCCAGACCACTGAGGTTTCGACTAAGGGTTTTAAATCTACACAACTCGAGACCATGAGGTTGCGACTCGAGACCATAAGGCTACAACTAGAGACCATAAGGTTGCGACTCGAGACCATAAGGCTACAACTCAAGACCAAGGTTGCGACTCGAGACCTCATAACTGACTCGATATCTCATAACTCAGTCGAGACCTGACTCGAGACCTCACTCGGAACCTCATTATTTTAGGCTGTTTTATGTGAACTAAAATTTAGCTGTCCCCCTGCACCCCCTAACGAACTCACCGTGGAGTTTGATCCGCGCTAACAGGTGGTTTGCTATTAAATACTTGGTTTTGTAAAAACTTAATTAAATAATCAGAATCAGATAAATTTTTTTACAAAGCCAAAATAGCTTAACTTGAATGAGCTTCTGATGTATCATTTCTGGCCAAAGCTGATTTAATACATCTATTTATTGTTCAAGTATTATAAAGGGCTATGTTGAGTATGCATTAGAAACGTGAAATGTGTTAATTTCTGGCCAAAGCTGATTTAATTCATTTATGTCTAGTATACTTGACAAGTGCATAACTAAAGTGATTGTCTCATTTCTGGCCAAAGCTGATTTGTCACGATTACTTTGCACACATACTTAAATGATTACACTTCTGGCCAAAGCTGATTTGTCTTCGTTTAAGTAGAATTTTAACTAAGTCTATTATTTTGATGTTAGTAATAGACAATATCACAGCTTCATAATTAAAATGGTCATTATTTATGCATGCCTTAGTATAACATGCCCTTAGATCACATTAGGACTTCTTTCTTAGTATCATAACTTGCTCATCTTATTTCCACTATGTAACACCTCGTAAAATCATACCCAATAGAATAAAGACACGTGTCATGTAAGATAAACGTGTCAGGAACCCGGGTCAAATTAGAAGATGTATGGTAGGATTTAAAGAGTGTCGACATGTTAATAAACACCTCTGAGCGACCTAATTATAAATCCCAAGACCATAAATTATAATAAACGTCTGATGTACTAAACCGGTTATTCCTATAATAAATAAATTCAGATTATAAAAGAATTTGGATATTTAGATAATGTTACAACAAAGTTCGTACAAAATTCTTGTTAAGAAGGATTCAAAATTTGAAACGCATGGCAAGACTCTTCCATATGAATCCAAGGATGTGTAAGTGCATGGTAACATGTCAAAAGCATGCAAAGCCTGGTTTCATGGTCCCTACACTGAAAAGATAGCAGGTGATTCGGAAACTTCAAAGTTGCATGGCCAAAGCTTGCAAGTTTGCAAGTTTTTGTCCTCTGATGAACGGATACGGACCGCAAAGAGACGACCTTACGGTCCGTAAGGTGGCGGAGCTGAACAAAGGTAATAAATAAAAAGCGGATACGGACCGCAAAGCAAAAGGCTTACGGTCCACAAGGTTGTAACTGGACATCTCAGATCAAGGTCGGTTACGGACCGCAAGGACTTGGATTTACGGTCCGTAAGAAGTGCTTACGGTCCGCAAGGAGTTATGCTTACGGTCCGTAAGACCGTCGCTGGCAGCAGAAAATGGACAGTTGCCTGTTCAGCCTGTTGCACCGCCCTACATGAGTGGTTTTCGAATTCAGGGGCTTGGAAACTGGTTTTGGTATTATAGGGACACATGGATACATTAGAGTTCAGTCCTAGACTATTGTGGCAAGATCTTATGACTTGTTCTTGAGTATATAAGGATTTGAAGTTGCAACAAAGGGGACTTGCTCATTCAAACTCACTTCAAGGACTTCTCTGGAGCTCCTCTGATCAGCAACAAGTTTCCTTAGGCTACCTAATCATACTTAGGACATTTGTAAGTGTCCTTAACTTCCTGATTTCAGTTTTAATTAGCTTAAAGACTATAAGTCAAACCTATCGTAATTAAGGTTTGACTTCGAGATTAATCAATAATTGTTCAGTCAAATATCGAATTAAAAATACCTATAGGTTGGTAATTATGTGGGCAATAAACCCTTAAAAGGGTACTCTCTGATTCCCACTCTAACTAGGTCAATTGTCGGGTCAAACTTGATATTAAAAAGTCAACAGAAAGCTTAATATCAAATTAATGCATAATTAGCAATGTAGAAGCTATGCAACCTGTTCTATCATTAATATAATTTGGTAATTAATGTAAGAACATGTCTAAACATTTTCAACCCGACAATTTTCAGTTTAGGCTCGGTTCGGTTCGGAACCGAAAGTCGCATAGTTTGACTTTTGCTTTGACTTTCGATTCTGACCCATTGTAGCATGTGTAAAAATGCCTTAGAGCCATATTAGGACCAGGTTTCATGTTAGTATAACCCTCTGTGATTATACACCTTGGTTCAATAGTTATCCGATTCGTATGCATGTTCCCGTTAATTGCTTACATGTTGACTATTATGCCCATATGACCTTAAAATGTGATTTTTGAAAATGTAAAAGAATAGAAACTTTCATTACTGATTATTAGACTTGTACCTAAAATTTGACATCAGTTTGAGGTCTAGACTAAGAGTTATACTCATTAGCGTAATTAGAAAGTTTTTAGTAATTAAACGGTGTAATTAGCGTATAGCCTATCTAAACCCGATTTTTGATACCACACTTTTTACCCACTGATAAAAAATAATAATTTGGGATTTTTGGAGATTTTTATTTATTTTTAGGCTGAGCATAACTTAGAGATCTAAGCTTAATTCAGTAATTGTCGGTTTTGCCCTTTTGGGCTATAAAATGAGTTCTACAAATCCTTTTGACCCCAAACCTTTTGCTACTGATTTTATATGATAAATAAAATATTTTGAGCCTTCTGGAATAATAAAAATATCAGCTTTCCTTTAAAACCCCGGAAATGGCTCCAAATCGCCCTTTTAAGCGTTTTTAACGCATAGTATGTACTAAAAATATTTTAAACATATAAGGTTTGATACCTACTGATATTTTCAGTAAATTTTTATATTTTAACAGTGAGCAAAAGTTTTAAACTCAGGTTTCCAATTTTGACCTTTTAGGCTTAAGAGAAATTACCAAAATGCCCTTTTGGTGCATAGTATGGTTAGAGATGATAAATTTCACACATAGGTTATACCCTACTGTTAGAACTTATTAAATTAAGTGTTTTTACTGATTACATCAGACCTATAACTCAGATTAATTATTAAACTCTTTTATAACCTTTAAAATGAGCAAAATACCCCTACGGGGCATAGTTGGAGTTTGAATTCAATTGGGGCATAATTGAAGATATCTTACTGATGTCACAACATATTTAAAGCATGTTAACTTAAGAAACTTGCATATGACTCTCTTGGTTACTCGTTACGCACTTTTCGCGTTTGGATCGGCTTGTGTAACTAGTTTGCATATATTAGCCGAAACGGGTCAAACCATATCATTTATGTCTCAAAATCCAGAATGTGTTTAAGTTACCCATATTAAACAAGCATACAAGCTTGTCGGGTCAAAACCACATTCTAAACCGATCTTCGCTTTATCATGCGTTTGAACCGTGTCTTCCTTTTTAAAACTAACCGGTCTAAGTTTAGGCTTAATTAAAGACCCGTTAGGATTCTAATAGGTTATTAAAAACCTTCGTTCCAGATTAGGAGCCCAGTAAAAGCTACGTGCACTTGCTGTATTTGACTTATACTTTGCTCAGGTAAATACTCTTAACTTATTTTCCCTATACGGGCTTTGGATACGGTATTATAATAATACCGCTTGGTCGGGTATGTAGTCATTTAAATCGGATTGTGATTAATGTAATTACATAACTCCTTTTATTCTGTATTATTTGGTGTATGGCCTTTGGGGGTTAAATGACCATGTCCCAGATATCCTTGGCATCATTCAAAGAAATGGCCACGACCTAAGCACGGGGTGTAGGCGTACACCTGACAGTTACATTATGTAAAAACTGGTAATCCACTTAAAGGAAATAATCCTTGTGGGCATTATACCTGTGGCGTGTCAATTAATCTAGACCGGCCCTACAAACCGGCCCTATAGGACGACAAATAAATAAAACTGTATACAAGATTATTTTTGAATAATTGCCCCAAGTTATAAAAGATATTTTTGCCGAAGTGCATTCAAATCAATTTTCAAATTCTTTTTAAAATGAGTCAGTTAAGTTCTATTTACCAGTGTAAACTGACGTATTTTCCAAAAAGGCTAAGTGCAGGTACTATACGAAATAGGCTGGCTACTCCAGGCATCAATAATCAAGTCTCGCAAGCTCTAGATGTCGAAGTCTGTTGAACAGTTTTACTTTTTATTTTGATCCGCCTGTGGATCTGTTTCAACTATTATTGTGATACTTAATATTACAATTTTATTTGGTTGAAATAAATCTATCTTTTGCTTCCGATGTGCATTAAAAATTGTGTTGTTTGACTATGATGATATCAACTACGTCACGATACTCCCCACCGGGCCCACCGGTAATAAGTGGAAATATCGGGGTGTGACACACTAGCAGCACCCAATTGCGGGATTCCACCTTTGACTGGTGATAACTTTGCTGAATGGAAGGATGCCCTCATGCTTACACTTGGATTGCTAGACTTCGATTACGCTTTAAGAGAGAATAAGCCAGCGGACCTTACTCCTCAAAGTACTACTACTGAGCAGATAGTTCATGAAAAATGGACTAGGTGTAACCGCATGTCTCTCATGTTCATGAAGCAATCCATACACAATGCAATTAGAGGAGCTATTCCTGATTCTGAGGATGCTAAAACCTATTTGGCTTCTGTGGAGGCACAATTCAAAGGGACATCAAAAGCACACACTAGCACTCTTATTCTCAAGCTGGTGACGACTAGGTATGATGAGAGGAGCGGCATTCGCGAACACATCATGATGATGCATGACATGGCCAATAAGCTGAAAGGGCTAGAGATGGAAATCAGTGATGGTTTTCTTGTTCACTTCATCATCACTTCGCTTCCTTTGTCCTATGAAGCATTCAAGATCAATTACAACACTCAGAAGGACAAATCAACGATGAGTGAGCTGGTCGCCATGTGCATACAGGAGGAAGAGCGTATGAAGATGGATCGCACTACTGATGTTGCTAACTTCACCACCTCCAACTCTAAGAAGAGGGAGAACAACTATCAAAGAAAGGATGCTTCCAAATTCCAAAAGCCAAATCCTAATACAAGTACACCTTCCAGCTCTAAGAGCTCCTTAGGCAAACCCTACTGCAAGTTCTGTAAGAAAACAGGACATAAGCAAAAGGAATGCCCTGACTTCAAGGAGTGGCTGGCTAAGAAAGGTAATGATTTTTTCATGATACTTGAGTCCTTTAATTTAAAAGTTCCTGCAAATTCTTGGTGGTTTGATTCTGGTTCTATGGTTCATGTAACAAACTCTACTCAGGGATTCCTTTCAATCCGGAAGCTGGGAAGATACCAAAGAACACTTAAAGTTGGGGATGATCGGGAATTAGAAGTGAAGGCCATAGGAACATTACAATTATTTTTGAAAACTAGTTTATGTATTAAACTTTATGATACCTTATATGTTCCTGAGGTAACTCGGAACCTTGTATCAGGACCAAAGTTAGACATGGACGGTTTTGTCGTTTCCCATGGTCATCGCAAACTCTCTATTCTCTATGATTCCGTTGTTTATGGTACTGGCATACTAGATGGTGGTCTCTATATACTAGAACTAGATGATAATTTTTCCAAATCTTTGTTATCATATAATATTAATGAATCACTCACAAAGATGAAACAAATTCGAGACTTAGAGACTTCATCTATGTTCTGGCATCAACGTTTAGGCCACATCTCAAGAGAACGCTTATATCATCTCGTAAAGGATGAAGTCTTACCTCCTCTCGATTTCACTGATTTTGGAACATGTGTCAAATGTCTTAAAGGCAAAATGACATTAGCGAATAAGAAAGGTGCCACTAGGAGCTCTAATCTATTAGAACTCATTCATACTGACATTAGTGGTCCCTACCAAATCGCTGGCATAACAAGACATACTTCATTTACCACTTTCATTGATGATTATTCTCGTTACATGTACTTGTATCTCATTAAGGAAAAATCCGAATCTCTTACAACTTTTAAAGATTACAAAGCTGAAGTTAAAAAGCAATTAGATCGTCAGATTAAATTTGTGAGATCAGATAGAGACGGTGAATATTATGGAAGACATACTGATGTGGGTCAAGCTCCTGGTCCATTTTATGAGTTTTGTAAGGGCCAGGGGATTGTGAACCAATACACTATGCCTGGTACACCTCAGCAGAACGATGTCGCTGAACGAAGAAATCGTACCCTTATGAATATGGTGAGCAGTATGTTAGCCAACACTAATTTACCATTATTCCTCTGGACTGAAGCGTTAAAAGCAGCTGTTCATATACTCAATAGAGTTCCTTCTAAGTCTGTCCCTAAAACTCCTTATGAACTTTGGTCAGGAAGGAAACTGAGTCTTAAATATATGAAAGTATGGGGCTGCATTGCTGAAGCAAAACTTTACAATCATTTCCTAAGGAAACTTAACCCTAAAACAGTTACTTGTTTCTTTATCGGGTAACCTGATCATTCGAAGGGTTATCATTTCTATTTTCCTTCCCATGTCACTCGTATTGTTGAAACCAAGCGTGCTGCGTTCCTGGAGGATTTCAAGGTCAGTGGGAGCAGTACCAACCCTTACGAAAGAATTGCACGAAGTACAAGCCGCGGGGGGGGGGGGGGGTGGGAGACTCATCGCTTACCATTACTCCGTTTACTCATCCTGTACCCAATGCAACAACTGCACCTGAATCCACTGCACAAATTCCATCTCCACAATCAGAACCCATTATACCTCATAACGAAGGTACATCAAACGCTCAAAACCAAGACAACGTTGAACCCGATAATCAACTCAGGAGGTCATCTAGGCAAAGAAGGCCTACTAATTGGGATGATTATGTTACCTACCTGACTGAAATGGATGCTGGAAAGCTCAATGATCCTATCTCTTATAATGAAGCCATTAGCAGTGATCAGTCTTCTGAATGGAACAAAGAAATGATTGATGAGCTTGAATCCATGAAGAAAAATGACGTTTGGGATTTGGTCGAATTACCCAACGGTGTTAAACCTGTAGGATGTAAATGGGTGTTCAAAACAAAACTGGATCCGAATGGGAACGTTGAACGCTACAAAGCGAGATTGGTTGCAAAAGGCTACACTCAGAAAGAGGGAATTGATTATCAAGAGACGTTTTCACCTGTCTCTCGTAAAGATTCATTAAGGTTCGTTATGGCCCTAGTAGCTCATTTTGATTTGGAGCTGCATCAGATGGACGTCAAAACTGCTTTCCTTAACGGAGACTTAGACGAAGATGTTTACATGAAACAACCTGAAGGCTTTAAACCTGAAGGTCAGGAGCATCTAGTCTGTAAGTTGAAGAAATCCATTTACGGATTAAAACAAGCATCACGTCAATGGTACTTCAAGTTTGATGAAGTCATGAAGAGACAATGTTTTATAAAGAATCGAGTGGATCAATGCACCTACCTCAAGATGAGTAGGAGTAACTTTACTATACTTGTCCTTTATGTAGAGGATATTCTATTGGCAAGTAATAGTTTAGACATGTTGAATGAGTCGAAGCGGTTACTCTTGCATAACTTCGACATGAAGGATCTTGGAGATGCTTCTGATGTGTGTAAAATGCAACATATAAATTACATCAAATGTGGCATAAAACTACCCTTTTTAGTACTAATGTCGGAAAAAAGTGTGCTTTTGTCTTCCTTTTGTATTTTCAGGGTTAAGTGAGTTTAAATAAACAAAAGAAGCAAAAATGCATCTAAATCTAACAATAATACAAGAAAAGGAATAAACGTGGCATGCCCGACCCCTCGACAGCATCTTCCCAAGCAAAAACAAGAGATCAGAAGGCTGAACACGCCCCGTGCTCATTGAACACGGGGGCGTGCCCAAGTGTCTGCAGAAAAGACAAAGTTGTAGAAGTTTCTATTTCCCAACACGGGGGCATGCCCAGCGGACACGGGACCGTGGTCAATGCTAAGATTCGCAGAATCCAGACAAATCTTGATAGTACAGATACGCTTCTGCACACGGGGTCGTGCCCAGCAGACACGGGGGTGTGGTCAACTAATGCAGACAGACTGCATTAAATGAAGAAAGAGAAGATGGATGGACACGGGGCCGTGCCCAATGGACACGGGGCCGTGTCCGAGCTTCTATACAGGATATAAATAGAGGTGCTTGGTTCACTTCAAAGGCATCCCTTGGCAAACCACCTCTCTCACACTTCACCCACCCACCACCACCATCACAACCCATATCCACCACCATCATCCATCATCCATCATAGAGTGTGTGTAGTAGTCTCAGGATCCAAGATTGATAGTAAGAGTTCTTCACAATCAAAGGCCATATTTGCCTAAGTCTCTTACATCACTTGGTGAAGACAAGCATTTAGTGTAATACTTTTTATTTTTAATCTTTTCGCACTTTTTATTTGGTTATGTATTAATGACTTTAATAACTAGTTTCTTATGTTGAAGGTGAAACTTCCTTATCATTTGTCCGTGGTGTCTTGGCGTTATTTTACTGTCTATATAAAATAAAAGATTTACACCATTCATATCTCCACGGTCTATATGGAGATATGTTGGCTATATGGTCGGGGGTTAAGGGAATGGTTTGGTAAGCGTCTTGCCTTGTTCAGTGTATAGATCCTGCAAGGACCTAGGTCAAGCTTAGTAGGACCCCCTTCAATACCCAATGGTATTGGATGGCGAGGGTTCGAATTTCTTGATCCCCTCATATGTAAACTACTATTAAAACATTAACCCAGCTACTTAGGATTGTATCCCTGCTGACTCAAACTACTTAACCGAGGGTAACGTCACCTTCAAAAGTGGGGCCTACCACATTACGCATTAATAACTTAATTAATTATCTTTCAATAATCCAACCCTTTAGGATTGTATCCTTGCTGACTCAAACTACTGGGTTGAGGGTAACGTCACCTTCAAAATAGGGGCCTACTACTATAACTAAGATAATCTCTTAAAAAGTGCAAAAGTGCGGAAATAATCAAAGGTTACACTAAAGGCGAGTCTGATCCAAGTGATTCATCTTGTCTATCTGTTTTTTTTATTATTTTCTATTTTCAGCATTTTTAGTTTTTATTTTCAGGTTTAAACCTTTTTCTAAAATTTTGATTTGATTAGACGTTGAGGATAAACCAGTACTAAAAGCTCTTGTGTCCTTGGACGACCTCGGTATCTTACCAACGCTATACTACGCTCACGATGGGTGCACTTGCCCATATGTGTGTTTAGTGTTAGTAAAATATCGTGTTTTATAAATTTAAAACTTGACTAAAGTATAAAAAGGGCTAAAAATATACATAAAAACCTATAACGCTACACCCGCATCAGCTTCTTACGTCATTGGCATCGAAATTCACCTAGATAGACACAAAGGGATCTTAGGATTGTCTCAAAAGACTTACATAGATCGTGTCCTTACACGTTACAACATGCAACAGTGCAAACCCTCCGTCGCTCCAGTAGTTAAGGGAGATGTTTTCGGTTCATTCCAGTGTCCGATAACAGAGGTTCAAAAGGAGCAAATGAGCCAGATACCTTACGCGTCAGTAGTCGGGAGCCTGATGTATGCTCAAGTCTGTACTCGCCCAGATATCGCTTATATTGCTGGAATGCTAGGCCGTTATCAGACTAATCCTGGCCTAGATCACTGGAAAGCAGCTAAGAAGGTCCTTAGATATCTGCAAGGGATGAAAGACTATAAACTGACTTATAGAAGAAGTGATCACTTAGAAGTGGTAGGTTATTCTGATTCTGACTTTGCCAAATGCAAAGATGACAAGATATCCACTTCAGGCTACATCTTTATGTTAGCAGGCGAACCTATCTCATGGAAGAGTCATAAACAACAGTTAACCACAACTTCCACAATGATGGCAGAATACATTGCTATTTACAACGCAACCTGTCATGGAATGTTGCTTAGAAATCTAATCACTTGACTCAAAATCGTTAATTCCATTTCTAGACCATTGAAGCGTTACTGTGATAACTCAGCTGCCGTTAGTTTCTCGAACAGTAACAGTTCGACTGGAGCTGGTTTATATCTCGATACAAAATATGTGTTCGTACGTGAACGAGTTGAGGAAAATAATCTTTGTATTGAGTATATTAGTACTAAAGATATGCTTGCGGATCTGATGACTAAAGGTCTCCCACCTAAAGTTTTTGAAGAACATGTATCGAATATGGGACTTACTAAAGACCTTATTTAATGGCATATTGTACTAGCTTATGTTTTAATTAATGAAATTTCCTTAGTTTAATTTGTATGTCTCTAACATATGTTTTACCGGTCTAATGACATATAGACAAATATAAATGCAAATCTGACGCTAAAGGGCTTATGCGTATTTTAATCATAACTATTAGGTTTTAAATTGAGGCTATAGTATGACTAATGGGGGTCCTGAGTCGAATGATGATTCAACGGCTGTATTTCTCTGCTATAGTTCTTGGTTTAAGGCTAAAATGAGTGTTAATTCCTGGCCAGACTCATCTAATACTCATGATAAATGATTACTCGGCTAAGTGGGAGAATGTGAGATTAAATATATAATTATCATAATATTTAATCTTGTATCCATTATAATCATTTATATTATATAGATCAAAATACATTAATAACCTATAAATAATTAGTTGGTAATTGTTGATGGACTATATTACCCTTATTAACTAATTAGGTTTCCTCTTGGGTGTATATATAAGGAGATTATTAGAGAGTTTAAGGGTTAGACAATTACACAATTTACACAACCCTAATAACATCACTTTCGGCTCTCTCTCCATAACCGAAACCAACCCTTGTTTTGGTTTCATCACCATCATAATCTTACTCCCTAAGGATGAACCAGATAATCCTGACAAGTATGTCAAACTCAATGGTTGCATCTCTGACTGGATTCTCTGCTGGCCTGTCTACTGTAACAGGTATGTTATTCATGTTTTCCATTATGTTTAAACAGAACTGATCAATAGTAATTACTTCATGGTGCACTGATTAATGATTGAAGTAATCTTCTAATCCTGAGCTGAATATAAGCAAAACAAAAGAGAAGTGATGATGTAGAACCATAACCCTAAATAGAAAAAAATGTCACATTTTAAAACAATTTTGCATACCTTTTGTTGCACATAGAGCAAGGTCGTCACCTTAGCTGAAGACGGTTAACCAGGACGCCGAAGTCAAGCTGGCTACCGCCCATGTCGATCACGAGCAGGCAATGACGGAGGCTGGAGTGGATGTTGGTGAAGGTGGAGCCAAGGATGCTGGTGAGGATGCTGCTGAATGTTGGCAGTGAAGTGGGCGATGATGGATAATGATGCCTAGGCCGGAGCCCACTTTTTAGATTTGAGTGGTCTGTAATCACTAAACAATTTACATTTCCTTCACTTAGAATAGTAAAACAATTGAAGGTGGAGGGATCCTGCTGTTTCAGGACGAAGCCTTCAATCGTTTATGTTAATATGCTTTTGAACAATTTACATTCTTGGTGGGTGGGTCTCGGTTTGAGATGAAGCCAATAATGTAATATTTTGATTCGTTAATATTAAACTAATCTTTTGACCTTATCTCTGTGTTACATATTATTTTGAAAAATTTTGTCTAAGTATCCTGAGCAGGATATTAGTATGATTTTGATTGTTTCTCCATTCTTGTTTCAAAATGTTTTATCAAAATTTAGTAACATATAACTTTTCATAAAAAAATCCCATTTTAGATAAGGCCTTCACACATAGGAGAAATAGGAATCCATACTAGAAACACTTAGGCAACAACTTCATATTTAACCTTAGGATCATTTGTTATGTCCCCAGCATGAAATATTTCCAACATTCGTTGCACCCTGGCATAAAATATCCCCTGATTGTGCAGGATGTTGCATTAGCATATGACCTGCTTGTGTATTCCTTTGCTTAGTGATTAAACTTTGCAATCTTTCATCAATAAAGAAATGTGTATAAACACAATCGTGGTTTAACATATCCTTGGGACTATCCAAAATCCCATGTTTTATTGGGATAAAGCCATAATTTACTAGGGATAAACCCATGTTTTGTGCGCTACAGGTGGGAGTGTATAAATTCCAAGATGTAGAAAGGTGAAAACCCTTAAACCTTAGAGAGTATGAAAATACCCTTCGCTTGAAAGAGGGTGATCAATCCTCATGTATCGTAAGGATCCAGTATATAGCCAATAATAATGAAATTATCAGCCACTGTTACATGAACTGGTCCCGCCATCTTGAACTATACCCGGATAACTTGCGCTCCAGGTGGAGTGTTTAAGCCCAATTCGAGAGAAAGGTGAATACCTTTAAACCGTTGAGGAGATATAAATCCCTTAAACGTGAGAGAGGGGGCCAATCCTCTAGTCTTTCATTTATCATGAGCAAATATTCTGGAGTGTCATCCTGAAATGTATCCCTACAAAACACCTTTAAACTAAGGTGAGAGTGGGTGTTAGCTTGGCTAACACCCCTTCGATGCTTAAGTCAGTATAAGGTTTCAAAAAAGCATAATGAATGAAATAAATTAAACATATTTAAATAAGGTAGAGTTCATACCATCCTGAGTTACAATTTAAATTCTAGACTCACTTTTAATAAGCTTTGAGATGTATGGCATTCCAGGATCTTGGTAGCATATCCCCTTCCATGGTCTTGAGCCTGTATGCTCCCTTTCCGGACTCTGATTCTATCTCAAATGGTCCTTCCCATTTTGGGGCTAGTTTTCCATCAGCAGGGTTAGTTGTATTCTGAAACGCTTTTCTTAATACCCAATCCCCAACTTGGAATCTTCTTGTTCTTATATTACTGTTGTAGGACTTAGCTATCCTCTACTGGTATGTCGCCATCCTTAGTTTTGTTGCATCTCTTGTCTCATCAACAGTATCCAACTCTTAACATAAGGCTTCAGGATTTGACTCAGGATTTCGTAGACTTGATCTAGCTGTAGGTATCACCATTTCAGTTGGGATCACTGCTTCTGCCCCAAATACCAATGAGAATGGGGTCTGCCTAGTAGCATTTTTCACAGTTATTCTATCTGTCAATATGATAAATGGTAGTTCCTCAGCCCATTTTCCTTTCTTGGCACCTAATCTCTTTTTCAAGTTATTGACGATTATCTTGTTCGAGGATTCTGACCGCCTATTAGATTGAGGATGCACTGGTGTCGATGTTATCATCTTTTTGCCCCAACTCTTACAAAAATATGTAGTCTTTTTGCTGATGAATTGGGAGCCATTGTCACAAATTATCTCAGTCGGTATCCCAAATCTTGTCAGGATATTCCTCTTTATGAAGGATACCACTTCTTGATCCCTGACTTGGACAAAAGCTTCTGCTTCAACCCATTTGGAGAAGTAATATGTCATTGCTAACATGAAAACTTTTCCTCCTGGAGCCTTTGGAAGTTTTCCCACTATATCAATCCCCCATTTCATACATGCATCACATTTCATACATGCCTTTGGGAGATATGATAGGATATAATGGTTTTGCAGGCTGGTGAAGTATGTTGCTATGTCCTGAAGTACCTACTTGGTCTCGGGATCCTCCAAGCATCTCAAGTATGGTCCTGCAAGAGATTTCTTATACAAGATATTATTCATTAAATTAAAATGAGCTACCTTCATCCCGAAAGCTCTAGGATTTTCATCCTATGGGATATCTCCTTGTTATAGATACTTCACGATTGGAGCCATCCAGGATTCAGGATACTTCTCAGGATAACCATCCCCAGGATCCTGGATACTTGCTACTTGTTTATCCTGAGATTTAATATGTTCCATCGCAGGATACAAGATGTGCACTATTGGTATCCGAGTTACTTTCGGTATCCTGACAGTAGATCCAGAGCTCCAGTATTACTAACCTTTACCTTGGTGACTATAGGATGAGGAGTTCTTGAATTGTCATCAAAGAGGTTAAAGAAAACATGCTGAAAGACGTGTGAAGACCCACAACAGTCACTCTCCCAGTCTATCGAGGATCCCATAAATATTAGAGACTTAGTTAGGATATTTTTTTTATCTTATTTACTATAAATAGAGCGATTAGATCGACTTAGAAGGCAATTCTTTTTTCACTTATACCATTCTCGCAAAACAATCTTTATTCACTTAGCACTCGATCGATCAGCTCTACACTTGAAATCTTTTCGAGTTATTAATAATAGTGGAGCTAGGTAGTTTCCAGCTCCTGGGGTTTTTTTGTCAGTGATCATCTCTTGAAAATATCAAGGGCTTTTCCCCGTAACAAATCTCTTGTGTTCACCTTTACTTACTGCTTTCATTCTTTATTCATTCTACTTTTATCGCATCATCCAAGTTCATTACTCACAAACAGTTTTATGAACTGGGATCTTGAAACTTATTCTAGGGTCCCTCAATTTAAAACTTACCATTTTGAAGAGCACACTACCTCACTTTCTACGGTTGGTTACTAAATTGATATAGTCAATTTTTGACCAAAACAGCTAGGTATAAGAATAACGGGTTACTATATTCAGGCTTCATAAAAAGAGGTGATGAGGATAAATACTTCCTTAATGCTTGTAGTGCATCCTCATGCTTCTCTTCACATTCGAATTTTCTATTTTTCTTCAAGATGTCATAAAATTCCTTGAATCTTTCTGAGGATCTTGAGATAAACCTATTTAGTGTTGTTACCCTATAGTTTACCTTTGGACATCCTTAGTGCTTGTTGGGGATTTCAAGTTTAGAATAATGTTTATTTGCTATGGGCTTGTTTCTATTCCCCTCTTAGTGACCATGTATCCTAAGCATTTTCCTACACCTACTCCAAAATGACTCTTCAAAGGATTGAGCTTCATGTTATATTGGTCTAGGATGTCGAATGCTTCCTTGAGAACCCTAAGATCATCCTTTTCCTTGAACACCATGTCATCATTGTAGACCTCTATGTTGCCCCTAATTTATCTTTGAACATCATGTTTACCAACCTCTTGTATGTAGCACCTGCATTTTTTAAACCAAGTAGTATAACAATAATTATATGTGGGAGTCATGATGGTTGTATCTTCTTGATCTGAGGGTTCCATCTAAATTTATTGAAATCTCAAAGAAACATCCATGAAAGTTAATATTTCATGATCTGGTGTTGCATCTACCATTTAGTCAACATGAGACAGTGGAAAAGGATCCTTTGGACAAGCCTTGTGGAGATCAGTAAAATCAACACATCACGCTTTTCTTTTCGAAGACCACCACATTAGCTAACCATCTTGGGAATTTTACTTCCCTTATAATTCCATACTTCACCAATCTTTAAACATTTTCCTAGATGATCACATTTCTTTCTGGTCAAATTTCATTCTCTTTTGATGTATTGGCCTGAAACTTTTCTCAAATTCCAAGTTTATGCGTCATAATATCCTTGGAAATACATGTTATATCTTTGTGTTTCCAGGAAAATGTTGACATCCAGTTCGTTAGAATCTTTAGCAAATACTGCTCAATATCCTTAGGGATACTTGTTCCTATAAGCACTTTGATGTCGGGATCCTGACAATCTGGGGATACCTCCTTGACATCATGTTCCCTGGCTTCCATGATATCTCGCGCTTGCTCCATAATTGTTATGATTACCTACTTTGAGTAGACGCCTTCATAGACAAAGTGTAACAATCTTAGGCCTCCTAATAATCACTGTCAATTTTCACCATTCCCCAAGGAGTTGGTAACTTGACACACTGATGGTATGTCAAGAGTATCGCCTTCATGTCATGCATCCATGGTCTTTCTAATATAATGTTATAACAAGACAAAGAATCAATAACACAAACATGTTAGATGGAATTTACCCCTTGATATAAATAGTAAACTCTATCTCTCTAACAATATACTTTGCTTCAATGCCGAACCCTACCAATAGTGATGATTTTGGAATAATCTCGATCTCTAGGATGTTCATTGTGACACCCGGCTATTTTGAGCCTGTACTATACTAGTATGACACGTTTTATGAATATATGAAGGCACTAAATTATTAAATATGACGTTAATATAAGGTATTTGAAGTATTGGTAAATCCAAACTTAGTTGAAAATTTTGTTGGCAATAATAAGATAAACGCTTATCGCGTAACAAACAACATGCGAAATGAACGTCAGTGACCACCCGGATAATGTTAAAATCCCAAAAATATTCCGTTATGATTAAAATCCTTATTTTGCTTAAAATCCTTATTTTGCGAATTTAAGCGCGTACTGCGCAATACCGCGCGTATACTGCAAAATACAGACTGCGCAACCAGTCTAGGCGAACAAAATATTGTTCAACAATATTATGGCGAGTTAATTTTTATAGAAAGATAAAAATAATTTAAAAGACCTTAAAACTCAATTAAAACGCGAAAATAAAATACATGGTAGTGAGTTAAATAACTGTTTTTGCATGAATATGTGTATGTATAGATTTTAGAGAGAGAATATGTGTGTGTGGGAGCAAGGTGGCAGCACCTTATGTGCCCAACAATTCCTTTATGTTGCCAAGTGTTGAGATTATAAGAACTTAATGATTACAACTTTCTTACACTCAACATAAACAAGTTCCCAAGAATCAAAACTTTTCATTTCTTCCTTCCCTTACCCCCTCTCGGTCGAACACACACTTACACCCACTTCTTTTCAAATTTCAAACATTTTCCTTGAAGATCAAAGCCATTTCAAGCTAGTTTCAAGATGTTTTGAAGATTCAAGGGTGATTTCAAGGTGATTCCAAGAAGGTGCAAACTCCATATCATCAAACTTTGTAAAAAACCCACCAAAATCTTGAAGGTGTAAACTTATTTTTTAAATCATATTCTTGATTATTGGTGATGATGATGATAGTGGAAGGTTTCTCTTGATCTTGGAATTATTCACAAACTTGAAACTAATAACAAATGAGTTAAAAAAATGGAAGTAATATGTATGTATGTATGGCCGAAGATGTATATGTATGTGTGATAATGTTTGTGTTTTGATTTCTAGTTGATTTATGATTGATAAGATTCTTGGAAAGTTATGCATGTTTAATAAAAAGGGTTTTTATAAAAGGTGTCATATAAAAGTCTTATGATTTGAAGTGAATATAAGAAAAAGTGAAATGTTGGAAGTTTATGTGTGTATATATATATGTGCCGTATGTGTGTGTGTGTGTGTGTGTGTGTGTGTGTGTGTGTGTATATATGAACATGTGGGTTATTTTGTTAGTTGGCTCATAAATGAAAGAATGTTGACACATTTAAGTCAAGATGATTAGATGATGATTTGATGATGAAGTCTTGGATTACATGGATTAAATGAATGTTGGGAGTATTTAAAGCTCATATATGATGGTATGATAAATATGCATTAGATGTTTGTACATAAGCATGCGTGATGATTTAGTGATCATGAGATGATGAAATTGTTATGGTATGATAAAATACATAAAAATCAGAATATAAGTTTGCAAAAAATGATGTTATATGATGTGTTTTGATAGTGTAAAAGTTATAACATCGAGTTATTAGCTTTGCGTGTTGTACATATAGCTTAAAAAGTAGTAAAATGGGTGAAATTGCATGATTTATGCGTCTTACATGATACATGCATTATTGTATAACCACCATTTTAATCATTAAATAACATGTGTTGGGTTAAAATATAAAGTTGTGATGATTTGGGATGGTTACGGTAAAGTCTGGTACAAGACTATGTGTTAAAAACGATAAAAATTGACTTTTAAAGTGATTTTTGCAAAACTGTTTTAAATCAGATTATAAACTGATATTTTTATAATAGATATAAGTTATTTAACTTATATTAAGTATCTTTGGCGTTTGGTTAGTCATACGTGACTTTCGACGCCAGAAAACGTTACCGAAAACGTTAAAATACGCATATTTCGACGTACGCGAAAATGGATTATTCACGGGTGAACTTTATGTTAGACATAGTGATATGTGAATATGAGTATGAATAATGTGAGCTGTTAAGTGAATACATGATGATATGAATTAATACTATGTTTATGCGTTTATGCGATGAAAACGGTAAAATTGGTCAAAAGTCACATTTTGTGTGTAAAATTGTGTTGAGTATGAAGATAATGCCTTGGTGGTGTTTAAGTGTTTGAGAATGTTAAAATGCATGAAATGATGAAATACGTGTATAACGATGTATGATAATATGTTCACGTTTATGCAAAAATATATTACGAAGCGCAAATCGTAGATATATTGCTTATAAACGGGTGCGATAACAGATATAACATAATAAGGGTCACCAATAAAATCATTCAAATCGTGGAAAATCTTAATATATATATATATATAGATATATAGGGAGAGAATCATGAGAAAACTACATCTAAATGAGAAAACTAACTAAAAAAGCCTTAAAAAAGCTAAAAAACATACCAAATTTTTTTTTTACAAATTTTTATAAAAAAATCGCTAGTTTTTATATATTAAAATTTTTCAAAAAAAAATTGTTGTACTGCACATGTGCATTATATGTGTACTACACATGTGTTAGTGCACTACGTCTATTGACTTCGTCTTGTATCATGTAATAGGATAGGATAGGATTATCAGTGTCCGAGGTGCAAGAAAGAAAGTTTAGTGGGTTTACATGAGGTTTCGCTTGAAAGTGACATGTGACATGTTCAAGCGAAACCAGATCAGTCAGTTTCGCTTGAACCTGTCATGGTCAGCTTCAAACGAAACCCAACCACTATAAATAGGGCACTTGTTCAATTCATTTGGTAACGCTTCAGGATTTGTAACGAAGTGTTGCCGAAATCTGTTCAGGTTGTAATTAGTGTTATAATCAATCAAAGTGACAGATTTAATAGTATCAAGCTGTTTCCACGTCCGTTTCACTGATTCCGCCTTTGAATCGGATTATACGCTCTTCTGATTGACTCGTTTGGGTCCAACAACGATCCTACAAGTGGTATCAGAGCTCAGGAAGAAGAGTTTAGCTTGATATCATCTATTTTCTGACTTCTACACCTTCTTTTTCAATCTGAAGAAGTTTTAACGGTCAAAATTGGATCAAATTTTCACAGATTGTGTAAAACTATATATTGACAAACCCTGGAAAGTTTCCTTGCAAAATTCGAATTAAAAATGATAAAATTGGACCAAAAAGTAGGTTTCGCTTGAACAAATACTTGGGGTTCGCTTGAAAAAATAGTTGGTTTCGTTTCAAACAGCAGGTTTCGCTTGAAAACTTTGTTGGTTTCGCTTCAAATTGGCTTTCGCTTGAAAGATCATCTGCTTTCGCTTGAATCAGGTTTCGCTTGAAAATTCTTCAGGTCTCGCTTGAATTAGTGCTTTCGCTTGAAGTGCTATCCAGTTTAAAGTGTTTGTTTTGTCTTTTGCTTGAAAGTGAAAATTCCAAGTCAAAATCATTTCACGTCAATCGAGTGTCAGTACGTTTCAAAATATTTGATATTGTTTGTACTAATTGTGTTTGTTAATCTGTTCAGGTTATTCAAGAATTTCAAATCATGGCTGAAGAATTTTTCAATACGTTCTACAATGCGTTTACATCGGATACGGTAGAATCATCAGAGGTTACACCCAAAGCTATAACTAAGACGATCAAGGATAACATCAAACATGACAACTTATATGGAACCTATTCAAAACCTCCAAAGCTGGATAACATTGAAGATTATATCTGGTGGAAGGAGAGGTTCATCAATTGGGCGAAGGCATATGCACACGAGAGTTGGTTCTGTTTGAAGTTTGGTTATAAGAGTCCAGTAAATGACAAAGGAGAAGAAATTCTGATCAAAGATTATTCAGAAGATGACCGAAAGAAATTTTCTTATGAACAGAAGATGATTGCTTTGATTCAGCAATCAGTCCGAGATGATATTTTCTCATTATTAGTTCATGATGGGTCATCAAAGTCTGTGTGGAAAGCTTTGAAAATAAAAGCTAAGGGGGGTAAACAAATTCAGAAAAAACAAAATAGCATTATTGAAAAAAGAATTTGATTTGTTTGACAGTTTAAAGGGAGAGACAGTGAGGAAAATGATTGAGAGATTTTGTCATTTAAAAATTGAACTTGAAAGATTCAAAATTGTGAAAACAAGAGAAGAGATAATTGACAAAGTAATTGAAGCGTTACCACGAGCTGATCAGTGGCAAACGTTTGTTTTTATCTTGAAAAATGATGCTAAATTTGATACAATTTCTCTTGATGCATTGTTAGAAAAGATTGAGAGTCATGATCTGGAGCTACAAAAGCAAAACAAGATGAGTGGTTCATCTCATCAACAAAATGTTGGCTTGTACTACAAAGGGAGTGTATCTTCGGAAAAAGGTGTTAGTTCACCAAAAACAGCATTCAGTGGTGAGAAGATGAAAGAACCACAAACAACTTCATCAAGTTACCATTCTGGATATCATTCATCTTCAAAATCAAGTTCTGATGAAACTGAGGAGATTCTGTGCAACATCTCTCTCAAACTGAAGAATTCTCCATCGATGAGCATCAATGCAGCTAAGCAGCAAATGAGTTTCCTTGCGTCTGTTCTGGAGTCGTATGAAGGTCTTGTAGCTGGCAAAATTGGGAACTCAGAGTTAACCAAAGAAGACTACGACCAGATTGATCCGGAAGAGATGGAACTCA
Source organism: Helianthus tuberosus (assembly GCA_030545235.1). NCBI lineage: Eukaryota > Viridiplantae > Streptophyta > Magnoliopsida > Asterales > Asteraceae > Helianthus > Helianthus tuberosus. Next base: position 154,757,146 of record CM060396.1, on the reverse strand, counting down.
TTGACATTCGCTGGTGTTTAGCTAGTTGCATCCGTAGAGCTCAGAGATATATGGAGATTACCGGGAAACAATCTTTGGGTGGTCCGTCAACGAAACTTGGATTTGACAAATCCAAAGTGACCTTCTTCAGATGCAAGCAAAAGGGTCATTTCAAAAGAGAATTCAGAAATTCTGAAGTTGCTGAAGGAAATGAACGTCCTTTCAACGATGATTATTATCGAAAAGCAATCTACCATAGAAGTAAAGAAGAGCCTAAAATGATTGAAGATAAACCCAAGTCAAGAGCTTGTGCAGTAATTCACGATGATGAAGGTTTTGACTGGAGCTCAATTTGTCCATAAGAAGATCGTTTGGAAAATGTTCGAAAAACAGCTCATGGCAGAGCTGTGACAGAGGAAAAAAAGTTTGTTTTTGTTGCTAAAATTAAAGAAGATGTTAAAGAAGAAAAAGGCATTGTTGAAGTCAAAGAGAGAACTCGGGAAGAGATTTTAAAGGAGAAAACTGAGAGAGAAAGATTTATTGTGGGATGCAGAATGCAGAAAATGGAGGAAGAATATGAGAATGCTGTTGCGAACAAACGATGGGATAAAAAGCAAGAATGTTATGTCAACAAACAAGGTGAACCAGTTGTTCCCAGATGTGACATAGTTCATGATGATGTTCTCCTTGTTATTCCTCGATCCGGAGAATATTATTCCAATGTTGCAAAAGACAAGACATATGTGAAAAGGCTGGATAAAATAATCAGGGATGCTATGACAACAAAGCTGAGGAAGAGGAATGAAGAAAGAATGAAGAAAGAATGAAGAAGAACATTGAGAATTTAGTTAATGATTTGAAGAGAGCTGCTGAGGAAGTCAAGGTTGAAGAAAAAGAGAAGGTTGTTGAAAAAGAAGTTGTTATTGAAGAACAGCAAGTTGAAGGAGTCAAGAATGAGAATTTGGAAGTTGGTGATGCTGGTGATGAAGTTAGTGTTGAAGAAAAGCAGAATGATGCTGATCAGAAGCAGACAGAGACTGTAACAAACACTGAAGTGCCAATCACCGAGGTAAAATCTGATTCTAACATCTTGACTGAAACTGTTGAACAGTGCAAGAAATGCATGGAAACGTGCAGTGCTTGTACTGAAAAAGACAAAAAGATCAGAACAAGAGATCTTGATTTCGCAAAACTTGAAGAAGTTTTCAAGAACAAGTGCAAAGAAATGTTTGAAAATGAAAAGGTTTTAAACGAAAATAATGAAATGCTTTCAGAAAAATGTAAAAAGATAGAAAAAGAAAATGAAGTTTTGAAAGAAAATGTTTCTAAAATGACAGAAGAATGTTCACAAAAAGAAACTATTTGCCAAGAAATGAAAAAGGAATATGATTCAATAAAATTGGCTTATCACATTACAAAGGAATCATATGAAAAAGTAAAGAGTGAAATGAAACTTGTTAAATCAAGATTGAAATATTGTTCTGAAACATCAAATGAACTAAAACAAATGTATGAAATTAAACAAGTTGTGAATTCTTATATTGAAGATGTTGCTAAACTTAAGCGTAAGATTGCTGATTTAGAAAAGGATAACAACAAATTAAAAAGTTATCACACGTCGTCATATGTGCTTGAACGTATTTTCAACATAAAACCGGATGGAAAAGATTCTGAGCATAACACGAAAGGCATTGGTTCAGAGTTTCATCAAGTTCCACCACCGGAAAAGTTTGTGTTTTATGATGAGGAAAAGGTCGAAAAAGCTTTCAACATGGTTGATCAATTGCCAGACAACATTGACATAACCTATTCCAAATCTGATGATTCTCATGATTCAGAGGTGGTAGGTAAAGTCGTTGAAAGTGTGTTGAAAGAAGAGTCAGTTGATACAGGTAAATCTGAATCACAGGATGAAGATGAAGGAAATCTTCATGATAGTTATCTGAAAAACACAAAATCCGAGAAAAGTTTGAACGATGATTCAAAAGGATTGGTTTATACCATGATTGGATCAGACAAATTATTCTTAGATGTTGTATTCCCGATTCAGAATGTGATTTCAGAAAAGGTTGACAAAGTTTTCAAAATGGTTGAGATTGAGAAGTATGAGATTTCAAAGTTTGTTGGTAAGAGTCATAGAGGTTCGTATAACAAACCTGGTTACAAGAAGAAAAACATGAATGCTGGGTTGGGTTATAAGAAGAAACAAAGTTGGAAAAGAAATGAAACTCCGAATTTAAAGACAAAAATGAGTTTTGTTCAAGGAAAAAGTTTTGAAGAAGAGGAAAAACTTAAAATTGGACAACAGTCTATTGAAGAGTTCCTAGCTCAAAAGAAAAAGCAACAACCACAGGTCAAAGATGTGTCCATGAGAACATGTTTTAAATGTGATAAAAAACGACATCTTGCTCGCAAGTGTCCAAATCTGAAACCTGTGGATGTTGACATAAAGAAGATTGATGCTGAGAAACAAAAATCTGAGAATCTGAGACAAAGGTCAACCAGATTTGACTCAAAACAAACTTGGAGGTATAACACAAACAAGTTTGCTTCGACTCAAAACTGGAAATCAAACTCTAACAGGTTCGATTCGAGACAGACCTGGAATTCTCACACACCCAGAGTCAGAACAACTCAAAGTTGGAAAACAACTGTTGCTATGACAAAACCACAAGAATTTTGGAAACCAAAAGTTGTTCAAAAACAAAATGTTCAAAAAGAGTCTCATTTTTATAAAAGAGGCACGCCGAAAGGTCAGACATGGAGTATTAAGAAACAAGTGACTTTGGTAAAAGATGAGAAAGTTGAAGTCAAAGATGGAAAAGTTTTTGATGACATAGAGTTTCCTAAACTGCATGATACATATTGTGTTGAAATACCTATGGTCCAACAGACCTGGGCTAAATTGTTCAAGTAATCAAGTAGTCTAAATGTGCAGGTGCTCAACAAAATCAAAGATTGTGAGAATGGAGGTTGGAGCAGCCTGGCACAACGAGGAGAGGAGGCTGCTGGATCCTGTGTTGGTTGAAACAGGAAGTTTATTTGTTTTTCTGTAAATAAATAAACAATATTTTCAAAAACCCTAAAAAATTTGAAAAAAAAATTAAAAACCAAAAATATGTTTTAGTTTGTTAAAAACTTGAAAAACCAAAAATATATTTGTTTTTAATTTTTGTCAAAAATAGAAAATTACAAAAATATGTGTTGATTGAAAAACCCGAAACCCTCACGGCTGAACAAACATGATTATTTTTGTCACACCCTCAAATTACCACCTAGGGAGTGTCCCTGTTAGGCGTGTGACTACTAGCAATGAGCCACTAATTACATTGAATCACAAGTTGTAATAAAGTTCCATCAATTAAGTAATAACAATTCCAATCGTAAGTTATTCAAAATCACAAGTTCAGCGGAAGCATTAAAGTATCATAAGGTAAATACGAATCAATCATAATAAATAAGTATTTGACAAATAATCCCGTCGGTATGACCATGACCACTCTTGCTCTCCAGCCAGCAAGCTCCTGTTTCAATCACCTAACGACCTGCGAGCATGTAACAAGTGTATCAGACAAAGCTGGCGAGTTCACAGTTTTAGAAAACGTTTGTTACCAGTTGTATGTAAAACAGTTCACTGACAAATGCAAGTAATATTGTTAATATCTCAATTCCGAACAAGACGGCTCCTGAAATACATGACTGCCCTTCCCACGTACTCCTATCTAGTACTGGGCCCCGACTGGGTCATTAGTTCACATCCGTCCTATCTAGGAGCGGTGTGAGGGTGCCAAACCTAAGTAGCGCTACCAACTAATACCCGTTACCCTCCAGGTAACATAATAAGGGACTTACAAAAATGATAGGTGAGAATATTAACCAATATACCCGTTTTTACCCAGACCACTGACTGTCCCCAACCACTGGGACGCATGCTCGAATGTAGTGAACTCACCTTTGATTTGCTCGGTTAAGACGAGTTACGAAGTCAAGTTGATCAAACCAATCCTAGCATGATTTTCATTACCGATCAGTTTTGTAACAATCAAACACATATACCTCTTTCATATTTCACATGTGGCACACACATAATATCATAGGATTTATAACAGTTAATCATGCTCATAACCATTTATGGTCATCATGTAGCAGGTATTCAGGTCGTGTGCAAATTCATATTAAAAGTTCATGTTTACATAAATCACATATTCTTATTATACAAGTAACGAGCAAGTATGGCACATATTGTCACACGTGTTACAACCAGTGTTCGAGCCGTAAATATACTCACATCTCATGATCGTATCTCCCTATGGCGTGCATTCACACAGTTCAGTTTACTTTCAAGCAACATACACGTTCACATAATACATTATACGCAATCGGATCACAAATGATTTCGTATCACAAGCATTACCTACCAAACAACACTTGGTAGCACATTACACTATTTGAATTAAGGTGCGGCCCACTATGCTTAACCGATGTATGCGCGACCCCTAAACATAATTCAAATCAAAGTGTTACGGCCCATAGTCATATGTGTAACCCTCAAGACTAGTAGTAGGTTTGATCATATGAGCCCATAATTATCCCTATTATTAATAGTAGTAATTAGCAATTGATTATGAAAATGAATACTTCACATGATGTCCACTGACACAAACCACCACTCGAACCAATCATTCAGTTTTTAATTGATTGTATTTGGATTTCATTGGACCTCCAATACCCTCTCACATGGGCCGATAACAACACTGCTAACATCACATGTTCCTTACATAAATTGTAATGCAAACTTGAACCATGTAATAGGTGATATTATATGATTGAACCAAAGATCCACTAAGCCGACAACAATCCTTGATTTCATTCAAAGTCACATGAGTTAAAAGGTGGCAAAACTCGTTATCAATTGTTTTAAACATGGCAGTTTCCATTCAACAAGCAACTATGTTAACCCCAGTTTCTTATGTACATCCGTTATCATCACATACACTCTCGAATCCGATCTCATCAGTTTATGTTATCAAAAATTACCAGATTCCAATCGTAACAGAAAGGTCATCATCCTACGGTCCTATCATCATACTAATCTTACACGTTTACAACTCTAAATCACTTATTCATTAGCATGCAATCTGCGTTATTATTTAGCCGTTCGATATCGATAGAAACCGTTTATTCGCATCAGTTGTTTATCATATCTCATACAATTCAAACATGGGTTCCAACTACTCTAAGTCACACGAAATCACATGATCATAATCACGATTTACACATTACAATTCACACAGATTCGCACAAAGTCGGAAACGATCAGTCAGAATTAAAATAAACACGCTTATACTAACCAAGCGATCGTGTGAGAGGGAGAGAGCCGAATCGAGAGAGGGAGAGCTTCGAGTTCCTCCAGCGACACCTTCATGTCTCCGGCGAGTCGTGGTGCATTGCCGGCGTGAAGAGAGATGTTATCAAATGTTTGAAAGTCGAAGAATGGTTTCTGTCGTGATCCTCCGTGTACCCCGACGACTTCACTTGTTCCGCCAATGATCCTCCAATGGGAGGGTGTTTATGGCGAGGATTGTTGTTGTGTGAGGTAGAAAGTGTGATCAATGGTTTAGAAGGAGTTACAATTGATGGATGCCTAGATGATGGAGCGATGGGAGGGGGAAGGAACTGCCGACTTTTGCATGAGGGACTAGGGTTTTACCAATGATTGCAAAAGAGGATATATGTGCACATTCTCATAAATTGTGCATACAAAAGAATCAGTGGGTTGGGCCGCTAGTTGAGAGGGGTATGGCTCATATTGGGCTAACCGGCCCAGAACTACACATTTATCCAACACTAGCATTTCACAAAATAATCATGCACAATGAAAACACATTTATCCAATTGACATAACACACACCCGATTATGACGTAGAACGGAGCATGAAGAGTAACGACTCAAGTTAAGTGCTGCGAGATTAGGCGATTCTAACCTTGAAAGTGCGGGTTGTCACATCATCCCCTACTTGAAAGAAATTTCGTCCCGAAATTTGAAAAGAAGTCTCAGAAAAATGAAATGGTAGCTCAATATGACTGTGGATGACCGTGGGTTTCCCTCGGGTATCACATCATCCCCTACTTGAAAGGGAATTTCGTCCTGAAATTCGCCAGTTGCATCAGGATTCCATACAGTAGTTTCAGACCGGTTAAGGTACCCCAGGTTCATAGGGTTTGACTGTGCTTATGGATCTTAACTTCCTGGTCCGTGTTTTCAATAGGTTCTTCAACAGCAGCAACTTGTCATCGTTCTATGTTTCGTCAGCAAACACTCCTTCGTATTCGAGACGTGAACAGCTGCGTGTACATTGCCCAGTTTGTCAGATAACTTGAGTTTGTAGGCCACTCTGCCGATTCCTTCCAGAATCTTGAGTGGCCTAACATATTGTAATTTAAGTTTGTTGCGCCTCCCAAAGCGTACCACACCCTCCCAGGGTGAATTTCCAACCCAACATGATTACCTACTGCAATTTCTAAGGATTTCCTATGCTTAACAGCTTTTCTGGCGATCACACGCTGTTCCCATACGATTTCCGATCTAGACAATCTTCTCAAGAATTTTAGGTACAAATTCTGGGCCTGTGATTTGGCTACTACTCACTACAGCCCAACAAAGAGATCGGCATCGCCGTTCATACAACGCTTCGAACGGAGCCGCCTGGGTATTAGAATAGACCCTTCTTTTTGTAGGGAATTCGAAGGTAAATGTCATTCCCAATCTTTACCCAAGTCGATCACACATGCTCACAGCATGTCTTCGAGTGTCTGAATGGTTCGTTCGCTCTGACCATCTGTCTGAGGGTGATAGGTAGTGCTCATGTGTAGACGTGAGCCACAGGATCTGCATGTTGCCTGTCACAAATTGGGTATAAACGCAGATCACAATCAGAGGTAATAGAAGTTGGCACCCCATGCCTAGAAACCGCCTCTCTCAGAGAAATGTACACAAGCTGCGAAGGCTCTCTAGTTTCCTTGATTGCAAGAAAGTGTGCTGGTTACGTGAGACAGTTAAGGATTAATAAGGTGATATCGTTTCCGTTTTGAGTTTTAGGTAGACCAGTGACAAATCTATGATAGCCTGTTTCCCCTACCCACAGGGGTGTTTCTGTCTGCTGCAACAAATCAGATGGTTTTTGATATCCCACCTCGACTTTTGCACAACTCAGATATCGCTCACATACATGGTTATACGGGCCTTCATGCCCTGTCATCCATACAAGATCCTTAGATCCTAATACCTACTATCAAAACCCAGACGAGTAGAATGTCGAGACTTTTGTGCTTCGTCCTACACAAGTTCCCTAAGGTTGCCGTATAATGGAATCCATATTCGTTCCATGAAGTAGCAAATGTCATCCACCCTACCAAAGGTTGCTTCCACAAGCCCCGCATGGGTCAATCTTGAGAACTCTCTTCCTTCAGTTCCTCAATTTGAACAAGGCGAGTCTGATCAGGTATGTTAGAGTCGATAGCGAGCTGCAAAGCTCGCGCACGTCCAGATTTCACGGTCGTATTCATTCAAAAGCTCCATCCAGCGTTGCCATCACATGTTTAGCTCTCTTGAAACAAGGGTACACGGGAGGCCCTTGTGATCGGTCTAAGTGGTGCATTCGGTACCGTCCAAGTAATGCCTCCAATTTAAATCCCAAGACTACGGTTTCCCCCACAGGTCGTGACTCGTGTAGTTCTTCTTGTAAGTCCACCACGTAAGCCATCGCCCTCTCATGTTGCATCGGTGTGTAAACATTGCAGAGTTGGGATTCGAAAGATGAAAAGACGTCCTCCTGTTTTGTCCTTCACGAACACCACACCCTACTGTGCTAAAGAGATTTAAGCTGCGTGATTTTCGAAAATCCTGTGGTGAATCTGCGATAGAGTCTAGAGTGACTAAGAAATTGCTGCATCCTCGAAGGGATCTTTGGTGCCGAACAATATCTAACGAAATGGGTCTTTAGCGAGATCCACGTGTATTCCCACTTCGTTGATCATATGACCAAAAAGGTATCTCTCGAATCCAGAAGTTACCGTTAACAAGACTTCGCGCGGAGTGGCTCCTCCCTCGGGAGCCCTAAAATAAGATACAAATGCCGCCCATGATGTTCCTTCCTCTTGGAAAGGATCCAGAATGTCATCCATAAATACGGTCGATTCATGTGGTCCATAAAGCTGCTGGTGTGTTGATTAACTCAATGGTCATGGTGTACAAAGTCGCAATGGCCGTATTGCGTTCGATATGCCGTTTCAGGAACATTCTCCTCTTGGTCTTCCGTCAATACATTATCGAGGCAAACAGTTCTTGATGGTCACCTTGCTGAGTTCTGGATAATCAGTACACATATGAAAAGGCTTTATCTTCCCGAATATAGCTGGGGCTTCCCAAAGCGAACAAAAACTATGTCCAATAAAACTCCTGTCCAACAGTTCCTGTAGATAGTCCTTGCAACCCTCCTGGTGCAAGACGGTATGTAGCACGAGTAATCAGGGCTGCCCCTATCGTGAGATCAAACTGAGATTCTGCCTAACAGTGGTGGAAGTAAATCTGTAAGCTCTTCGGGCAGCACACTGAGAGGAATCACGAACAATTGGTGGATCCTCGATCCTCTTTTCCTTAGCCTCAACATCAGTAACGGTTGCTAACGTAGCGGGGTGATCCCTCCGTAGACACTTCTGGGACTTCATAGCTGATATGGCGCTAACCTTTGCACCACTCTGTTGCTTTAGAACAAATAAGGATTCTCCACACAAAGTTTTCTCCTCACAAGGTATGTCTGCGTGATTTCTGAATAACCAATCCACACTAACTACTGCATTGTAACCATCAGGGATAGTAGAAGGAAGGTCGATGTCGAACACCTGTCCCCCAAGGTCGAGTTTGCATCCCAGCGAACATATAAGGCTTCAATTGACTCGCATCAGCCGACTCCACAACAGGTTCGGTTTCAAGAAGCATCAGGGTTAAACATAACAGAGACGAAGCGAATAGCTACCCATCCAAGCTATCGTGTTGCTATTACGCCTTGTATAGCCTATGCCAATACTAAATGTCCTTCCATGAGCTTCATTTCTAGTGTTGTTTTCATCACGATAATTTCCAGTACTGCCGTCGTTCCCTTGGTTGTCGTTACCTTGACTTAACACAGTCAATCCTTGTTGAGGTCACCTTCGTTTCCATATTGTAAGCTCCGATCACGAGTACCTTGATATTGCCGCGACTGTTGCCTCTAATATTGTTTGCCTGAAACGGTGTCCTGCGTCCTTTCACCAACAAGGTCCATCTTTTCACATTCCGTGCCACGTCCTAAGGCACTACTCATGGTGCGGGCGGTTACACAGTCCACTCTACAGTCAATCGTCATCAATTTTGTCCCGATTGGTTCGTAAGAGTCGGCTCCCATGAGTCGCTGGCTGGGGTTAAGGATTCAATTAGAGTCAAATCGCCGTTGTTCGTTGCCGGTAACTAGGGTCGTTCAAATGCTAAAGTCGGTAAGGTACTACGTTTACCCTCTTATCCATCGTTCTTGCAAGTTAACTGAGTGATACACGGTATGCCGCGAGAGTGTTGCAGAAGAGATCGCACTTCGGGATCTAAGGCGTCAACACGCTAAGTTCCAGCAAACAAAGATAAGTGAGGAAAGTATAGTCCAATCGCTTGACGCTGAGCCATCCAACTCAGGGACGTTCGTACTAGCACCTAACATTCTACACAGTTCGCTAGGCGTTCAGATGTGTGATCAGGTGATACTCGATAGCATCGAGATTCGTAAAGATTCAGAAAAGGGGTGAAAAGATCATGTTCGAGTAGGAGACATTCACTACTATGACTCATATAGACTGCTGAGTTCTAACATAACACCAATTAACAGAGCGGGACCCTTCTCACACTCGTTAAGCCTCACTGGGACTCACATGCACCCCACATTATTATTATGTGTGCACCCATAATAATAAGGCAATTTGCATGCTTATCTCAGTGCCTCTTAACTCGCGCTAAAAGGTTCCCGAATTCGAGCAATTAGACAGATGACGCCACAACATAAATCATGAAAGTTCAAGAAGAGTCGCGCTCTTAAAACACGTAACATGGGTTGGTAACATAGAAGTTCATACTGCAGTGCTAAGTGTCCATTCACGTGTGATGTTATTCATAAGCAAACACTAGATATACTATGCAATAGTAAACGAGAAACGAACCTTGCAGTCTGGAGCTGAGTGTCATGGTCGATTTCGGATCTGTTCGGTTATAGTCTGGTTTTATAGAAATCGTTTTAAAACCAAGTTCACTATAACCAGTGGCTCTGATACCAAACTGTCACACCCTAAAATTACCACCTAGGGAGTGTCCCTGTTAGGCGTGTGACTACTAGCAATGAGCCACTAATTACATTGAATCACAAGTTGTAATAAAGTTCCATCAATTAAGTAATAACAATTCCAATCGTAAGTTATTCAAAATCACAAGTTCAGCGGAAGCATTAAAGTATCATAAGGTAAATACGAATCAATCATAATAAATAAGTATTTGACAAATAATCCCGTCGGTATGACCATGACCACTCTTGCTCTCCAGCCAGCAAGCTCCTGTTTCAATCACCTAACGACCTGCGAGCATGTAACAAGTGTATCAGACAAAGCTGGCGAGTTCACAGTTTTAGAAAACGTTTGTTACCAGTTGTATGTAAAACAGTTCACTGACAAATGCAAGTAATATTGTTAATATCTCAATTCCGAACAAGACGGCTCCTGAAATACATGACTGCCCTTCCCACGTACTCCTATCTAGTACTGGGCCCCGACTGGGTCATTAGTTCACATCCGTCCTATCTAGGAGCGGTGTGAGGGTGCCAAACCTAAGTAGCGCTACCAACTAATACCCGTTACCCTCCAGGTAACATAATAAGGGACTTACAAAAATGATAGGTGAGAATATTAACCAATATACCCGTTTTTACCCAGACCACTGACTGTCCCCAACCACTGGGACGCATGCTCGAATGTAGTGAACTCACCTTTGATTTGCTCGGTTAAGACGAGTTACGAAGTCAAGTTGATCAAACCAATCCTAGCATGATTTTCATTACCGATCAGTTTTGTAACAATCAAACACATATACCTCTTTCATATTTCACATGTGGCACACACATAATATCATAGGATTTATAACAGTTAATCATGCTCATAACCATTTATGGTCATCATGTAGCAGGTATTCAGGTCGTGTGCAAATTCATATTAAAAGTTCATGTTTACATAAATCACATATTCTTATTATACAAGTAACGAGCAAGTATGGCACATATTGTCACACGTGTTACAACCAGTGTTCGAGCCGTAAATATACTCACATCTCATGATCGTATCTCCCTATGGCGTGCATTCACACAGTTCAGTTTACTTTCAAGCAACATACACGTTCACATAATACATTATATGCAATCGGATCACAAATGATTTCGTATCACAAGCATTACCTACCAAACAACACTTGGTAGCACATTACACTATTTGAATTAAGGTGCGGCCCACTATGCTTAACCGATGTATGCGCGACCCCTAAACATAATTCAAATCAAAGTGTTACGGCCCATAGTCATATGTGTAACCCTCAAGACTAGTAGTAGGTTTGATCATATGAGCCCATAATTATCCCTATTATTAATAGTAGTAATTAGCAATTGATTATGAAAATGAATACTTCACATGATGTCCACTGACACAAACCACCACTCGAACCAATCATTCAGTTTTTAATTGATTGTATTTGGATTTCATTGGACCTCCAATACCCTCTCACATGGGCCGATAACAACACTGCTAACATCACATGTTCCTTACATAAATTGTAATGCAAACTTGAACCATGTAATAGGTGATATTATATGATTGAACCAAAGATCCACTAAGCCGACAACAATCCTTGATTTCATTCAAAGTCACATGAGTTAAAAGGTGGCAAAACTCGTTATCAATTGTTTTAAACATGGCAGTTTCCATTCAACAAGCAACTATGTTAACCCCAGTTTCTTATGTACATCCGTTATCATCACATACACTCTCGAATCCGATCTCATCAGTTTATGTTATCAAAAATTACCAGATTCCAATCGTAACAGAAAGGTCATCATCCTACGGTCCTATCATCATACTAATCTTACACGTTTACAACTCTAAATCACTTATTCATTAGCATGCAATCTGCGTTATTATTTAGCCGTTCGATATCGATAGAAACCGTTTATTCGCATCAGTTGTTTATCATATCTCATACAATTCAAACATGGGTTCCAACTACTCTAAGTCACACGAAATCACATGATCATAATCACGATTTACACATTACAATTCACACAGATTCGCACAAAGTCGGAAACGATCAGTCAGAATTAAAATAAACACGCTTATACTAACCAAGCGATCGTGTGAGAGGGAGAGAGCCGAATCGAGAGAGGGAGAGCTTCGAGTTCCTCCAGCGACACCTTCATGTCTCCGGCGAGTCGTGGTGCATTGCCGGCGTGAAGAGAGATGTTATCAAATGTTTGAAAGTCGAAGAATGGTTTCTGTCGTGATCCTCCGTGTACCCCGACGACTTCACTTGTTCCGCCAATGATCCTCCAATGGGAGGGTGTTTATGGCGAGGATTGTTGTTGTGTGAGGTAGAAAGTGTGATCAATGGTTTAGAAGGAGTTACAATTGATGGATGCCTAGATGATGGAGCGATGGGAGGGGGAAGGAACTGCCGACTTTTGCATGAGGGACTAGGGTTTTACCAATGATTGCAAAAGAGGATATATGTGCACATTCTCATAAATTGTGCATACAAAAGAATCAGTGGGTTGGGCCGCTAGTTGAGAGGGGTATGGCTCATATTGGGCTAACCGGCCCAGAACTACACATTTATCCAACACTAGCATTTCACAAAATAATCATGCACAATGAAAACACATTTATCCAATTGACATAACACACACCCGATTATGACGTAGAACGGAGCATGAAGAGTAACGACTCAAGTTAAGTGCTGCGAGATTAGGCGATTCTAACCTTGAAAGTGCGGGTTGTCACAATTTTCACAAGATTGAAAAACGGTTTTCAAACTGTAATATCAATGTGTTGTAAATCATGGGGGTATGTTATTTTCTGCAAATCAGTGCATGAGAAGCAGAAAATGGATGGCGAGACAAAGCTATCAGTGTTGGTTGTCAAATTTTCTTTAAATGGTTTTGCATTTTAGGGGGAGAAAAACTGTCAGAAAATACAAAAACATTTGAAAATTTTGAAAAAGTAAAAAACATGATAAAATTCAAAAATTGAGTTTTTTGTGTAAAAGGAGGAAATGATAGTACATCAGTAGACAGTTACAGTACGCTAAAGAAATGGAAAGTTTAAATGTGTTAAACGATCTCACCGTGGATGTGTCGGTAGATTTTTATACATTTAGTAAACTTTTTCGGGATATAAATCTAAATTCAAACTTGCTTATTTCGTGGGGAACACTACTTGGATATATAGGTAACCCCTGAAATCTCGTTTGAAGGACCCCTCTTTCTGAGATACTAGGTCTTTATGCTTAGTGATATCTGGGGTATTATCCCGGGACTTCTGATTTTGCGGAAGCAATGGCCTAGTCCCCGGAGAATACTTTCTGCATTGCTTGAAATATAGCGCTGCCCTCAGCAAATTGATGAAACAATAAAATTGATAGTCATTGCTGTTGTAATACAAAAGATCCTCTAAAGGGGACACACCAAAAGTCGAGCCGTCATCTCTCTGCTGAACGGAAGTTCTGACCTGAGCTCTCACGGTTTCGTTCTATAATTTATTCCCCTTACAGATATCATCTAGGTATACTCACCTGTAAGACTGAATATTGGGATCTGGATACGGGAGTATATTCAAGAGGTGGGACACATGAATGGGTTTAAGTTCTTAATACACCTAATTCGTATCCTGAATCAGTTGAACTTTGTATGAAAATTTAAGTGGATCAGTATATCGACAATCTAAGTGAATTGTTTAATTCTTAATGTGTAACTGAGCTCAACGGTACTTGTGACTTGTCAAAAACTGATATGATCCTCTGATGCATACTCAAACAAAGATTTTTGATTCTGCTTTATTTTCGACAACCGATGTCTTAAATGCTGAGTTTCAAAATCTAGGTAAGTTGATTGTGTTTCTGAAAATAAAAACAAGTTCATTAATTTGAAACTTGATTTAAAAAATTAAAAATTCAAAAACAGTTTCTCCAAGGTCATTAGTTTGGACTTGGATGATTTACTGTGAGGATTTTGGATTTCGGACATTTCCATATCTGTAAAGATTGTTGATAGAGGGAGTGTTTTAGAAAGTTGTTTTAGAGCCAGGTTATGATTCCTGGTAGTTTAAAATGTTGTTACTTATAAAAGTATGAGTAATTACAGATAGTCCAGATTACGATCCCGAGAGCAGAGTCTAAGGGGGAGTCTGAAGACAACCTTGAAGCAAGAAGGAGCTTGTAGATGGATAGCTAGGTGACGATCCCAAAGCACGAAAGCTTGATGAAAGGGGGAGCCTGAAGCTGATGGAGAAGATAAAGATTGATGGATGCTTATAATGTTACAATTTGGATGAGAAGGCAGAATGATCAAGACTGAAGATGTGTCATATTGAAGACTAGACACTGAAGACTTCGTCAATATCCGAGGGGGGTCTGTTAGTGCACTACGTCTATTGACTTCGTCTTGTATCATGTAATAGGATAGGATAGGATTATCAGTGTCCGAGGTGCAAGAAACAAAGTTTAGTGGGTTTACATGAGGTTTCGCTTGAAAGCGACATGTGACATGTTCAAGCGAAACCAGATCAGTCAGTTTCGCTTGAACCTGTCATGGTCAGCTTCAAACGAAACCCAACCACTATAAATAGGGCACTTGTTCAATTCATTTGGTAACGCTTTAGGATTTGTAACGAAGTGCTGCCGAAATCTGTTCAGGTTGTAATTAGTGTTATAATCAATCAAAGTGACAGATTTAATAGTATCAAGCTGTTTCCACGTCCGTTTCACTAATTCCGCCTTTGAATCGGATTATACGCTCTTCTGATTGACTCGTTTGGGTCCAACAACGATCCTACAACATGTGCATTATATCCATAATAGTGCACATGTGCAATACAACAAAAGTTTTTTTTTTATTTTTTTTATTTTTTTTCATACATACAATATAGCGATTTTTTATAAAAAAATGTAAAAATAAAAAAAATTGGTATGTTTTTTAGGCTTTTTTAGTTTTCTCATTTAAACTAGTTTTCTCATGATTCATCCCCTATATATATATATATATTAATATGCCAACATAACCAAAACAAAGCCTTTTGAGAAAATTTTCAAAGTTATGTGAAAATTCTAAGTATTGGAGAAACTTAGTTCTTTGTAGAATAATTGGTTATTAAATCATTCTTATTTAAATTAGGATATGTAGATTCAATTTGAGGGATTGTGATAAAATAAACCACCCAAAGGTGAGTGTCACCAGAACCCTTCTTTTACTGTTTTATATACTGTTTTGGGGGAAGAACATGTCTTTAAAAATGATAATGAAATGTTTTAGTATGAAACATGCCTTTGAATAAATGTGTTTTAGGAAGTGTCACGAGAACTCCTCTTTTACTGTTTTATATACTGTTGATGTGTTGCACACGCATCTTATTTTCCTTGTTTATTTTGTATATTATTTTTATAGTTTAAAGTCATATTTATAATATTTAGACATTTATCTTATTATTCATTATTATTATAGATCCCCGTACGAAAAAGGATTAAATACAAGTTAAAACAGATCAATAAACGAAGAATCAGGAAATATTAAATAAAGCTGAAAGACGAAGGGCTAAATTTTCAATTAAGAAAAGTTCTTAGAAAATAGTTCATAGAATTCAAAGGGCTAAAGTGCATTTTGTGTGAACCTTGAAATTAATTCAAGGTCATGATAAAATAAGAATGCACGTGAATTATGAATTCTAAATTAGGGTTTAGAAGTTGAACGCATAAAAGAAAAGTCTTTGTGGGTTCCTTGGTCAACAAAAAGAAAAAGGAAAGAATATAAAAGATGGGCTTTATTATGGATAGCAATTATTAAAAAGAAAAGAAGGAAGTAATATTATGGACATAAGCCGGGCATGTGGAGATTGACGGCAATTTGAAAAAAAAAGAGAAACGTAGGGCGCAGAGGGTGGAGGTGGCATTATTGTTTATATACGGCAGCAAATAAAAAACGCTAGGCAAGTTTTAAGAAGATGGCAGAAGGTTTGGAGACGAAGGATGCTGTACACAGAAGGCAATTTCAAGGAGAAGAAAAGGATTGGTGTGACATCCCACATCGGTTGTGTAGGGGAACAAAGGCTTCCTTATAAGGGGCTGGATACCTTCACCATCATGACGCGTTTTGAAAACCGTGAGGGGCGGACGCCGAGGGCGTGCTGGCCGCCAAAGCGGACAATATCATGGTGCGGTTACGCTGGGCTGTTACAGATGGTATCAGAGCCATGGCCGGACCGGTGGTGCCAGGTCCTGCGAGGACGTTGGACCCCTTAAGGGGGTGGATTGTGACATCCCACATCGGTTGTGAGAGCCAGGGCCGGACCGGTGGTGCCAGGTCCTACGAGGACGCTGGACCCCTTAAGGGGGGTGGATTGTGACATCCCACATCGGTTGTGAAGGGGAACAAAGGCTTCCATATAAGGGGCTGGATACCTTCACCATCATGACGCGTTTTGAAAACCGTGAGGGGCGGACACCGAGGGCGTGCTGGCCGCCAAAGCGGACAATATCATGGTGCGGTTACGCTGGGCTGTTACAATTGGTTCGTGTTCAAACCTTAGATTCAAGATATGAGTTCGGTTTTACCAACGGTTTAGTTCAGTTTAATTTGCTTCGTGTTATTAGACTTTATAAACATGATATATTTACTGATTCAGACTTGTTTCTTGGTTTTGACTATGATCACCGGTTTATGATGAATATTTGTTGATAATCGGTAATATCTCAGTTTTGGTAATATATTTGGTGGTTTAATATTAAAGTAAGAGACCTAATTATTTTGGCTTGATGTGTGTGCATACTTTACTCTAATTTACTATCTTATAATTGTTCCTCATGCGTCTTTGTGAATGTCTTTCATGTATAGTTGCATGTCAGGTTACCTACTTTATGTTTGTAAATAGTTTTGGTTTATGGTGCACGTATTCCATTGGAACGTTGTTTGATGATTTAGAGGAGCTTAGTGTTCTACCTATTCTTGAGACCGGAAGGAGATATATAGTTAGGATTGTCTTTGGTGCTAGATATTTAGGTGCAGTGAGACCGGGAGGAGATCTATCTAAGTTCCCTAGTATTATTTGTTTTCCTAAGTCTTGTCAAGATTTTTTAGGTTACCCCGTACATTTTAGGGTGTATTGTGATTCGTGAGACCAGGAGGAGATCTAGTTTTTTGGTAGTTTAGTAATGTTGGAGAGGCCGGGAGGTGATCCAACCCATACCAGTGAGCTTTATTTGACCTTTAGACCTTAGGAGAAGTTGATGAGACCGGGAGGAGATTCAACCTGTCTTTAGTCTTAGAGTGTCATATTGTTAGAATCTGGTTCCATCATAGTTACCATTGCCGAGAGAAAAGCAGTCACGAATAGGATTCCAAACCTGGGTAGTACTTTCTCATCCTTGATTTCACCTTAGTAGCCTTCATTATGCGTCTAGGTAGTCTAGTTCGTCTTAGTTAATTCCTTTAGATTATATAGTTAAAACCCCAAAATCCAATCAAATCAAATAAACCAGTTAAGTAATTAGTTGAGTCAAAGTCTAGTGTAGCGTCGCTAGTGTCTCGTGGGTTCGATACTCTGACTTCATTAGGCTTTACTATGTACGATATGTACACTTGCCTGTTAGTGGTCTAGCATTTAGAGAGTCTTAGTTTATAAATTTAAAACTAGGGTGTCTTGATTAGATTAATTTATTATATACCGCATTCTGAACATCAAGTTTTTAGCGCCGTTGCCGGGGACACTTAGGCGATTGCGTTATTAGCTTTGACTGATCTTATTTGTTTAATTGGTCTTATTTGTAATTTGAGTCTTAGGGTTTGAGTCCTAGAGTTTGTGTCTAGTAGTAGTGTCACACCCCAACCGATGACGGAAACATCGGGGCGCGGCACTGAGTGAAACAGATTGTCCAAGAGAAATTCCATAACAACTAAATTACCGGATAGTTAATATTATGTCCCATACCATAACCCATCAAGCAAATCAATTATTGTAGATATAGATATCTCTAGGCAAATCATTGTTCCGACAACTCAGATTAAATAAATAAATTGTCTTTGTTTCTAGACTCTCACTCCTACGTGATTTCCACAAAAGCAGGTAAAGCACATCATCCTAAGCATTCAAACACCTGTCACATACGTTAAAATAAAGTCAATACACATAATGTAAAGGTGAGCATACAAGTTTAATAGTATAATAGATTTCGAAAGCGTTTACGCATAACCAGCATGTAACATGTAACAAAGTGAAGGCTAGTAGGTTATCGACAATGAAATATGCACAGACGTGACTGCGAGTTGTAGAATGCGCAACACATATCCCCCTTGGGACACGTGAGTAAAGCCCTTAACAACCCCTGTCCACGACAGGTACTGAGTCCAGACTATAGTACTATCGTTGCTAAGGTGTCAGGCAACAATCACTGTGTTAACATAACATACAAGCATTCATCGAATAACACGTAGCATGCAATAACGGTCAGCGTATAAGCAGTGTTTGTGTTGTGTGTCGATTGTGTTTGAATAAATAACGTATGTAACATCCAAAAGTGCATAAAGCAAAAAGGGTTCGAGTATACTCACAGAGATGGTAATTGCTAAACACAATCTGTGATTGGATTGAAGGGAGCGCTAGAGATTAGCCTGAACAGTTAACGATAGCATAAGCGAAGAATGGCGCGATAAATGGTGAGAAGTACTAAGTGACGAATGGTAATTCGATCGGATGGCAATCCGATCGGATGGTCATTCGATCGGATGTCAATCCATTCGGATGGTCATTCGATCGGATGGCCATTCGTTTGGATTGACATTCGTTTGGGATGGATGTGTTTGTGTATGATGGCTTTGAAGTTTTCGTTGTAGCAGTTTGAAAACAGAGAAGTATCTCTACCTTTCAGGTCGTCGATCGAACAGTCGTTCGATCGGATTGCGATCCGATCGGCAAGACATTTCTAGTGAGAACAAGTTCATAGCAGGATCGTCATTCGATCGGATGGTCTTCCGATTGGATGGCAATCCCTTAGAACTGATGATCCTTGAAAATTATGAAAATGATTAAGTGTTGAAGATCCAGGTGTCAACCGATCGGATTGACGTTCGATCGGATTGCAATCCAATCGGACGACAATCCGTTCGACATGCAGATCTTTTGGGAAATTTGAAAAATGTTTAATTGTGGGAGTCCAAGTGCAATCCGATAGGATTGTTGTTCGATCGGATGGCACTCCGTTTGTACGGAAATCCGTCCCAACAATCTGATCGTCTTGTGTCTTGATTATTTTGCAAAGTTTGCGGTTTGTTCGAGACGGTATGACAACGTTTTAAACAACGGGACCTCTTCACGTTCAAGTCGTCCGATCGGAGTGGGAGTCACCCCAGTCCGTTCAACTAAATGTTCGTGACGGTTGTTTATGTTCAACCGGAAATCGATCGTCTCTTTGATAGGAATTCAGACCTCAGACCGACACTTCACTAGAAATGAGTAGAAGACCTGAACGAGCTCTGATTCTATCTGTTTTGAGTGCATTGAGTGTAAAAGAGTTAAAAGAAAGTTGGAAAAGCATCTTTCAATCCCTTTTACCTTGAAAATGTTTAGATCTATGCAAAATCGTTGTGAAATTATGTTTCATCTTGTGAAAATCCTTCAGATCTGAGTTATTCTTGGTGGAGTGAGGTCACAACTTGAAGTTCATAAGAACTCCATGATGACATCATCCTAGAACACCTCAAATCTGCTGATTTCACGGTTAAAAGTTAAGATTCAAAGGTGAAAATGATGAAGAAGTGTGTGTAGATGATAGATTTACAAGATTTGGGTTGAAAACTTACAAGAATCCCGATAAATCGAGAGAAAAAAGGGCTTAAGCGTGCTGGTCGAACGAGAGAGCTGTCACATCACTGTTGGTGATGTGACAGGGGTATTTCTAGGTTGCCAAAAGAGGAAAGTGGCACAAGTGTCGGATAGGATGGCACATCGATCAGATGGCCATCCGATCGGATGGTCATCCGTTCGGAGGACCATTCGATCGAATGGTCATTCGATCGAAGTGTCCGGCGAGTTGAGTTTCAGCGTTTCGTTTTGCGTTTCGAGCGTTGCGATGCGTTTAAGCGAGCGTCGATTGAGCGATGCGATAGATTGATGATAATCACACAAATACTATATCTAACATACAATCATCCTAAATAAATTGTGTTTAACATTTGCGATTAGGTTGCGTTGCGATAGAGTTGCGATTGCGTTTCGATTAATCACCACATACATAAAGTAAACATGCACAAGTAACACATAAATAGCACACACACGTAAAACAATATTCAGAATCTACCAATCAAGTTGCGAATGAGATTGCGATGCGATTAGCGATAAAGCGATAAACATCGATTAAACCTCGATTATTAATAGGTACTCGACATAATATAACTAAAGCAAATAAAAAATACAGGATTCGATTACAGGTCAAGGAAGTCAAATCAATAGTTAAGCAAGATGTGACAGATCGTAATTAGCAATCTTTTCTTCCTTTGACTTTGACTTTTGAAACACGGGGTGTTACAGCCTCCCCTTCTTAAGGGAATTTCGTCCTGAAATTAGGCTTTAGACGTAACAAACAACTGCGGGTACTTCGCCTTCATGTCACTTTCGAGTTCCCAGGTGAACTCTGCGCCGCGTTTTCCTTCCCAGCGAACCTTCACAATGGAAATGTGTGAGCGCCTGAGCTTCTTGGTTTCTCGGTCCATGATCTCGACAGGCTTCTCCACGAAGTGTAATGTTTCGTCCACTTTTAGATCCTCTAGAGGAACTTGTAAATCCTGCTCGGCTAGGTACTTTCTGAGGTTCAAAACATGGAAAGTCGGGTGGACGTTGCTAAGTTCCTCCGGTAGTTCGAGTCTGTAGGCCACTTTTCCGATCCTTTCTAGAATCTTAAAGGGTCCAACATATCGAGGCGCGAGCTTTCCTTTCTTGCCGAACCTGATTACACCCTTCCAAGGTGATACCTTTAGGAGTACGTGATCGCCAACGTCAAATTCAAGGGGCTTGCGGCGTCTATCGGCGTAACTTTTCTGACGACTCCGAGCTTTCAGTAGATTGTCTCGAATTTGGAGGATCTTGTCAGTTGTTTCTTGCAGCAGCTCAGGACCGGTTATTTGCGCATCTCCGATCTCATGCAACATAATCGGCGATCGACATTTTCTTCCGTATAATGCCTCAAATGGTGCCATTTGTATGCTAGAATGATAACTGTTATTATACAAGAATTCGACCAAAGGTAAGTGCGCATCCCAATTACCTCCGAAATCTATGACACACGAACGAAGCATGTCTTCAAGAGTACGAATCATTCTTTCAGTCTGACCGTCGGTTTGGGGATGGAAAGCGGTACTTAGATTAAGCGTAGTACTGAGAGCAGATTGAAACGTTTCCCAAAGACGCGAGGTAAACTGACCATCACGGTCAGAGATGATGTCACGAGGCGTACCGTGTCGACAAATGATCTCGTCGATGTAGATTCAGGCTAATTTTTTTACCTTGAAGTCTTCTCGTATTGGTAGGAAATGAGCGGATTTAGTCAAACGGTCAATGATAACCCAGACACTATCGTGACCTGAAGTCGTACGCGGGAGTTTCGTTATAAAGTCCATGGCTATGCTTTCCCATTTCCACATCGGGATCTCGGGTTGCACAAGCAAGCCAGAGGGTCTTTGTTGTTCGGCCTTGACTTTCGAGCAAGTCAGGCACTTCGAAACATAGATTGCGATATCCTTTTTCAAACCAGGCCACCAGTACCATTGACGAAGGTCATGGTACATCTTGTCAGTGCTAGGATGAATGGAATATCGAGACTTGTGGGCTTCGTCCAACAGAATTTGACGTAAGTTAGTGCGCTTGGGAATCCAAATTCGGTCCAAATAATGGAATATCCCATTCGATTTATTCACTAACTGCTCACCATTATGGTCAATCCTTTGCTTCTTCAAAGTGCGTTCGGTAAAACAAGCATGCTGAGCGTCACAGATAAGAGTTTCGAGATGATGTTGGGCGTGAACATTACGAACGCTATGCAAATAGCTTCGTCTGCTGAGGGCGTCAGCAACGACATTTGCTTTGCCAAGATGATAACGGATCTCACAGTCGTAATCGTTAAGAAGTTCTACCCATCGATGTTGGCGCATATTCAGTTCTTTTTTGGCTGAGGATGTGTTGCAGGCTCTTATGATCTGTGAAGATCGTATACTTGGTACCATAAAGGTAGTGTCGCCAAATTTTCAACGCAAAAACAACTGTGCCTAGCTCAAGGTCATTGGTTGTATAGTTCTTCTCTTGAATCTTGAGCTGACGAGATGCGTAAGCGATAACCTTGTCCCGTTGCATGAGAACACAACCAAGACCAAGGTTCGAGGCATCACAATAGACTACGAAGTCGTCGTTTCCATTGGGTAAAATGAGAACGGGAGAATTGCAAAGCATATGCTTGAGAGTTTGAAAGGCCGTCTCTTGTTCGGTTCCCCAAACAAAAGGCTTGACTTTATGCGTCAGAGAAGTAAGAGGGACAGCGATTTTTAAGAAGTCAGCGATGAATCGACAGTAATAGCCCGCCAATCCGAGGAACGAACGAACATCGGATGGTGATTTTGGAGTAACCCAACTCTTAACAGCTTCGATTTTTGCGGGGTCGACGTGAATACCTTGACTATTGATGATGTGACCGAGGAATTGAACCTCCTCTAGCCAGAATTCACACTTGGAGAACTTGGCATAGAGTCGATTCCCTTGGAGTAGCTCGAGAACCAAACGTAGATGCTGCGCGTGTTCGGTTTTCGACTTCGAATAGATAAGGATATCATTGATGAACACGATGGCGAGCGGTCAAGAAATGGTTTACACATGCGATTCATCAAATCCATGAAAACCGCGGGTGCATTGGTTAAACCAAAGGGCATTACGACGAATTCATAATGGCCGTTTCGGGTTCGGAAAGCGGTTTTCGGTATATCTTCCTCCTGAATGCGTAACTGGTGGTAACCTGAGCGTAAATCGATCTTCGAGAAACACGTAGCACCTTGCAATTGGTCAAACAAATCATCGATTCGGGGCAGGGGATAACGATTCTTGATAGTAAGCTTATTCGACTCCCTATAGTCGATGCACATCCGGAACAACCCGTCCTTCTTTTTGACGAAAAGGACTGGTGCGCCCCAAGGAGAGGTGCTAGGGCGAATGAAGCCTTTGTCATGTAATTCCTGGAGTTGACTAGAGAGTTCGCGCATTTCGGACAGAGCGAGGCGATAAGGAGATTTAGCAACAGGGTTGGCTCCAGGAATAAGGTCGATACGAAAATCAATATCACGACTCGGGGTAAACCAGGTAGATCATCAGGAAAGACATTAGGAAAATCACGAACCACATGCACCTTATCGATTGCCTTAACTTTCTTTTTCTCCGCTACTACAGTATGTGCCCAGAAAGCTTGGTATTCCTTGTGGAGGTACTTGCTAACTTGGACACACGACATGAGTTGGAGTTTCTTCGAAGCGACTTCACCATAGACACACAATAGATCACCATTAGTGAGCGAGAAATGAATCATTTTATCGAATCAAACAACTTCAGCACGATTTTTGCGAAGAAAATCCATGCCTACTATGATATCGAAACTACCAAGCTGCATCGGAATAAGGTCGATAGGAAAGATGTGATTGTTAAGTTCGAGAGTACAATCACGAAGAACAGAATTGACGGCGACGATTCTTCCAGTGGCAACTTCAACATCGAATGTCGAGGGGAGATGGGCGCGCTTACGATTAAGGAGCTTTTCGAATTCTAACGACACAAAACAGTTATCGGCTCCAGTATCTAATAATCACGAAGCATATATACCATTCACAAGGAACGTACCATTAACCACATTGTTGTCTGCTTGGGCCTGGCGGACGTTGATGTTGAAAGTACGTCCACGCGCTGCTGGCTGTTGATGCTGTTGTTGTTGTTGGGGCTGCTGCTGTTGTGGCTCTTGCTTCACCACTCGGTTCGGGCACATGTTTGCGAAGTGTTTGGGATCACCACATGCAAAGCAAGCTCTAGCATGGATCGCGGGTGCAGGAGCCACTTGTTGGCCTTGAGGAGCAGGAAGTAGAGCTTGTTGAGTAGGAGCTTGACCTTGAACTGGAGCTGGAGCTTGACATGGACCAGTACGGCAGTTGGCGGTGAAGTGGTCGCACATATTGCAGTGCACACAGTATCTGCAAGCAATCCCCACAGGATGATGATAAGTACAGGTAGGGCAAGCCGGGTGAGGACCAGTATATGCATGCTTAGCCAGCAATGCATGAGTGACTGGTGCCGCTACTTGGCGGTGTTGGGGCTGCGGTTGAGTGGGATAGCTTGAAGTGGAGCGGCAGCTGTGACAGCGCAATTCTTGCTACTATTGTTGTTGTTATTCTTTCTCTTACGAAGGGAGGACTTCGAAGCTTGGGGAGCGGCAGCGGTTTCAGCGGTGGGAGCAACGGTGACTTGGTGGAGATTCTTGGAGGCCTTAACAAAGTAACCAGCCTTAACTCGCTTGTCGTTGATCTCAGCAGCGAGTAAGAAGGTTTTCTCAATAGTTGTCGTCTTCGCAGCTTGAACGAAATCAGCCACGCACTCCGATAGAGCTCGGATATACTTCTTGATGGTGATTTCGGGGGTAGTAACTTAGCCCGGACAGATTATGCTCAGCTGCTTAAAGCGGGCAGTTAAACCAGCATTGTCGCCATCCTTTTGTTTGATGTGCCAAAACTCGTCCTCCAACTTTTGAAGCTCGTGGGGAGGGCAGAACTCTTTCATCATGATGTCCTTCAACTCGTCCCATGTTAGCCCGTAAGCTACATCATTTCCACGCTTGTTTCTTTCGGCAGTCCACCAGTCTAGAGCCCTAGTCTGGAAAACGCCGGTGGCGTTAACAGTGCGGAGATTATCAGGACAGTTGCTTTGGCGCAGGGAGACTTCAATAGAATCGAACCATTGGAACATGGCAGTAGGTCCATCTTCTCCGGTGAATTCTTTGGGTCCGCAAGCTTTGAACTGCTTGAAGCTAAAAATAGACTTAGGAGCATCAGTCCTGGACACTTCAGAGGACTTGCTTGCATTTTCATTCAGCTCACTAACAATTTGCGGTATGACTTTCGCCATCTGCTTTGAGACGAGAGCGGCGATGCGTTTGTCATCATGATTACATCGAGCAGCGTGGGAGTGAAACGATCCAAATGACGACATTGTCTGCAACAGACATCGCCATAGGACTCAGATACTATATAATCGAATCTCACCTCACACGTACTACTACTACTAAAACTCAGGAACACAATCACGTAACACATAGGCACATAATCACAGAAGCACATAAGCACGTAAGACACATAAGCATGTAAGCCACGAAACACACTATATTTTTCACATATTCACCTTCATATATTACACGTATTCACCTATCATTCAAGGTCGCGCGAATTTGAGAATAGCGATTACGATTATTGAGTACACAGTGAGTAGCATAGCGAGTAGTATAGCATAAGCGGGTAACATAGCATGCGATTTGTTAGCGTATTGAGATAGATGTGTAGTGCGAATTGCGTGTGTCGATCAAAACGAAAAGCGTATAAATCACCAAAAATTGAAACATATAAACAGGTAAAATCGCATATAACACATAAAATTCCACATAAAATCGACAAATATCAGAGTCAGCAGTTGCAGGCTCAGAATTCGAAACACATAAAATCAGTGATTGCGAGCTTGAAATCGAAAATAGATTGTCTTAGGCTTGAAAGACGTTAACTACCCAAAGTGGTTCGACTATTCTCAAGGACTACAAGTGTATGTTTTTTCCTAATAAACTATGCTCTATCACCGACACACGGCGGATGGCACGCATCCTTTCGGTTAATTACGCAACTCAAATCGTTGGAATCCATCGAGAGTTTGGTGAGAGTTTTGTGAAAACCAAAATAGAGAATGGAACGAGTCATCAAGGTTCGGGTTTCACCCCTAACTTAGCGACTACATTCCTGTTTGTGTGATAGAATCACGAGATTGAGGGAAAGATTTGCGTCGAAGTATGGATTTCACTACTGATTCAATGCAATTTTTCTTGTTTGTAGTTGAAATGCGGGTCGAACAAGCGATCTGATCGAGAGTTTGCGGTTTTCACACCTAGTCTCGACTTAATCACTCGTTCATTTTTCGAAAATAGTGCAGTGTGACTGCCTTAGGAAAGGCAGTGTGATAGTATAACATGATTGCGAGGCGATCGATTAACAGAAATAAGCTCGTGCGGAACCCCAACCGGGTTCGCACAAGGCGGTCTGTTGGTACTTAGACTATAGACTAGGTCGTTTCTAAGACATTGACCCAGACTAGGTCGAGTCTTGCCTAATTCCCTATAGTTATGGCTCTGATACCAATATGTCACACCCCAACCAATGACGGAAACATCGGGGCGCGACACTGAGTGAAACAGATTGTCCAAGAGAAGTTCCATAACAACTAAATTACCGGATAGTTAATATTATGTCCCATACCATAACCCATCAAGCAAATCAATTATTAGAGATATAGATATCTCTAGGCAAATCTTTGTTTCGACAACTCAGATTAAATAAATAAATTGTCTTTGTTTCTAGACTCTCACTCCTACTTGATTTCCACAAAAGCATGTAAAGCACAGCATCCTAAGCATTCGAACATCTGTCACATACGTTAAAATAAAGTCAATACACATAGTGTAAATGTGAGCATAGAATTTTAATAGTACAATAGATTTCGAAAGTGTTTACGCATAACCAACATGTAACAAAGTGAAGGCTAGTAGGTTATCGACAATGAAATATGCACAGACGTGACTACGAGTTGTAGAATGCGCAACACATATCCCCACTGGGACAGGTGAGTAAAGCCCTTAACAACCCCTGTCGACGACAGGTGCTGAGTCCAAACTATAGTACTATCGTTGCTAAAGTGTCAGGTAACAATCACTGTGTTAACATAACATACAAGCATTCATCTAATAACACGTAGCATGCAATAACGGTCAGCGTATAAACAGTGTTCGCGTTGTGTGTCGATTGTGTTTGAATAAGTAACGTATGTGACACCCAAAAGTGCATAAGGCAAAAAAGGGTTCGAGTATACTCACAGAGATGGTAATTGCTAAACACAATCTGTGATTGGATTGAAGGGAGCGCTAGAGATTAGCCTGAACAGTTAACGATAGCATAAGCGAAGAATGGCGCGATAAACGGTGAGAAGTATTAAGTGACGAATGGTAATCCGATTGAATGATCATTCGATCGGATGTCAATCCGTTCAGATGGTCATCCGATCAGATGGCCATTCGTTCGGATTGACATTCGTTTGGGATGGATGTGTTTGTGTATGATGGCTTTGAAGTTTTCGTTGTAGCATTTTGAAAGTAGAGAAGTATCTCTACCTTTCAGGTCATTGATCGAACGGTCATTCGATCGGATTGGGATCCGATCGGCGAGACATATCTAGTGAGAACAAGTTCACAGCAGGATGGTCATTCGATCAGATGGTCTTCCGATCGAATGGCAATCCGTCAGAACTGATGATCTTTGAAAATTATGAAAATGATTAAGTGTTGAAGATCCAGGTGTCAACCGATCGGAAAGTCTAGTGCTCATGAAAGAAAAAAAAGCTTGATTTTAAATTCTTTGAGTTTTGGTATAAAACCATTAGGAAATAGCCAATTGGTTGTTCCTTTTATTTCATAAGCTTGAGGCGAGATTAGGAGGAACCGTAACTCTCTAGTGTGAGAACCTAGCTTGAGGCGAGATTTAGTGGATCGTATACCTGCAATCGTAAGTTTACATGTGTTTGATTTTTAATTAAATAATCTAAATTTTGAGATCGAATTTATTTTGATTATGATTCCATAGTGTGACAACCCTCGTAATTCCATGTATCCGTAGAATTTATTTAATGATAATTAAAGTGCTTAGTGACTGTGTTGAATTACTTAACTGTTTCCTGTTACCGTGTCATACTTACATGTGTTTGTTAACCTACTAGTCATGTGCAGAAAATTTACTAAATGGTCCTGAATATTTTCCTAAGTGTTAGGAATTAATTGTGTTACAAAAATATATATATAAGACACCTTACGGAACAATTAAACACTTTAACGAAACAGTATCCGACTGAACAACCGGACATTACCCGGGACACCAAATATTTGTCAAATACATTGTTTTATTATTTTTGACTAGCCATGATCCCCGCATACCATAACACCCCCTAAATATCAACAAACTAATATACACGACCATATTACTTGAAATCTAACTTATGTTTACAATCTAGTTGCAAATGTTACCCTTAACCCCCCCCCCCCAATGTGCAACCGTCCCCAAGAGGACCCCACCATGATCCATACCATACCCTCCGAAGATATGTATTATATCTTGCTTGATTGTTTGCTTGATTGTTTGCTTGTAAGAAGGAGCAAAATATGTGATCATATCTATAAAAGTATGGTATGAAGATCACAACCATTTCTACTCATCATTCACTCCCTCACTTCACACCTCTCTCTCTCTCCCTCTCTCGGCTCTCTACCACCGCCAACACCACCACCATTGCACCACCATCCTCCTCCATTTTTAAGTCTCTTTCAAGCTTAAAGGTTGATACAAGAAGGCTTGCACTTGTGGAGCTTCAAAAGGACTTTGTTCTTGCTTGTTCATCACCATTCTCATCATCTCTTCACTATAGATTCTCCCCTAGCCTTGTGCTAGTTGTAAGTCTTGATCTACCTTAGTTTACTTACATTTTGAGTAGATTAAAAAGTGTAGTACGTTGTATTTTACTAGAACACTAAAAAGATGAACATAAAAGTTACATGAAGATTTACATGATGAAATGTTGTAGTGGGATGTTGTAGTGAACATGTTGTAGATTACTTGATGATTTACTTGCTAATATTGATGTTAAATGTCGATTGTTATTCACTGAGCATGTTAACGGAACCAATATAACTCGCTTTAGAATGTTAAAGGCTGAAAACAGGGGGCTGTTTGGTGATTATAGCCAACTTCAGTTGGCTGTAACCGGACCTTAATAAAACGAAAAATGCGTTTTCTGAAGTCTAGATTTATGTATTATGAAATACGGTTCTAATGGCACTAGAATCATAATTTTTGGACTTCGTTTACTATTTTTAAAGACCCGTTTTGTAACAGCAGCTCAAGCTGCATTTTTACTGCTGAAAATAAGCGTTCTATTTTCTGTCATAACTTGTATTCTGTGTAGAGTCAGATCATGAAATTTGTACTGTAAATGACCACCGATGTATTTATAATTCTCCCACTAGAATTTCATAAATCGGACTCTCGATGAATTTTTAATAAATTATTCCGTGGGCTGCAGTCAGAAAAAGATGAATCTGATTGCAGTCCGGAAAATGAATTTTTATAAAATATTGGTGATGAATTGGATCCCTAGATTTTTACACAATAATATTTGGATCGTTTAAGAACTTTTGTAAAAAGTTGGGAATTTTTGGAACAAGTTAACTATTTTATTAAAATCCCCGAAAACAGCCAAGTTTTGAAGATTAAAGCTGAAACATCATAAGTAGTGATTTGCGTGTCTAAATGTCAGGTAGGTTATCTGAGAATAGTCTAACATGCTATATGTCAATAAAAGTGTTATGTGCAATGTCGTATGTTTGCTTATGAACGGGAATAGATGGGAGGCTTGTATGGGCACAAACCGTTAAAGTAATGCATGTTATGTGATAGATACGTGTAGGAACTTTGTGCTCTATTTGAAAACCACTAAATGACTAACTGGTAATCATACTAGGACGTGATTGTCCGACCTTGACTGTTAGCTATTTTTGAGAGTCAAACCGAGCAACCGAGGTGAGTTCACACACTTTCTAAGGCATGGGATTCCCGGTGGTTGGGAATGGGTTAAAGAAATTAAAACGGAATCTACATATCCTCCTTGGGTAGGATATGTACGGCCATCCTCCATAGGTAGGATGCCAATAATAATTCTGCGTATTCTCCTTGGGTAGAATACGTAAGTTTGTCCTCCTTGGGTAGGACAACAACCTTAAAACTTACTAGACAAAACTCTATCATTAAGTCCCTCATTCATATCGACTTAATCGCCGAGGCCGATGGCGAGCGGGTCATTAGTTAATAGCGCTATTAGGTTTAACAAACCTCACACCGTGTCGTCCGAACGGGCGTGTACTAATGGACTATGGCAAACTGTCAGTGATGATAGACACTGATGTAGGGCACAACTATTGTTCGTAGTAGTCGATATCATACCGTCTAGTAGTTCACGTGGGGAAGCTCCCGCTGATTATGGATATGGTTTGGGTAATGAAAAGGAACTGGTTAAACATACTTTCAACTACGGGGTAACCCCCACGGCAAATAAGCCAGCGAAAGTCAAACCACGTTTTTCAGAAACAACTTAAAACTAAATAACCAAACGTGAACTCACTCAACTTTGTTGTTGACTCGTTGTTACATGCCTTACAGGTCGCTAGATGCTTATGGAGCTTGCACGAGGAGGATGTCGTTGTGGGATATGGATCGTAATGTCCCATGCTTAATAATTAATCCTTATGAATCTATTAAACTTACGTTTTGACCTTCAAACTTATGAACTATGGGACTTATGTTTTGGACTTACGTTTTATGCTTCCGCTGTTAACTTAAAGTCAGTTACTTATCTTTAGGTCACCAATTGTATTGTGGTTGGCTTTATTAACTTAATTACGTTGTTCAATATGATTGGTGGCTCGATCCTGGTCATGTCACGCCTCCAAGCGGTGGTACTCCGCGTGTGGATTTTGGGGGTGTGACAGATTGGTATCAGTGCCATTGGTTATAGTGAACTTGGTTTTAAAAAAGGAAAAGCTTTTTGATAAAACCAGACTATAACCTGTACAGTGCTCAACGATCCACAACGACGCTTCGCTCCACGTGCAAGACTCAACACCATAGGTGAAATGGTTCATGCTTAAATTGCCTGTCTATCAGTTTACATAGTGCATTGCATGCTTAGTTAATATAACAACTGATAATTGAAACTCTGTGTGTTTACTCTCTTCTGTCACTCCACACTTACGCACTTTCGCAACACTTTTCTCACTTACGTTACCTCATTAAGAAGATCATGAGTGGACGACTGAACCTAACACAAGCCCAGCTGACGGCTCTAATCAACGAACGAGTGGCCGAGGCACTCGCAGCTGTCCCTGCAGGAGGTCAGCATGCTCAACCTCCTGTGTGCACGTTCAAAACATTCTTGGATTGCCGACCTAGTATTTTCAGCGGCACAGAAGGAGCAGTAGTTCTTCTACACTGGTTCGAGAAGCTTGAGTCTGTTTTTGAGATGTGCGAATGCCCCGAAGATCGTAGGGTGAAATATGCCACGGGAACACTCGAAGGTGTTGCGTTAACCTAGTGGAAAGCACAGGTTCAACTGCTAGGGCTGGCGGTTGCTAATGCCACCCCATGGAACGGTTTCAAAGAGCTGATTAAAGAAGAGTATTGTAGTCGTGACGACATCCACAAGCTAGAGGTGGAATTTTTCAATCTAAAGATGACAGGGTCTGAGATTGAGGCGTATACGAAGAGTTCAAACGAGCTGGCCATCTTGTGTCCTACTATGGTGGACCCTCCCATCAAACGTATTGAGCTGTACCTCAAGGGTCTTGTACCAGAGATTCAGAGTCACGTGACTTCAGCTAACCTGGGTACCATTCAGCAAATCATTAAGTTGGCTCATCGTCTCACCGATCAAGCAGTTGAACAGAACAAACTGCCCAGCGTATTAGTGCTACTACTACTGACGCTCCCAATGATAAAAAGAGAAAATGGGATGGGAATTCCAGTAAGGGTTCTACTTCAGTTCAGTCTCAGCAGCGAAAGACTGATGACTACCAGAGTCCTGGTCAGCAATCTTCCAGCAGTCAGTGACAGGGTGGATACCGAGGGAACCACCCCAAGTGCAACCGGTGCAACAAGCATCACAACGGGCAGTGCAACAAGGGTCGTTGCCTGAGGTGTAACAAGTTTGGTCATGAAGCAAAGGATTGCAGGAGCACATGACCAGCAAATCAAAATCACCAACAACAACAACAAGCTCCACAGAACCACCAGCAGCAACAACAGGGCAATAAGGGTTGCTTTCAGTGTGGCGCTGAAGGCCACTTTAAGAGGAACTGTCCTCAGCTAAATCAGAATCAGAACAACAACAACCAGGGAAACGGGAACAACAATGGAGGCAACAACGGGGGTAACAATAATGGCAATGGTGCCAGGGGACGTGTTTTCGTGCTAGGTCAAGGTGATGCAAGGAACGACCCCAACGTTGTGATGGGTAAGTTTCTTCTGGATGATTTCTTTGTTGCTGTTTTATTTGATTCGGGTGCCGATACTAGTTATGTGTCCTTAAAAGTTAGTCAAATGCTTAAGCGCACTCCAACACTTTTGAACACCAAACACATGGTAGAACTAGCAAACGGTAAAAGTCTTGAAGCCACACGCATAGTTAAGGGCTGTAACCTCGTCTTAGCTGGTCAGACCTTCTCAATCGATCTTATCCCTATTGTACTTGGTAGTTTTGACGTCATTATTGGGATGGATTGGCTATCCCATCATCAAGCGGAGATTATTTACAAGGAGAAGATTGTCCGCATCCCTCGTCCTGGTAAAGAACCCCTCGTGATTCATGGTGACAAGAGTGGTGCTATCATAGGCATTATCTCTTTCCTTAAGGCCCGGAAGTGTTTGCGAAAGGGCCACACTGCCATTCTAGCACTTGTTACTGACGCATCAACGGAAGAGAAGAGAATTTAAGACATTCCTATTGTGCGCGATTTTCCTGAGGTATTCCCTGAGGAATTACCTGGTCTTCCACCTCATCGACAAGTCGAGTTTTAAATCGAGCTAGCTCCTGGAGCAGCACCAATAGCTCGTGCACCTTATCGACTTGCTCCGTCAGAACTTGAAGAACTGTCCACGCAACTACAAGAATTCTTATAAAAGGGTTTCATACGTCCTAGCTCTTCGCCATGGGGAGCTCCAGTCTTGTTCGTGAAAAAGAAGGACGGTACTTTCAGAATGTGTATTGACTATCGTGAACTCAACAAAGTGACAGTAAAGAATCGTTATCGTCTTCCACGCATTGATGACTTATTCGACCAGTTGCAAGTGTCGAGCTATTACTCTAAGATTGATTTGAGATCGGGATACCATCAGCTAAGAGTCCGAGATGAGGACGTCTCCAAAACAACATTCAGAACTCGTTATGGGCATTACGAGTTTCTGGTTATGCCTTTCGGATTGACGAACGCAACAGCGGTCTTCATGGATCTCATGAACCGAGTATGCAAACCTTACCTGGATAAGTTCGTTATTGTTTTCATCGATGACATCCTGGTCTATTCTAAGAGTCGGGAGGAACACGAGCAGCATCTACGACTTATGCTGGAACTTCTTCGAGCAGAGCAGTTGTATGCCAAATTTTCAAAATGTGACTTCTGGCTTCGCGAAGTCCACTTTCTAGGCCACGTAGTAAACAAGGATGGGATTCATGTTGATCCATCCAAGATTGACTCGATTAAGAACTGGCCTGCACCCCGTACACCAACAGAAATCTGCCAATTCTTGGGTTTGGCAGGATACTACAGAAGATTCATCAAGGATTTCTCCAAGATTGCGCAACCTCTCACTTCACTGACTTAGAAGGGTGTCACCTATCGTTGGGGTAATGCACAGGAATCTGCTTTTCAGCACTTAAAAGATAGACTTTGTAGCGCGCCTATCCTCTCATTGCCTGAAGGTACATATGACTTTGTGGTTTATTGCGACGCTTCCATACAAGGACTTGGATGCGTGTTGATGCAACGTGACAAGGTCATTGCCTACGCATCACGCCAACTTAAAGTTCACAAAAAGGATATACACTACGCACGACTTGGAGCTGGGAGCAGTTGTTTTTGCACTTAAGATATGGAGACATTACCTGTACGGTACCAAGTGCACCATTTACACCGATCACAGGAGTCTCGAGCATATCTTTAAGCAAAAGGAATTAAACATGCGACAACGTCGATGGGTCGAGCTCTTGAACGATTACGAGTGCGCAATCAAGTACCATCCGGGCAAAGCCAATGTGGTGGCCGACGCCCTCAGTCGAAAGGATACTAAACCTAAGCGTGTACGTGTGTTACAACTTACCATCCAATCTAGTCTTCCTACTCAGATACGAGATGCCCAGGTCGAAGCATTGAAAGGAGAAAACATCAGGGCTGAGTCCTTACGAGGATCGAGGCAGCGGCTAGAACAAAAGGAAAACGGCGCCTACTATGTTAACGGAAGCATCTGGGTTCCACTTTATGGAAACTTACGCGAGCTTGTGATGGATGAAGCACACAAGTCTCGTTATTCAGTACATCCTGGTTCGGATAAGATGTACCATGATCTCAAGGCTACATATTGGTGGCCGGGTATGAAAGCCCACATAGCAACCTACGTCAGTAAATGTTTGACTTGTGCAAGAGTCAAGACTGAATATCAGAAACCATCAGGCCTACTTCAACAACCAGAAATACCGAAATGGAAACGGGAGCAAATTTCCATGGATTTCGTTACTGGCCTGCCTAGATCTCAACGCGGAAACGATACCATTTGGGTGATTGTGGACCGACTGACCAAGTCTGCACATTTTCTGGCAATCAAAGAAACGGATAAGTTTTCTACCCTGGCAGACATCTACCTAAAGGAAGTGGTATCAAGGCACGGAGTGCCAACCTCCATCATTTCTGATCGTGACGCGCATTTTACTTCGGAACTATGGCAAGCCATGCACAAGTCTTTTGGCTCACGTTTAGATATGAGCACCGCTTATCATCCACAGACGGATGGGCAATCCGAACGCACCATCCAAACCCTTGAAGACATGCTTAGGGCATGTGTAATCGATTTTGGTAATGGCTGGGAAAAGCACCTTCCGCTAGTGGAGTTTTCGTATAACAACAGCTACCACACCAGCATCCAGGCCGCTCCGTTCGAGGCATTGTACGGACGGAAATGCCGATCACCTCTTTGTTGGGCAGAGGTTGGCGACAGTCAAATTACTGGCCCAGAACTTGTAGTAGATACAACCGAGAGAATTGCTCAGATACGGCAACGAATGGCGGCAGCTCGTGACCGTCAGAAAAGCTATGCTGATAAGCGAAGAAAGCCACTCGAGTTCCAGGTTGGGGACCGGGTTCTACTCAAAGTCTCACCTTGGAAAGGTGTAGTCCGTTTTGGCAAACGAGGCAAACTCAATCCGCGTTATGTCGGACTGTTCGAAATCATTGAGAAAATTGGCAAAGTCGCCTACAAGCTGAACCTACCAGCCGAACTCAGCAGAGTTCACAATGTGTTCCATGTGTCGAATCTGAAGAAGTGTCTGTCAGATGAGACCCTCATAGTTCCCTTAAAGGAGCTCACTATCGACGACCAGCTGCGATTCGTCGAAGAACCAGTAGAAATTACAGATCGAGATGTTAAAATTCTCAAGCGCACCAGGATACCTCTCGTCCGAGTTCGTTGGGATTCCCGTCGTGGCCCAGAGTATACCTGGGAACGAGAAGACCAAATGAAACTCAAGTATCCCCAGTTGTTTAAGAAAAATGCAACCACTACTGAGGCTGAAGCTACTGCAGAATTTCAGGACGAAATTCCAAATCAACGGGGGGATGATGTGACACCCCAGGAAAAGCCAGTAAACACCGCAACTTAACTAGCTTCCTCAGTAACTACGCACTAAATTTCGGGACGAAATTTTCTTAACAGGGGGAGAATGTGACAACCCTCGTAATTCCATGTATCCGTACAATTTATTTAATGATAATTAAAGTGCTTAGTGACTGTGTTGAATTACTTAACTGTTTCCTGTTACCGTGTCATACTTACATGTGTTTGTTAACCTACTAGCCATGTGCAGAAAATTTACTAAATGGTCCTGAATATTTTCCTAAGTGTTAGGAATTAATTGTGTTACAAAAATATATATATATAAGACACCTTACGGAACAATTAAACACTTTAACGAAACAGTATCCGACCGAACAACCGGACATTACCCGGGACACCAAATATTTGTCAAAAACATTGTTTTATTATTTTTGACTAGCCATGATCCCCGCATACCATAACACCCCATAAATATCAACAAACTAATATGCATGACCATATTACTTGAAATCTAACTTATGTTTACAATCTAGTTGCAAATGTTACCCTTAACCCCCCCCCCCCCATGTGCAACCGTCCCCAACAGGACCCCACCATGATCCACACCATACCCTCCTAAGATATGTATTATATCTTGCTTGATTGTTTGCTTGATTGTTTGCTTGTAAGAATGAGCAAAATATGTGATCCTATCTATAAAAGTATGGTATGAAGATCACAACCATTTCTACTCATCATTCACTCCCTCACTTCACACCTCACTCTCTCCCTCTCTCGGCTCTCTACCACCGCCAACACCACCACCATTGCACCACCATCCTCCTCCATTTTTAAGTCTCTTTCAAGCTTAAAGGTTGATACAAGAAGGCTTGCACTTGTGGAGCTTCAAAGGGACTTTGTTCTTGCTTGTTCATCACCATTCTCGATTGTTATTCACTGAGCATGTTAATGGAACCAATATAACTCGCTTTAGAATGTTAAAGGCTGAAAACATGGGGCTGTTTGGTGATAACAGCCAACTTCAGTTGGCTGTAACCGGACCTTAATAAAACGAAAAATGTGTTTTCTGAAGTCTAGATTTCTGTATTATGAAATACGGTTCTAATGGCACTGGAATCATAATTTTTGGACTTCGTTTTTAAAGACCCGTTTTGTAACAGCAGCTCAAGCTGCATTTTTACTGCTGAAAATAAGCGTTCTGTTTTCTGTCATAACTTGTATTCTGTGTAGAGTCAGATCTTGAAATTTGTACTGTAAATGACCACCGATGTATTTGTAATTCTCCCACAGGAATTTCATAAATCGGACTCTCGATGAATTTTTAATAAATTATTCCGTGGGCTGCAGTCAGAAAAAGATGAATCTGATTGCAGTCCGGAAAATGAATTTTTATAAAATATTGCTGATGAATTGGATCCCGAGATTTTTACACAATAATATTTAGATCGTTTAAGACCTTCTGTAAAAAGTTGGGAATTTTTGGAACAAGTTAACTATTTTATTAAAATCCCTTAAAACAGCCCAGTTTTGAAGATTAAATCTGAAACGACATAAGTAGTGATTTGCGTGTCTAAATGTCGGGTAGGTTATCTGAGAATAGTCTAACATGCTATGTGTCAATAAAAGTGTTATGTGCAATGTCGTATGTTTGCTTATGAACGGGAATAGATGGGAGGCTTATATGGGCATAATCCGTTAAAGTAATGCATGTTATGTGATAGATATGTGTAGGAACTTTGTGCTCTATTTGAAAACCGCTAAATGACTAACTGGTAATCATACTAGGACGTGATTGACCGACCTTGACTGTTAGCTATTTTTGAGAGTCAAACCGAGCAACCGAGGTGAGTTCACACACTTTCTAAGGCATGGGATTCCCGGTGGTTGGGAATGGGTTAAAGAAATTAAAACGGAATCTACATATCCTCCTTGGGTAGGATATGTACGGCCATCCTCCATAGGTAGGATGCCAATAATAATTTTGCGTATTCTCCTTGGGTAGAATACGTACGTTCATCCTCCTTGAGTAGGACAACAACCTTAAAACTTACTAGACAAAACTCTATCATTAAGTCCCTCATTCATATAGACTTAATCGCCGAGGCCGATGGCGAGCGGGTCATTAGTTAATAGCGCTATTAGGTTTAGCAAACCTCACACCGTGTCGTCCGAACGGGCGTGTACTAATGGACTATGGCAAACTGTCAGTGATGATAGACACTGATGTAGGGCACAACTATTGTTCGTAGTAGTCGATATCATACCGTCTAGTAGTTCACATGGGGAAGCCCCCACTGATTTTGGATATGGTTTGGGTAATGAAAAGGAACTGGTTAAACATACTTTCATCTACGGGGTAACCCCCACGGCAAATAAGCCAACGAAAGTCAAACCACGTTTTTTCAGAAACAACTTAAAACTAAACAACCAAACGTGAACTCACTCAACTTTGTTGTTGACTCGTTGTTACATGCCTTACAGGTCGCTAGATGCTTATGGAGCTTGCACGAGGAGGATGTCGTTCTGGGATATGGATCGTAATGTCCCATGCTTAATAATTAATCCTTATGAATCTATTAAACTTACGTTTTGACCTTCAAACTTATGAACTATGAGACTTATGTTTTGGACTTACGTTTTATGCTTCCGCTGTTAACTTAAAGTCAGTTACTTATCTTTAGGTCACCAATTGTATTGTGGTTGGCTTTATTAACTTAATTATGTTGTTCAATATGATTGGTGGCTCGATCCTGGTCATGTCACGCCTCCAAGCGGTGGTACTCCGCGTGTGGATTTTGGGGGTGTGACACATAGTGTATATCTTTTTCAGGGACGAAAAAGTTTTAAGTGTGGGGATGTTTGATGTGTTGCAAACGCAATTTATTTTCCTTATGTATTTTGTATTTTATTTTAATAGTTTAGAGTCGTCTTTATAATATTTAGACATATATTTTATTATTCATTATTATTACAGGTCCTGATACGAAAAAGGATTAAGTACGAGTTTAAACGGATCAATAAACGAAGAATCGGTAATGTTAAATGAAGCTGAAAGACGAAGGGCTAAATTGCAATTTAAGAAAAGTTCTTAGAAAATAGTCCATAGAATTCAAAGGGCTAAAGTTCATATTGTGTGAAACTTGAAATTAATTCAAGGTCATGATAAAATAAGAATGCACGTGAATTGTGAATTCTAAATTAGGATTTAGAAGTTGAACGCACAAAAGAAAGGTCTTTGTGGGTTCCTTGGTCAACAAGAAGAAAAAGGAAATAAAATAAAAGATGGGCTTTATTTTGGACGGCAATTACTAAAAAGAAAAGAAGGAAGTAATATTATAGACATAAGCCCATGTGGATATTGACGGCAATTAGAAAAAAAAAAACAGAGAAAAGTGGGGCGCAGAGGGTGGAGGTGGCATTGTTGTTTATATACGGCAGTAAATAACAAAAAACATTACGCAAGTTTTGAGAAGACGACAAAAGGTTTTGGAGACGAACGCTGCTGTACACAGAAGGCGATTTCAAGGAGAAGAAAAGGATTGGTTTTGGTTCAAACCTCAGATTCAAGATACGAGTTCGGTTTTACAAACAGTTTAGTTCGGTTTAATTTGCTTCGTGTTATTAGACTTTATAAACATGATATATTTACTGATTCAGACTTGTTTCTTGGTTTTGACTATGATTATTGGCTAGTTCGTTTATTCTACCCGGGTTTGTGATGAATATTTGTTGATAATCGGTAATATCTCCGTTTTAGTAATATACTTGGTGGTTTAATATTAAAGTAAGAGACCTAATTAGAGTAAAGTATGCACACACATCAAGCCAAAATAATTAGGCCTCTTACTTTAATATTAAACCCCAAGTATATTACCAAAACTGAGATATTACCGATTATCAACAAATATTCATCACAAACCCGGGTAGAATAAACGAACTAGCCAATA
Organism: Helianthus tuberosus; assembly: GCA_030545235.1. Taxonomy (NCBI): domain Eukaryota; kingdom Viridiplantae; phylum Streptophyta; class Magnoliopsida; order Asterales; family Asteraceae; genus Helianthus; species Helianthus tuberosus. The sequence goes on along the minus strand of CM060396.1, from coordinate 154,717,110 downwards.
ATCATAGTCAAAACCAAGAAACAAGTCTGAATCAGTAAATATAGCGTGTTTATAAAGTCTAATAACACGAAGTAAATTAAATCGAACTAAACCGTTTGTAAAACCGAACTCGTATCTTGAATCTGAGGTTTGAACTCGAACCAATCCTTTTCTTCTCCTTGAAATCGCCTTCTGTGTACAGCAGCCTTCATCTCCAAAACCTTCTGCCGTCTTCTCAAAACTTGCGTAGTGTTTTTTTTATTTTCTTCCGTATATAAACAATAATGCCACCTCCACCCTCTAAGCCCTACTTTTCTCTTTTTTTCTAATTGCCATCAATCTCCACATGGGCTTATGTCCATAATATTACTTCCTTCTTTTCTTTTTAATAATTGCCGTCCAAAATAAAGCTCATCTTTATATTCTTTCCTTTTTCTTCTTGTTGACCAAGGAACCCATAGACCTTTCTTTTATGCGTTCAACTTCCAAACCCTAATTTAGAATTCATAATTCACGTGCATTCTTATTTTATCATGACCTTGAATTAATTTCAATTTTTACACAATATGAACTTTAGCCCTTTGAATTCTATGAACTATTTTCTAAGAACTTTTCTTTAATTGCAATTTAGCCCTTCGTCTTTCAGCTTCATTTAATATTTCCTGATTCTTCGTTTATTGATCCGTTTTAACTCGTATTTAATCCTTTTTCGTACCGGGACCTGTATTAATAATGAATAATAAAATATATGTCTAAATATTATAAAAATGACTCTAAACTATTAAAATAATATACAAAATACACAAGGAAAATAAGATGCGTTTGCAACACATCAACTGTTTTTGGGGAAGAACACGTCGTTAAAAAAGATAATATACATTTTTGTATAAAACATGCCTTTGAATTATCTAAAAGTATATATGTGGAAAATATGATTTTTGAATGATATGATATGTTTTATGGAAAAACATGGATTTGGAAATGTGTATGATTTAAACTATTTTCAAGGAAAACGGGATTTGATTGATATAAATATGTTTCGGGAAGAAATGGGGAAATATTATGATGTTTTGGGTAAAACGGTCGTGAGAAATTAATGATATTTTGAATTTCGGTTGGGTCAAATTTACCGAGTCACCGGGATGTAAGTAGCATGTCTAGCTTACATTGAATGGGAGATGGCGGAAATTTGTGCAACATCATATATTAAATTGTTATCTAGTAGGTTATATATATTGATGCAATTGAGGAGGGCACATAGATGCATCCTTGCCGTTTTTAATCATTAAGTATAGATCACGTGGAATTCTTGATAGATCTATCGGGTTGTCACACCCCGACCGCGTAAAACAACAAACCACGGCGGAAACGTCGGGGAGTGCTGTGGCAGAATTATTGTTTCACAACACATGATAATTAAAGTTAAGTTTTACATGCTTAAATTATTACATTGTCTTAGTTCAAACGGAACACATAACATAAAGGATGATAACTTTCTTGATTTTAGATTTGCTAAGGCCCAAATCGCCCTAAGTGTAGCTTGCTCACATCAAACAATCGCTCCTGAAACATATGTGAAAGTAAATACGTCAGTATAAAAATGCCTGTGAGTAACATAGGTTTAGTGTCGAAGATTCATGACTTTAAAGGTTAAAAGAAATGTTTAACGAAAAGTAGTCATGAACCTTATAAAAATGTCTTATTTTATAAAATCATATGGAAATCAAATGATATAAAAGAATGATGTATGGTTAAGCAAATAACCAAATGAAAATAATATGTATAAAATATGTCAATGTCATGTATAACCAATGTCCAATGTCAAATGTCCAGTATAAACCATGTCTTGTATGGCGAATAAATAGTATTTACTCAAGCCAAATGCATAATGTCGTGTATAAACAAATGTCTTATGTAATCAAATGTCATGTACAAAACAAAGTCTTTGAATAAACCAAAGTTTAAATCAAAATTTATGTTTTGAAAACCATTGCTTTTATTGATATGAACATTTATGTGGTTTGTCTATCGCATACACTCAAGACTTGAGACTGTCGGATAAACCCTTATCAGGATCAAGGTTTATAAAAAAAATCTATTCGGATTCTGTCATTCCCCTAACGAAATAACTAGAAAGCGGGAACGGGATTTGTCAAGTCCTATAGCGCTATTACATACTACCGAGCGGCGTGATCAATGTTAATGAATGTACTACTCTGTTAAACATACCAAATGTCCTTTTCAAAGTAAGCATGTCATGAAAATGTCTTTGTAAAACCATGCAATAGGCATACTAAGTCAATATGCCAATAAAATGTCTTTGAAACCAAATGTTAGGTATACTAAGTCAATATACCATAAAAATGTCTTTGAAATAATGTATTATATGTAATATGTAATAAAACATGTATAATGTCATGAAAACGAAAAGTAAAGTTATGCACATATGCTTCACCCCTAAAACATTTGAAAGCGTAAAATAGGGGAACAACTATGTACTCACCTTTGGGTGCGCTTTTATGTGTTAACACAATCTCTCAAATTGTTTATTCGTCCTAAATTAAATAAGAACGATTTAATAATCAAAAACCCACAAAAATACATAAGTTTCTCCGATACTTAGAATTTTCACATAACTTTGAGATTTTCTCGAAAAGTTATTATTTTTTATTATATTGGTGTATTTGTATATATATGAGTTCATATATATTTTAAAAACTTTGCGACTTGAACGATTTTTATTGGTGACCCTCATCATGTTATAAGCAATATATCTACGATTTGCGCGTCGTAATATATATATACTTATTGTGACATAAAATAAATATCGTAATACACATAATCTTGTCAAGTATTTAACATGTCATCATACACATATTATAAAGCACATAACACATTGTAACACATAAAATTTACCCATGTACAACCCATTATAGTGTATGTTGAAAAACGCGTATTTTAGCGATTCGGTAACGTTTTTGGGTGCCGGAAGTCACGTATGACTAACCAAACACCAAGTAAACTTAATATAAGTTAAAATACTTATTTTTATATCAAAAATATCAGTTTACTTACTGATCTAAAAGAGTTTTATAAAAATCCTCCGAAAAGCCGATTTTTAACCGTTTTACCGCATAGTTTTGCATCAAACATTACCCAAACCATCCCAAATCGAAATGACTTGATATTTTAACATAACTCATGTTATTTACTAAATAAAATAATGGTTATACTCATGACAGTGCAGCTCTCACATAAATCATGCAAATTTCACATATTTTACCACTTTCTAAGCTATATGTACAACATGCAAAGCTATCAAACTTATGACAAAGTTTCATGCCATTATAATATACCAAATAATGTTATTTTTAGTGTTTATAATCTGTTCTAAAACATTTTTTTCATTCAATCATTTTTTTTATCATTTCTTAAGCTTTAAATCAACATGTATTCTTATGTACAAGTATCTAAAGCACACTATCATATCATCATCATTTCATATGAATTTAAATGCATCAAATATGTAATTTATTCATGTTTACTTGCTGATTTAATTGAACATTCATCATATCATACACAAATCATTAAACACTTGCATTTTAACTATCATTCAAGAACAAGCAACAACTTAAAAATTCTCAAATATGTCTAATAAATTTTTGGCCATTTACATGTCAAAATACTAACATTATTTCAAATTATAACTCATGATTCAATCACTCCTTTATATCTCTAACATATTTGCACATAATCTTGTTTATGCAAGCAAACATCCTAAACAAGTATTTATCAAAAAATCAAACTCAAGTCTCTCTCACACACACACACACACACACACACACACACACACACACACATATATATATATATATATTCGGTCATATGTACACACATATATACCACCATTTTTATTTTGTATCAAGACCCATTTCTTTTTATATTTCAAGTTTGTGAAAAATTCAAAAGATTCAAGAGAAACTTCAAATCATCAAGAACAACCAAGAATCAAGCGTATGATTTAAACATAAACTTTATACCTTCAAGATTCAAGTAAGTTTTTGGATGAGATTTTGATGATATGGAGCTTGAAATCACTTGAAAGTACCTTGGAAACTCCTTTGGATCTTCACACCAACTTGAAATTTGCTTGGAATGGGGTTTGATTTTGAAGAACAAGGTTGAAGAAGATAATAATGGTGATGGTGGTGGGGTTACGGTTTTGGAGGAGAGAGAGGAAGAGAGTGGAGTGTGGTGGAGTGTAGATTGTGGTGTATATATAGGCCAAGATCTCATAAAATTTAAGTATATCCAAGGGAAATCAAAATAGATCTAAGAAAGATCAAGATGGATCCTAAAGGATTTTGGCAAGATTTTGGTGGGGTCACCCCAATGTGACCGTGAATATGAAAGGGGGGGGGGGTAAATGTAATTTTTTTTAATGGTAAAAATAGATAAAAACAGGTATTTAACTGGATACCGGGTATTTTATCTAGCGTTTAAATCCCGGTTTATGGCGTTCTAAATTATTTTTATTATTCTATAAAAATAAACTCACCAAAATATTACTGAAATAAATTTCAGTTGCCGAGACTGGCTGCGTTGTCCGCGTTTCGCAGTATAAGCACTGTGTTGCGCAGTAACACGCGGTACGCGCTTAAACTTGAAAAATAACGTTTTTAAGCGTTTTAATTTATTTTTCAACACGAACATGATTAAAAATAAAATTTTAATCATAACAGAATATTTTTATGATTTAAATATTATTCGGGTGGTCACCAACGTTCGTTTCGCAGTTTTGTCGCAATTAGTTCTAAAGTTCGAATAAACATGTTTTTGCCATACCGAATCCTTTGAAACTTATTTCTAAGTTATGTAAAGGGTATTTAGGGTATGTTTGGCTTATGTCACAGTTCCGGAGTGTACGTTGCATTAAACTGATTATGTTTACGTAACGGTTTACGATTTCACTTCCAGAACAGGTTTGAGAGTTCGGAATTGAACAATGATTAAAAACGTGCTAATGTCACAAATAATTAAACAAATATTGAAATTAAAACACCATTTTTCATTAAATACAAAATTGTTCAGAACAGTACAAAGATTAAAATACACAGATGTCACAGTCTCCCCTACTTTTGGAAATTTCGTCCCGAAATTTAATTAGAGGAAACTTGTGGGAAAAGGTGTGGATATTTCACCTTCATTTGATCCTCTCATTCCCAAGTAAACTCTGGGCCACGTTTGGATTCCCATCGAACCTTGACTATCCGTATGCGCTTGAGCTTCTTGACTTGATGTTCCATGATTTCCACAGGTTTCTCGACGAAGTGCATCGTGTTATCGACACGAATTTCATCAAGGGGGGTGTGGAGGTTTTCATCAGCCAAACAATTTTTAAGATTGGACACGTGGAAAGTTGGATGAACATTTCCAAGTTCAGGAGGCAGCTCAAGTCTGCAGGCTACTTTTCCGATTCTTTAAACGATCTTGAATGGTCCAACATATCGTCGTGCAAGTTTTCCTTTCTTCCCAAATCTGATTACACCTTTCCAAGGAGATACCTTGAGTAGGACGAGATCACCGACTTGGAATTCCAAAGGCTTGCGTCGTCTATCTGCGTTACTCTTTTGACGGCTTCTAGCTGTTAAGAGGTTGTCGCGAATTTTCTTGACTTTGTCTGTTGTCTCTAAAATGAGTTCAGGTCCAGTGAGCTGAACTTCACCAATCTCATTCCAGCAGGCCGGCGAACGACATTTTCGATCGTATAAAGCTTCGAAAGGAGCCATGTTGATGCTGGAGTGATAACTATTATTGTAGGAGAATTCGATCAATGGAAGATGTGAATCCCAACTACCACCAAAGTCGATCACACAAGCTCTAAGCATATCCTCCAATGTCTGGATTTTTCTTTCAGATTGTCCATCCGTTTGAGGATATAAGCTGTGCTCAAATTGAGTTGGGTTCCCATAGCAGATTGCAGGGTTCTCCAAAAGTGAGATGAGAATCGAGCATCTTAGGGATGAGCAAAATGGACCCGGTACAGGTACTGAACCTGGTACCTTTTCGGTACCGACTTTTGACATTTTCGGTACCGGTTCGGTACCAGTCTGGTACGGTTCCAGTTCGGTACCGGTTTTTACCTTCAAATACCGATACCGTACCGGTACCAAACCGTACCGAACCGGGTATATTCGGTACCGGTACCGATACCCACTTTTGAGGATTTTCGGTACCGGTTCTTTCGGTACCGGACGGTACTGAGCTCATCCCTAGAGCATCTCGGTCTGATATGATTTTCAAAGGAACACCATGTCGGGATACAATCTCATCTACATAGATCTTGGCAAGCTTTTCAGCAGAGAGATCCTCACGGATTGGCAAGAAGTGAGCAGATTTTGTCAAACGATCAACTACTACCCAAATGGCATCATGACCTCTATTAGTGTGTGGTAGTTTGGTAATGAGATCCATGGCAATGTTTTCCCATTTCCAAACCGGTATCTCTGGTTGTTCCAATAATCCAGAGGGATGTTGATGTTCTGTCTTAACCTTCAGACAATTAAGGCATTTTGATACGTATAAGGAAATGTCTTTCTTCATTCCCGGCCACCAAAAATGGGTTCGAAGATCCTTATACATTTTATCTGCACCAGGATGAATTGAATAACGAGTCTTATGAGCTTCATGCATCAACAAGGTGCGGAGATTGTCTATACTTGGGACCCACAAACGGCCCATGAAATAGAATATCCCAAAGTCTCTCAATTCAAGCTCAGGTTTAATGTGACACGAAAATTCTTTACCCATCAAGCCTTGTGTAACACAAGTATGTTGAGCTTGAAAGATGCGAGTTTGAATATCAGATTGAACTCGAACACAATGAAGCTTGACTCTTCTTTTTTGACTTAACGCATCGGCTACGACATTCGCCTTACCAGGATGGTAGCGAATCTCGCAGTCGTAGTCGTTTAGAAGTTCTACCCAACGTCGTTGTCTCATGTTTAGTTCTTTCTGATTGAAGATATGTTGGAGACTTCTGTGGTCAGTGAAAACCACACATTTTGTTCCGTAAAGGTAGTGTCTCCAAATCTTGAGAGCAAAAACCACAGCGCCCAACTCAAGATCATGAGTCGTGTAGTTTTTCTCATGGATTTTCAATTGTCTTGACGCGTAGGCTATGACTTTGTTCCTTTGCATGAGAACACAACCAAGGCCTAGATTCGATGCGTCACAATATACGACGTAGTCGTCGTTTCCCTCAGGTAAAGACAACACAGGAGCATCACAGAGTTTTTGTTTTAAGGTTTGAAAAGATTCTTCTTGCTTGGGTCCCCACTCAAAAGGTGTATTCTTTTGAGTTAAGGCTGTGAGAGGAACCGCAATCTTGGAGAAGTTTGCAATAAAGCGGCGGTAATAACCCGCGAGACCCAGAAATGAACGAACCTCGGTAGGAGTAGTTGGTGTATTCCAATCCTTAATCGCACTGATTTTGGCAGGATCTACATGTATACCTTGTTCGTTAACAATATGTCCCAAAAATTGAACTTCCCTAAGCCAAAATTCACACTTGGAGAATTTAGCAAAAAGTTGTTCCTTCTTTAGGAGTTCCATTGTTAGACGAAGATGTTGTTCGTGGTCAGCTCGTGTCTTAAAATAGATCAAAATGTCATCAATGAAGACGATGATGAACTTATCTAAATAAGGCTTACAAACCCTATTCATTAAATCCATGAAGATGGCAGGAGCATTCGTTAAACCGAAAGGCATAACAGTAAACTCATAGTGGCCGTATCGTGTGCGGAAAGCAGTCTTGGGAATATCTTCTTTGGATACGCGAAGCTGATGATACCCAGAACGTAGATCAATCTTCGAAAAGCAGGTAGCACCCTGAAGCTGATCAAAGAGATCTTCAATGCGAGGTAGTGGATATCGATTTTTGACGGTGAGTTTGTTAAGCTCACGGTAATCGATACACATTCGGAAAGATCCATCCTTCTTCTTTACAAAAAGAACAGGCGCGCCCCAAGGGGAAAAGCTTGGACGAATAAATCCTTTGTCTGATAACTCCCGCAGCTGCTTCGATAACTCTTGCATCTCAGACGGTGCAAGACGGTATGGAGATTTAGCAATCGGGTTAGCACCAGGTACAAGGTCAATACGGAACTCGATTTAACATGCTAGGGGTAAACCAGGTAAGTCTTCAGGAAAAACCTTAGGATAATCCCGAACGACAGGGATGTCTTGTACAGTTTTACCCTTGTCTGTCTCCTCTATGACACGTGCCAAGAAAGCCACATAATTCTTTCTTAGATATCTACGAGCTTGGGTGCTAGACATTAGTTTAAGGCTACTAGCGGGTTTTTCTCCATGAACTTCTAAGACTTCACCAGACGAAAAAGGTACACGAACAATCTTGTCAAAACAAACCACTTCTGCACGGTATTTGGCCAACCAATCCATCCCTACTATAACATCGAAACTCCCAAGTTGCATTGGTGTGAGGTCAATGGGAAAGAGATGATCGTTAAGGTTCAACTGGCAATTTCAAATGACGGAATCAAGTACAAGGGATTCACCACTGGCTAACTCTAATGTCAAGGGTTTTCCTAGTTTTGTTCTAGGCTTTGCAAGCAAAGTTTCAAAAGCTAGGGATACAAAACTCTTGTCGGCACCCGAATCAAAAAGAATAAAAGCAAGTTGGTTGTTAACATAGAACGCACCGTTGACCACCTCATTGTTGGCACGCGCTTCATTGGCATTGATGTTGTATACTCGTCCACGATCCGGGTTCGCATTAGCCAACTTCAGGCACTTGTTCCTGTAGTGAGTCAAATCTCCACAATTGTAGCATGACCCGGGCGGAAAAGGAGGTCGTGCAGGATTCGCTAGCTGTTTGGCAGGGTTTTGAACCACTTGATTTGGAGCAGGAGGAGAGCGACATGTGTTAGACAAATGGCCAAATCTTCCACAGTTGTTGCAAAGACGACACTGAAGATGTGGTTGATGATGACAATTGCACTTGTTACAAAGAGGTGCAGTACCAACATACTGTTTCTTAGCAGGTGGTTGTGCTGGCTGGGTAGGAGCAGCTTGATTGGTCTGTGCAACAACGACAAAGTTCTTGGAAACCTGACGCTTCCTAGGTTTCTTCGAGGTTTCAGCTTTCTTTCCCTTCTTCTTCTCTGTCTTGTCAGATGGTTTCTTGTCACCCTTGCGGTGGAGTTTACCCTTCTTGACTTGAGACTCAGTCAAGGTTGCAGCAAGCTCAATGGCTTGTCTAACAGTGGTAGGGTTGCTGCCGGTGACAATATCCTGAACAGGATCAGGAAGACCATCTATGTACTTTTCAATCGCCTTGTCCAAAGGCGTGATCATGGTGGGACACAACAAGCTCAGTTCTTCGTATCGGTCTATGTAGGCACGGTGCTCTCCACTATCTTGCTTGAGATCATGGAATTTGTTTTCCAGTCCCCTCTGTTCATGATGAGGACAAAACTCCTTCATCATAAGTGTGCGAAGTTCTTCCCATGTTTGAGCCATTGCAACGTCGGCACCTCTGTCCCTCATCACACCATTCCACCAAGTAAGAGCCCTTTTCTGAAACACACTTGACGCAAACTCAACCTTTCGCTCATTCGGGCATTGAACGTGACGAAACGTACTCTCGAGACTCTCGAACCACTGTAGGAGCCCAATTGCTCCTTCTGACCCAGAAAACTGAAACGGATTAGCCGAATTGAATGTCTTAAAGTTGCACGGAACAGGTGCGTTGTTGTTGTTGTTTGCTTGGTTTAACTAGGTAACTAGGTTCGGGAGTACAGCAGCGATTTGCTGAGTGATCAAGGCTGCCATTGCGGCGTCTTGAGTTTGATCACGTCGAGGAGGCATCTAAAAGAAATGGAACACAAAGAAATGTGTGAGATTGACATAAGACAATCAAAAGGAGTATTGAAAACATCGACAACACAAAGGAAGGTGGTCATTTGTCCATTACTTAAAACAAACAAACAACACAGTGACTAATCAAAGTAAATAGGTCTACATAATGCATGTCACACCCCGACCGCGTATAACAACGAACCGCGGCGGAAACGCCGGGGAGTGATCGCGACATAATTAATTGTTTCATAACCATGGCATACAAAGTTGTATTTTATTTATAAACAAAGGTGTTACATTGTTTCAAACAGGAAATTAAAGAGTTCAGAACATAATTAAACATAGTCTATCTTCTTTTAAAGTCTCTAAGGCACAGGTCCGCCCTAGTATCATGATCAACATCCTATGGAAAAGCACCTGAAAACACATGTGAAAATAGGTACGTCAGCATAAAAATGCCTGTGAGATACATAGGTTTTGTGAAAATAGGATTCATGACTTATGTTTAAGAAAAATGTTTAGTCATGAACCTTGTAATTTGCTTTGTCATGTAAATCATTTGAAAACAATAAGATCAGATGATATGTATAATTAAATGTCAGGTTAAATAAATAACCATGTAAAAATGTGTTTGTATAAGATAAGTTGTTTGTAAATCAATGTCTTGTGAAAAGTATGTTATTTGTATAAAATGTTCTATGTCTCAATATTGAAATGATTCAAATAACGTTACGACATGTAATACCATACAAACACTTATATATAGGAAGTACCAGCGGCGTATCCACCATGCTTGTATCATATTACACACGCATCGTTACTTAATCACTTAATCAAATCATACCAACCAATGTAAGAAGTCTATGTTTAAACCAATTGTCAAATGTATTGAATAATATGTCAAAGTGTTCATGTCAAGATGTAAATCATGTAGTGTGAAACAATTGTCAAACATGTTATGAGTCAAATGTAAACCATGTCAAATGTCAATGTCAAATATCCATGTCAAATGTCTATGTCAAATATCCATGTCAAATGTCTTTGTCAAATGTCTTTGTGTAAAATGTCTATGTCAAAATGTCATGTATGGCAAGTGAAATGTCTCAACTAAACCATATGCACAAAAACAAAGTGTTGAAGTAAAACATGGTTTAAATCAATCTTATGTCTTTGTGGAAAAATGCATGCAAATATTTAATATGAACATTTACGCGGTATTGTGAAAATGCGTACATCCAAGCCTTGAGACTGTGGCGATAAACCCTTAAACAAATTAAAGATTTATCTAAGTTATGTATATCGAATTCGGTCATTCCTTTCTGTCCCCTTTCCCTGGGATGTCCGGAACGGGAGTTGTCAATTCCTATGGTACCACTACCTACTAACGAACGGCGTAATTAATGTTAATGAATGTATTGTTCCATGTTAAACAAACCAAATGTCATAACAAAATGTAAGCATGTGATGCACTAAGTATGTAATCAAATGAACATACATAGCGTGAAAATGTAATGTAAAACGATGTACTAAGTAATGCACACAATGGGCACACCTAGCATGAAATGTAATGTAAAACAATGTACTAAGTAATGCACACAATGGGCACACCTAGCATGAAATGTGATGTAAAACGATGTACTAAGTAATGCACACAATGGGCACACCTAGCATGAAATGTGATGTAAAACAATGTACTAAGTAATGCACACAATGGGCACACCTAGCATGAAATGTAATGTAAAACAATGTACTAAGTAATGCACACAATGGGCACACCTAGCATGAAATGTAATGTAAAACAATGTACTAAGTAATGCACACAATGGGCACACCTAGCATAAAATGTAATGAAATCATGTACTATAATGTACTAACGAACATAGCATGTATATGATGTGAAAACATTGAAGTAACAAGTAGGCACATGTGTTCCACCCCAAAACAGTTTCGAAAACAGTAAAAGAGGGGTTCTATGTACTCACTTGAGATTGCTCAGATGTCTAAAGATAATCACCAAGCAACGCTAGAGATCTCGGAATCAAACGGCACCTAATATAGGTAACTATGTTAATAAACCGGACCTATCTCGGAAGACTGGGTAGCATTAGGGTTTGTAAACCAAATGAGTGTAGGAACTCACGTGATATGGTTTAACAAAGCCTACATACTAAATGAAACTTAACCTTAGTCTTATTGACCCATTATGATCCGTTTAGGTAGCTTATGCTACTTTAACGCATCGTGCGCGTGAAACGCGTTCGGACCGCCTAACTAGTCCTACGACAAGTGTTATATGCCTAAACATGTTACATAATCAGTTATGTGACAAAGGTTTAGGTTACATATGCTTAATTACCAATTATACATGAAAAGGGTATTCTGGTAATTTACCTAAGGCATATAAACTACCTATCATACAACTACTTAAACGATGTGACCATAGGGTATAACCTCGGAAGGTTATTCCCTACCTACTATGGTCACCTAATGTGTTTGGTCGGATCCTAATGATCGACCAAATGGGTCGGGTTCGGAGGTATAGGAGATTTATTAGATCGCCTACCCTACGACCCTAGACAACGTGGTAATCAGTAGGCATAGCCCCAAGGGACTATAACCAACGTGATTACACTCACGTTGCGAAGTTCAAACGAACTTCGCATTGACCATTACTGGTCAACGCTGAAAGTCAAACAAAGTTTGACTTTCTGACTCGAAAAGCAGTAAAATAAGGAAAAGAACGAAAGAATACTTACGAAGGGTCCCCGAATGCTAATCTAGATCAATATAGTTCAGGTATGAAACAAAGGTTTCAACTTAGAACACAATTAATCAGATTCTAGTGCTTTAAAACAATGAAAGGCATGGGGTATATATAGTTTTCGGTGAACCGTTGAGATCGTTTCATGGAAACCGTGATTCGATCACATCCGTACACTTGTTGAAAGGTTATGGAAGCTAAATATGATCCTTATCTAGTGACTAAGCAACTTAGAACATGTGGTGGAGGATCAAACAGCTGCAACTTGTGATTAAAAACACTGCATCTGGTCTGATAGGCAGTCGCGTAGCGCGACGGGTAAGCCCATAGGGCTCGCGCTACGCTAGCACCCCCCTGAATCAGAAAAGTTTCAGAATTGGCAGCAATGGTCCCTGCACGTGTTTAAGGCCTTTTTCGATGCGTTTGAACCCCGTTAACCTCATTTCAAGGCTCTAAAATGAAGTTAAAGTATAGGGAACTCAAAACATACTCAAAAATATGCCGGATGATGGTTCGTTTGGTCGTACGAACGCGATGTTCGCTTAATTACGACGGAATGCGCACAAGCGCGAAAAACGATCCAAATGACGCGACGAATGGATTTTTCTTATGGCGAACACTAAAATATAATATAGTCATGCTTACATAAATTTTTGGATGTCCGGATGTATTCAGAACGTAAGTTATGCGCAAAAATGCAAACTTGTGCACTTTTTGACACTTTTAGTCCCTGAATGACCCAAAAGTTTATTTTAGCACACCGAACCCCTCAAAGCCTATTTCTAAGCTATGTAAAGGATATTTAAGGTGTGTTTAACTTATGGTTATGTTCCGGAATGTTCGTTACAGTTCAAATTGACATACTTTCGCAGTTTGTCATATTTAGTCCCTGTAAGCGAATTAACTTGTTTTTGCCATACCAAAGCCTTCAAAACTTATTTCTAAGTTATGTAAAGGTTATTTAAGGTATGTTGAGTATATGTTGATGTTCCAGAGTATTTCTCGCATTAAACTGAGTACGTTTACGCACTAGTTTGCGTATAACTCTCCAGAAAGCGATGTAGAGTTTGAAATTACATAAAAGTCAAAACATGAAAAATGTAAAACACAATCAAACAAACATTGGGATCAAATAACATTGTTTTATTGATAACAGAACTATTCATAGCGATTACAAGCACAGTTGTTACAGTCTCCCCTACTTGTGGAAATTTCGTCCCGAAATTTATTTAGAGGGAACTCGTGGAAAAAGATGTGGATATTTCGCCTTCATTTGATCTTCGCGTTCCCAAGTAAACTCAGGTCTACATTTAGCTTCCCAGCGAACTTTGACCAAAGGAATGCGCTTGCGTTTAAGCCACTTGACTTCACGTTCCATGATTTCCACTGGTTTCTCAACAAATTTCAGTGTTTTGCCAACACGAATTTCGTCAAGCGGTATGGAGAAGTTCTCATCAGCTGAACACCTCTTGAGATTGGACACGTGAAAAGTTGGATGAACATTTCCAAGTTCAGGAGGTAACTCAAGTCTGTAGGCTACCTTTCCGATTCTTTCGACGATCTTGAATGGTCCAACGTATCTAGGTGCAAGTTTTCCTTTCTTTCCAAATCTGATCACACCTTTCCAAGGTGAGACCTTAAGTAATACTCGATCACCGACTTGAAATTCCAAGGCTTTGCATTTTGGGTCCGCGTAAATCTTCTGACGGCTTCTAGCTGCCTGAAGGTTATCACGAACTTTCTTGACCTTGTCAGTTGTCTCTAAAATGAGGGCAGGTCCAGTAAGTTGAGCCTCGCCAATCTCATTCCAGCAGACTGGTGAACGACATTTTCGACCATAGAGAGCCTCGAAAGGAGCCATTTTGATGCTAGTGTGATAACTGTTGTTGTAGGAGAATTCAATCAATTTAAGATGTGAATCCCAACTACCACCAAAATCGATCACACAAGCTCTTAGCATATCCTCCAGAGTCTGGATTGTTCTCTCAGATTGACCATCCGTTTGCGGATGATAAGCTGTGCTCAGATTAAGTTGGGTCCCCATGGCAGATTGCATGGTTCTCCAAAAATGAGAAGTGAAACGAGCATCTCTGTCAGAAATGATGTTCAAAGGAACACCATGTCGAGCCACAATTTCATCTACATAGATTTGAGCAAGTCTGTCAGCAGGAAAATCCTCACGGATTGGCAAGAAATGTGCTGACTTTGTAAGACGATCAACGACTACCCAGATGGCATCATGACCTTTCTTTGTGCGCGGGAGTTTGGTAACAAAATCCATAGTAATGTTTTCCCATTTCCAAACTGGGATCTCTGGTTGCTCCAATAAACCAGAAGGACGCTGATGTTCAGCCTTAACCTTAAGACAAGTAAGGCATTTGGATACGTATAAGGCAATGTCTTTCTTCATACCAGGCCACCAATACTGAATACGAAGATCCTTATACATCTTATCTGAGCCCGGATGAATAGAATAACGAGACTTATGGGCTTCATCCATAAGCAAGGTACGAAGATCATCTAGGCTTGGGACCCACAAACGGTCCATGAAGTAATACGATCCATTGTCTTTCAGTTCCAGAGCAGGTGTTATGTGATAAGGAAATTCCTTATCCATCAATCCTTGTGAAACACAAGATTGTTGAGCTTGAGAAATGCGTGCTTGAATATCGGATCGAGCTTGAATAACAGATTGAACACGTATACAATGAAGCTTAGTACGTTCCTTACGACTCAATGCATCAGCTACGACATTCGCCTTACCAGGATGGTAGCGAATTTCGCAGTCATAGTCGTTTAAAAGCTCAACCCAACGTCGCTGTCTCATGTTGAGTTCTTTCTGGTTGAAGATATGCTGAAGACTTTTGTGGTCTGTGAAAACCACGCATTTTGTACCGTACAAATAGTGTCTCCAGATCTTTAGAGCGAAAACAACTGCACCCAACTCAAGATCATGAGTGGTGTAGTTCTTCTCATGTATCTTCAACTGCCTCGATGCATAAGCTATAACTTTGTTCCTTTGCATAAGAACACAGCCAAGACCCAATTTCGATGCATCACAATACACAACAAAATCATCATCACCCTCAGGCAATGATAGAACAGGCGCATCGCAAAGCTTCTGCTTCAAGTGTTGAAAAGCTTCCTCTTGTTTGATTCCCCAATAAAAGGGCATTTTCTTCTGAGTTAGAGCAGTTAGAGGAACTGCAATCTTAGAGAAATTCTCAATGAAGCGGCGATAATAACCCGCTAGACCAAGAAAAGAACGAACTTCAGTAGGAGTAGTAGGCGTATCCCAATCCTTAATCGCACTGATCTTGGAGGGATCTACATGAATACCTCGTTCGTTGATAACATGTCCTAAAAATTGAACTTCTTTAAGCCAAAATTCGCACTTGGAGAATTTGGCGAAAAGTTGCTCTTTCTTTAGGAGTTCTAGGGTAAGACGAAGATGTTGCTCGTGGTCAGCTTGCGTCTTAGAGTATATCAAGATGTCATCAATAAAAACAATGACGAACTGATCCAAATAAGGTTTACAGACCCTATTCATTAAGTCCATGAAAACAGCCGGAGCATTAATCAAACCGAATGGCATGACTGTGAATTCATAATGCCCATAACGAGTACGGAATGCTGTCTTCGGAATGTCTTCTTCTTGCACCCGAAGTTGATGATACCCAGAACGTAGATCAATCTTCGAAAAATAAGAAGCACCTTGTAACTGATCAAAGAGGTCGTCTATGCGAGGTAGAGGATATCGATTCTTGATGGTAAGCTTGTTAAGCTCACGGTAATCGATACACATCCTAAAGGATCCATCCTTCTTTTTGACAAAAAGAACGGGAGCACCCCAAGGTGAAAAACTAGGACGTATAAAACCTTTGTCAGAGAGCTCCTAAAGCTGTTTAGACAACTCTTGCATCTCAGATGGTGCAAGACGATATGGAGCTCTGGCAATGGGATTTGCACCAGGTACGAGATCAATGCGGAACTCGACTTGGCGTGCTGGAGGTAGACCAGGTAAATCTTCAGGGAACACTTCAGAATAATCCCGAACGACAGGAATATCTGAAATAGACTTACCCTTGCCTTTATCTTCTGTAACATGTGCTAAGAAAGCCACATAGTTCTTCTGCAGATACTTCCGAGCTTTAAAACAAGACATGAGTTTGAGACCACCGGTAGGCTTCTCACCTTGAACCTGCAGGATCTCGCCTGTCGAAAGCGGCACACGAACAATCTTCTCAGAACAAACTATCTCTGCACGATGCTTAGATAACCAATCCATACCCACTATGACGTCGAAGCTTCCAAGTTGCATAGGCGTGAGGTCGATTGGAAAAAGATGATCGTTAAGATTCAACTGGCAGTTGTGAAGAACAGAATCAAGAACAATGGGTTCACCACTAGCAACTTCTACTGTCAAAGATTTGCCTAGTTTCGTTCTAGACACTCGAAGCATTGGTTCAAAGGACAAAGACACGAAACTCTTATCGGCACCAGAATCGAAAAGAACAGATGCAGGCTGATTATTAATAAAGAACGTACCGTTCACCACGTTATCGTCCGCCTGCGCCTCTTGGGCATTCATGTTAAAGGCTCGGCCTCGAGCCGGAGCCTGAGCCTGATTCTGGTTCTGGTTCTGGTTGGCTAGTCTTGGGCACCGGTTTCTGTAGTGGGTCAGGTCCCCACAATTATAACAAGCACCCGGTGGGTAATATGGTCTTGCAGCTTGACCTTGTTGCTGAGCAACTTGTTGAGCCGGGTTCTGAACCGCGGGATTCTGAGCAGACCGACAAACATTGCAAGATGGCCTGACTTCCCACAGTTAGTACAGAAACGGCATGGAAGTTGCGGCTGGTGGTGACTGTTGCATCTATTGCACAAAGGTGCATTCCCTGTATAGGGTTTCTTTGCTGGCGGCTGTGCGGGTTGGTTGGGAGCTGCCTGATTAGCTTGGGCAGTGATAGCAAAATTTTGGGAAGCCTTACGCTTCCTTGACCTCTTCGAAGAACCAGAGTCCTTTCCATTCTTGTTTTGACCCTTCTTGCTATCCCCCTTGTCAGCCAACTGTTTCTTGCCCTTGTCACCCTTCCGGTGTAGCTTTCCCTTTCTTATCTGCGACTCAGTCAATGTCGCTGATAACTCGATCGCCTGACGGAGTGTGGCAGGTTCACTACCAGTAAGAATGTCTTATACCGAGTCAGGTAGGCCGTCAATGTATCTTTCGATAGCCTTGTCAAGTGGGGTAACCATAGTTGGGCAAAGCAAACTCAACTCCTCAAACCGATCCGTATAAGCCCTGTGCTCACCACTATCTTGCTTCAAAACATCAAACTCATTCTCCAACGCTCGCTGTTCATGGCGAGGACAGAATTCCCTCATCATAAGGGCTCTAAGTTCAGCCCATGTCTGTGCGAGAGCAACTTCCGCACCTCGGTCTCTCATTACCCCATTCCACCATGTAAGAGCCCTCTTCTGAAACACGCTCGTGGAGAACTCGACCTTGCGATTATCCGGACACTGCACATGGCGAAAAGTATTCTCTATGCTCTCGAACCACTGAAGAAGCCCAGTCGCTCCCTCAGAACCACTAAACTTGAGTGGTTTAGCCTGGTTAAAATCCTTGTATTTGCATGGAACATTGTTGTTGTTGTTGGCTTGGTTCCATTGAGCAAAGAGATTTGGGAATTGGGCAGCCATCTGCTCCGCAATAATTTCTGCCAGTTCGGCAGTCGTAATCAGATTGTCGCGTCGAGGAGGCATTCTAAAAGAGGAAACATGAAAAGAAACGAGTGAGATGATTGGATGAAGAGAATGAGATGAAACAAAATCAACAAAAGCAAGGATGGTGGTCATTTGTCCGCATTACCAAGCAAACAAACGAATCACAGTGACTAATCAAAGTAAATGGGTCAAAAATAATGTATAACGAAGACATGCTCGCCTATAAGTGAACACTCATCCCAAGAATTCCCAGGTAAGCACAACTGGTCTCGCGTCTGATGAGATATATACGAAGTGCTTGCCTAGACAGAAAACCCAGAATACAGGCATTCACCCTTCCAGTTTGCACATGTTCACATTATTTAAAACCCAAAACGTTTGACGGGAATTTGAAAATTTGAAGGCACAAGGCCAAAAACCATACTGAAAAGGGTTCAAAACCATATAACAGAGGGTTCAAAACCTTACAATTGAGGGTTCAAAACCTTGTAATAAATCATTCAAAAACAGATGATTGTTTTTCAAAAATCGATTCGGAAAATTTGGTGCTTGTTTTGATAATCACCTAAGGATAGGTGATGTATATGTTTTAAGATCTAAACACAAGATAACTCGTGTTAGGGTCCTAGAAAAGTTATAGTCTAGGTCAAAGCATTACTAATAACCTAATTCCCTATAACCATTGGCTCTGATACCAACTCTTCTGTCACACCCCGACCGCGTATAACAACGAACCGCGGCGGAAACGCCGGGGAGTGATCGCGACAGAATTAATTGTTTCATAACCATGGCATACAAAGTTGTATTTTATTTATAAACAAAGGTGTTACATTGTTTCAAACAGGAAATTAAAGAGTTCAGAACATAATTAAACATAGTCTATCTTCTTTTAAAGTCTCTAAGGCACAGGTCCGCCCTAGTATCATGATCAACATCCTATGGAAAAGCACCTGAAAACACATGTGAAAATAGGTACGTCAGCATAAAAATGCCTGTGAGATACATAGGTTTTGTGAAAATAGGATTCATGACTTATGTTTAAGAAAAATGTTTAGTCATGAACCTTGTAATTTGCTTTGTCATGTAAATCATTTGAAAACAATAAGATCAGATGATATGTATAATTAAATGTCAGGTTAAATAAATAACCATGTAAAAATGTGTTTGTATAAGATAAGTTGTTTGTAAATCAATGTCTTGTGAAAAGTATGTTATTTGTATAAAATGTTCTATGTCTCAATATTGAAATGATTCAAATAACGTTACGACATGTAATACCATACAAACACTTATATATAGGAAGTACCAGCGGCGTATCCACCATGCTTGTATCATATTACACACGCATCGTTACTTAATCACTTAATCAAATCATACCAACCAATGTAAGAAGTCTATGTTTAAACCAATTGTCAAATGTATTGAATAATATGTCAAAGTGTTCATGTCAAGATGTAAATCATGTAGTGTGAAACAATTGTCAAACATGTTATGTGTCAAATGTAAACCATGTCAAATGTCAATGTCAAATATCCATGTCAAATGTCTATGTCAAATATCCATGTCAAATGTCTTTGTCAAATGTCTTTGTGTAAAATGTCTATGTCAAAATGTCATGTATGGCAAGTGAAATGTCTCAACTAAACCATATGCACAAAAACAAAGTGTTGAAGTAAAACATGGTTTAAATCAATCTTATGTCTTTGTGGAAAAATGCATGCAAATATTTAATATGAACATTTACGCGGTATTGTGAAAATGCGTACATCCAAGCCTTGAGACTGTGGCGATAAACCCTTAAACAAATTAAAGATTTATCTAAGTTATGTATATCGAATTCGGTCATTCCTTTCTGTCCCCTTTCCCTGGGATGTCCGGAACGGGAGTTGTCAATTCCTATGGTACCACTACCTACTAACGAACGGCGTAATTAATGTTAATGAATGTATTGTTCCATGTTAAACAAACCAAATGTCATAACAAAATGTAAGCATGTGATGCACTAAGTATGTAATCAAATGAACATACATAGCGTGAAAATGTAATGTAAAACGATGTACTAAGTAATGCACACAATGGGCACACCTAGCATGAAATGTAATGTAAAACAATGTACTAAGTAATGCACACAATGGGCACACCTAGCATGAAATGTGATGTAAAACGATGTACTAAGTAATGCACACAATGGGCACACCTAGCATGAAATGTGATGTAAAACAATGTACTAAGTAATGCACACAATGGGCACACCTAGCATGAAATGTAATGTAAAACAATGTACTAAGTAATGCACACAATGGGCACACCTAGCATGAAATGTAATGTAAAACAATGTACTAAGTAATGCACACAATGGGCACACCTAGCATAAAATGTAATGAAATCATGTACTATAATGTACTAACGAACATAGCATGTATATGATGTGAAAACATTGAAGTAACAAGTAGGCACATGTGTTCCACCCCAAAACAGTTTCGAAAACAGTAAAAGAGGGGTTCTATGTACTCACTTGAGATTGCTCAGATGTCTAAAGATAATCACCAAGCAACGCTAGAGATCTCGGAATCAAACGGCACCTAATATAGGTAACTATGTTAATAAACCGGACCTATCTCGGAAGACTGGGTAGCATTAGGGTTTGTAAACCAAATGAGTGTAGGAACTCACGTGATATGGTTTAACAAAGCCTACATACTAAATGAAACTTAACCTTAGTCTTATTGACCCATTATGATCCGTTTAGGTAGCTTATGCTACTTTAACGCATCGTGCGCGTGAAACGCGTTCGGACCGCCTAACTAGTCCTACGACAAGTGTTATATGCCTAAACATGTTACATAATCAGTTATGTGACAAAGGTTTAGGTTACATATGCTTAATTACCAATTATACATGAAAAGGGTATTCTGGTAATTTACCTAAGGCATATAAACTACCTATCATACAACTACTTAAACGATGTGACCATAGGGTATAACCTCGGAAGGTTATTCCCTACCTACTATGGTCACCTAATGTGTTTGGTCGGATCCTAATGATCGACCAAATGGGTCGGGTTCGGAGGTATAGGCGATTTATTAGATCGCCTACCCTACGACCCTAGACAACGTGGTAATCAGTAGGCATAGCCCCAAGGGACTATAACCAACGTGATTACACTCACGTTGCGAAGTTCAAACGAACTTCGCATTGACCATTACTGGTCAACGCTGAAAGTCAAACAAAGTTTGACTTTCTGACTCGAAAAGCAGTAAAATAAGGAAAAGAACGAAAGAATACTTACGAAGGGTCCCCGAATGCTAATCTAGATCAATATAGTTCAGGTATGAAACAAAGGTTTCAACTTAGAACACAATTAATTAGATTCTAGTGCTTTAAAACAATGAAAGGCATGGGGTATATATAGTTTTCGGTGAACCGTTGAGATCGTTTCATGGAAACCGTGATTCGATCACATCCGTACACTTGTTGAAAGGTTATGGAAGCTAAATATGATCCTTATCTAGTGACTAAGCAACTTAGAACATGTGGTGGAGGATCAAACAGCTGCAACTTGTGATTAAAAACACTGCATCTGGTCTGATAGGCAGTCGCGTAGCGCGACGGGTAAGCCCATAGGGCTCGCGCTACGCTAGCACCCCCCTGAATCAGAAAAGTTTC
Source organism: Helianthus tuberosus (assembly GCA_030545235.1). Classification (NCBI taxonomy): domain Eukaryota; kingdom Viridiplantae; phylum Streptophyta; class Magnoliopsida; order Asterales; family Asteraceae; genus Helianthus; species Helianthus tuberosus. The sequence goes on along the minus strand of CM060396.1, from coordinate 154,695,095 downwards.
AGAATTGGCAGCAATGGTCCCTGCACGTGTTTAAGGCCTTTTTAGATGCGTTTGAACCCCGTTAACCTCATTTCAAGGCTCTAAAATGAAGTTAAAGTATAGGGAACTCAAAACATACTCAAAAATATGCCGGATGATGGTTCGTTTGGTCGTACGAACGCGATGTTCGCTTAATTACGACGGAATGCGCACAAGCGCGAAAAACGATCCAAATGACGCGACGAATGGATTTTTCTTATGGCGAACACTAAAATATAATATAGTCATGCTTACATAAATTTTTGGATGTCCGGATGTATTCAGAACGTAAGTTATCGCAAAAATGCAAACTTGTGCACTTTTTGACACTTTTAGTCCCTGAATGACCCAAAAGTTTATTTTAGAACACCGAACCCCTCAAAGCCTATTTCTAAGCTATGTAAAGGATATTTAAGGTGTGTTTAACTTATGGTTATGTTCTGGAATGTTCGTTACAGTTCAAATTGACATACTTTCGCAGTTTGTCATATTTAGTCCCTGTAAGCGAATTAACTTGTTTTTGCCATACCAAAGCCTTCAAAACTTATTTCTAAGTTATGTAAAGGTTATTTAAGGTATGTTGAGTATATGTTGATGTTCCAGAGTATTTCTCGCATTAAACTGAGTACGTTTACGCACTAGTTTGCGTATAACTCTCCAGAAAGCGATGTAGAGTTTGAAATTACATAAAAGTCAAAACATGAAAAATGTAAAACACAATCAAACAAACATTGGGATCAAATAAAATTGTTTTATTGATAACAGAACTGTTCATAGCGATTACAAGCACAGTTGTTACAATGCATAATGAAGACATGCTTTAGCCTATAAGTGGATACTCACCCCAAGAGTTCCCAGGTAAGAGTGACTGGTCCAATTATGTGGATTTGTACGAACACTCTAGCCTTAGACAGAAAACTCAGGGTACAGGTACCCACCCTTCCGGATTGCACGTGTTCACATTATTAAAACTCAAACTTTGACGAGATTTGAAAACTTTAAAGGCGTAAAGCCTAAAAAAAAATCATCTAAGGATAGATGATTGATTTTCAAATGGAATTGAGATTTGTGTACTTGTTTTGGTAATCACCTAAGGATAGGTGATGGTATTGTTTTAAGATCTAAACACAAGGTAACTTGTGTTAGGGTCCTAGAAAGGTTATAGTCTAGGTCAAAATTTTACTAATAACCTAATTCCCTATAACCATGAGCTCTGATACCAACTCTTCTGTCACATCAAGACCGCGTAAAACAACAAACTGCGGCGGAAACGTCGGGGAGTGCAGTGGCAGAATTATTGTTTCACAACACATGATAATTAAAGTTAAGTTTTACATACTTAAATTATTACATTGTCTTAGTTCAAATGAAACACATAACATAAAGGATGATAACTTTCTTGATTTTAGATTTGCTAAGGCCCAAATCGCCCTAAGTGTAGCTTGCTCACATCAAACAATCGCTCCTGAAACATATGTGAAAGTAAATACGTCAGCATAAAAATGCCTGTGAGTAACATAGGTTTAGTGTTGAAGATTCATGACTTTAAAGGTTAAAAGAAATGTTTAACGAAAAGTAGTCATGAACCTTATAAAAATGTCTTCTTTTTTAAAATCATATGGAAATCAAATGATATAAAAGAATGATGTATGGTTAAGTAAATAACCAAATGAAAATAATATGTATAAAATATGTCAATGTCATGTATAACCAATGTCCAATGTCAAATGTCCAGTATAAACCATGTCTTGTATGGCAAATAAATAGTATTTACTCAAGCCAAATGCATAATGTCGTGTATAAACAAATGTCTTATGTAATCAAATGTCATGTACAAAACAAAGTCTTTGAATAAACCAAAGTTTAAATCAAAATTTATGTTTTGAAAACCATTGCTTTTATTGATATGAACATTTATGTGGTTTGTCTATCGCATACACTCAAGCCTTGAGACTGTCGGATAAACCCTTATCAGGATCAAGGTTTATCAAAAAAATGTATTCGGATTCTGTCATTTCCCTAACGAAATACCTAGAAAGCGGGAACGGGATTTGTCAAGTCCTATAGCGCTATTACATACTACCGAGCGGCGTGATCAATGTTAATGAATGTACTACTCTGTTAAACATACCAAATGTCTTTTTCAATGTAAGCATGTCATCAAAATGTCTTTGTAAAACCATGCAATAGGCATACTAAGTCAATATGCCAATAAAATGTCTTTGAAACCAAATGTTAGGCATACTAAGTCAATATACCATAAAAATGTCTTTGAAATAATGTATTATATGTAATATGTAATAAAACATGTATAATGTCATGAAAACGAAAAGTAAAGTTATGCACATATGCTTCACCCCAAAAACATTTGAAAGCGTAAAATAGGGAAACTATGTACTCAACTTTGGGTGCGTTTTTATGTGTTAACACAACCTCTCAAATTATTTATTCGTCCTAAATTAAATAAGAACGATTTAATAATCAAAAACCCACAAAAATACATAAGTTTCTCTGATACTTAGAATTTTCACATAACTTTGAGATTTTCTCGAAAAGTTATTATTTTTGATTATATTGGTGTATTTGTATATATATGAGTTCATATATATTTTAAAAACTTTGCGACCTGAATGATTTTTATTGGTGACCCTCATCATGTTATAAGCAATATATCTACGATTTGTGCGTCGTAATATATATACTTATTGTGACATAAAATAAATATCGTAATACACATAATCTTGTCAAGTATTTAACATGCCATCATACACATAGTATAAAGCACATAACACATTGTAACACATAAAATTTACCCATGTACAACCCATTATAGTGTATGTTGAAAAACACGTATTTTAGCGATTCGGTAACGTTTTTGGGCACCGGAAGTCACGTATGACTAACCAACACCAAGTAAACTTAATATAAGTTAAAATACTTATTTTTATATCAAAAATATCAGTTTGCTTACTGATCTAAAACAATTTTATAAAAATCATCCAAAAAGCCGATTTTTAACCGTTTTACCGCATAGTTTTGCCTCAAACGTTACCCTAACCATCCCAAATCGAAATGACTTGATATTTTAACATAACCCATGTTATTTACTGAATAAAATAATGGTTATACTCATGATAGTGCAGGTCTCACATAAAGCACATAAATCATGCAAATTTCACATATTTTACCACTTTCTAAGCTATATGTACAACATGCAAAGCTATCAAACTTATGACAAAGTTTCATGCCATTATAATATACCAAATAATGTTATTTTTAGTGTTTATAATCTGTTCTAAAACATTTTTGTCATACAATCATTTTTTTATCATTTCTTGAGCTTTAAATCAACATGTATTCTTATGTACAAGTGTCTAAAGCACACTATCATATTATCATCATTTCATATGAATTTAAATGCATCAAATATGTAATTCATTCATGTTTACTTGCTGATTTAATTGAACATTCATCATATCATACACAAATTATCAAACACTTGCATTTTAACTTTCATTCAAAAACAAGCAACAACTTAAAAATTCTCAAATATGTCTAATAAATTTTTGGCCATTTACATGTCAAAATACTAACATTAATTCAAATTATAACTCATGATTCAATCACTCCTTTATATCTCTAACATATTTGCACATAATCTTGATTATGCAAGCAAACATCCTAAACAAGTATTTATCAAAAAACCAAACTCAAGTCTTATACACACACACATGTATATATATATATATATATATATATATATATATATTCGGTTATATGTACACACATATATACCACCATTTTTATTTTGTATCAAGACCCATTTCTTTTTAGATTTCAAGTTTGTGAAAAATTCCAAGATTCAAGAGAAACTTCAAATCATCAAGAACAAACAAGAATCAAGTGTATGATTTAAACATAAACTTTATACCTTCAAGATTCAAGTAAGTTTTTGGATGAGATTTTGATGATATGGAGCTTGAAATCACTTGAAAGTACCTTGGAAACTCCTTTGGATCTTCACACCAACTTGAAATTTGCTTGGAATGGGGTTTGATTTTGAAGAACAAGGTTGAAGAAGATGATAATGGTGATGGTGGTGGGGTTACGGTTTTGGAGGAGAGAGAGGAAGAGAGTGGAGTGTGGTGGAGTGTAGATTGTAGTGTATATATAGGCCAATATCTCATAAAATCTAAGTATATCCAAGGGAAATCAAAAGAAATCTAAGAAAGATCAAGATGGATCCTAAAGGATTTTGGCAAGATTTTGGTGGGGTCACCCCCATGTGACCGTGAATATGAAAGGGGGGGGGGTTAAATGTAACTTTTTTTGAATGGTAAAAATAGATAAAAATATGTATTTAACTGGATACCGGGTATTTTATCTAGCATTTAAATCCCGGTTTATGGCGTTCTAAATTATTTTTATTATTCTATAAAAATAAACTCGCCAAAATATTACTGAAATAAATTTCAGTTGCCGAGACTGGCTGCATTGTCCACGTTTCGCAGTATAAGCACTGTGTTGCGCAGTAACACTCGGTACGCGCTTAAACTTGAAAAATAACGTTTTTAAGCGTTTTAATTTATTTTTCAACACGAACATGATTAAAAATAAAATTTTAATCGTAATAGAATATTTTTAGGATTTAAATATTATCCGGGCGGTCACCAACGTTCGTTTCGCAGTTTTGTCGCAATTAGTTCTAAAGTTCGAATAAACATGTTTTTGCTATACCGAATCCTTCGAAACTTATCTCTAAGTTATGTAAAGGATATTTAGGGTATGTTTGGCTTATGTCACAGTTCCAGAGTGTACGTTGCGTTAAACTGATTATGTTTACGTAACGCTTTATGATTTCATTTCCAGAACAGGGTTGAGAGTTCGGAATTGAACAATGATTGAAAACGTGCTAATGTCACAAATAATTAAACAAATATTGAAATTAAAACACCATTTTTTCATTAAATACAAAATTGTTCGGAAAAGTACAAAGATTAAAATACACAGATGTCACACAGGTTGACAACCCCGTCGTGCCCTGTAGATCCGTGTCCATTTAGCGGCGAATTTTATTCCATAATCGTCTAGTATTGATTAGAGCCTCAATCATAGTATATAGCTCGTAATGTCTTGCAAACTTACGAAACTGAAATATTGACAAATATTTAATATTGAAACCATGGGTATTAATTTTCATCGGAGATTTTTCAAATAAACAACTCCAGTAAAATCACCCTCGGATTTTATGAAGGAAATAAAATTAACTTTCTTAAATCTATATGGATGTTTTATCATTAAAAATCTAAGATAAGAAAGTTTTTTCTTAAATAAATTGTTACAAATTTGGATATGTTAACTCACCCTCTATTGTGTTGACACTTGATTTTTACGTGTTATTCAGGTACATGAGTTTGTTCTGGGGATTTTGGCTTGTGTTGTCATGTGGTTATGTGATGCGATTGTAATTAAATAAGGTTTGGACACTTTTAAACTACTTTTGGGACCATGTGTAATAAGACCCCTAAGGGTCAAACAACAATGATGTGGTTGTGATGTACGTGGAAACTTAAAACATATGTTTTAAAACAAACCAAATGTCCAACATAAATATTGCATCGACCACTAAGACATTTGTGGGTACCAACCTCCATCACCGACACGTTTGTATTTCCGCTACGACGTTTTTGGGGTTTGACAGAAGTTGGTATCAGAGCCAATGGTTGTTAGTGAACTATGTGTTTTCTTAGAAAACTCTAGACTTCAACCAAAGAGTTTTGAGATTTAAGATCCCAAATTTCACGAAGCCAAAGATTTAAAATGAAAATGAATCTTAACCATGTATGAGAACTATAAAGAAGTTACGTGTACACGTTTTAACTTGTTTGTCTATGCCTTATGTGTTATATGTATTCTCATCCTAAACATGCACTTACTTAGTACCATTATATTGTGTCACAGATGTCGCGCGTGCACGAGACTATCGAGATTCACCACTCCGAGAATGAGCCGGAATTCGAGACCTCTCCGACCTTAGTAGTGCCAGAGCTACCACACCCTATCACTCAATCTGCTGATATGAACAATTTTACCTCGTCATATTACACCGATTCCACAGCTTTTGCCAATCAGATAGACACACGTTATGTCACACCCCTTTCTAAGGCGGAAGCACGAGGTGTGATCCTGAAAGGTTCTCATTGCATACGAATGGTAAACATGCTACATGATCATAAAATAACTCCAAGATGACATTGACATTACATAACCAAAACATAAGTTAAGTTTAGTGTTTACATCACAAGATAATTTTTTTCTGAAAAGTTTACAACTTTATTTAAAAAACGAACATCAAGGTTTTAATTCTTATATGACCACACAGGATGGAATATACTAACCAAATCCCACAAAATAGGCATAAGAGTCTTGACACTACATTACTAAAACATAAACGACATTCTTGAGCAAGGGTGAGACCGCACATACATCCACTTTAGTTACCTGAAATACATGTAAGTTTTGGAAAATCGTCAACATAATGTTGGTGTGAATTCATGCAGTTTTGTGTAAAACATTTAAGCATTCGTTGTAGAAAACATGGTATGTAATTGTACTGAAACAAGTATTTTTGTAAATCTAAGGAAATCGAGATGGCTAATGGTTTGCAAGGCCATTAACATGTGTAACGACATAGAAACCATCCAAACCATAGGCATTTTTACTTGTCGATTCACGACTAGAGACACAAAAGCACTGCTTGGTAAAAGTGTGGCCAAGAGTGTGGTTGCCTAAAACCCATTAGATCTAACCTTTTGTTCCGCGGTCTAGGTATGTAATTGATTAATGGTGCTTATCGCACCCTATACGTCAACATGATCTATGTATCATTCCTTAGTTTTTGTATTCTACATACCACAGTACATGTATTTTCCCCAAGTTTAGAAAACAAGTAAAAGTTTAAAAGTGGGGACATGAACTCACAATTTTGCGTATCCTGCGTCGTAAACTTCACCGTTGTGTTTTGTAGCGTCGTGACCTATATGTGTTCTATTAATATTAGTCACTAGACTTGTATCACATAAGTACAAGTCACCGTCTTTTGTTTCTGTACATGTTCTTTGTACGTTCATTCTTTGTGAGGGTCGTGCCCTTGTTTGTTGGGTCTTGCCAGCTTGTGATGTCTTTTCACTTTGAATATGTTTTGTGATTTTGTAAATATATATTTTACTCCTCAAATATATATTCGTTTGTGTAGACTTTTCGAGGTAATAAGTTGTTAAAAATAATTTATATTTTAACTTTTCATGTATGTTACTTATATTATTTTCCAAAAATAAATATAAGTATTTTGTGAAATAATATTCTCATTATTATTTTTGCTCAATATTATTTTTGTACAAGTATACTTAGGAAAGTATACTTGTATTTTATGTAAATATTTGCGTATTTTGTATTATTTACCACAATACTTTGATTTTTATTACTTTTTGGAATTATATTTCTTAAAAACAATGTATTTTTAAGTCTTGTAGGAAATATATATATTTTGTCATGTCATAAAATATATATATTCATTCTTGTTATCTACCCGATTTTTGTATAAATTCCATTACTTGGTAATGGTTATATATATTTGTCCAAAAATGTATATTTAAGTCCATAGTGTCCATAACTTGTCCAAATTCAATAATATCTTAAGGGATATATTTTGTAAATATATTTTCTTGTATTTGTCCATGTACTTCCTTGTAAGGAATTTTGTATACTTGTATACTTATGTATTCTTATGTATTTGTATGTGTATTTTTGTATTCATACTCCATGGGAGTATTTAGTATATTTTCAAGTCCCTAATACACTACTACATATAATACACATAATATACACTTAGCACAAAGTTTGGTGATCATTAAATATATATATTTTCCCTAAAAATATACATACTTAATATAAGTTTTAACTTGAAGAAATCATCATTTCTTAACTTGAAATTTTACACAAAAATTAGGGAAACCTTGGTAAATATTTTTAGGTGAATCTTTGGGGAATAAGTTTCACCACAAATTTTCTAAGTGTCAAAATTTTATAAAGATTTTGACATAGTTTCCCCTAAAAATGGAGGTTTCCCAAGTTTTCAAAACATGCGTTTATTTTCTTTTCAACATTAAATCAATTTTTCAACAATAATCACCAACAACATATACTAATTTCTTCATATGAAACATCATGGTGAACTTGATTCTTGTTAAAAATGTGTAGTCTTTTAGATCTACACTTAACATAAGATGATCTTTCCAAAAATCAGTGTTCTTGAGTATTTTAAGCAAACTTTTATGAGACTTTATTTTACTAACCAACTCATCCATGAGTTTAATGGTTTCAAAGTTTGTAAATCATGTTTCTAAAACCACTTTTATGTTTATCAGAAAAATCATTATGTTTAATATCATGTTTCACCATGGATCTTTCAAGATCCATGCTTAATATCTTTAGATCTTTCATAAACAAGCTTTATGTTAAACTTTTAACAAACTTTTCATAGATTTTTAGTTTCAAAAATCAGTTTTACATATACTTTATTACTTCAAAATATCAAGTTTATGCACAAAATTTCATTTTTCATGTTCACATAATGCTTCATATGTTCATCTTCAAGTTTAACCATGGATCCGTCAAGATCCATGCTTAAACTTGTTAGATCCAAGCTTAACATACTTGATCTAAACATAAACACAAGATATAACATCAACAACTTCATCACATACACTAAAAATTAACATAATCACTTGTTTTCTTCATGAATATGTTAGATCTTCACATTTTTAACTTTAAAAGTTTAGTAGTTTAGATGGTGAGACTTGTACATAACATAAACATGAACTAATATAGTGATCAAGAAGCTTACTACTAGATCTAATGGCTAGGGAAGTGGCACAAGAATGAAGAAGATGAATATGGAAGAAATGAAGTGGTTAAAAGCTCCAAAATGAGGTCCTTCAAGTTCTAGCACCTCACACCTTCTTAGATAGCCTCCATACACCTCTATAGCACCTTGGATTGCCTTGTAATGAAGTGAAAATGGTGTTGTGTGTGTGGGAGTAGTGAGCCAAGAGCAAGAGGGGAACAAGGGAAGAAGATGATGAGTTTCTTTGTGATAATGGACAATATGTGCTTCTAATGGTCTTTATAAAGAAAATTCCAACAACTTGATCTTCTTTTGGGATTTTGTATAAACTTAAGGGGACAATAGATAATAAAATATTCCAAAGCCATGTGGGGCCTATTGGGGCCGGCTGCAACATGAGGGGGGGGGGGTAAAATGTAAATTGTTGGAAGTTAAGGGTTTAAAGTGCAAACAAGGAGGTTTAAGCTAGTTTAAGTGTGTTTAGGTGTTCTTATGATTTTTAAGGTGTTCTAGCACCAATACTAGCTTAATATCATAAAAACATTACTTCTAGTCAAATTTTGATGTTCCGGGTAGTGTACGGTTATTCGTTTAGTTACGGTTCATTAAAGTGCTAAATTGCGCATTTTCACTAGGTATGAAGCACCTTTTGTGGCAGTTTCAATTCCCGACACTTTGTAAGTTATTCTGGATAATAAAACATAAATTCTGCATGATATTATTGTGTTAAAAAGCTTATTATAGCTGAATTATTGCTGATTTGTGCAGAATTTTGCATTTAAAGTGAGTTTCGGGTGTCTTTTAGTGCATAGTTTAGCTTCCAGAAAGTTTATATGTTAACCCTTGTATTCATACTTGGATTTTAATGTATTTTAGATGTTGTACCTATTCCTAGGCCCTAATTCTATTGTCTGACTGCTTTCTGCAGAATTGCTGACACAGTGTGTCTTACCGGTAAGTTTACTAGTCTTTCTGATGCAACGCTTAAAGTAATGCATAAAGCAATATTTGAAGTATAAAACATGCATGAATTCACATGTATAGCATGTAATCAGACAATGTTGACATTTAATCACATAATTGCAGATAATAATATTAAAATAGTATGGAAATTACCGGTTTTGTGCCAGTTGTCACAGTCTCCCCTGTTAAAAGAATTTCGTCCCGAAATTCAAGCTGAGTTATCTCCCGCAGGAGCTTTCTCGAACAGGTGGGGGTACTTGGCTTTAAACTGGTCTTCACATTCCCACGTGTACTCAGGTCCGTGCTTAGAGTTCCAACGTACTTTGACAAGTTTAATGCGACTCCTCCTGGTCTTCTGGATTTTCCAATCCATTACCTCAATGGGTTGTTCCGTAAATCGAAGCGTGTCGTCTATATGCACCTCATCCGCAGGGATGATAACTGTTTCTTGGATTTGACTCTTTTTAAGGTTTGACACATGGAACGTATCATGTACTCCGTTAAGTTCTTCCGATAACTCTAGTTTGTATGCCACGGTACCAATCTTTTCCAAGATCTTGAATGGTCGAATGTATCGTGGATTCATCTTTCCACGTTTTCCGAATCTTGCTACACCTTTCCAAGGTGAGACTTTCAGCAAAACTTTGTCTCCCACCTTGAAGTCTAATGGTTTTCGTCTTCGATCGGCGTAACTCTTCTGTCACACCCCGACCACGTAAAACAACAAATCGTGGCGGAAACGTCGGGGAGTGTTGTAACAGAATTATTGTTTCACAACCATGGATACAAAAGAGTTTCGTTTTATTTATTCATTAAGTAATTTACATTGTTTTAGCATGAAACAAACAAGTTATATATCGACTATCATTGTTATTATGTCACTAAGGCCTTGTCCAAATCCTATGTGACTCATGCATCCTAGCAATCAACAATAAGCAAAATCACCTGAAACATATGTAAAAACAAAGTCAGCAAAGAAATGTTGGCGAGTACATAGGTTTTATAAGAGCATCGGATTCATGGCTAGTTTACATGTTGCAATACCTTATTAAAGACCTTGTTTTGAAAAGAGTATAATATTGCGACATAATTAACCAACTCAAATCAAGCAGGTTATAATTTATAAGACCTCGTAGCCATGATTCTTAACCCAAAAGCATTTGTTTTAGTAAACCAAATTGTAAAACATCTCGTATTAACTCGTTAATAGAACTCGTATGGTTTATATCCTTTCAAAAACATCGTTAAGTGACATCGTTTCAAAGCCGTTAACTCGTTTAAATCATTTAAATCATCCTCGTTATAATTGTGAAAACTATTTTTGGTCGTCTCGCTAATAACATTCAAACCTTCATGACTCGTCTATCTCGCTTCTCGCATTAACTAACCACCAACGGGTAAGTTAACAATAAACAGATTCAGTCATTACCCACCTAACCCACACATAAAAATGGGTGTAGTCTGATAACGGGATTTGTCAGATCCTATGGTACCATAACCTAATACTGGTCGGTTCGGCCAAAATTAATGAATGTCGTTCGTTATGTAACTACAACCAACAAGTTCGTTCACATTGTCTAAATCGTTATTAATTCAGTATAAACCATCTTAGTCGTTTTTGAAATCATCGTTCAAATATCGAAATCGTTTTGATACATATGAATGACCCCAAAACAATCGAAAACAGTAAAATAGGGGAACTATGTACTCACATAGTTACCATAAAACATGTAAAAAGAGGGGATCTATGTACTCACCTTTGGGTGTATTTTTATATGTTAACACAATCCCTCAAATTGTTTATTCGTCCTAAATTAAATAAGAATGATTTAATAATCAAAAACCCACAAAAATACATAAGTTTCTCCGATACTTAGAATTTTCACATAACTTCGAGATTTTTATCAAAAAGTTATTATTTTTTATTATATTGGTGTATTTGTAATATATGAGTTCACATATATATTTTAAAAACTTTGCGACTTGAACGATTTTATTGGTGACCCTCACCAGGCTGTAGGCAATATATCTACGATTTGCGCGTATTAATATATATACTCAAATGTAACATACTAATAATAGCGTAATACACATAATCTTGTCAAGTATTATCATGTCGTCATACACATATTATAAAACACATAACACATTGTAACACATAAAATTAACCCATGAACAACCCATTATAGTGTATGTTGAAAAACACGTATTTTAGCGATTCGGTAATGTTTTTGGGCGTCGGAAGTCACGTATGACTAACCAAACACCAAGTAAACTTAATATAAGTTAAAATACTTATTTTTATATCAAAAATATCAGTTTGGTTACAGATCGAAAACAGTTTTATAAAAATCCTCCGAAAAGCCGATTTTTAACCGTTTTACCGCATAGTTTTGCATCAAACGTTACCCTAACCATCCCAAATCGAAATGACTTGATATTTTAACATAACCCATGTTATTTACTGAATAAAATAGTGGTTATACTCATGATAGTGCATGTCTCACATAAAGCACATAAATCATGCAAATTTCACATATTTTACCACTTTCTAAGCTATATGTACAACATGCAAAGCTATCAAACCTATGACAAAGTTTCATGCCATTATAATATACCAAATAATGTTATTTTTAGTGTTTATAATCTGTTCTAAATCATTTTTTTCATACAATCATTTTTTACCATTTCTTGAGCTTTAAATCAACATGTATTCTCATGTACAGGTTTCTAAAGCACACTATCATATTATCGTCATTTCATATGTATTAAAATGCATCAAATATGTAATTTATTCTTGTTTATTTGCTGATGTATTTGAACATCTATCATATCATACACAAATTATCAAACACTTGCATTTTAACTATCATTCAAGAACAAGCAACATCTTAAACAAGTATTTACCAAAGATCAAGCTCAAATCTCATACACATACACATACACATACACATACACATACACATACACATACACATACACATACACATACACATACACATACACATACACATACACATGTATATATACGGTTCATATACATATATATATACCACCATTTTCATTTTGTATCAAGACCCATTTCTTTTTAGATTTCAAGTTTGTGAAAAATTCCAGATTCAAGAGAAACTTCCAATCGTTAAGAACAACCAAGAATCAAGAGTATGATTTAAACATAAACTTTATACCTTCAAGATTCAAGTAAGTTGTTGGATGAGATTTTGATGATAGGGAGCTTGAAATCACTTGAAAGCACCTTGGAAACTCCTTTGGATCTTCACACCAACTTGAAATATGCTTGAAATGGATTCTCAAGAACAAGGTTGAAGAAGATGAAGATGGAGGTGAGGAGGGGGTTACGGTTTTGGGAGGAGAGAGAGGAAGAGATTGTGTGATCTTGGTAAGATTTTTGTTGTGATATTGAAAGATTATGCAAGATTATATAAGATATGGAAATATACTAGAGATTGCATGAATCTACAAGTGGCCAAGATGGAAGAGAAGTGGCAAGAGGAGGCCGCCACCTCTACCCCCACTCACATACACATGCATTTTTTTTATATAGATATGTTATATGTAGGCTAAAACTGGTATTTAACTGGATACCGGGTATTTTATCTAGCGTTTAAATCCCGGTTTATGGCGTTCTAAATTATTTTTATTATTCTATAAAAATAAACTCGCCAAAATATTACTAAAATAAATTTAAGTTGCCGAGACTGGCTGTGTTGTCTGCGTTTTGTAGTATATGCACTGTGTTGCGCAGCAACACGCGTTACGCGCTTAAACTTGAAAAAATAACGTTTTTAAGCGTTTTAATTTATTTTTCAACACGGACCTGATTAAAAATAAAATTTTAATCATAACCGAATATTTTTAGGATTTAAATATTATCCGGCGGTCACCAACGTTCGTTTCGCAGTTTTGTCGCAATTAGTTCTAACGTTCGAATAAACATGTTTTTGCCATACCGAATCCTTCGAAACTTATTTCTAAGTTATGTAAAGGTATTTAGGGTATGTTTGGCTTATGTCACAGTTTCGGAGTGTGCGTCGCGTTAAACTGATTATGTTTACGAAACGGTTTATGATTTCACTTCCAGAACAGGTTTGAGAGTTCGGAATTGAACAATGATTGAAAACGTACAAATGTCACAAATAATTAAACAAATATTGAAATTAAAACACCATATTTTATTAAATTCAAAGTTGTTCGGAACAGTACAAGGGTTAAAATACACAGATGTCACAGTCTCCCCTACTTTAGGAAATTTCGTCCCGAAATTTTTTTTTTTTACTTAGAGGAAGCTTGTGAAAACAAATGCGGATATTTCGTCTTCATCTGGTCCTCATGTTCCCAAGTAAACTCGGGGCCACGTTTGGATCCCAACGAACTTTGACCAATCGAATCCGTTTGTTCTTCAACTGTTTGAATGTACGGTCCACTATCTCAACAGGTTTCTCGACAAAGTGCATTGTTTCATCGATTTGAATCTCGTCGAGAGGAATGTGAAGATCAGTATCAGCTAAACACTTTCGCAAATTAGACACGTGAAAAGTCGGATGAATATTTCCAAGCTCTGGAGGTAGCTCTAGTCGATAGGCAACCTTTCCAATTATTTCAACAATCTTAAATGGTCCAACATATCGGGGTGCAAGTTTTCCTTTCTTTCCAAATCTCACCAGTCCCTTCCAAGGTGACACCTTGAGTAGGACACGGTCTCCGATTTGAAATTCTAAGGGCTTGCGTCGCATATCCGCATAACTCTTTTGACGGCTTCGAGCTGTCACAAGATTATCGCGGATTTTCTTGATTTTGTCTGTTGTTTCCAGAATGAGCTCAGGTCTAGTAAGCTGAGCTTCACCGATCTCATTCCAACAGACAGGTGAACGACATTTTCGACCGTAGAGAGCTTCGAATGGTGCCATATTAATACTAGCATGATAACTGTTGTTGTAAGAGAACTCGATCAGTGGAAGATGAGAATCCCAATTACCACCAAAGTCTATCACGCATGCCCTAAGAATATCCTCCAAAGTTTGAATCGTTCTCTCATATTGTCCCTCTGTTTGGGGATGATAAGCAGTGCTTAGATTCAGTTGGGTTCCCAACGCAGATTGCATGGTCTTCCAAAAATGAGATGAAAACCGAGCATCACGATCGGAAATGATATCCAAAGGAACACCATGCCGTGATACAATCTCATCAACATAAATCTTTGCAAGTTTATCAGCAGATAGATCCTCGCGAATCGGTATAAAATGAGTTGATTTCGTTAATCGATCGATAACAACCCAAATAGCATCGTGACCTTTAGATGTACGCGGTAACTTAGTGATGAGATCCATTGCAATGTTCTCCCACTTCCAAACCGGTATCTCTGGTTGTACAACCAAACCAGAAGGTCGTTGATGTTCAGCCTTGACTTTGAGACAA
Source organism: Helianthus tuberosus (assembly GCA_030545235.1). Taxonomy (NCBI): domain Eukaryota; kingdom Viridiplantae; phylum Streptophyta; class Magnoliopsida; order Asterales; family Asteraceae; genus Helianthus; species Helianthus tuberosus. Next base: position 154,679,773 of record CM060396.1, on the reverse strand, counting down.
GTTAGGCATTTTGATACGTATAAAGCAGTGTCTTTCTTCATTCCCGGCCACCAAAACTGGGTTCGAAGATCCTTATACATTTTGTCTGCACCAGGATGAACAGAATGACGAGACTTATGGGCTTCGTCCATAAGCAAGGTGTGAAGATTGTCTATACTTGGGACCCACAATCGGCCCATGAAATAGAATATCCCAAAGTCTCTCAATTCAAGCTCAGGTTTAATGTGACACGGTAATTCTTTACCCATCAAGCCTTGTGTAACACAAGCATGTTGATCTTGAAAGATGCGGGTTTGAATATCAGTTCGAACTCGAGCACAATGAAGCTTGACTCTTTCTTTTCGACTTAACGCATCGGCTACAACATTCGCCTTACCAGGATGGTAGCGAATTTCGCAGTCGTAGTCGTTTAGAAGTTCTACCCAACGTCGTTGCCTCATGTTCAGCTCCTTCTGATTGAGAATATGCTGGAGACTTTTGTGGTCTGTGAAAACCACACACTTCGTTCCATAGAGGTAGTGTCTCCAGATTTTAAGTGCGAAAACCACAGCTCCTAATTCAAGATCATGAGTCGTATAGGTCTTCTCGTGAATTTTCAGTTGTCTAGACTCATAAGCTATGACTTTACCTCATTGCATAAGAACGCAACCAAGTCCTAGATTCAACGCGTCACAATAGACAACAAAATCATCGTTTCCCTTAGGTAGAGATAAAACAGGAGCATCACAGAGCTTCCGTTTCAGAGTTTGGAACGCTTCTTCTTGCTTAGGTCCCCACTCAAAAGGCTTATTTTTCCGAGTCAAAGCAGTGAGTGGAACCGCGATCTTTGAGAAATTAGAAATGAATCGACGATAATAACCAGCAAGACCAAGAAATGATCGAATCTCTGTAGGTGTCGTCGGTGTATTCCAATCCTTAATAGCAGCTATCTTGGATGGATCTACATGAATACCCTGCTCGTTGACTATATGACCCAAAAACTGAACTTCTCTAAGCCAAAATTCATACTTGGAGAATTTAGCAAAAAGTTGTTGCTTCTTCAGAAGTTCCAAGGTCAAACGAAGGTGTTGCTCGTGGTCGGCTCGAGACTTTGAATAAATGAGAATATCGTCGATGAACACAATGATGCACTTATCTAAATAAGGTTTACAAACCCTATTCATTAAGTCCATGAAGATAGTTGGGGCATTTGTCAAACCAAAAGGCATGACAGTGAACTCGTAGTGCCCATATCTCGTACGGAATGCAGTTTTGGGAATATCTTCTTCAAGTACACGAAGTTGATGATACCCAGATCGCAGATCGATCTTGGAAAAGCATGAAGCACCTTGCAGCCGGTCGAAGAGATCATCAATTCGAGGTAGGGGATATCGATTCTTAATGGTAAGCTTATTAAGCTCACGATAATCGATACACATTCAAAAAGATCCATCTTTCTTTTTCACAAAGAGGACAGGAGATCCCCAAGGCGAAAAGCTTGGACGGATGAATCCTTTATCAGACAACTCTTGAAGTTGTTTCGATAACTCTTGCATCTCCGACGGTGCAAGACGATAAGGTGCTTTCGCAATCGGGTTGGCATTGGGTACAAGGTCAATATGAAACTCGACTTGACGAACTGGAGGCAAACCAAGCAGTTCATCGGGAAACACCTCTGGATAATCCCGAACAATCGGAATATCCTGAATACTCTTGCTCTTGTCTTTCTCCTCGGTGACATGTGCCAGGAAAGCAACATATCCTTTTCGCAAATAACTTTGGGCCTTTGTACACGACATAAGCTCAAACCACCAGATGGCTTCTCGCCACGAACTTCCAGAACACCGCCAAACGGAAGAGGAATACGGACAATCTTATCGAAACAAACCACCTCAGCATGATGTTTGGTTAACCAATCCATCCCCACGATAATATCGAAACACCCAAGTTGCATCGGCGTGAGGTCAATGGGAAAAAGATGGTTATCAAGGTTTAACTGACAATCATGAATAACAGAATCGAGGACAAGAGGTTTACCAGTAGCAACTTCGACAGATAAGGGTTTCCTCAGTTTAGTTCTAGGTATCGCAAGCAAAGGTTTAAAAGATAATGAAACAAAACTTCTATCGGCACCAGAATAAAAAAGAATAGATGCAGGTCGATTGTTAACAAGAAACGTACCATTACAACGAGGTTGTCAGCTCGAGCCTTGTTTGCATTCAGATTGAATGCTCATCCATGAGTGGGATTTGCATTCGTGTTGACATTCACGACGGATTCGCATTTGCATTCACCAACCTCGGACAGTTGTTGCGGAAGTGACCAAACTCTCCACAATTGAAACATGAACCCGGTGGGAATCTAGCAGCATTCCCCTGAACTGGAGCTTGATTCTGAACAATCTGATTCTAACCCAAACGACAGATGTTGGCCAGATGCCCAACCTTACCACACGTTGTGCATTTCTTACAAGCTTGTTGTGCAACATGATGACCGTTGCAGCGAGCACAATGAGGTGCGGTACCAGCATACGCTTTCTTCGCAGGCGGTTGAGCTGGTGGGTTCTGAGCAGTAACTACAAAGTTCTGAGCACCCTTTCGCTTTCTCGACTTCTTCGACGACTCACCTTTCTTACCCTTACCCTTTTCCTTGACAGATTCAGTCGACTTCTTCTTATCACCCTTGCAGGTAAGTTTACTCTTCCTGACTTGCGACTCAGTCAGGGTAGCAGATAACTCGATCGCGTGACGAACAATAGTAGGATTAACGCCAGTCACAATATCCTGTATGGAATCGGGTAAACCATCGATATACCTCTCTATCGCTTTCTCCAACGGGGTAACCATAGTAGGACACAAAAGACTGAGTTCCTCAAATCGATCCGTATACGCACGGTGTTCTCCCCCATCTTGCTTTAGATCGTCAAACTCTCGTTCCAAAGCTCGAATTTCATGACGGGGACAAAACTCTTTCATCATGAAAGCCCGAAGCTCTTCCCATGTTTGCGCCAATTCCACTTCGGCACCCCTATCGCGCATCACTCCGTTCCACCATGTAAGAGCACGCTTCTCAAACACACTTGATGCAAATTCAACCTTATGCCCATCCGGATATTGCACATGTCTAAATGTGCTCTCGATACTTTCGAACCATTGAAGGAGCGCAGTTGCTCCTTGCGACCCAGAAAACTTTAGCGGTTTAGCAGAATTGAAATTCTTGAAATTACATTGTGCATTGTTGTTATTATTGTTGTTGTATTGCTCGTGGATTTGGGTCACAACGCCTGGAAGCACAGCAGCCATTTGCTGAGAGACAAGGGCTGCGACTTCTTCAGCAGTAAAAGATTGTGCATCACGTCGAGGAGGCATTGTCTAACAAGGAAATATGAGAAACGAGTGAGGTCGACAATTAGGAAAGAAAAAACAAAAGAGGTATTGAAAATATCGACAAAACAAAAGGAAGGCGATCATTTGTTCGTTATCTTGAACAAACAAACGACACGCAGTGACTAATCAAAGTAATGAATCAAAATAATGTATCGCGAAGACATGCTCGCCTATAAGTGAACACTCACCCCAAGAGTTTCCAGGTAAGAGTGACTGGTCCGATCATGTGGATTTGTACGAACACTCTAGCCTTAGACAGAAAACTCAGGGTACAGGCATTCACTCTTCCAGTTTGCACGTGTTCACATTATTTAGACCCAAGCTTTGACGAGATTTTGAAAACTCAGAAGGCACTAAGCCAAAAATGAGTCAAACTGGAAGGGTTCACTACCTTATAACAGAGGGTTCAAAACCTAGTAATCAATCATCCTAGAACGGATGATTAATTCTCGAAGCAGATTCGAATTTTGTGTTCTCGTTGTGGTTATCACCTATGGGTAGGTGACGGTTTTGTTGATAAAAATCTAAACGCAAATCAACTTGCGTTGGGGTCCTAGAAAGTTATAGTCTAGGTCAAAACATTACTAATAACCTAATTCCCTATAACCATTGGCTCTGATACCAACTCTTCTGTCACACCCCGACTACGTAAAACAACAAATCGTGGCGGAAACGTCGGGGAGTGTTGTAACAGAATTATTGTTTCACAACCATGGATACAAAAGAGTTTCGTTTTACTTATTCATTAAGTAATTTACATTGTTTTAGCATGAAACAAACAAGTTATATAGCGACTATCATTGTTATTATGTCACTAAGGCCTCGTCCAGATCCTATGTAACTCATGCATCCTAGCAATCAACATCAAGCAACATCACCTGAAACATATGTAAAAACAAAGTCAGCAAAGAAATGCTGGCGAGTACATAGGTTTTATAAGAGCATCGGATTCATGGCTAGTTTACATGTTGCAATACCTTATTAAAGACCTTGTTTTGAAAAGAGTATAATATTGCGACATAATTAACCAACTCAAATCAAGAAGGTTATAATTTATAAGACCTCGTAGCCATGATTCTTAACCCAAAAGCATTTGTTTTAGTAAACCAAATTGTAAAACATCTCGTATTAACTCGTTAATAGAACTCGTATGGTTTATATCCTTTTGAAAACATCGTTATGTGACATCGTTTCAAAGTCGTTAACTCGTTTAAATCATTTAAATCATCCTCGTTATAATTGTGAAAACTATTTTTGGTTGTCTCGCTAATAACATTCAAACCTTCGTGACACGTCTATCTCGCTTCTCGCATTAACAAACCACCAAAGGGTAAGTTAACAATCATAGATTTATTCGTTACCCACCTAACCCACACATAACCATGGGTGCAGTCTGATAACGGGATTTTTCAGATCCTATGGTACCATAACCTAATACTGGTCGGTTCGGCCAAAATTAATGAATGTCGTTCGTTATCTAACTACAACCAACAAGTTAGTTCACATTGTCGAAATCGTTATTAATTTAGTATAAACCATCTTAGTCATTTTTGAAATCATCGTTCAAATATCGAAATCGTTTTGATACATATTAATCACCCCAAAACAATCGAAAACAGTAAAATAGGGGAACTATGTACTCACATAGTTACCACAAAACATGTAAAAAGAGGGGATCTATGTACTCACCTTTGGGTGCGTTTTTATATGTTAACACAATCTCTCAAATTGTTTATTCTTCCTAAATTAAATAAGAATGATTTAATAATCAAAAACCCACAAAAATACATAAGTTTCTCTGATACTTAGAATTTTCACATAACTTCGAGATTTTTCTCAAAAAGTTATTATTTTTTATTATATTGGTGTATTTGTATATATATGAGTTCACATATATATTTTAAAAACTTTTCGACTTGAATGATTTTATTGGTGACCCTCACCAGGCTATAGGCAATATATCTACGATTTGGGCGTATTAATATATATACTCAAATGTAACATACTAATAATAGCGTAATACACATAATCTTGTCAGTATTATCATGTCATCATACACATATTATAAAACACAGAACACATTGTAACACATAAAATTAACCCATGAACAACCCATTATAGTGTATGTTGAAAAACACGTATTTTAGCGATTCGGTAACGTTTTTGGGCGTCAGAAGTCACGTATGACTAACCAAACACCAAGTAAACTTAATATAAGTTAAAATACTTATTTTTATATCAAACATATCAGTTTGGTTACTGATCTAAAACAGTTTTATAAAAATCCTCCGAAAAGCCAATTCATAGCTGTAAGGGCTTTTGCCTCTTTAGGTGGTTTGGGGTCATGTTTCTTATTGTTGGAGCCCTTGTTGTTGTCACGCGCCACTTGGCTTAGATTCGAATGCTTCCTCTTCTTGTCACTAGACGACTCAGCATGCGTCTCGGTTTTCTCAGTAGGTTTCAGCGATAACTTCTTCATACGGACAGCATCCTCAGTAAGGCTGACAGCCAGAGTTACAGCCTGAGTGATCATTGTGGGTTTTGCCGCCGTTACCATGCTGCGAAATTCCGGAGCCAATCCCCAGATGTAGCGCTCAATGTGCTTAAATTCGGGAGTCACCAGATAGAGGATCACTCTTGACAGATTATGGAACCTTCGAGTATAACCAACGATGTTCGCACCTTCCATGGATAGGTTCCAAAATTCAGTCTCCAACCTTTGGAGTTCAGCACGAGAGCAATACTTTTTCCTCATTCTTTCCTTCAACTCATCCCATGTCATACCATACGTATCATCATCTCCCAGAGTCTGGACTTGCAAATTCCACCAAGTCAAAGCTTCATCAACAAACAATCCAGTAACAAACGTGACTCGCTGGTCCGCGGTGCACTTACTCAAACGGATTATGGAATCAGTTTTCTCCGTCCAGTGCACAACAGCCACTGCACCTCCGGTGCAGTCGTAATTCAGTGGCTTGTAGTAGAGAAACTGCTTGAAGGTGCAGCCTGGAATTGATCCAACCAATTCACACGTGAGTAATTAATGAAACAATGAAACAAAGACCGTTCATAAATTTCATCATGTTTTAGTAAGTCAGCTTAGGGTTACCTTGAGTTGTGTTTCCTCCAGATGAATCCCCATGTCCATTACGTCTAGTACCGCCTGATCCTCCACTGTGTTCAGTGTGGTTCGCCTCGTACTGGGAGTTCAGTTCCTCAGCAGGGAGTTCAGTTCCTCAGCAGTCCTCGGCATCGAAGGAGGAGGGGGTTGATCAGAGTCACGAGCGTTCACAGCTCTCCTGGGTGCCATGTTCTTCCAAAACACAACACAACAGAGTTAGAAATTTTTTTGATATCATCATACGATATAGTGGTAGTATATATACACATGCATATACCCACATAAGTAACATCAAACAATGTGCCAACATATAAATCAATTCATACAGCAACAAGCATGCATAAACAGATAAATACTGATGTGTCATAAGATATTCACCGAGTCTTTATACATGTTAGGACAACTTGTTACATCATTGTTTGTGAAGAAAACAAAATGCATAAGGGTTACATCACCCCATAGTACAAGTTTAATACATATAAAAGACAAAATATCTTTCTTCACATTGGCGGTTCTTGTATTCAAGTTGTACCTAAGCTCGGTTGTAGTCTTCATACCCAAAAATACTACTCCATCAAAGTACCTGCAAAGAAAACCTAATGGGCTGGGGGAGAGGGTGGGGGTGTAGTGAAGATCAAGCTATGAAGATGAGTCACTTCATCCTCGAGCTCCTGAATTCGACGGATGAGGGAGCTGATCTGAGCAGGAGTGTGGGAAGGTGTAGGGACACGGGTAGGAGTGGATGGCACAACAGGCATAGTGTCATCATCATCACCAGTCGGGTAAACTCTTAGCCCAGCAACAAAAAAGGGCCGTAGATATCACTGAATCGAAGGAATAGGCATCAGACTCAAGGTCGGAATCGGAAGGAATATCAATAACAAACATAACAGGAGAGGCCACACTATAATCAAAGTCATCAACGAATGGCCAGTCCTCGTCAGGGATGGCGGCAAAAGGAATAGCATAGATGGGAATAGGTTCAACGAGATGCTCTCCATTGGGATGTCCGATGATCAGCTGGCCATGGAGGAGTAAAGGCAAGGCTAAGACATCGTCGAGATCATCATCATCGGTTATCATCTCAGGGTCGGTCTCGAAGTCAGACGTGAAAATCTCCGGAGGTGAAGTAATCTCGTCGTCGGAGACATCCGTCATCAGGTCACGTTCTTCGGCTAGGTTGCTGCTTTCAGACGAAGTCATGTGTACCTGTAATATTTTATTCGTGGTATATGTATATATATTCATTATTACTTAATTAATATACAAATAAATATACACATTGTTGCAAGTAATTCCTAGTTAAAGACAAGTGCTACCCCAGTGCACCCTAAGTCTTGTAGTGTCCTTACTTGACTCTTTGAAAACAGTTTCAAGTAGTGGATGTCGCAGAAAGTTTTATGCAATGAAAACTTTTGAAAATTTATTTTCGTGGGAGGATCCTAACAAAAAATATATTTGTATTTTATGTAAATACTTGCGTATTTGTCCATGTATTTTTGTAAATACAGTATTTTATGTAAATACTTCGTATTTTGTATTATTCACCACAAATCAATACTTTGTTAAGGGATATATTTTTGTAAATATATTTTCTTGTATTTGTCCATGTACTTCCTTGTGAGGAATTTTGTATACTTGTATACTTATGTATTCTTATGTATTTGTATGTGTATTTTTGTACTCATACTCCATGGGAGTATTTAGTGTATTTTCAAGTCCCTAATACACTACTACATATAATACACATAATATACACTTAGCACAAAATTTGGTGATCATTAAATATATATATTATCCCAAAAAATATACATACTTAATATAAGTTTTAACTTGAAGAAATCATCATTTCTGAACTTGAAATTTTACACAAAAATTAGGGAAACCTTGGTAAATATTTTTAGGTGAATCTTTGGGGAATAAGTTTCACCACAACTTATATTTTCTAAGTTTCAAAAATTTATAAAAATTTTGACATAGTTTCCCCTAAAAATGGAGGTTTCCCATGTTTTCAAAACATGTGTTTATTTTCTTTTCAACATCAAATAAATTTTTCAACAATAATCACCAACAACATATACTAATTTCTTCATATGAAACATCATGGTGAACTTGATTCTTGTTAAAAATGTGTAGTCTTTTAGATCTACACTTAACATAAGATGATCTTTCCAAAAATAAGTGTTCTTGAGTATTTTAAGCAAACTTTTATGAGACTTTATTTTACTAACCAACTCATCCATGAGTTTAATGGTTTCTAAGTTTGTAAATCATGTTTCTAAAACCACTTTTATGTTTATCAGAAAGATCATTATGTTTAATATCATGTTTCACCATGGATCTTTCAAGATCCATGCTTAATATCTTTAGATCGTTCATAAACAAGCTTTGTGTTAAACTTTTAACAAACTTTTCATAGATTTTTAGTTTCAAAAATTAGTTCTACATATACTTTATTACTTCAAAATTTCAAGTTTATGCACAAAATTTCATTTTTCGTGTTCACATAATGTTTCATATGTTCATCTTCAAGTTTAACCATGGATCCATCAAGATCCATGCTTAAACTTGTTAGATCCAAGCTTTTAACAAGCTTAACATACTTGATCTAAATATAAACACAAGATATAACATCAACAACTTCATCACATACACTAAAACTTGACATAATCACTTGTTTTCTTCATGAATATGTTAGATCTACTCATTTTTAACTTTAAAAGTTTAGTAGTTTAGATGGTGAGACTTGTACATAACATAAACATGAACAAATATATTGATCAAGAAGCTTATTACTAGCTCTAATTGCTAGGGAAGTGGCACAAGAATGAAGAAGATGAATATGGAAGAAATCAAGTGGTTAAAAGCTCCAAAATGTGGTCCTTCATGTTCTAGCACCTCACACCTTCTTAGATAGCCTCCATACACCTCTAGATCACCTTGGATTGCCTTGTAATGAAGTGAAAATGGTGTTGTGTGTCTGGGAGTAGTGAGCCGAGGGCAAGAGGGGAACAAGGGAAGAAGATGATGAGTTTCTTTGTGATAATGGACAATATGTGTTTCTAATGGTCTTTATAAAGAAAATTCCAACAACTTGATCTTCTTTTGGGATTTTGTATAAACTTAAGGGGACTAGATGATAAAATATTCAAAAGCCATGTGGGGCCCATTGGGGCCGGTTGCAACATGAGGGGGTAAAATGTAAATTGTTGGAAGTTAAGGGTTTAAAGTGCAAACGAGGAAGTTTAAGCTAGTTTAAGTGTGTTTAGGTGTTCTTATGATTTTTAAGGTGTTCTAGCACCAATACTAGCTTAATATCATAAAAACATTACTTCTAGTGAAATTTTGATGTTCCGGGTAGTGTCCGGTTATTCATTTCGTTAGGGTTCGTTAAAGTGTAACATTCCATTTTTTATCATATAAGAATTTTAGGTTTGTTTAAATTTATTAACCACTAGTAATTAGTTTATTTTAATATAATTATTCGACCCAAATAGTTTTAAAAACTATTTAATATATAGTTTGTTGGAATATTCTACCAAATAAATTGGTCTGTATATGGGTGACCTTTCTATTAAAATAAAAGTCTATAAAAAACTTATATTATTAGAGGGGTAGATTACAGGTAAGTTGAAGATTAGAAATATAAAGTATTTAGACGGACCCAGGAACCGTTTAATAATTAAATTGTAAAAATACATTATAATTGAACCTACTCAGTTTTTAATGAAACCTGGTTCAAAATGTAGATATAAATATTCTCGTTCTAAAAACATATTTATTGTTTTGTAAAACGTCATATTTTAGAAGTTATACACGCCAAATGAATAAAGTAGTTAAATTAATAATAATAAATATAATAATAATAATAATGAAACCAAACATATGAAATTCACAAGGAACTGTCGTGTCTAATTCGTATCCCATCTTATATAAAAATAAAATAATAAATAAATAAAACAATGTACTACAAAGATAGATATCACATAAGTTTTCTACGTGTTCATTGAATGGTATACGTGTCTTTCAAAAGAAAAAAATAAAGAATTGAAATCATAACAACAAATAATATACGTGTAAGATAGATATGAACTTCTTTTGATTAATGGTCAAGTAAACAATGACTATAAATAAAGAACCATCAGTCAATTTTTACTTTTTTCAAAGAAACCCTAATTAAGACCCAAGTGATTCTGCATAAACCCTAAATTTTCCAGAACAATCAGAATCAGGATCTGGGCCCCTAAAACTCAGGGGGGGTATTCCCTATTAACGATTATCTTCATAAGTTGCTGTAAAATGCGAGATTCTTCGATCCGTTGACGGGTGGTCCATAGGACAACCCTTAATGATGTTAAAAGACGAGTTTATCCTACATTTAATCGGGTAATTGTCTAGAATTAGATAACTACGGTTGTTTGTGTTTCAGGCACAACTGGAGCTTAAAACGGAAGGAATACGGAGAATAAATGAAAAAAATCAATTATTGCAATTGAAGAATTAAGATGATGACATGATAGGGGATGAAATTACGAGAACGTGGGCGAAAACGGCGAAGAAAACGGAGTTGAAACAAGAAAGTTATGCTGAAAACAAAATTCCATGCTGAAGCCCACCGTAACCTACGGCTGGGAGGCGTAGGTTACGGCCCCAACCCTTGCATAAAAATTTCTACCATAAAACAGAAGCTAGTTACCGTAAAGAATGATGCCTGCCGTAACCTACGGCGCCCTGGCGTAGGTTACGGCCCTATCTGACAATTTTTGTAGTTTTCTTATTAAATACTGCTGGGGAATCTTCTATAGGGGCCTATCTTTGGACTCTAGTTGCAGCTGCATGACAGGGCCGAAATTGGGAGTAATTATCAAGACTTGGGGCCTGTGAACATCTATTTTTAAAACACATGTTATTGAGTTATAAGAGGGGGGGGGGTGATCTTGATGAACAAGGGGATTTTGGGAGGAACATTATTACTTTTAAGAGTGCAGGAAATGAGTAGCTAAAACTCTTGGTGATCATCCTAGATGTAAGGTTTGTTTTGAAACACTATGTTTGTGCTTGAATTTCTAGAATAATAACTTTGAATGTTTGTGTGAGTTATTATGGTGTGTGAATGTTTGTTTGTCAAGTATTGATTCTTGTTTAATGTTAATCTAAACCATACGTTCTGGGTTCCGTTGGTAATCAAGATATCGTGGGCGGATTAAGAGTTAGATAATTGGCATTTGATCATCGAGTAACAACCTCGCGTTTTACAACCCGAGTACTTAGTTCTCTTTCATCACAAACAAATAATCAAACACGAACCATGTCTATGTGGTTCTTTCTAGTTAAGCATAAATATTAGTGTGGATGACAACCTGAAATCTAGGATGGTCACTTGTTCTTAATATGTTTACAAAATCACTCTTTGATTTGCAAATTTAATTAACTTAATATTAGTTCTTAAAACCAAAACAATCAACTCTTGAACTTTAAATTTCTGCAATCTCTAGTTTATTTTTAGTTAAATACAAAGCTACATAATCGACACACTTTCCACATACTCCCTGAGTTCGATACCCACTTACCACTATCTATTTAGTAGTAATTGGATTAAATTTACGTGTACCACGACAGACACGTCAAATTTTGGCGCCGTTGCCGGGGAGTAGTGCGCAACGTGTGTTATCTTGTGTATTAGTTTGAAAAAAAAAAAATTTTAAAAAAAAAAAAAAAAACCAAAAAGATTTCTTTTGTGTTCATGATTTACACTTGGTAGTTGAGATGTGTTGTGCAGGATGACAGGGCATTACACAAATTTCAGCTTATTTACGTGTAGATTATGCGGGGGTCCACGACATCCATGTATTGGTTGCCACGAGGCTCACTACAGGAGGGCACATGGAAAACCGGTGTCTTATGTTTCACAGCTTCCACCTCCATCATACATTGACGATTATGAATCAGAAATGGAGGATGACTATTATTCATATGGATACGATCGGGATGAGGAAGTTTATTATGAGGCAAGGATGGATGGTCTATGTTTTTGTTGCGGTCGTGATCATACTTATGATTATGATGTGTGCACGGTGTATTCGGAAAACCCGAAGTATTGGGATAAAAAGATGATGGATGCGCACATCTTAAGATCATATCAGGAATATCGACAATATCATCCCGAAGAATATTCTGAGCCCGAGGGTGTTTATGTTTATGAGACCGAGGAGGAGAAAGAGCTTGCTGTATTGGAAGTAACTTTGTCCAAACTCGAGCAATATTTAGCAACACCCAATCTGTCCGATGAAGACCGAATCAGCTGCTTAGTTTCTAAGTGTCATACTTTAAAATTGAAGATAGAGATAGAAGAAAGCCTCTCACCATTACCTGACGATATTAGAGATTGTTCTCACATGAAGGAGGAGGTTGTGGAGGATAATACCACACCAATGAGTCCTTTATCTGATGAAGAGTCACTTGTAGATCAGATGATGTGTGCAGATTATGAGGTAGAGCAGGCTGAGGAGATGAATATGTGTACCGAACCTCTTCCCATATCAATCATTCAAAATAACAAGTGTGGGGAAGAGGGTTCGAGGAAGAAGATGAGAAGGGTGAAACCACAAGACATCAGGGTATACATTTTGAAGTGGATTAGTGAAACCCGCATGTGCTTCCTGAACATGCCAATTATACTGACAAACTTATGGAGATGGCATGTAAATTTCCGGGCATTCGTTGGAAATGTTTTGGGTAAGTGTGCATTGAGACCACCATAACGCATGTTCAGGTATGAAGTCTGGCTGAAGACTCATAAACTTGGCGCTCTCGGGAGGCAACCCGAGATTGTGTGTCAGTGTCTGTTTTGTTCTTCACCATGGCAGCAAGCAAGTGTGGGGAAGTTTCGTTTGATCAGGTACATGTACTCTTTCCTTTATCTTAGTTTGTTGTCTGGTGATCATGTTCTTTTAGGTGTGTTTTTGTACTTGGTGGTGTTAAACTTTATGTGCTAGGGAATGTGTTTTTGCTATTCGTGTTAGGGATTGGTCACTCATGGGGTTTGTTGGTTGGTATTCCCGGGTTTATTTTAAAAGCACCATACATTGGGGACAATGTATCCCAAGTGTGGGGATAGGGGGAAATTTTTGAAAAATTTTTGAAATCAAGCAAAACAATGTGAGAATTTAAACGCCCTAGATTAACCCCAAATGATGCACCGGCAACCCTTAATACCCTTTCATTCTTGGTGAGAGTTGAAGCCACATATGTTAATAAATAGTAATTATCTTTGATGAGAGTGGCAACGGGTGGAGGTGCACTAGAATTTGTGCCTTGATACGATTTGAGTCCTTAGTTGGATATGAATGCGAAAAGGATAAGGGTATTTAGGTAGCCTCGTCTTTAGCGTGTGTAAATGTGGGATTTGGGGGGTTGGACCTCATAAATTATATATATGAGCATGGTAGTGAGAGGGTAGGGGGTTTGGACATTTAGTTGCCCAATTTTGAGCCTTAAAGCCTATCATTTGTTTCCCTTTAGCTAGTTACCTAAAAATTGACCCAACTTGACCCGGTTTTATAGTGTTAGTAATTGTTCAGTAGTATGTAATTTTATTTGATGTTATGTTGCTATGATCATTGAAAAAAAAAATCAGAAAAAGAAAGAAAAAGAAAAAAAAATGGAAAAAAGCAATGAAAGAAAAAAAAAAGGAATGATGTTTGGTTATCTTGTATATAGAAGTTAAAGTTTAGTAGTTGTTTGTTTGTTTCGTTGTGTAATAAAAGTCCGGGTTAAGTTTTCGCTACTTCATATATATTCCATTTCCTACCTATACACCTAGCCACGTTACAACCTTTAAAGTCCCTTTGATTTGCATTCATGTTTGGCACTTGTAGGAGGAGGATCGATTTAGGTACAAGCCTATAGTTGTGCAACCGCCCGTTAGCCTTTGTGTGTCTAGCTCACAATTGCTAGTGTTTACTTGTAGCCGAGAGGAGAGACATAGCGAGGGGTGCGTTATTTTGGGTGTTAAAAAGGGGTTAGTAAAAGGACTACATGTTTGTGCTTGGTTCTTGTGATTGCTTGTTGTGAAAATGGTTTGGAAGAGTTGCTTGAGGGCAAGCAACGGTTAAGTGTGGGGATGTGACGGGTGGTCCATAGGACAACCCTTAATGATGTTAAAAGACGAGTTTATCCTACATTTAATCGGGTAATTGTCTAGAATTAGATAACTATGGTTGTTTGTGTTTCAGGCACAACTGGAGCTTAAAACGGAAGGAATACGGAGAATAAATGAAAAAAATCAATTATTTCAATTGAAGAATTAAGATGATGACATGATAGGGGATGAAATTACGAGAACGTGGGCGAAAACGGCGAAGAAAACGGAGTTGAAACAAGAAAGTTATGCTGAAAACAAAATTCCATGCTGAAGCCCACCGTAACCTACGGCTGGGAGGCGTAGGTTACGGCCCCAACCCTTGCATAAAAATTTCTACCGTAAAACAGAAGCTAGTTACCGTAAAGAATGATGTCTGCCGTAACCTACGGCGCCCTGGCGTAGGTTACGGCCCTATCTGACAATTTTTGTAGTTTTCTTATTAAATACTGCTGGGGAATCTTCTATAGGGGCCTATCTTTGGACTCTAGTTGCAGCTGCATGAAAGGGCCGAAATTGGGAGTAATTATCAAGACTTAGGGCCTGTGAACATCTATTTTTAAAACACATGTTATTGAGTTATAAGAGGGGGGAGATCTTGATGAACAAGGGGATTTTGGGAGGAACATTATTACTTTTAAGAGTGCAGGAAATGAGTAGCTAAAACTCTTGGTGATCATCCTAGATGTAAGGTTTGTTTTGAAACACTATGTTTGTGCTTGAATTTCTAGAATAATAACTTTGAATGTTTGTGTGAGTTATTATGGTGTGTGAATGTTTGTTTGTCAAGTATTGATTCTTGTTTAATGTTAATCTAAACCATACGTTCTGGGTTCCGTTGGTAATCAAGATATCGTGGGCGGATTAAGAGTTAGATAATTGTCATTTGATCATCGAGTAACAACCTCGCGTTTTACAACCCGAGTACTTAGTTCTCTTTCATCACAAACAAATAATCAAACACGAACCATGTCTATGTGGTTCTTTCTAGTTAAGCATAAATATTAGTGTGGATGACAACCTGAAATCTAGGATGGTCAATTGTTCTTAATATGTTTACAAAACCACTCTTTGATTTGCAAATTTAATTAACTTAATATTAGTTCTTAAAACCAAAACAATCAACTCTTGAACTTTAAATTTCTGCAATCTCTAGTTTATTTTTAGTTAAATACAAAGCTACATAATCGACACACTTTCCACATACTCCCTGAGTTCGATACCCACTTACCACTATCTATTTAGTAGTAATTGGATTAAATTTACGTGTACCACGACAGGCACGTCATCCGTCGACTCAGCTGAGCTACAAACACACGTGGCAACCCTATGATAAGATGTGACCCGTCGCGTCACACGACGCCCAAAGGTGACCCCTCGCGTCACGCGAGGGGGTCAAATTCTCAGTATAAATAGAGGGGTGTGGGACTTGCATTTTGGTGTTGGAACGACGAAGAAATTCAATTCGTACATCAAGTTATCTTCTGTTTACTATAAAAACACACACAATCACGAAACACTGCTACGATACAGGGTATTAACTAAATCGCTGCTACGATTCAATGTCCGATTGATTTAAACTATCCGATGAATGTTTAAGTGCTGCTCAAACTTGGGTTATGCTTTATCATTCGTCGTTAATTCGATGGATGTTTAAGTATTGCACTTTGTCATTTGTTGTGAGGGTTTTAATCTCGTGAGTTATCGTAAATGTTGTATTAGTTACTTACCGAGTTCGTGTGCACTGGGTTACAAGACTAATAAATAGGCTAAGCTCTGCCTGTATAAATCTGCAATATCAAGGCTAACCAGTAGGCTAAACTCTGCCCGTATAAATCTGCATGCTTATAATGTGAGTCATTCTTTTTTTTATCAAATTTGATTTCAAAATCATGTTTACTTTCAAAATTATAATTACAGGGATTAAGTCTTTGTAGTCACCAAATTACAGCCGGTATGTGGGGTTTTGTATACAATACTTGATAACCGTTACCATTGGACAACGGGTTAGCCAAGGGGTGATATGACCATAATCACAGACACCATTGGACAATGAGATAGCCAATAGGTGGTTGAGTGTTAAATACCGTGGGTAGATGGTTGATATGTATAAACATTGTAATCTCTCTTAATACTGTAACTTATAACACTGTTTTCTAGTTATACTTTGCAGTGATTAAGTCGTTGCCAATCTTAAAGAAGCAAATGTAAAAACTCTTAATGCTGTGAATTATAACAAATATGTTTTATCAAAAATGAATGAACTCACCAGTATTTCCTGCTGACAAAACCTTTTTAAAACGCGTTTCAGGTAATTACAGTAGATCGGAATAAGAGTTGGATACGACACCAAAAGCCTTACAGATGTGGCTTAATTTATCAATTCAATTAAATTAAGAAAAGTATTTTATGTATTCGGGTTTATCCCTTATTAAAGCTACCTTTGTAAAAACTTGGGTTTTATCCCATCTATTTAATAACTAAAATCCGGTGTTTCTAAACTCTGATATTTTTCCTAACTCACGGTCCTGATGAAATTTCCGCTGCAATGTTTTTAAATAACCACCGGTACCACTTGGCTGCTCGCGGCTCCCGATTCCGTCCAGGGTAGGGTCGGGGGTCGTGACAGAAGGTGGTATCAGAGCCATTGATTAAAACCAATAGGTGTTGTGATAATAATACCTAAGCTTAAATAAAAGAATTAGGAAATTACTATTAACTGATAGCACACAGGATAACATTTAGACTTGAACTTAAGAAAAGATGCCTTAGTATAAGCTTCGCGATAAGCTAAATACTTGTGTAAATAAAGTGTGATGGGTTTTGGTATGCCGTAAGAATGATAACTAGAACGTTGCAAGTATAATAAATAAGCAATAACACTTGACCACTGTCATTTCTTATTTATTAGTACTACTTTGTTCTAGAATATGATCTGTCATATGGAGACTAATTTGCTTAGTCTTTGTTGAAAGTCATAATGCACTTTCCAAATCATGATTTAAGAAAAATACTATTTGGGGGAAATATAAATTTCTTCTCCGGCAAGACTGGGTATGGTGTAGCAGACTCTCCAGCTTGTCCGGATATACTGAAGTTACCTCTCCGGCGAGAACCGGATAAGACGGGGTATATAATATGTCAAACAAGTGACAAGATTTCCCTAAATAGTATCATGACCTGATATCTAACTTGTTTTTGGAAATAAAAATCTGTTAATTACATTGACCTTATGAAGGGTATGCATATTACAGCATGTGAAATATATGATTATATAGATATGTATATCTATAAGGAAATCCAAAAACCATAAGGATTGACAATTTGGAATAAAGCACAAGCATATGTGTCAATAATAAATCTAGATTTCTTTATCAGGAATCTCTTGCATATATCTATAATTCCAATATCAAACATTATTTCGTTTGATCATCTGCCCTGTAACTCGTGCGACAATATAAACAATGGAAACCCTTTAATTTGGGATGCCATCAAAAGTATAAAGAATTTCCAAAGAGTTACCATAAACTATTAACGCAAGTAAGAAACATGTAAAGTTGTGATAGTACACAAGAAAACACATGAAAATTATACACAAGCAGACGTCGAAGTATATCACACCTGACTTTCGAGGCAAGGCCTTTTGAAAACATGATTGGGCACGACAACAACAATACTAATCCCGGCAGTGGGAGAACTACTGATCAAAAAGCGGCACTTTGCCACATGATCCTACAAACGACATGAATATCGCTGAGGTACATTGGAACAAGATTTCACAACCATCAGTGCACAGTCTAATCAGAGTCATAATTATTAGCACTGCAAAAGGAGTCACATACAATTGAAAATCCCCTATTTCATTTTACTCGACATTCCCTGGTAATGTCACTTAACAACGGTTATCACACGAAATTCCAGATAAAGTTCTTATATTTCTTTCGTTGAAATTCTGATTTCTGCATATAATAAGTTGATTTTCACGTTTCTATTTCCCTAATGGTCATCATACCATGAGGATTTCTTTCATAGTAGCGAATATTGATCTGTTTCATTTCTTGGTAAATCCACACGTTACACCTGCACTATTTGTTACGCATGTGGTTCGCTTGGTTTATGAAGACCACTGGAGGGCTTCATTCCAATTTGTTGTTTTATTAAAACATAAATATCGTTTCACTATACTTGATCTTTGTATTATAAACCGCATTTTTTCAAAATGATGACTCTTTGATATCGAATCGATGAATTTCTTGAAAAACTCGATTTTCTTTTGAATGGTATACATGGTTTTGTTGTGACCATGTTAGAACTTCCCTATTGATACATGAACTCATTAAACCAAGTTCAATTGTTTGAACTTGCTCGCATTACGTATTCAATTTAAGGTCCCAAATGATGGATTGCAGCTATCATATTCAAAATAATCCCAACAAGCACTTCGTTTATTTTGAACCATAACAGGCTTGTTTGGTCTTCGACTTCATTAAATCATTCCTTTAATCACGATCACCTTGTGGTGACGTTTTCACAAAATTGAAGCTTGCGCTAATCTCGTTTGCACACCTCATATACGGATTTAATTATTTATTTATATTGAATCCGCTTTGTTGGTTTGTCCTATAAAAGCAATCTTAACACAATCATGTGCTAAGATAATGATACACAAATTCATTTCATATTTCAGTGTATCTCTTAATGATTCTTACATCATCAACTGAACGTTTCATAATCTTTAGTGCTTTATCATCTTTGATCGAAAAATATTATTCAATTGTTTCATTTTCAATCGAAAATCCTACTAGATTTGTTTGAAACAAACATTCGGATTTACTTTGTTGAACTTTCATTTGGTTTCAAGCACGGTGAACTCGTCCGGTCACCGCTATTATTATTTCGATCACTACGACACCTTGTGGCGTCGGTATAGACTTGTAGCTTGAGCTAATCTATGTATACCTTTCGCTTGACTCATCCTTGAAAGTGGTCTTAATACGACTATGTGTTAAGACAATGACACACTAAACTCTGTTGTATATCGGTGTATCCTTGCTATTCAATAAATGTCCACACATTGATTTTTCTCATATCATGTCACACCCCGACCACGTAAAACAACAAAACGTGGCGGAAAACGTCGGGGAGTGTTGTAACAGAATCATTGTTTCATAGCACACGGAAATTGAAATATTGTTTTATTAAATAAAAGAGTTACGATGTCTTGACAATCAAAGAAACATAACATAAATAACTAGTCTTGCATCTTTTATTGTCACTAAGGCCCAAGTCCGCCTAAGTGTATCTTGATAAATCCTATGCATCATATCCTGAAACACATGTGAAAATAGGTACGTCAGCATAAAAATGTCTGTGAGATACATAGGTTTTGTGAAAATAGGATTCATGACTTGTAAGTTTAGAAAAAGAGTTGTTTAGCAAAAGTCATTCATGAACCTTATAAATTGATTTGTTTTGTAAATCGTTTGAAAAACAATAAGTTAAGATGATATGTATAAATAAGAGAATATTGTATGGTTAAATGAATAACCAAGTAAAATGAGTTTGTATAAGATAAGTTGTTTTGTAAAACAATGTCTTGTGAAAAGTATGTTATTTGTATAAAATGTTATATGTCTCATATTGAAATGATTCAAATAACGCTACGATATGTAATACCATACAAACACTTATATATAGGAAGTGCCAGCGGCGTATTCCCTATTAACGATTATATTCATAAGTTGCTGTAAAATGCGAGATTCTTCGATCCGTCGACTCAGCTGAGCTACAAACACACGTGGCAACCCTATGATAAGATGTGACCCGTCGCGTCACGCGACGCCCAAAGGGGACCCCTCGCATCACGCGAGGGGGTCAAATTCTCAGTATAAATAGAGGGGTGTGGGACTTGCATTTTGGCATTGGAACGACGAAGAAATTCAATTCGTACATCAAGTTATCTTCTGTTTACTATAAAAACACACACAATCACGAAACGCTGCTACGATACAGGGTATTAACTCAATCGCTGCAACGATTCAATGTCCGATTGATTTAAACTATCCGATGAATGTTTAAGTGCTGCTCAAACTTGGGTTATGCTTTGTCATTCGTCGTTAATTCAATGGATGTTTAAGTATTGCACTTTGTCATTTGTTGTGAGGGTTTTAATCTCGTGAGTTATCGTAAATGATGTATTAGTTACTTACCGAGTTCGTGTGCACTAGGTTACAAGATTAATAAATAGGCTAAGCTCTGCCTGTATAAATCTGCAATATCAAGGACAACCAGTAGGCTAAACTCTGCCCGTATAAATCTGCATGCTTATATTGTGAGTCATTCTTTTTTTTATCAAATTTGATTTCAAAATCATGTTTACTTTCAAAATTATAATTACAGGGATTAAGTCTTTGTAGTCACCAAATTACAGCCGGTATGTGGGGTTTTGTATACAATACTTGATAACCGTCACCATTGGACAACGGGTTAGCCAAGGGGTGATATGACCATAATCACTGACACCATTGGACAACGAGATAGCCAATAGGTGGTTGAGTGATAAATACCGTGGGTAGATGGTTGATATGTATAAACATTGTAATCACTCTTAATACTGTAACTTATAACACTGTTTTCTAGTTATACTTTGCAGTGATTAAGTCTTTGCCAATCTTAAAGAAGCAAATGTAAAAACTCTTAATGCTGTGAATTACAACAAATATGTTTTATCAAAAATGAATGAACTCACCAGTATTTCCTGCTGACAAAACCTTTTTAAAACGCGTTTCAGGTAATTACAGTAGATCGGAATAAGAGTTGGATACGGCACCAAAAGGCTTACAGTCGTGGCTTAATTTATCAATTCAATTAAATTAAGAAAAGTATTTTATGTATTCGGGTTTATCCCTTATTAAAGCTACCTTTGTAAAAACATGGGTTTTATCCCATCTATTTAATAAATAAAATCCGTTGTTTCTAAACTCTGATATTTTTCCTAACTCACGGTCCTGATCAAATTTCCGCTGCAATGTTTTTAAATAACCACCGGTACCACTTGGCTGCTCGCGGCTCCCGATTCCGTCCAGGGTAGGGTTGGGGGTCGTGACATAAAGTGCTAAATTGCGCAGTTTCACTAGGTATGAAGCACCTTTTGTGGCAGTTTCAATTCCCGACCCTTTGTACGTTATTCTGGACAATAAAACATAAATTCTGCATGATATTATTGTGTTAAAAAGCGGATTATAGCTGAATTATTGCTAATTTGTGCAGAATTTTGCATTTAAAGTGAGTTTCAGGTGTCTTTTGGTGCATAGTTTAGCTTCCAGAAAGTTTATATGTTAACCCTTGTATTCATACTTGGGCTTTAATGTATTTTAGATGTTGGACCTATTCCTAGGCCCTAATTCTGTTGTCTGACTGCTTTCTGCAGAATTGCTGACACAATGTGTCTTACCGGTGAGTTTACTAGTATTTCTGACGCAACGCTTAAAGTAATGGATAAAGCAATATTTCAAGTATAAAACATGCATGAATTCATATGTATATCCTGTAATCAGACAATGTTGACATTTAAGCACATAATTGCAGATAATAATAATAATATTAAAATAGTACAGAAATTACCGGTTTTGTGCCAGTTGTCACACGTTACACTCACACTAGTAACAGGTGGATTGATGACGATGATTCCCCTGTTCCTTCCTTAGTCTCTGAGATGGGACAATCATCTGGCATGACACCGGTAGTCGATGAGTTGGACATGGGTACATCGATGATTGGAGGATCATATGGAGTAGCACCAGTAGTGGACACCACTGTTATCATGACTCGACCATTAGAGCCACTAGCAGTTCCACACACTGATACTGTTGAGCCTACGACCGAGATCCCTCCACCACTTATACCAGAGCCATTTATTCCTCAGTTTGGATCCCTAGCCTCCATTATACCTTTACAAGTTCTTACACGCCAATGGAAGATACTCCGAATTGCAGAAGACATAGCATCAATCTCAATGGTTGTTATAGAGTCTACATCAAAGAAACAAAAGGGAGTTTGGGTAGATCAATTCTCTCATTGTGACCGTCAAATTGCTACTTTGCGAGGAGACTTGGAGACGACTAAAGAAAAAATGCAGGATCTTCGGGGGTTAAATCGATGCATATGAGGATATCTGGGAGTTGGACGAGATCATGAGAGATCAGATGTGTTAGAGGATAGCATAGCTTGAGGAGATCGTTGGTGTAACACCCCGTGTTTTCGGGAAGTCAAAGTCAAAGTCGAGGTCAAGTCAACGACCGATTTCGCGCAACTTGACTTGTAGAGAATTCTTTTATGTGTTTAATTTAGTTGTATTATGTGGAGTAAGTGTCAAAAATTACAACAATCGACGTATTACAATCGCCATCTAATCAACTTACGACTGTGAACTGTAGGAAGTAACAATGCGATAAAACTAAAGGATAATCAAACATTTGTTTCTCGTTTTACGCGTCACTTATCGTTATGTTATCAATCCATTCATGCTTACTTTACTCGCTAAGCGCTCCCTTCAATCCATCAACCGCTGTGAGTATACTCGATCCCTTTTTTCTTTATGCACTTTTGGGTGTTACATACGTTACAACTATTCAAATCACATCAAACACACTACTCAATACTATTTGAACGCTAACCGTTAATGCATGTTATACGTGGCTTATGAATGCTTGTTTGTTATGTTTACACATGGAATGTTGTCTACCTACCTTAGCAATGATAGTACTATAGTTTGGACTCAGCACCCGTTCACACGGGGGTTGTTAAGGACAATTACTTGCATGGATTACGGTGGTAATCATGTATTGCGAACTACCTCGGGCAGTCAACCCGCAGTCATTGGTATCGATGGATCTATGTCGATAACTGTCACACCCCGACCGCGTAAAACAACAAATCGCGGCGGAAACATCGGGGCGTGTTGCAACAGAATTAATGTTTCATAACCATGGATACCAAAAAGTGTTTCGTTTTATTAAACATTGAATAATTACATTGTCTGGAAATCTAAATACACAATTTAAACATAGTCTATCATTGTTATTGAGTCACTAAGGCCTTGTCCAGTCCTATGTGAGCATGCATCCTATCAATCGATATCTTTCAACAATACCTGAAACATATGTGAAAACGAGGTCAGGAAAGAAATGCTGGCGAGTACATAGATTTTGTGAAAATAAGATTCATGACTTCTGTTTAAGAAAATGTTTAGTCATGAACCTTGTAATTTGCTTTGTCTTTGTAAATCATTTGAAAAATAATAAGTTCAGGTGATATGTATAAATAAGAGAATAATGCATGATTAAATGAATAACCATGTAAAATGAGTTTGTATAAGATAAGTTGTTTGTAAATAAATATCTTGTGAAAAGTATGTTACTTGTATAAAATGTTCTATGTCTCAAACTGAAATGATTCAAATAACGCTACAATATGTAATACCATACAAACACTTATATATAGGAAGTGCCAGCGGCGTATCCACCATGCTTGTATCATATTACACACGCACCGTTACTCAAATCACTTACCCAAACAAACCACCAATGTAAGATGTCCATGTTTAAACAAATTGTCAAAAGTGTTTATGTGTCAAATGTAGACCATGTAATAAGTAACCAAAACCCAATCGTATATCGCTTTGAAGCCAATCGTTTACCCAATCGTTAAAACATCGTGTGAAAACCAATCGTTTACCCAATCGTTAAAACATCGTTTTAAGTCGTGAAACTACTTAAATGGTCGTCTCGCTAATAACATTCAAACCTTCTTGACTCGCATTAATAAACCCTTACCAAAGGATAGATTAACAATTCGCATTAATAAACCCTTACCAAAGGATAGATTAACAACTCGCATTAATAAACCCTTACCAAAGGATAGATTAACAACTCGCATTAATAAACCCTTACCAAAGAGTAAATTAACAATTACAGATTCAGTCGCTACCCACAACACCCACACATAACTACGGGTGTAGTAAATAACGGGACTTGTCAGATCCTATGGTACCATAACCTAATACTGGTCGGCTTGATCATTGCTAATGAATGTCATTTGTTATGTAACCCAACCAACAAGTTTGTTCACTTTATTGAAATCGTTATTAGTTTTGTATAAATCGTCTTAATCGTTTTTGGAACCATCGTTATAACATCGAAAATCGTTTTGTTATCATCGTTAAAGCCTTGAAAACATTTAGCACATATGAGTCACCCCAAAACAATTGAAAGCAGTAAAATAGGGGAATAATGTACTCGCCTGAGAATGCTTAGAGGTCTTGAACAACAACCAAACAAAGCTAGAGGGAGCACGGAATCAGTCGGCAATCTAAAACTATATAAATAAACCGGACTTAAATCGGGAGATCGGATAGGATGAGGCTTGGTAAACCAAATGAGTATTGGAACTCATATGATATGGTTTAACAAGGCCTTCATACTATAATGAAACCAAACCTAAGTGCTTTCGACCCATCGCGACCCATTAAGGTAGCTTATGCTACTTTAACGCGTCGTGCGCGTGAAACGCGTTCGGACCGCCTAACTAGTCCTATGACAAGTAGAATATGCCTAAACATGTTACATAATCAGTTATATGACAAAGGTTTAGGTTACATATGCTTAATTACCAATTATACATGAAAAGGGTATTCTGGTAATTTACCTAAGGCATATAAACTACCTATCATACAACTATTCAAACGATGTGACCATAGCGTATAACCTCGGAAGGTTATTCCCTACCTACTATGGTCACCTAATGTGTTTGGTCGGATCCTAATGATCGACCAAATGGGTCGGGTTCGAGGTATAAGCGATTTATTAGATCGCTTACCCTACGACCCTAGACAACGTGGTAATCAGTAGGCATAGTCCCAAGGGACTATAACCAACGTGATTACACTCACGTTGCGAAGTTCAAACGAACTTCGCATTGACCATTACTGGTCAACGCTGAAAGTCAAACAAAGTTTGACTTTCTGACTCGAAAAGCAATAAAATAAGCAAAAGAACAAAAGAATACTTACGAAGGGTCCCCGAATGCTAATCTCGATCCAAGAATCTCAGGTATGAAACAATGGTTTCAACTTAGAGTTCCTAAGATCAAGATTCTAGTGATTTTAGCAATGGGGGTGAATGGGTATTTATAGGAATACCCGAACCGTTAAGATCGCTTGTCGAATTTCGTGCCTTAATCGTATCCGTACAAGTGTCGGAAAGTTATGGTGCCTAAAATCCATCCTTATCAGCTGACTAAGCATGTTAGAATGTGTGGTGGAGGATTAAACAGCTGCAAATCTGATGTTAAATACACTTAACCTGGTCAGAAGGGGGCTCGCGTGACGCTAAGACCCCTCGCGTCACGCCTAGGCCTACTTTTGGCAGAATCTGCAGATTAGGTCCCTGCGCATTGTTTCGTTGCGTAACATCACTTCTAAGGACCGTCAAGCCAACTTTAAGGCCCTAACATGATGCTTAAACATTGTGGACATGAAACATGCTCAAAAATATGCCGGATGTTGGTTCGTTTGGTCGTACGAACGCGATGTTCGCTTAATTACGACGGAATGCGCATAAGCGCGAAAAACGATCCAAATGACGCGACGAATGGATTTTTGGCAAGCCAAACACTAAAGCATAATGTAGTCATGCTTACATAAATTTTTGGATGTCCGGATGTATTCAGAACGTGAGTTATGCGCAAAAGTGCAAACTTGTGCACTTTTTGACACTTTTAGTCCCTGAATGACCCAAAAGTTTATTTTAGCACACCGAACACCTCAAAGCCTATTTCTAAGCTTTGTAAAGGATATTTATGGTATGTTTAACTTATGGTCATGTTCCGGAATGTCTGTTACAGTTCAAATTGGCATACTTTCGCAGTTTGTCAAGTTTAGTCCCTGTAAGCGAATTAGCTTGTTTTTGCCATACCAAAGCCTTCAAAACTTATTTCTAAGTTATGTAAAGGTTATTTAAGGTATGTTAAGCCTATGTCACTATTCCAGAGTGTTTGTTGCATTAAACTGGTTATATTTACGCATCGGTGCGCGTATAACCTTCCAGAAAGCGATTTAGAGTTTGAAATCGAACAAGAGTTGATATGTGCAAAAGATACACGTATTTATACAAGTCCAAAGTATGAAATACAATATTTCATTGGTTTGGAATTTGTTTGATAGCCGCGAAGGCACAGGTGTTACAATAACTAACGTGCTTCATTTCACTATGTGTACGTGCTGGTTATGCGTAAATGAATTCGAACTTTATATGCTATTATCAAACTTGTATGCTCACCTTTACATTATATGTATTGACTTTATTTTAACGTATGTGACAGGTGCTTAGGATGCACACATGGTAGAAAGTTGAAGCTAGAATAAAGCTTTAGAGCCCAACAAATAGTTGTCTGTAGTAACTAAATCAAGGGTCTCTAGAAGCAGATAAACAATTGCTCTATTTTGAAATCTGAGTTGTCGGAATAGAATATTTTCCTGGATTTTGTCTGTAATAATTTGTTTACTGTTTGAGACATGGTATGGGACATGTTATTTTAAATTGAATAGTAATGATAATTGTTATGGAAACTTCTGGACAATCTGTTTCGCTCAGTTCCATGCCCTGATGATTCCGCCATCGGTTGGGGTGTGACAGTTGGAAAGTTGTTGGAGTTTCTAGGTTTTAAATGATTGTTGTTGATGTTTCGAACATTCTATTTCTTTTGGTAACCCTTTTATTAGGCTTGCATGCCACGTAGGTATTTTAGGAGGAAATTCGGTGAAACTTGTCTATGGTGTCGATTTCATTCCCACCAAATTTTGCTACTTTCTGAAAACTACAAACAAGTAATGTAATTTCCACCATAAAATATCAAAACAATGGGTTTTTGGGATAAATTTTTCAAATTGTTATGTGATTGTGATTACATGTGCATTGTTTAATCCATTCGCATTTAATGACTGAATTATTTAAATATTGTCTTACGTTGTTATTATTTCTTCAATAATAGAAACCTACATATCCCACCAAAAGCGAGACGGAGTTCCTCTACTGACAGTATAGGATTTCCTATCACACCCGAGGAGTTAGCACAATTGATCGCTCAGCATGTTAACACTGCTTTGGAACAGCGTGAAGTTAACCGAGCTGCGAGACATGGACATGGATGCAATGAGAAGGTGCATGGTTTCAGAGAAGCGTCATCCGAAAACCCACCAGGTAGAATAATGATTGGAAAATTTTTGTGAGTTTCCTATGTTATGATATAATCTAAGAGTAATCTTGATTTTTCATTAACTTGGTGAACAGTATATAGAGATACGAACAAAACATTCCAGGGTCCTAACCCGAGATCATTTACTGGTGTCTTACATGATGAAGAGGCAACACCGTATGAGAAGATAGGTTGTCACAGCAGTTTTACTATTAAGATCATCCAGCGTATCGAACATAGGAATGGAGACACTGGAAAATGTGAGTTAGAGAATTCAACGAAGAATTCTGAGAAAAAGGACAAGAAGAAATGCAAACTGGGTGAAGCAATTGCGGTCAATGCCAGTGAATCTGGAAAGAAAGTGGTCAAAAAGGGCAAAAACAGTTTGGTGAAGAAAGCCCCAGTCGATGAACGAAAGAAATGTAACAGATGTGGCCGAGCCGGACATGAAACCCTTGACTGCCATGCTAAAAGAAATTTAGATGGAGTCGAACTTGTAGGATGTTTTAGATGTGTAAAGCATGGACATTTCAAACGAGACTGCCCCAAATCAAAGGATCAGAGTGCCAAAGGTAAAGCATGGGAGCTAGATACTAGGAAGGCTTGGGTTGATCCTGCACTCGTCACCGGTATGTTCATGCTCCATAATTACTCTACGTTAACTCTATTTATGATTAAGGTTAACTGCAATATCATTCTGAAAAAACCCTAATGTCACTTATGTGATCATAAGCTAGTAGGCTAACTAAAATCAGTATATGATAAATGGATAGAATCCCATGATGTCACACGTGGTCGTAGTATTTAATAGTATGGTTATAATAGTATCCAAAGCTGCTAACGAAGATAGGCAGATTCGATACAGTAGTTGGGTAGAATTGGTTATCCCAAATATAAAGCTAAGTTAAAAGTTCGAAGAAACTAGTGCAAACACCCTACCTTAGTGGTAAAGAAATTAGTAAGTTTTGAAAATTGAGAGTCTTTAGGATATGAAAATCAAAGTAGAGGATGGATTCCTCTGAAACTACATAGATTCGCAGGAGAATGAATAAATTAACCATCAAAGTCGGTACCTACTGCCGAGGTTTGATAATTGCTCGATTATTTGAGGAAATCTAGATACTATTTAAAGTTTAGCACGCGAGTGAATTATCGTCAGAGGAAGATCGCTGACAGGATATTTCAGAATTTCTCTAAGGATATCACCGATAAACACTATCGCAAGGTCTATTCCAATAAATTGGCATACCTTAATGAAGAAGAGGATTTATAAAAACAGCTAAGGACAAGGAATTGGATAATGAATTCCCTAAGTGTAGGCTTAGAAGTCAAAAGCTCATTTTTCACGACCATTGACGCTAACAATTCAGAAGGATAGAAGATTTGCTTGGAAGAGAATGTAGGAGAAAGCTTTACGATTGCTAGAGGAATTTTTTATGGTGCACATATTCAATCTTTGTCTAAGGGGAATGAAAATTTAGTTGTATACAGCGATGCGTCACGTTTGGGCCGCAATTATACGTTGTGCAAAAAGGACGAAGTGACAGCCTATGCGTCCAGACAACTGAAAGTGCATAGGAAGAATTGTACAACTTATGATCTAAAGAAGGAGATGTAGTATAATACCTTAGAGACTTATAGAACACGAATCGAGCGTGAGTGACAAATTATGATAGGAGTTAAGATACTCATCTACCATTGGTTAATTTTTTCTTACAATTGTAGCTATTGCAAAAGTTCAGAAACTAGCTTGTTTAAAGCTACGTATAGGGAAAGGCGTCGATTATCTATTTCTTTCAGGATGAGAGAATGGCAAGAAGCAAATTGACGAAATCTGAAAACATTCAGGAAAATCATTGATCGACTAGAGAAGTTATGCAAATAATCAAGAAGACTGTTGCAAACTTCAAATGGCAAACGCAATCTGTTGATAGTGCCATTGTGGAGAGAAGAGGTTAGATTTACATAAAAAGGGGGAAAGCTAAGCCCATGGAATTTAGATACTTTCGAGAGCCCATCTCGAGTTGGATCAATCGCTTACAGGCTCAGGTAGCCTCAAGTATAGAACAACATACATGTGGTGCAACATGTATCTAACCTGACAAGGGTAACTGCCAGGTGGATCACTGACCTTACCCCCCCCCCCTTGATAAGGTTCACGTAAATGATAAACTAAAATTTATCAAAGATCTTGTAGAAGGTGTAGTATGAAGAAAAATGGAAATTTAGGAGGGATGAGATTAAGTTAGTAAACGTCCACGAGAATTCCGGTGAGAATCTGAGTTTCCACGGAAACTACAGGACCAAAGTTAGCAGAACTATTCTTACTCCTTCCACAAAATGCGAAAAACAAAACCTTTGATGTAAAGCTAACTTATCTTTTAATTCAACAAGAGGTCAGGGTTTATAGTGGGCTTCAAGGTGTGTCCGGATTAATATTATAGGGTGGACCAATGTTATGTATAAGTAATGATATGGTGGTCGTATATATATGTTCGATATTACGAACAAACCATTCAAACTATTTCATGCTAATATGTAATAATATTAAAATATTTATTTCATGATATGGTGGTCGTATGCTAGAAGCACGTTAATATATAACGAGCAAGCTAAGGTGAGTTCACTACTCTTTCACAAGCATGCATCCCAGGGGGATAAACAAACTAATATTCCTAGGAGGAATACTTTTAAACGTTTTGGTTTAATTAGGATTTTGGTTAATAAACTCGAACTCTATCACGAAAGTCCCTACTTACATACCGAGCTAGTTGCCTAGAAGGCAGCAGGGGTTTAGTTGATAGCGCTATTAGGATTGACAAAACTCACACCGTACCTGGGAGGACGGGCGTGAACTAATAACCTTAACACTTTGATCAATGATGATAGACATTGATGTGGGCACCAAAAACGAACAGTCAATAGTTAAAAAAAACTGTGAACTCGCCAGCTTTATGCTTGTGACAACCCGAGATTTCAAGGTCTTTCTTCTACGCATCACTTGTTTCACGATTCATTTTACGCTGTATTTTGTGTACGATATTTGATTGACTAAGGTATTGTTACGTTTGGGATTTACATGTGAACTTAGGAGTTGTTTAATGTCTGGAAATAACATGTTTATGTGTAACTTAGGACTGCACAACACACTTGAATTGCATGAGACCTAAGTCGACGAAGAACTAAGGTTCTTCGCCCCGAGCACATGTTGATGAAGAACTAGGGTTCTTCGCCCCAAACACTCCACGACGAAGAAGGTGCTTCGTCGAGGGAGTTGTTCGCCGAAAGGGCTCTTGGCCCAGGCCCATTCGTGGCCCGGTATGGTGTTAATGGTGTTTTATTTGCTTAACCGTCAATAACCTGTGAAAAACTAAAACAGCAAACCCTAAAACTCTCTTTCGTTCTCTCCTTCCTGTGCGACGACGGCTTTGGGTTCTCGAAGCCCCTTTATCTCGAATAACCTAATCACTTCGGTATCAAAGTTAGTGCCTACCATCATTAATTTCTAAAATACGGATGACATTATCATATGTGTGATTAGGGTCCATTGTTAAGGTTGTAAATCTAGTACTAGCATGATGAGGATTCGATGACCTGTATACGTTCATATTCATGATAAGATTGATAAGTCTGCTTGATGAAATTAGTCCATGATAAACCAATAATCTGATTTCGTGTGGTCATTAGGTGTTGGGGATAATGATTGTTTAGAATGATTTGTATGATGGGTGCGAACTGTTACGTTTTGAATGAGTGATGATTGTTCATAGCTAGAGTGCATGATTATCGTTTAAAAGTATTGTTTGATCTGTTTGGAAACTGATGAACTTGTTAGCATATGTTACGGCTAAAATAAAGGAAGTGTAACTGTCTGTGAAGACAGCGATGAAGGACTGCCCCGATGAAGAACAGGACTCAACGAAGAACTTGGTTCTTCGTTGGATGGTTTTGACGAACCATCAGGGTCTTTCGTCACAATCATTCTCGACGAAGGATAGTCCTTCGCCAGAGGGTACTTCGTCACACCCATGATCGACGAAGAATTGTTATTCGCCATAGGGTTCTTCGCCAAGGAGGCACTCCACGAAGGACTGGTTCTTCGTGGAGATGCTGCACTGTGAACAAACAGAACCTTTTAAAACAGTAGGGTCCCTATAGTTATGACATATATGAGGTTGAAAATTGCTAACTCTTATACGATGATCTTTGCTATTAATGCACACTGTGAATATACGTGACAATTGATTATGAAACTGATCTCATTGGTAACCACGGTAGGGTTGGTTGACTAACTTGGAACGGGTAACTTAACAAACCGAGCAAAACTAAGGTGAGTTCACTGTCTTTTCAAGCATGCGTCCCAGGGAGGGACATCTGGTAAATATTCCGGGAAGGAATATTGGGTAAATGTGTTTAACTGGAATGTTAAACTTGGGATGTTGGTTAATACATGCATATCTATCACTTAAGTCCCATCATATACCGAATTGGTTGTCGGGGAGGCAACGGGGTTATTAGTTGATTGCGCTATTAGGTTTGGCACCCTCACACTGTACCGAGGAGGACGGGCTTGAACTAATCACCTTAACCACTCGACCAATGTCTGATAGAGCATTAGGGAAGGGCAAATAATCTGGAGCCATCTCGCGGTACTCGATTTATTAACAACATTGTATTTCTGAAATGCTTTAAACTTATAACTGGTAACAAAACGTGTAACAAACTTTGAACTCACCAGCGTTGTCTGATACACTTGTCTGCATGCTTGCAGGTCGTTAGATTCATGGTTATGGAACTTACTATCTGGGAGTGCTGGAGTGGTCATGGGTCGTGGCTCTTGGATACATGTTCATTGTTTTCGCACATTTGTTTTGAAACACTTGAATAACGATTTACATTATGCTTCCGCTGAACATACTTGTTCTACGTTGTGATTTGAATTTACTTTATGAAATAAATGGAAACTCTTATTCAATATCTTGATAAAGTTCAATGTGATTGGTGGCTGGATCCTGGTACGTCACACGTCCCGCGGTGATTCTGCACGTGGTATTTTGGGGGTGTGACAATTTGGTATCAGAGCCACTGGTTATAGTGAACTAGGTTTTAAAACATTTTTATAAAACCAGACTATAACCGAATAGCTTCGAAAATCGACCATGACACTTAGCTCTAGATTGCAAGGTTCGTCTCTCGTTTACTTATTGCATAGCATATCTAGTGTACACTTATGTATGATGTTGCATGTGATTGCACGCTTAGCGCTACAGACTGAATTCATGTGTTACCTGCCTATGTTATGTGGTTGATAGAGTCACAGGGCGACATTCCTATAGACTTTCATGATTCATGTTTTGTGATGTCTTTTGTCTTGTTACTCGAATTTGAGGAACCTTTTAGAACGAGTTGGGAGGAGCTGAGATAAACATGCAAATTGTATTGTTATTATGGGTGCACACATAATAATAATGTGGGGTGCATGTGAGTCCCAGCGAGGCTTAACGAGTGTGAAAGGGGTTCCGCTCTGTTGTCTGATGTAAACTTGGTAGTCTATAGAAGTCATCGTGATGTTTGACTTCTACTCAATTCCGACCCTTAACCTTTTCCCTTCTCTTATATATAATCATGAGTGGACGTAATGGTGGACGTGGTGGTGTCTGCGGCGGTGGACGTGACAACATTGCTATGACTCAGGCCGAATTAACCGACATGATCAACACTCGTGTGGTTGAAGCCCTAGCGGCTTATCAGGCTGGTACGATGTGTGCCAAATACTCTTTATTCTTGTGTCGCGTACTCGACTCTTACCCGTGTGTTGTATTTTATTTCGTCCTTAGGTCAACAAGTGAATCAGAATCAAAACAATCCGCCTGTTCGCATGTTTAAGACGTTCATGGATTGTAAGCCACAGACATTCTGTGGGACTGAAGGAGCTGTGGGGCTACTTCGTTGGTTTGAGAAAGCCGAGTCAGTGTTCGCCATGTGTAACTGTCCCGTGGGGGACCGGGTGAAGTATGCTACAGGCACGTTAGAGGATGGTGCCTTAACTTGGTGGAATGCCCAGGTGCAAATTTTGGGCATCGAAATGGCTAATGCAACTACTTGGGATGATTTCAAGGAGTTGATGCGGGAGGAGTACTGTCCTCGTGACGAGATTCAGAAACTCAAGAACGAATACTACAATCTGAAGATGGAGGGGTCCGAGATCGAGGCTTATACAAAACGATCTCATGAGCTAGCAAACATGTGCCCTAACCTATCACGACCACCACCTCCAAGAATCGAATTGTACATCAAGGGCTTAGCACCGCAAGTTAAGAGTTTGGTCACTACTGCAAATCTTAACAACCTGCCTCAGATTATTCGTTTAGCACACAAGATTACAGACCAAGAGGTCGAGCGTTGTTCGCTACTGCCTCGTGTTACTGCTGCTCCTACTTCTACTGCTACCCCTGCTAGTGATAACAAGCGTAAGTGGAATGATACGGACAAAGTGTCCAACTCGAATCAGTCACAGAAAAGGCCAGACAATAGCAATAATCGTAGTTTCAGTCAGTCCTCCTCTGTTAACCAAGGCCAGAGCAGCAACCCGAGCCAAGGATCCTATGCTGGTAGGCAACCAAAGTGCAACAAATGTGGTTATCATCATCGCGGATCGTGTGTCCGAGCGTGCCATAGGTGTGATAAGGTGGGCCATATGGCAAAGGACTGTAGAGCTCCATTCCCAAAGCAACAGCAGCAGCAGAATTAGCAGCAACAACAGCATCATCAGCAACAGCAAAGGCAGCATCTCCATCAGAACCAAGGCAATAGGAAGGGGTGTTTCCAGTGTGGGGATGAGGGTCACATTAAACAGGATTGCCCTCATTTGAATCAAAATGCCAATGATAACAACAACCGTCAGAATAATAATGCTGGGAACATCAATAACAGCAACAATGGGGGAAATGGTACTCGTGGAAGGGTATTTACGATTGGTGCTGGGGATGCTAGGAACGACGACAATGTTGTGACTGGTACGTTTTCTGTGAACAACTTCTTTGCTTCTGTGTTATTTGATTCCGGTGTCGATTGGAGTTATGTGTCCTTAGAGTTCAGTAAATGATTAGGGTTAACTCCAACACCTCTAGAAGCTAAGCATGTAGTAGAATTAGCTGATGGTAAGACGATTGAAGCCTCACACATTCTTATGGGATGTAAACTCGATCTTGTGGGTCAAGTGTTTGATATTGACCTCTTTCCTATTACCCTCGGTAGTTTCGATGTAGTGGTTGGTATGGATTGGTTATCCAAGCACCGTGCTGACATACTTTGTAAAGAAAAAATCGTACGTATACCACTCCCTAGTGGAGAATCACTGTCTGTCCAGGGCCATCAGAGTGGTGCATTGGTTTGCATCAATTCTGCTATGAAAGCCCAGAAGTGTCTATGAAAGGGGTATCCTGCTATTCTAGCACTTGTTACTGATACTCCGTCTGAAGAAAGGAAGATCGAAGACCTGCCAGTTGTTTGTGAGTTTACCGATGTGTTTCCTGAGGAACTTCCTGGTTTACCTCCTCACCGTCAAGTGGAATTTCATATTGATCTTACAGCAGGAGCGGCCCCAATTGCTCGAGTTCCTTATCATCTTGCACCTGGGGAGTTGCAAGAGATATCTAATCAACTTCAGGAACTGTTGGATAGAGGTTTTATCCGACCCAGTTCTTCGCCTTGGGGAGCCCCAGTTCTGTTTGTAAAGAAGAAAGACGGGTCTTTTCGTATGTGTATAGATTATCGAGAACTCAACAAGGTGACCATCAAGAACCGCTATCCTTTACCATGTATCGATGATTTGTTTGACCAGTTGCAGGGGTCAAGTTTTTACTCGAAGATCGATTTAAGATCGGGCTATCATCAGATGAGAGTCCGAGAGGAGGATGTTCCTAAAACGGCTTTCCGAACGTGATATGGCCACTATGAGTTTCTGGTTATACCATTTGGGTTAACTAATGCACCAGCGTTTTTCATGGACCTCATGAACCGCGTGTGCAAACCGTATCTCGACGATTTTGTCATCGTGTTTATCGATGACATTCTGATCTATTCGAAGAGCAAGGAGGATCACGAGCGACACTTACGCCTTATCTTGGAACTTCTGAGGAAGGAACAACTTTACGCGAAATTCTCTAAGTGTGACTTCTGGATTCGAGAGGTACACTTCCTTGGCCACATTATGAACGAATCGGGGATACACGTGGATCCTGCAAAGATTGATGCTATTAGAAATTGGGCGGCACCAATGAATCCTTCGGAGGTGCGACAATTTCTTGGTCTCGCTGGGTATTATCGTAGATTTATTAAAGACTTCTCAAAGATCGCTCAACCTCTCACAGCACTAACACAGAAAGGTGTAGTATATTCTTGGGAAACGAAACAGGAAGATGCTTTCCAGTTGTTGAAACAAAAACTCTTCAGTGCACTGATCTTGTCTTTACCCGAAGGTACCGAGGATTTTGTGGTGTATTGTGATGCTTCTATACAAGGTCTCGGTTATGTGCTAATGCAACGCGAAAAGGTGATAGCTTACGCTTCTTGGCAGTTGAAGGTTCATGAGAAGAATTACACGACTCACGACTTAGAGTTGGGAGCCTTGGTGGTTGCGCTCAAAATCTGGAGGCATTACTTGAATGGTACTAAATGCACTATTCATACCGACCCCAAGAGCCTGCAGCATATCTTTGACCAGAAGGAATTAAACATGCGACAGCGTCGCTGGGTAAAATTCTTAAATGATTATGATTGTGCCATCAAGTATCATCCAGGCAAAGCTAATGTTGTAGCTGATGCCCTTAGTTGAAAGGAGGCAAAACCTAAACGTGTTCGCGCCTTGCAGCTCACCATCCATTCTAATTTTCCTGATCAGATCCGTTCTGCTCAAACTGAAGCGTTGAAAGGGGAAAACATTGAAGCTGAATATTTACGGGGCATGGAGAAACGACTCGTAGAGAGATCTGACGGCATTTACTATTTCATGGAACGAATATGGATTCCTTTGTTCGGAAACCTTAGAGAGCTTGTGATGGACGAAGCACACAAGTCTCGATACTCTGTTCATCCGGGTTCGGATAAGATGAAGGCCCATATCGCGACTTATGTAAGTAAGTGTTTGACTTGCGCGAAATTCAAGGTAGAGTATCAGAAACCCTCAGGCCTGCTCCAGCAACCAGAGATACCCATGTGGAAATGGGAGCAAATTGCTATGGATTTTGTTATAGGTTTGCCAAGAACTCAAAATGGGAACGATACCATCTGGGTGATCGTTGACCATCTCACGAAGTCAGCACACTTTCTAGCAATCAAGGAAACAGGTAAGTTCTCTCAACTTGTTGCGTTTTATCTTAAAGAAGTGGTTTCTAGGCACGGGGTGCCAACCTCTATTATTTCATATCATGACCCGCGTTTCATTTCAGATTTGTGGCAGTCGATGCACAAATCGTTCGGCTCACGTCTCGACATGAATACTGCTTATCACCCACAGACGGATGGTCAAAGTGAACGAACCATCCAAACACTTGAAGACATGCTGTGAGCATGTGTGGTTGATTTTGGCTAGGGTTGGGAGAAACACTTGCCTTTGATAGAGTTTTCTTATAACAATAGCTACCATATCAGCATCCAGGCATCTCCGTTCGAAGCATTATACGGACGGAAATGTCGTTCTCCTCTCTGTTGGGCTGAGGTGGGTGACAGCCAGATCACAGGTCCGGAGCTTGTACTTGAAACTTCGTAGAAGATTGTTCAGATCAGGAATCGTATGGAGGCGGCGCACGACCGTCAGAAAAGCTACGCTGATAAGCGAAGGAAACCTTTGGAGTTCGCGGTAGGCGATCGTGTCATGTTGAAAGTCTCACCCTAGAAGGGTGTCGTACGGTTTGGAAAACGCGGCAAGCTTAATCCTCGTTATGTAGGGCCTTTCAAAATCCTGGAACAGATCGTTAAAGTGTCCTACAAGCTCGAGTTACCTGCTGTGTTGGGTAACGTTCATGATGTCTTCCACGTGTCGTAGCTAAAGAAGTGTTTGTCCAATGAAACACTTGTGGTATCGTTTCAAGAGCTGAAAATCGACGACAAATTGCAGTTTGTCGAAGAACCCATCGAAATTATGGATTGGGAAGTCAAGGTCCGTAAGCATAGTCAAATTCTGATCGTGAGAGTTCGTTGGAACTCAAGACGTGGACCGGAGTTCACGTGGGAACACGAAGATCAGATGAAGCTCAAGTATCCTCAACTATTCCCAACTGACCAATCTAATCCTGATGCAACTAGTGAATTTGGGGACGAAATTCCCTTTCAAGTTGGGGATGATATGGCACCTGGGGAAAATCCACAGTCATCCTGATCTAACACTGTGCTGCTTTGGGTTACTTATCAAATTTCGAGACGAAATTTCTTTCAAGTTGGGGATGATGTGACAACCCGAGATTTCAAGGTCTTTCTTCTACGCATCACTTGTTTCACAATTCATTTTACGCTGTATTTTGTGTATGATATTTTATTGACTAAGGTATTGTTACGTGTGGGATTTACATGTGAACTTAGGAGTTGTTTAATGTCTGGAAATAACATTTTTATGTGTAACTTAGGACTGCACAACACACTTGAATTGCATGAGACCCAAGTCGACGAAGAACTAAGGTTCTTCGCCCCGAGCACATGTCGATGAAGAACTAGGGTTCTTCGCCCCAAACACTCCACGACGAAGAAGGTGCTTCGTCGAGGGAGTTGTTCGCCGAAAGGGCTCTTGGCCCAGGCCCATTCATGGCCCAGTATGGTGTTAATGGTGTTTTATTTGCTTAACCGTCAATAACCTGTGAAAAACTAAAACAGCAAACCCTAAAACTCTCTTTCGTTCTCTCCTTCCTGTGCGACGACGGCTTTGGGTTCTCGAAGCCCCTTTATCTCGAATAACCTAATCACTTCGGTATCACAGTTAGTGCCTACCATCATTAATTTCTAAAATACGGATGACATGATCATATGTGTGATTAGGGTCCATTGTTAAGGTTGTAAATCTAGTACTAGCATGATGAGGATTCGATGACTGCTTGATGAAATTAGTCCATGATAAACCAATAATCTGATTTCGTGTGGTCATTAGGTGTTGGGGTTCTTCGCCAAGGAGGCACTCCACGAAGGACTGGTTCTTCGTGGAGATGTTGCACTGTGAACAAACAGAACCTTTTAAAACAGTATGGTCCCTATAGTTATGACATATATGAGGTGGAAAAATTGCTAACTGTTATACGATGATATTTGCTATGAATGCACACTGTGAATATACGTAACAATTGATTATGAAACTGATCTCATTGGTAACCGCGGTAGGGTTGGTTAACTAAGTTGGAACGGGTAGCTTAACAAACCGAGCAAAACTAAGGTGAGTTCACTGTCTTTTCAAGCATGCGTCCCAGGGAGGGACATCTGGTAAATATTCCTGGGAGGAATATTGGGTAAATGGGTTTAACTGGAATGTTAAACTTGGGATGTTGGTTAATACACTCACATCTATCACTTAAGTCCCATCATATACCGAATTGGTTGTCGGGGAGGCAACGGGGTTACTAGTTGATAGCGCTATTAGGTTTGGCACCCTCACACCATACCGAGGAGGACGGGCGTGAACTAATTACCTTAACCACTCGACCAATGTCTAATAGAGCATTGGGGAAGGGAAAATAATCTGGAGCCATCTCACGGTACTCGAGTTATTAACAACATTGTATTTCTGAAATGCTTTAAACTTAAAACTGGTAACTAAACGTGTAACAAACTTTGAACTCACCAGCTGTCACACCCCAACCGATGGTGGAAACATCGGGGTGCGAGCACTAAGCGTCAGATTGTTCATAGAGTTCCATAACACTAGATATTTCGATAGAATTAAATATATTTCATGATGTAAATTGTCTAACAACCAAAAATCAAGTATCATCAAGTTTACATCACCAATTAAAAGTTCTCAAATTGTTCAAAACTAGATTAACAAAGCGATGTTTCTAAGCATCTCCTAGCTTGATTTCCATGTTCCATCGTAACCTATCATCCTACAACATGTATTAAAATATCAATACAGAAGTATTGGCGAGTATACAAGTTTGATAATAGAATAATAGATTAAAACAACTCATATCCACAATGTAAGTAATAAAAATAGTTTCAGCCGTGCTAGGGTCGCAGTCCACGCAGTGATAGCCCTAGTTTCCCGATGCTTTAGTGTTTACCCAAGACTCAAGGTAAACTAGAATCATCCTAACAATACCCCCTTAGAATAATGGGAGAGGTGCACCCCCTATAGCGCTACTATTGTTAAGGCGGAACTACACACTCTAGATTAACGTCACATAGCACAAAGAGTCAAGAATCACAAGTTTCATGTGCACATAGGATAGAGTTCAAGTTTCAAAAGACTTAAGTTTAAGTTTCATAGAATACATGTTGCACCCCAAAATTTTAAAGTAAAAAGGGGATCGAGTATACTCATAGTGATTGTTTAACAGTCGCAACTACATTGGATCAAAAGGAGCTCTTTTTAGAATTAGCCTGATTATATTACAATAGGATTAGAGTCGAGATTGAACAAAGTGTAGGAAACTGTCACTGGATTGGATGGTTCTCCGATCGGATGGCTATCCGATCGGATTTCCAATCGATTGGATGGCAGGTGTGTGAGGAAATGGACGGCTGCCTGATCGGATGCTCATCCGATCGGGTTGCCACTTGCTTTAAAAGTTGCAAAGTGAGGGGAATAGGGCGGCTTCCCGATCGGGCGGCTGTCCAATCGGGTTGCCACTCGATCCGAATGTTAAGTACCTTGATCAACTCAATCAGATGGCTGTCCGATCGGACGGCTGTCCGATCGGGTTACCACTCGATCAAGACTTCCAAGTTCTACTAAGTGTTGAAATATTTCCAAGTTCCAAGGCTAAGGGCAAGTGTCACCTGATAGGGTGGCTGTCCAATCGGACGGCTCTCTGATCGGGTTGCCGCTCGATCGGGCGACCCTTGTTCTTGTTTATAATTTTGTAAAATTTCTAAGTTTCTAGTTCAATGGTGACAGTACGGGGCATATTGCGACAACAGCAACCTCATTATCACACAGTCGTTCTGATCGGGTGGAAATCACCCATGTCCGATCAGTCATCTGTCCGTAATAAATTTATGTCAAAATCCGTTGCCATGCTCATCTTCACCGGTAATAACTCAGATCCAAGCCGACTCTAGACTACATATCAAGTCTACAGTCCATTTAGACCTGGTTTCCACCGAATAAGTAAAAGTTAGGAAGGGTGTTTTTGCGTCTGAGTCGAGCAGGGCTGTCACATCAGTGAAGGACTGATGTGACAGCTCCTATTTATAGTGTGAGAGTGAAGAGAAGGGAGAAGGTGTGCATGGCTTGGGTGGTAGTCCGATCAGGTGGTCACTCTATCATGTGGCCATCCGTTAGGGTGGCAATCCGATCGGATTG
The DNA here is from genome assembly GCA_030545235.1 of Helianthus tuberosus. NCBI lineage: Eukaryota > Viridiplantae > Streptophyta > Magnoliopsida > Asterales > Asteraceae > Helianthus > Helianthus tuberosus. The sequence goes on along the minus strand of CM060396.1, from coordinate 154,638,392 downwards.
TCACTCTGCCCACTCCAACCTTGCCGCGTCCCGTCTTTGATCCGTATTACGAGTTAGATTTAGCGTTGCGTATTTATAGAATAACTAGATTATATAATAAACATCAAAAATCCCAAAGATTAATAGATTCTGCCAGTGACAAGGCCCCAGTCTCTCGTTCAACCAAGAATCGAGTTTCACGAGTCTAAGGAGTCAAGCACCAAATAGATTTAGACATTCCAAACATAGATTTAGGCATTCCAACATATATTTAGACATTCCAACATAGATTTAGACATTTTAAATATAGAGTTAGGCATTCCAAGCATATAGATATAGATATTTCAAGGATATAGACATTCCACACATAGATTAGGGTTAATATGACAAATAGACAATCTTTAGGGACTAATCCTTACAAAATCCTAAAGTTTAGGGACGCTGGGCGTTACAGTCCCTCTCCTTTAGGAGATTTCGTCCCCGAAATCTTAGATGAAGACTGCTCAAAGAGTTGCAGGTACTTAGCTTTCATATCACTTTTCAACTCCCAAGTGAATTCAGCACCACGCTTTCCTTCCCATCGAACCCTAAGAATGGGAATTTTGTTGCGCCTTAGACGCTTGACAGCTCGATCCATGATTTCGACCGGTTTCTCCACAAATTGAACAGCTTTATTTATTTGCAAGTCTTCAAGGGGAACTTGCAGTTCCTCGTCGGCTAGGCATTTACGTAAATTGAATACGTGGAACACGGGGTGCACATTGTTTAACTCTTGTGGAAAGTCGAGTCTGTACGCCACCTTGCCAACCCTTTCAAGTATCACGAAAGGACCTACATAGCGAGGAGCGAGCTTTCCCTTCTTACCAAAACGAACTACCCCCTTCCAGGGAGATACCTTGAGTAGAACTCGGTCACCAATAGCAAATTCCAGAGGCTTGCGCCTTTTATCAGCATAGCTCTTTTGTCTGCTCCTAGCCTTGATCAAGTTATCACGGATCTGAAGAATCTTATCCGTTGTTTCTTGAATAATCTCGGGGCCAGTGAACTACTTTTCCCCAACCTCATGCCAGCTGAGAGGAGATCGGCATTTTCGTCCATACAAAGGTTCGAAAGGGGCCATCTGAATACTGGAATGATAGCTATTGTTGTACGAGAATTCTATCAATGGTAAATGTACATCCCAGTTACCACCAAAGCCGATGACACAAGAACGGAGCATGTCCTCTAATGTTTGAATAGTACGCTTGGTCTGTCCATCCGTCTGAGGATGAAAGGTCGTGCTAAGATTCAAGTGCGAACCCATAGCGGACTGAAATGTTTGCCAAAGACGTGAAGTAAAACGACCATCACGGTCAGAGATTATGTCGAGAGGAATGCCATGTCGGCATAAAATCTCATCGGTATATATCCTAGCAAGTTTCTCCACTTTATAATCTTCGCAAATAGGGAGAAAGTGGGCTGATTTAGTCAGACGGTCAATAATCACCCAAATACTATCATGACCGGTGGGTGTACAGGGTAACTTAGTAATAAAGTCCATAGCAAGACTATCCCACTTCCAAACAGGGATTCTAGGTTGCTCTAAAAGTCCGGAGGGACGCTGGTGTTCAGCTTTCACCTTCAGGCAGGTGAGGCATTTTGAAACATGCATAGCAATATCCCTCTTCATGCCAGGCCACCAATAAATCATACGCAGATCCTGGTACATCTTATCAGCGCCTGGATGAATAGAGTAACAGGATTTGTGAGCCTCCTTCATAATGAGCTCACGGAGATTATCGCGATCTGGCACCCAGATGCGATTTAGGTAATACTGCCGTCCGTTAGGTTTAGTTTCAAGCTGGTCCATCCTTGCGTCGTGGATTTCTTCTTCTAGACTTCCTTCATTAGCTGATGAATACTGAGCGTCATGAATACACGCATGGAGGTCATTAGAGATATGAATAGCATTCACATGAGTTTTACGACTAAGAGCATCGGCTACTACATTCGCCTTGCCAGGATGGTAGCGAATTTCACAGTCATAGTCGTTGAGCAATTCCACCCAACGTCTCTGTCGCATGTTCAGTTCTTTTTGGTCGAAGATATGTTGCAGACTTCTATGGTCAGTGAAAACCACGCACTTAGTACCATACAAGTAGTGTCGCCATATCTTTAACGCAAACACAACTGCACCAAGCTCCAGATCGTGAGTAGTCTAGTTTTTTCTCATGTACTTTGAGTTGACGAGAGGCGTATGCAATGACCTTGTCCCGCTGCATGAGCACGCAGCCCAGACCTCGGTTCGAGGCATCACAATATACCACAAAGTTGTCATTCCCATCGGGTAAGGTTAAAACAGGAGCATTACACAAAAGGTTCTTAAGGATTTGAAAGGATTCCTCTTGTTCATGACCCCAAACAAAAGGTTTCTCCTTTTGGGTTAGAGTAGTAAGAGGAACAACGATTTTTGAGAAATATGCGATGAACCGGCGGTAATAACCCGCCAATCCCAAGAAGGAACGTATTTCGGATACAGACTTAGGAGTAATCCAATTCTTCACGGCCTCAATCTTAGAAGGTTCAAAATGAATACCCCGACTACTAACAATATGACCAAGAAACTGCACTTCATCAATCCAAAACTCACACTTAGAAAATTTAGCATACAGACGCTCAACACGTAAAAGTTCGAGCATAAGACGTAGGTGGCGAGCATGATCTGCCTTAGAGTTAGAATAAATGAGGATATCATCAATAAAGACTATAACAAAATGATCCAAATAGGGTTTACACACACGGTTCATAAGGTCCATGAACACTGCAGGTGCGTTGGTCAGGCCAAAAGGCATGACCATGAACTCATAGTGCCCATATCGAGTACGAAACGCAGTTTTCGGAATATCATCTTCGAGGACACGTAGTTAGTGATATCAAGAACGTAGGTCAATATTTGAGAAACACGACGCGCCTTGTAGTTGGTCAAATAGGTCATCGATACGAGGGAGCGGATAACGATTCTTCACTGTAAGCTTTTTCAGTTAGCGATAGTCGATACACATACGGAAGGAACCATCCTTCTTCTTGACGAATAAAACGGGAGCACCCCATGGGGAGGTACTTGGACGAATAAAACCCTTATCGAGTAATTCCTGCAGTTGACTAGATAACTCTTGCATCTCAGAAGGTGCTAGACGATAGGGAGCCCTGGCGACAAGAGTCGCACCAGGTACGAGGTTAATACGAAAGTCAACGGATCTGGGAGGAGGAAGGCCAGGAAGATCTTCAGGAAAGACATCAGTGAAGTCACACACCACTGGAACGTCGCTTATGTTCTTCCCTTTGTCTTTTTGTTCCACCACGTGGGCCAAGAAGGCAGGGTTCTGTTTACGTAAGCTTCTGCTCGCTTATGTGCATGACATCAATCTCAATCCCTTTGAAGTTCGGTCTCCATAGATGATCAAAGTATCACCAGAGGGAAGAGGAAGACGAACAAGTTTCTCATGACACACAATTTCGGCATGGTTCTTACGCAACCAATCCATGCCGATGATAACATCAAAACTACCCAACCGCATGGGTATAAGATCAATGGAGAACACGTGATCGTTGAGAATCAAGGAATAATCACGCACAATAAAAGTCACAAGAATCGACTTACCATTAGCGACCACAACAGAGAATGACTTAGGTAACCTGGAGCATGTACAGTTTATCAAAGACTCAAATTCCACGGACACAAAGCTTTTATCGGCACCAGTATCAAATAGAATTGAAGCGTAAAGGTTATTAACAAGGAACATACCATTGACAACGTCATTGTCATTGCGAGCCTAATTTGCATTAAGGTTGAACGCTCATCCACGAGCGGCTGGCTGCTGGTCCTGGTTCAACTGAGGGCACTGGTTAGGGAGGTGGGTAGTATCTCCATACTTGTAGCATGCACGAACAACATTGACTAGCCTTGGGTTTTGCAGAGGAGCTGGAGGTGCTGGTAACGCTGCCTGAGATGGGGCTTGCTGAGCTTGCTGAGCCGGGTTAGTTTGATGGCAATAAGGAGTCGTGTAACCATAGCGATTACAGTTGGTGCACAGACGACATGCAGAAGTAGTAGGATGATGGTAGCTGCAAGTGGTACACTTTGGGTGAGAACCAGTGTACTGTTTCTTAGCTTCGAGAGTAGCAGGGTTAGCAGCAGCAGTAGCAGGAGCAGGTTTAGCAGTAGGATTTGCAGCAAGAGTGATAGCATTACATCCGGAACCCTGAGATTTCCTTTTCTTGTTCTTGCAGCCACCTGGCTGCTGGGTAACTTGATTTACAGACTTAGAGGGAGCAGGAGTAGCGAACTGCTTATCACGCACACGGTTGTTATTCAAACTTGTGGCCAAACGATAGACTTCTTCAATAGTTTCCAGCTGAGCTACTTCAATGGAATCGCGCATAGCAGGAGATAGGCCGTTGATGTACTTGGTTATCATCCGCTTAGGAGTCGAAACCAAGTGAGGAACGATCAAACTTAGCTGCTTGAATCGGGTAGTATAAGCCAGGTTATCATCACCAAGCTGCTTCAGATGCCAAAACTCTTCTTCAAGTTTCAATTGTTCATGAGGAGGGCAGAACTCGAGCATCATGAGTTCTCGCACCTCAGCCCATGGAAGAGCATAGGCTTCTTCATTAGAACGAATGTTTCTCTCATTCGACCACCACTCTAACGCTCTGCCTTGAAACATCCCAGTTGCACTCCTAGTCTTTAAATGATCAGGGCATTCGCTGTTAATGAAGGTAACCTTGATGCTGTCGAACCACTCGAGCATAGCAGTCACCCCATCACTGCCTGTGAAAGACTTAGGGTTGCAAGAGATGAAATGCTTATAGTTAAACTTAGAAGGCTTTTGCTTCTCGGCCTTTGAGTCCACAGAGGATGGAGGAGTGTTTGATCCTTGGAGCTCAGAGACGATCTTTGGCACGACTCTGGCAATCTGCTCGGACATGAATGACATCATCTTTTTCTGAGACTTCTCCCTGGATTTCCTGAGAGTGTCGGATAGCTTTCAAGAAGACATCCTAAAGATCCAATAAGAGGATCGTATAAGTCTAGATTCACTAAGTCTCACAATATAGATTCACACGCAATAGACTAAAACTCAACAAGATTCACAGGATCAAGATTCAAGTTTCCACATAGTTTTCAATACCAAAAAAACCCACGACCTTCGCATGGCACGTTGTATGAAGTTTGGAAACATGTCAGAAACGCTTATATATAGGAAGTACCAGCGGCGTATCCACCACGTTTCGGGCACATCGCTTCCACCTCGTACTCGGTGTCATGTTGCGTGTCGTAGAACACACTCATCATCATCATCATAGATTCACATAGTTTACAACAGATTTAAATAGATCCACGTAGATTCCAATAGATTCACATAGTCTCACATAAATTCGTGATAACAATCCACAAACAACGAAATCCCGCATGGCACGTGCTACGAAAGTTCGGCAATATGACGGAAGCACTTATATATAGGAAGTACCAGCGGCGTATCCACCATGCTTCAATCATGCCGCGTCCGTCTCGTCATCGGTGTCATGCCTCGTTTACCACCACGTTAGACTTCCCCACCTCTCAAAACTTAGATTAACCAGATAGATTCAACCACATAGATTAACAAGGTAGATTCAATCACTCAAACCCGAGCCTACAAAATTACGAATTTCACTTAGCGCGTGGTACGAAGGTTTGGTAACATGCCAGAAACACTTATATATAGGAAGTACCAGCGGCGTTTCCACCATGTTTCGGACATGCCACTTTCCCCCTCGTCTTCGGCGCTAGGTTACATTTTGTATTTTGTTTCTCCATCCACACATACGTAGCTTACACATAGATTTCACTAGAGTACACGATAGATTTCACATAAGTTTCTCAAATAGACCTTCCATAGCTTTAGAATTCCACATCAGACACTAAATTTCGCATGGCACTTGGTACGAAAGTTGATAACATGCCAGAAACACTTATATATAGGAAGTACCAGCGGCGTATCCACCATGCTTCGGACACGTCACTTTCCCCTCGTATTCCATGCCATGTTACATCTAGTGTCTTACAATCACATTATCACATAGATTGCACATAGAATAAAGCTTCATAAATTTAGTTCGATCTGAGATTAGAATTTATGTTTTAGATTGTGGACAACGTGTGATTCGTGTAAAAGTCTCAAAACAAACAAAGAGTCAAAATAAACGAAGAATAGAGTTTAAAACCACACATAAAATCGAGATAGCATAAAAGATAGGTTTATAAAACATTGGATTGTTCCGGGTAGAGGAACGGCGACTAACCAAAGTGATTCGAACCCCTTTTGAATTGAGGTAGCGTGTCTTGACTTACTTGGACAAATACGTCATCGATGTTAGGCCTACGTTATTCGTCCTTTTAGCCATTCCACGTTCCTAATTGATTGGAAGTCACGAGACTTTGGCGAGACATAAAAATCAAGGAGTGGGACTATTTATCAAGATCTGCGTTTCACCTCTAACTTGACAACATCGTACCCTAAATAGCGTTGGTGCTTATCCGTAGACAAGACCTACTAGAATTATATGGAGATTTTACCATCAAGGTTCGGATGTCACTCCTGACTTGAGAGTAGATCTCGTGTAAAATATAAACACTGAGTAACAGTGTTTTTAACTATAAAGTGTATATTATGTTAGCCTTAGGAAAGGCATGTAAGCTTAACAGGAATATATGTTGCTAGGAAGCAGATACGGTAGAATGCATAAGTCTTAAACAACAAATAAGAGTCAAACTTCCTAGAACTATAGACTAGGGCAGGCATTCCTACTTATCCTAATTCCCTATAGTTATGGCTCTGATACCAATCTGTCACGCCCCAACCGATGGCGGAAACATCGGGGTGTGAGCACTAAGCGTCAGATTGTTCACGAAGTTCCATAACACTAGATATTTCGATAGAATTAAATAGATTTCATGATGTAAATTGTCTAACAACCAAAAATCAAGTATCATCAAGTTTACATCACCAATTAAAAGTTCTCAAATTGTTCAAAACTAGATTAACTAGGCGACGTTTCTAAGCATCTCCTAGCTTGATTTCCATGTTCCATCGCAACCTATCATCCTGCAACATGTATTAAAATATCAATACAGAAGTATTGGCGAGTATACAAGTTTGATAATAGAATAATAGATTAAAACAACTCATATCCACAATGTAAGTAATAAAAAATAGTTTCAGTTGTGCTCGTGTCGCAGTCCACACAGTGATAGCCCAAGTATCCTGATGCTTTAGTGTTTACCCAAGACTTAAGGTAAACTAGAATCCTCCTAACAATACCCCCTGAGAATAATGGGAGAGGTGCACCCCCTATAGCGCTACTATTGTTAAGGCGGAACTACACACTCTGGATTAACGTCACATAGCACAAAGAGTCAAGAGTCAAGAATCAAGAATCACAGGTTTCATGTTCACATAGGATAGAGTTCAAGTTTCAAAAGACTCAAGTTTAAGTTTCATAGAATACATGTTGCACCCCAAAAGTTTAAAGTAAAAAGGGGATCAAGTATACTCACAGTTATTGCTTAACAGTCGCAACTGTACTGGATCAAATGGAGCTCTTTTTAGAATTAGCCTGATTAGATTACAATAGGATAAGATTCGAGATTGAACAAAGTGTAGGAAACTGTCACTGGATCGGATGGTTGTTCGATCGGATGGCTATCTGATCGGATTGCCAGTCGATTGGATGGCAGGTGTGTGAGGAAACGGACGGCTGCCCGATCGGATGGTCATCCGATCGGGTTGCCACTTGCTTTAAAAGTTGCAAAGTGAGGGGAATAGGGTGGCTGCCCGATCGGGCGGCTGTCCGATCAGGTTGCCACTCGATCTGAATGTTTAGTACCTTGATCATCTCAATCGGATGGCTGCTCGATCGGACGGCTGTTCGATCGGGTTGCCACTCGATCAAGACTTCCAAGTTCTACTAAGTGTTGAAAGATTTCCAAGTTCCAAGGCTAAGGGCAAGTGTCACCTGATAGGGTGGCTGTCCGACCGGACGGCTGTTCGATCGGGTTGCCGCTCGATCGGGCAACCCTTGTTCTTGTTTATCATTTTGTAAAATTTCTAAGTTTCTAGTTCAATGGTGACGGCACGGGGCGTATTGCGACAACAACAACCTCATTATCACACAGTCGTTCTGATCGGGTGGAAATCACCCATGTCCGATCAGTCGTCTGTCCGTAATAAATTTATGTCAGAACCCGTTGCCATGCTCGTCTTCACCGGTAATAACTCAGATCCAAGCCGACTCTAGACTACATATAAAGTCTACAGTCCATTTAGACCTGGTTTCCACCGAATAAGTAAAAGTTGGGAAGGAGATGAAGAAAACTTAAGTTTTATTATTAAAACTCTTAGATTCTAGCTTAGATTTGAAAAAGAACGTATGAAATCACTTAGATCTTTGCTAGATCTTACAAAGAATGATATCATATAGTAGTTTGTACAAACCACCATGATGACATCATCTTCGAGGTCTCAGATCCGGGAGATTTCACGGTGAAAAAGATGATTTCAAAGGTGAATCGCGTAGAGGATGTAGTGCAGATCAAGAAAGTACAAGAATCTAGCCTAAAAACGTACCGGAACCGTCAAGAGAATGGAGGAGAAGGGTGTTTTTGCGTCTAAGTCGAGCAGGGCTGTCACATCAGTGAAGGACTGATGTGACAGCTCCTATTTATAGTGTGAGGGTGAAGAGAATGGAGAAGGTGTGCATGGCTCGGGTGGTAGTCTGATCGGGTGGTCACTCGATCGGGTGGTCATCCGTTAGGGTGGCAATCCGGTCGGGTGGCAATCCGATCGGATTGTCACTCTGCCCACTCCAACCTTGCCGCGTTCCCGTCTTTGACCCGTATTACGAGTTAGATTTAGCGTTGCGTATTTATAGAATAACTAGATTATATAATAAACATCAAAAATCCCAAAGATTAATAGATTCTGCCAGTGACAAGGCCCCAGTCTCTCGTTCAACCAAGAATCGAGTTTCACGAGTCTAAGGAATCAAGCACCAAATAGATTTAGACATTCCAAACATAGATTTAGGCATTCCAACATAGATTTAGACATTCCAACATAGATTTAGACATTTCAAATATAGAGTTAGGCATTCCAAGCATATAGATATAGACATTTCAAGGATATAGACATTCCACACATAGATTAGGGTTAATATGACAAATAGACAATCTTTAGGGACTAATCCTGACAAAATCCTAAAGTTTAGGGACGCTGGGCGTTACACAAGCGTTGTCCGATACACTTTTCTGCATGCTTGCAGGTCGTTAGATTCGTGGTTATGGAACTTGCTATCTGGGAGTGCTGGAGTGGTCATGGGTCGTGGCTCTTGGATACATGTTCATTGTTTTCGCACATTTGTTTTGAAACACTTGAATAACGATTTACATTATGCTTCCGCTGAACATACTTGTTCTAAGTTGTGATTTGAATTTACTTTATGAAATAAATGGAAACTCTTATTCAATATCTTGATAAAGTTCAATGTGATTGGTGGCTGGATCCTGGTACGTCACACGTCCTGCGGTGATTCCGCACGTGGTATTTTGGGGGTGTGATAATGCTGATACACTTTTTCTGCATACTTGCAGGTCGTTAGATGTATCAAGAAATGGAACTGACAGTCTGGGAAGCCGGTGTTGTCATGGGTCGTGTCATTTGTGAAAACATTTAACGTTTGCTTATGTTTCTAATTAAATGATGTTGAATTGTTTAAACGATAATTTATGCTTCAACTGAACGAATGTTTGTTTGATTTTAAACGTTTTGAAATGCACTTTTCATATTGAATGAGAACATGTGTTTAATATCCTATTGTTAGTTAAATATGATTAGTGGCTAAATCCTGTTACGTCACACGTCTTGCGGTGGATTCCGTATGTGGTATTTTGGGGGTGTGACATTTGAAATGATTGTGATTTGAAATAATATGACATCCTGACGAGGCAAGTTTGGATTTTGAACGGATATAGTATTTTAGATGAGCCTTCAATAACTTGTTTTAAATTTTGACTGAATTGAATTAAATGGACATGTGTATTCAGTATAAGAATGGGCCAGGTGTTATTACTCTTATATCCAAACCTTTTGTTTGACATTCAAATAATAAAAAGTAGTAAAATATAATAAATAATGTTAGACTCTTATTTATATTTTTACTAGGTTATCACCCGGGACTGCTTCCCAGATAGTTTAATTTTATTAGTTAATAAACATGTATTTTTATTAAAATGTACATATTATCTCATTAAACTTTTGCACGACATTGAATAATTGTTATTGTTAATACAATAATAAATTAAAAAATGTCTTCATTTATGTTAACAATAACAACTTAAGTAAATACTGTCATTCATAAATGCATACACGGTCCAGTAATTTTATCACCCAAGATTGCTTCCCGGACAGGAAAATTTAAATTACATTAATAATAAGTATATATATATATATATATATATATATATATATATATATATATATTTAATTAATGCAAATAAAATGACATATTACATAAATTACTAAAAAATGGATTGTATCATTAGGTATGAAGTTTTCTTTATAAGTTGTGTACAAAAAAAAATCAAGAAATAAGACAAATAATTTTACATTTACAATTTAATTTACTGAAAGTAACATGAGCTGGGTCCGGTTGGTGTAGCACGCCCCGCCGCATCCAACGTTGTAGATGCAAGTCCTCTTTGATTTAACAAACATCTGAAATTTAATATCCTTGACGTCACTTCATAAATAATAAACAAAGTGACAATGACTATTTAGTTGATGATTACAAAAACCACAACTAAGAACATCAACCAATAAGGCAATTCTATCTTAAGTTCTTAGCTTTTCATTAACTACCACGTATCGAATAGCACCAAACCATCTACTTATAAACATGTTAATTGGAGTTATGTTAGATCTCTAACAGTTACCTTCAATTACAAACTTGACACTGTCAACTCAAGCTTGCCATCAAATGAAGTCCTTTTAGGTGTGATTTATAATGAAGAATTGGAGTCTATAGCAGCATATGCATATCTTCTTGGCATATAAACGAACTCATGCATTTATAAACCAGTTTGAAGCCTGTTTCATTCGACTTATAAAGATTTTCAATATGATTAGTTATAATGAAATGTCACGTTCTGTATTTTTGAGCTGCACTCGATCTAAGCATGAGCACTGATTAGCTTCTTCAACTATTCTACCTATTGAAAATAAAAAAAAATGGTTATTTTATATTATAAAAATTGAAGACATCATGAACATGACAAAAAATATTGAAGACGAAAAGGAATTATCACACACTTCATCAATTTTTTACTGGTTTTTCCTATCTTGAAATCTCGCCCCTATCCTCTGGCCGTCTATTATCCACATACAATTCACCAACAATAATATGGTAACTAAAAAACTCCCCATAGGGTATCTAATAATATAGGCCACCCTTCACTGTTTTATATACGTAGTGATAAAAGAACTTTTAGTTTTTTAATATGAATTAAATGAAAAAGATAAAAATAAAACACCAGCAATGAAGGGGAAGGCCATCTGACCCAATCCCAAGGCATATCAAGTAGGCGAGTGGCGTCACTTGACCTATTTGACACGTTCAATAGAAATTACGCACTTGACCCGTTCAATAAATATTACACATTTTTATTAGCACACCGATTTTTTATTTAATGGATCTGGTGTTATTATGATTTTAAAAATTACATTATATTTTCTTTCATTTTCAAGATTTTTTATTTATACATTTTGATAATGAATACAACGAGCAAGACACAAGACTTTAAATGAGTAATTGCCTAGACGTTCTATAACCACTAGTAATATTAATCCTTTAAGACACTAAACCTTGAAAGCCTTAATACAGTTTTAAAGACCCGGGACCTCGCCCCCGCAAACAGGGTTAAACACTAGTTATATATATTAAAAGTACATGACCCATCAATAACTTGTTTTAGGTACTTTACTGCAAAAACAACTCATAAAAACAACAATCAAAGTAATAACAACGAATTATTGGTGTGGTAAAAACATAAAAATATACTGCGGTGGTTGACTCATAACTAAGATTATCCAAACTTCTACGTCTAATAATAATTCAAACTATATTCCAGTCATATGTATGACTCATTAATTATCGTAACCAGGTAATATCCACCACCACCGATACACATAAAAAACGTTATAAACATTCACGATCCAGCTTTCTTGTGCTTTACAAGCTATTGATTATTTGACTTGTATGCATGTCAGATTTCCCGACATGTGTCACATGCTAAGTAGGTTTATAAAGTTCTTATAAGTTATATGCATGCATACATCGAATTACAGTAAAGAAAAACAAAACGTACCAACAAATAATATGTGGGATAAACCTGCCGGGGACCAATTATGGTATACTTTTTATATCATGTATTAAACATGTTATTAATTTTACAATCATTGATTTATTTTAAATTCTATAAAAAAAAAAAAAAGATTAAAATATGTGTGCAGAAAATGTATGTGTTTGTGGTGGGGGTCGGTTGATTCAAGAAAGCTTTGAAAGATTTTGTGGTTGTTCGATGGGGGCTGTTTATAAGGAAAAAGTATGTTGTTTTCAACAAATTATTATTTATTATTTTTTTTATACCATAAGGTGAGGGTTTGCTCTAACGTGGAATAAAAAATTTGTAGAAGTACGATTTTTTTATGTTAAAAAACGACTACGTTTAATACTTATTTAAGAAAATATATGATTAAATTCACGATTGAACATAAACTTCTGAAAATTTACCTTACCACTGGAATGGTGGGCGACTAGGCAAGCCTGGTCTGTGATTGCTAAGGCGTAGGTGGCCTTTTGTCAATGAGTTTGTTTGGATGTCCGGGTTTATATAGTATTTGTTGGCTGTTATGGAAAGCATGCTTTGTTTATATAGCAAGTCGATTTTTTTACATCCAAGTAGATTTAATCAGTTTAAAGAGTCTTGAATAACATTTTTAGCCTTCTATCTTATAAGAAAATAAAATTATAATCAATGATTAAAAAAGTTTAAAAGAAAATCGTATTTAGCTTGAAAGTTCGTTAAAATTATTATTTAGATGTCACTTTTATATTTTGAATGTGTATGTATAGAAGATAACATACTGAGTTCTAATAAAAAGCCTATTTCTTTTTCAAATAGGTATATATTGTCTAAGGGTCATGTACTGATATACTGAATGTTAGTGTTGACCTTAAAAACGTGTTCATACATTAGAATTAATAAAAGTTTATTCAAGATCCATTAATTTTTTCTAAAAATAAATCGATTGACTAAAGAGATTATCAAATGTTTTATCTTGTATATATAAAATAATAAAGTTAATCGCGTGTATATATATATATATATATATATATATATATATATATATATATGTATATAATTTAATTTACAATTTTTTATTTCTGAATAAGTTCTTAAAGAAAAAACAAACTAAAATTAGAAATTGAGATGAAATATACTGACCCGCCTATGTTGCCTCCAATTCAACTCACATTATCCTCTCTCTCTCTCATGCTTATAAATACTTAAACTCATTTTCCAAGCTTGCACAATCCACATTTTCCTCTTGAATTCTCCATCTTTCAACCATAACCCAACAATGGAAGCTTCTTCATTCCACCACCACCACCACCCTTTTCTTGTTGATCAATGCCCTTCTTTCTCAGACCCCATGACCACCATTGCGCCTGCCACCGGTTTCTGTGGTGAATTCTACCAACCATATGAACAAGTTGTGCCCACTAACTCCATTGAAGTGAGTAGTGCTCATGGAAACCAAGCTTCCATTGGCAATAACTTACAAATCTTTGATTCCTCGATGCCAATGGCCGTTGTTCATGATCACAAATATGAAATGAAGATACCCACAAGCAAAGGCGCATTCGGTTATGATCAATCTAGTGTAAGTTGTTATCCAACAATTAATTTCTTATAGGGCGCGTTATGTTTTCCTCCCCGTTTTTAACATAATATTGTTACTGAAAAAAAACAACGCTTCATATATACACGCACATCTCTAATCATTTTGAGTTTGATTTTAAAGATTATGGCAAAAAACACATGTAAAAGGAGGAGGCCAAAGAAAAGCAAGGATGACCAAGAAAATAAGAAGAAAGGGACAGATTCTAAAGAAGGGGGACAAATTGGGTATATACATGTTAGAGCAAGGAGAGGTGAAGCAACTGATAGTCACAGTCTTGCTGAAAGGGTATACTCTTCATTCTTTTGTACTTGAATTTCCTTTACTACCCTTCTTTCATACCCTTTTATTTCCTAGATATTTATTCGGAAATGAAGCTCGTCTAGGTGAGCTCGATATCCTTTCACTTTTTCTTTTCCACATTTGTACATTTTTATTATCTGCATTTTAGGAGTGTAGCTTATAATACAATATGCTGCACTACAACCCTACAATGCAGTTAACACAAATGTGTAACAGAAAAAGTACAAAAGAGTTTGATAATTATTAGGTTTTGTATAAAACAACACTTCATACGCTCAAGTTCACTAGAAACTGTATACACCTAATATTTACTAGAACGCCGACACATTAATTATTTTCTTTATTTTTTTTTAAACGCCTAATAAAACTAAGTTAACATCTTTTTAAAGAGATTTTAAGAGTTTAAACTCGTAGGTACATTAATAGAACAAGTAAATTTCAGTTTAAACCTATTTTTAAACACAGAATCAATACATGAATTTTAAAAGTATTGTTGTAAAATTACATGAATATGTCATTGATGTAATTAGGTGTGGAACAAAAGTATTGTTTGTCGTTCAAAAAAACATGAATTTTAACACGCATGCATGTCCTGTTCGTTTTGATGACCAATAAAGATTCAAGCACTCTTGATCATAACCACCTTTACTTTCACATTTCATGTATAATTTTCTTTTGTTCTTCCTATTTATATATACGTAAATAATTAATAAAATAAAAAATGACTGAGAATGGATACGCCACGCAATAATTTTAGGTGAGAAGAGAGAAGATAAGTGAGAAGATGAAGGCCTTGCAATCCATTGTTCCAGGGTGTGATAAGGCAAGTTAATTAATTTATTTTAGTTTAATTAATTTACTAAACTGAAAATAAATACTCAATAATATTTATTCAAAAGCAGATAACAGGAAAGGCTCTTATGTTGGAGGAAGTTATTAACTATGTCCAATCTCTACAAAATGAAATTCAGGTTAGCTTGAACTAGATTTTAATTACTATTATTATTTAATATATTTAATTAGTAAAATAAATATTATATTAAATCACATTTTTCAGACTCTATCTTTGAAGCTTGCTTCTGTAAATCCCATGTTGTATGACTATGGAGCAGAATATGAGGAATGCATGCACCAACCACATGATCAGGTATTAGAAAAATATTTATATTGTTTATCTTTTTTTTTATTTAAGTTTGAAATAATAATGTGCAGGAAAAATATTTATATTGTTTATCTTTTTTTATTTAAGTTTGAAATAATAATGTGTAGGAAAAATATTATATTGTTTATCTTTTTTTTTTTTATTTAAGTTTGAAATAATAATGTGTAGAATTATATGACCACCATCCAGCAACAACTGCTTTCATTTCAAGAAAACCAGATGCCATGCATGAATTCCCAGGTATATATATGTTGTGACCAATATATATATTAAAGTTTGAAATAATAATGTGTAGGAAAAATATTATATTGTTTATCTTTTTTTTTATTTAAGTTTGAAATAATAATGTGTAGAATTATATGACCACCATCCAGCAACAACTGCTTTCATTTCAAGAAAACCAGATGCCATGCATGAATTCCCAGGTATATATATGTTGTGACCAATATATATATTATATATATATGGGAAGGTTTAAATGAGAACGCTAAATATTACGATAACCGTGAAAACGAATGAAAAAACCACGAGAACTTTGTCAATAATAATTCAAATTCAAATTTTTTTTTAAACTTATCATTATTATTCGAATACAAAATAAAAAATTTAATTTACATGTTTAAATTTACGTTAATTCGTAAATAAAGAAAATTTACACATATGTAAAAAATCTAATAACAGTGATTTTGAGAGGAGTAATTAATTATTAATGTTGTAAAAAAAATTTATGTTGTATTTTAATTACAATGATGATGGTTGTATAAAAAAATTGGTTTTGATTGGTTTTTTCATTCGTTCTCACGGTTCTCGCAATATTTAACGTTCTCAATATAACACTCCCATATATATATATATATATATATATATATATATATATTATATGTATATATATATATATTATATGTATATATATATATATTATATGTATATATATATATATTATATGTATATATATATATATATGGGACCGCTAAAATGAGAACCACCTCGAGTTGTAAGAACCGTGAGAACTACACCGTACGGGACGAGGTGGACCAAAATTTTTTTTATTTTAGCGCAATTCTATATATATATATATATACACACACATATGTATGTATGTATGTATGTATGTATGTATGTATGTATGTATGTATGTATGTATGTATGTATGTATGTATGTATGTATATAAAACATGTCAAATTATTTAATAAGAAGGAATTAATACAGAATAATGGAGAAGCATTTTGGGATTTTGAAGAACAAAGACAAGAACTTGACGATCTTTTTGCTATTATCAATGGCAATTCATTTACTTAATTTCTCTTATGTAATTTCAGGTAATTATCAAATGAAATAGTAAATATGTATTCGGATTCTTAAATTATTTTAGTGTATGTATGTATGGGTATGCATATGTGTATTTATGTATAGATACATTAATTACACACATACTTAACTACTCACAGTGTGTACACATATACATTACACCACACATTCACACACATAAAAGAAAATATTTTTAACGTGTGAATTAATTAAGCCGTACAAAATGCATGCAGAGTGTTGACCAAATTGAAGATGAAGAAAGAGATGAATAACTTAACGGAATAGAGGCATGTAGACGTATATATATGTATGTGTATATGTGTATGTATACACATATAATATCCTCTCATCGATTTCATATATTTGTATAACTTTTTTTATATATCATGTGGTTCCTGCTTTTTACTTATATATATAAGTTCACTTAAAATCCAGAAAAAAAAAAAAAAAGAATACATTAATGTGTGACAAATTGTGTTTCATGAATTGTTTTGGATTTGAACTTTTATCGGTTGGAGTGGATGTTAAATGTCGGTTCATCTTATTTCACTCGTTAATAGATGTTCAACCAATAAATTCCTTATTGTATTCTAGCTGGTATTAACTAGAGACGACTTAGGGGCTGTTTGTTAGCCTCTGAATGGTCATTAAGAGACTACCTCTTAATGGAATCATTAAAATTTTTACCAATGAGAAAGTAGAAGAATGTGACATGTGATGATTTACCATTCAGAGGTTACCTCTTAACCATTCAGACTTGAGATTACGGGGCTGTTTGGTAGCCTCTTAATGACCATTCAGATGCTACCTCTTAATGGTTTAAAACCTCTGAACAAATAAGAGGTAACCTCAAGTCTGAATGGTTAAGAGGTAACCTCTGAATGGTAAATCATCACATGTCACATTCTTCTACCTTCTCATTGGTAAAATTCTTAATGGTTCCATTAAGAGGTAGCCTCTTAATGGCCATTCAGAGGCTATCAAACAGCACCTCTTATTCATTCAGAGGTTTTAAACAATTAAGAGATAGTATCTGAGTGGTCATTAAGAGGCTACCAAACAGCCCCTTACTTAAAATTTTCTCTCTTCTAATTCTCTAAAACGGTGTAGGTTGCAAATATAACTTCTTCATGGTCTTAATAAGGGTCGCCACTATTGAATGTAGTCAAGATATGTCACTTTTATATTGTATTTAGTCAAGATCAGGGTCGGCTTTAAGAATTCGTGTACTCTGTTCGGACTCGAAAAAACGTGTTCTTAGGCCTTAAAATAAATCATGTATTGGGCTCACTAAAGATTTAAATCTAATGACAATGAGCTAATAACTAATCTAAATCATAAGAATAGTTTTGTAAGTGAGCCTATGTTGGTATTTTTATGGGTATACCCAATTAATTTTTTTTACATATACATATCGGATTTTTTTTTAAATGACGTGTCCTTCGAAATACCAGTCCCTGGCCAGTGGTTCTCCCCGCCCCCTGGTCAAGATACATGTCAATTTTATAAATTATCCTTAATCTTGGTAAGGGTTATCTGTTGGAAGTTTAGTGTGAATGAAAGTCTCAAGTTGGTAATTCATCTTGTCCCACATCGGTGTGGGAGTGAAAAGATAGGCTATTTATAAGGTGAAACCTTAATGAAGCCTTTGAAGTCTTATGACATGTTTTACCACAAGTCCTACCCGCGCGCGCGCAGGGGGGGTGCAAAAAATGGAACCGGATTTAGTTGAACTCGTGTACGCCCGCACGTCCTGCGGACACGAATGCAGTTCCGAAAACCCGGGTCCGCGTGGACCAGTTTTTGCATTCTTGACTTTCTGTTTTTGAAACCGAAATGAATGAATGATCATTATTTCAATTAACTGATTTATGCTTTGAAACTGAAATGAATGAGGATCATTATTTCATTTTTCAAACTGACTATCGGTTTCGTAACTGATATTCTAATGACCATTATTTGGTCTTTAATTTGCTGATTTCGGTTATGGTTCTGGCACTATAAATCGAAGGCAAAGCTGATCAGTTGAGACACACAGAAATCAACTTCTCTTCTCTCTATCTCGGTTTCTTCAACACAGCTTCTTGTTCTTTTCAGGCAAGTGCTCAAGTCCGGCAGTGCGCAGTGCTGCTTCGAACCGGCGTACCCTGGGAACAGACGACGAATCTGTTTAAGGGAATTGTGTTAAACACAAGCCCGGTTCATTTGTTTGCTGTTTCTTTTCTACTTCTAATTGCAACTTTATCTAACCACTGTTCTGATCAGTGGTTCTGTTCAAACTTGCCACTGTTTCTAACCGACAGTGGTTAATCACCGGTTTCTAATCAGCAGTTTGGTTTAAATTGATCAGTGGTTAAACTGATCAGTGGTTAATTTTTCTAACAAACTTAAACAGATTATATTACTGATTTGTTCCTGCATTTTGTTCTTTTCAGAATGGAATCCCAGCCGATGACTACTGCTGTTTCTGCTGTCATGACCAGTGCTGTTTCTGCGGTCATGACTTCCGCTGTTACCGTCACTACCGGTCTGGTGACACCACTGCCTAATGCAGTGTCGCATGCTGAGAAACCAGAGAAATTTAGTGGTGTGAATTTCAAACAGTGGCAGCAAAAGATGTTCTTTTATCTGACCACGTTGAATCTGGCAAGGTTCCTGACTGAACCTAAACCCCATGTTGATGAGGGGGATTTGGATACTCAAACTGTGAGCGCGATGCATGCTTGGAATCATTCGGATTTCCTGTGCCGCAATTTTATTTTGAATGGTTTGGTGGACACATTGTATAATGTGTATTGCAAAGCCAAGACTGCCAAAGAATTATGGGAGTCGTTGGATCGCAAATACAAAACAGAAGATGCGGGCACTAAGAAATTCGTGGTGGCTAAGTTCTTGGACTTTAAAATGATAGATGCTAAAACTGTCATGAGCCAAGTCCAAGAATTGCAAGTTATTCTTCATGATATTCATGCGGAAGGAATGGTCCTCAGCGAGACATTCCAAGTTGCGGCAATGATTGAAAAACTACCACCAAGTTGGGTTGATTTCAAGAACTATCTCAAGCATAAGCGAAAGGAGACGACCATTGAAGATCTTGTTGTTCGTCTTCGGATTGAAGAAGATAACAAAGTGGCCCTAAAAAAGGTTGATGGTCCTGAAACTGTGAAGGCCAATCTTGTTGAATATGGGCAATCTTCGAAGGGAAAAAACAGTGGAAAGGGCGGAAAGAAAAGTCATGGGAAACGCTCCAACCTTGGTCCTAAGGGGGGGTTGGGAAAAAGAAGTTCCTTGGAACTTGTTACAATTGTCAAAAGCAAGGCCACAAGGCTAGCGAATGCAAGCTTCCCAAGAAGAAGGAAAATGCTCAACAAGTGAACATGGTAGATGAAGTCGATAAGCTTGTTGCCATGGTCACGGACCTCTCGATTTTTGTCACGGAAGTGAACATAGTTGGGCAAAATAACAAGGATTGGTGGGTCGATACGAGGGCTACTCGACATGTGTGCTTTGACAAAAGCCTTTTCAACACCTTCAAGGAGGTGACTAATGGAGAAAAGGTTTTCATGGGAAATTCTGCCACGGCGGAAATAAAAGGCGAGGGTAACGTTGTTTTGAAGATGACTTCTGGAAAAGAACTCACATTGTCCAATGTGTTGTATGTTCCAGAAATTCGTAAGAACCTTGTTTCGGGGTGGCAATTGAGCAAGTTTGGGTTCAAAATGGTGATTGAGTCGGATAAGGTCGTGTTGACCAAAAATGGTGTGTATGTTGGTAAGGGCTATGCCCTAAATGGAATGTTTAAGCTCAATGTAATTGTCGTGAATGCAATGAAAGAAAACGCTACTAGTTCTACTTACTTGATTGAGTCTTCTAATTTATGGCATGGTAGACTAGGTCACGTAAATTATAATTCCATTCGTCGTTTAATCAAACTTGATTGCATACCAACATTCGATATCGACTCAATTAATAAATGTGAAACTTGCGTAGAAGCAAAACAAACGAAATCGTCATTCAAAAAGGTGGAACGAATCACCGAACCCCTCGAGATGATCCACACTGATGTGTGTGATCTAAAAGCAATTCCTACTCGTGGTGGGAACAAGTACTTCATCACGTTCATTGATGATAGTACAAGGTATTGCTATGTGTACTTACTTAAGAGTAAGGACGAGGCTATTGACAAGTTTATCTTGTTCAAAGCCGAAGTTGAGAATCAACTAAATCCGAAAATCAAAATTGTAAGGAGCGACCGAGGAGGTGAATATGTTTCACCTTTTATTGACGTATGTGCAAAAAGTGGAATCATCCACGAACTCACAGCTCCTTACTCCCCTCAATCAAATGGCATAGCGGAACGGAAAAATCGTACCTTGAAAGAAATGATGAATGCCATGATGATAAGCTCCGGTGTAAACCAAAACATGTGGGGGAAGCAATCTTATTGGAAATTATGTGTTGAACATGATACCCAATAAGAAAAAGGATGTAACGCCTTACGAATTATGGACGGGAAAGAAAGCACCATATAAATCCTTGAAAGTGTGGGGGTGTCTAGCTAAGGTGGTGGTCACACCACCTAAGCGGCTACTAATAGGTCCCAAAACGGTGGATTGTGTATTTATAGGATACACCCGTCGGTCCTTATCGTTTTATTGTGCATGATTCCAAGAACCCTGGAATATGCAAAGGCACCATAATCGAATCTAAGGATGCATCATGGTTTGAACATGTGTTCCCATGCTTAGATAAAAGTAAACCGAGTTCTTCTAGACCGGTTGAGGAAATTGTTCCCGAGGGTGAAGTTGAAAACGATGAACCTCGAGAACAATCTAAGACTGAGGAAGTTGAAATCAGGAAAAGTAAACGACAAAGGACTGAAAAATCATTTGGACCTGAGTTTCTTACCTATATGGTAGAAGTTGAACCTCAAACGTACCAACAAGCGGTACATTCCTCAGAAGGACCTCAGTGGAGGGAGGCAATCAAAAGTGAGATAGACTCTATCTTACAGAACCATACCTGGGAACTAGTGGATCTTCCTCAAGGATGTAAACCACTAGGATATCGATGGATCTTCAAGAAGAAGATGAAACCAGATGGAACCATCGATAAGTACAAAGCAAGGTTGGTGATCAAAGGATATAAACAGCGAGAAGGTTTAGACTACTTTGATACATATTCGCCAGTTACGCGAATAACATCCATCAGGTTGGTGCTTGCCATTGCCGCCATTAGAAATTTGGAAGTTCACCAAATGGATGTGAAAACAGCTTTCTTGAATGGAATTCTAGAGGAAGAAATCTACATGGAGCAACCCGAAGGCTTCACAGCTATTGGGCAAGAAAAGAAAGTGTGTAAACTTGTGAAATCCCTGTATGGATTGAAACAAGCTCCAAAACAATGGCATCAAAAGTTTGATCATGTCATGCTTGATGCTGGGTTCAAAATCAATGAATGTGACAAGTGTGTGTATGTGAAGGACACATCTGATGGATATGTCATTTTGTGTCTATATGTAGATGATATGCTCATTGCTGGAAGCGATGACAAAATCATAAAATCTACAAAGAACATGCTAAAAGCAAGATTTGACATGAAAGACATGGGTCTTGCGGATGTGATTTTGGGGGTCAAAATCACACGAACCCAAAGTGGACTCGTTTTAAGTCAATCCCACTATGTGGACAAAATTCTTGAGAAGTTCAATGCAAATGACTCTAATGAAGCTAGAACTCCACTTGACACAAGTCAACATCTAGCCAAGAATAGAGGTGAACCCGTAAACCAATTGAAATACTCAAGATTTATTGGTAGCTTGATGTATCTTATGAGTTGTACTAGGCCAGACATAGCATGTGCTGTGAGCAAGCTAAGTAGATACACAAGCAACCCAAGTTCAATGCATTGGAACTGTATCACTCGGTTGCTTCGCTACTTAAGATACACTCGGGAATACGGGTTGCATTATAACAGATATCCAGCGGTTATAGAAGGATACTGCGATGCAAATTGGATATCTGACACGAATGATTCCAGAGCAACAATTGGGTATGTATTCACACTTGGAGGTGCAGCGATATCGTGGAAATCATCAAAATAAACGGTTATTGCTAGATCCACGATGGAATCTGAGTTCATCGCTTTAAATAAAGCAGGTGAAGAGGCAGAATGGCTACGTCAATTTGTTGAGGATATACCAAGATGGCCTAAGCCGGCAACGGCCATTTGTATACATTGTGATAGCCAATCGGCACTTGGCAGAGCTCGTAGCACAATGTATAATGGTAGGAACAGACATAACAGACGTAGACATAATACGATACGACAACTAATCTCTACAGGAATTATCATTGTTGACTACGTGAGGTCAAAGGATAATATTGCGGATCCGCTGACAAAAGGCCTAAGTAGAGAGTTAGTACAGAAGTCGTCCGTGGGAATGGGACTGAAGCCCTTGAAAAATGAAGTTCATATGATGGAAACCTAACTCAATAGACTGGAGATCCCAAGAATTGAGTTCAATAGGAAAACCTAATTGTATGAATAAGCAAGGTCACTGTGGGGGGATAACCCTACGCATTTAATAAGGTAGTTTATTATAAAGATTTATAAACTTCCTAGTCCATTCCTAAAAGTGACAAGTGTGAGGCTAAGCCTATGGCTTTTAATGATTCGACTAAAGTAAACATACATAGTGAATCACCTATGTGAGAGAGAAGTAGGGTCGCTTCGAAGGGTATTGTTGGGGCACAATACTTAATGGCTCTCACAGAACCAGGCATCATGTTCATGACCATAACGAACATAACTATGAGGACTTGACTTTGTCAGGGAGAGTCTTGTGTGAAGTGTATTGTTGTCTACACAAACGGCAGACGAGTTCAAAGACATCGAGTTCTACTCAGAGCTAGTGGGCTAAGTGCATTTCATGAGCGAAGGTTCAAAGGGTAACACCTACCTATCGTTTGCAAAACTCAACTGCTGAAATGTAACAAGGAATTATGTTGTTTCTGAGATCGACCTCCATTCATGTGGGGGATTGTTGGAAGTTTAGTGTGAATGAAAGTCTCAAGTTGGTAATTCACCTTGTCCCACATCGGTGTGGGAGTGAAAAGATAGGCTATTTATAAGGTGAAACCTTAATGAAGCCTTTGAAGTCTTATGACATGTTTTACAACAAGTCCTACCCGCGCGCGCGCAGGGGGGTGCAAAAAATGGAACCGGATTTAGTTGAACTCGTGTACGCCCGCACGTCCTGCGGACACGAATGCAGTTCCGAAAACCCGGGTCCGCGTGGACCAGTTTTTGCATTCTTGACTTTCTGTTTTTGAAACCGAAATGAATGAATGATCATTATTTCAATTAACTGATTTATGTTTTGAAACTGAAATGAATGAGGATCATTATTTCATTTTTCAAACTGACTATCGGTTTCGTAACTGATATTCTAATGACCATTATTTGGTCTTTAATTTGCTGATTTCGGTTATGGTTCTGGCACTATAAATCGAAGGCAAAGCTGATCAGTTGAGACACACAGAAATCAACTTCTCTTCTCTCTATCTCGATTTCTTCAACACAGCTTCTTATTCTTTTCAGGCAAGTGCTCAAGTCCGGCAGTGCGCGGTGCTGCTTCGAACCGGCGTACCCTGGGAACAGACGACGAATCTGTTTAAGAGAATTGTGTTAAACACAAGCCCGGTTCATTTGTTTGCTGTTTCTTTTCTACTTCTAATTGCAACTTTATCTAACCACTGTTCTGATCAGTGGTTCTGTTCAAACTTGCCACTGTTTCTAACCGACAGTGGTTAATCACCGGTTTCTGATCAGTAGTTTGGTTTAAATTGATCAGTGGTTAAACTGATCAGTGGTTAATTTTTCTAACATTATCATTTCCTCACTAATCACTAACTTTCCTTTAATCTTGATAGCGATCACCCTCGCAATTGCAACATATTAAGCGTTTGAATAAATATTACAATAATGATCTCTCTTTTAAAATGGAAAGTGTTTATCGAACTAGACATCACTTAAAGAACTTGAACTTTAAGTGTGCAAGTCATTTAAGTATACCTTACATTTGCAAGGTACACTTATAATAATTATTATATGAAGTTGTTGGCTTATCATCTCCAACGTGGCAACGCTTATACAAGTGAATAAGTTTGTATTTAAGATGACTTTTACGATGGATCAATATACATTGTTACTAACTGTGACGATTATATTGATTTTCAAATAATATAATCAAGATTGCATGAAGTATCGGCCGATATCATGTTTTTTTCTACAAATACTTACATAATTTTATTTCACTACGTTCAATCCTTAGCAAAAAAAGGAGTATTTAATAGCAAAATATAAAATAAAATGTAAAATAAAAAATAGCAATGTTTAATATTTAATAAAACGGTTAATGGGTACCTACATAAAAAATCTGTGTTGTTTAAAATAAGGATACATTTAATCAATGGTTGAAAAGCTAAATACAGCAGATTGCTGACCGTTATAATTAGTATATCTAAAAACACCGATATACAAACCGGTATAATTGGTAATTTATCTATACTTTTTTAAAACATAAAAGAGTAAGCTACACAGATTGTCTATGTGATTTTCAAAATTTTTGATTTGGTTCCCAATTCTAAAATATGCAAATGGTCCATTTGTTTTGCACTTTATAACATATTTAGTCTACAGCCAACAAATTTAAAGGTTTCAGGAGATACAAGTTAGGGACTAAATGCGTTACAATCAGCAACCTATTAATTATATATGCAGCAACCAAATAATAAATATTTACATTTACATTTATAGGGTGGGGTTCGGCTACAAAGTCCATTTTTCCTACAAAGTGTATAAAGTCATAAAATAACACAATTTCAGCCATAAAACGCACTCAAAACACACAAATAACATAGTGAAGATCACCAAAACACAATATCCAAACCCTAACAGTCCATAAAAACTTGAAACACACCATCGTAGAACTATGAATATAAAACACAACATGATAATCAACATAAAACACACTAATGTTAGTCATTCAAAAATCAAAGTCTTATCATCCAAAACTCAACACAAAACCTACAAGCATGGCGTTTTAGTAATCTTCACTTTGTTATTTGTGGGTTTTGAGTGTGTTTTATGGCTGAAATTATGGTGTTTTATGACTTTGTACACTTTCTAGGAAAAATGGACTTTGTAGCCAACTCTCACCCATACATTACATTTATATACATAAAATATTTACATTTACAAACATGTGTCTATGCTCTACTTTTGTATAATCATTTATTAGGCTACCAGGTTATTAATCCGCGTATTACATGGGTTGAATAAAGACAATATCTTACGTAAACATGTGTAATACACAAGACTATAACTTAGTGACTTAGATAATAATAATCTATACTACCTTGTTAAGTAAACTAGGTTTTCTACCCTTATGGTAATTTTACATTGTTTACACATTTTGAAGCAACATGTACAAGAGAGCCAAACTATTTTAGAGGGGGTAAACTTGCACATTGTCCAAAAATTTAAGACACTTTAGGGGCATTTTAGGGATTTCGACACTTTTGTTTAAGGATAAATTTGTCTTTTTAGCACTATAGAATATGAGTATAAAGTCTTGAATTAATGAGCTTAATAAACCATTTAAAGTCTTTGTTATTAGTATACATAACTCAAAAGATGAGTATAAAGTCTTGAATTAACGAGTTATTAGTATACAGAACTCAAAAGACCTTACAATAATACTAAATTAATATAATATGAATATGAATCATTTCTAAACTTGAAACCGAAATTATATTTTTGGGTTCTTAAGTCCTTAAAAGTCTCATGGCAGATGAACGCCAAAGAACCTATGAAAAATGTTATATTTTGAAAACGAACATGACCAGGTAACTGGCTGAACCAGCTTATGTCTACATAACTATATCATAACATTTATCTTCGTTTATTAATTTTATTCTACTTTTTTTTACTTTAAACATTTTATATTTCAATATATAAATAAATTAGTTAATGACATAATGTTGCTTTTTAAACCCGGTATGAAGTTTGAACGTACTAAAAATGAAACTGTTTGACAATCAAGACTCATTTTAGAACTTAAATTAATCTATTAACGGATGGAATTTAATTGACAATCATGTGAGAAATTCAAACGGTTGTCTGCTTTGATGTTCTATACTATAAAATGATCCAAACCATATGGCCTCTCTCGGAAACTTTTCAGCACTCTTTCTCTCTCGCAAACTGTCCAGAAATCACACCGCCACCAGAAAAACTTGACAACCGCTATGACAACTGTCAAATTTGCATGCATCCGTACAATTATTAAATAATGATTAGTGCTCAATGACTGTGCTGAATTACAATTAAATGCTTGAATTGCTTTCTGATCATTATCATTATTCATACATGTGCATCATATATTGCAAACGATATAACATTACTACATTCAAACTTTATTGATTCAAATGATGCACGAAACAAAGCTAGCACAGTTATCAGACCAAATCAGAGAAATGATGACGAAGTTCAGAACATAGACAGACATAGTATTGAGATACAAAATGGGCCAGAAACCAAGTATTACACTAGTATAGTGTGTAGGAAAGCAAGGATCATAAAACTGCCTTTCTAGAGATAGTTTAAGTGTCGGAAAGTGCCTAAAACTCACATGAACTGTAGAATTCTGCAGAAAATCAGTAAAATCAGCATTTAAACAATCGAATATCATGCAGAAATATGCTTAAATGGTCCTGATAGCTTTTCTAACTGTCGGGAATCAAAAGTGTCATAAAAAGTAACATAAAGCACACTAAACTGCGTAGTTTAGCACCTTAACGAACCAGTAACCAATCGAACAACCAGACACTACCCAAAACACCAAATTTTCACTAGAAGCACTGTTTTAACATTACCAAGCTAGTTATGGTCCCCGAACATCATAAGACACTATATAAATATCTAGTAACTAAATCCCTAACTAGAATACTTGAATTCCAACCATTAACTAACTAACTTGGTTTAAACCTATACCTAGACCCCCCCCCCCCCCACCTAGCTCACGACCCAACATATGGGTCCCATTTGATTTTATTTAAATTGTTAAATGGATCTTGTTACATCTTTTAGAAACATATTGCACCTTGGATTATGAAGTTGTGGAAGATTATAAGTAAGACCAAAGGTTTCATAACTTCATTTCTTCAACATCGCCAACACACCACTTCCTCTCTTCTCCTCCCTTCACCTCACAACTCCAACCCACCACCACAACACCACCATTTTTCAATCACTTCCAACCTTTCTAAGGTGATACAATGGTGTAAGAAGCTTGTTTAGGGAGCTAGGAGCTTGTAGAAGTGGAAGGACCTCTCTCATTTGCTTTTATCCATCTCATAACATCTCTTGATCATCGCTAGCCTTGTGCTAGTGGTAAGAACATTGATCTTACTATTTTAATTCTATTTTAAGTGGTTAAAAGATGATACAAGATGATTATCATGAAGAACACTAAGAAACAAGAAGATGAAACATGAACATAAGCTTAAAATTATAAGAAATCATGTTGTTGTGTGTTGATTTACTTGTTGATCATTGTTTGCTTGTGAAAATGATGTAGATCATCACATGATCTTGCTAGATCATGATTAAAAACATAATCTAGCAAGATAAGAGGATAAACATGTTAGAGATTCATATATCATCCCAACATAAAGCATGAACTTGAAAGAATATATTGTTTTCTTATAAAGTAATGATCAAAGTAAGATGTAAATCTTGTAAATCTAAGATTTCAAGAGCAATTTTCTAAGAAACCAAGTTAAAAATACAAGTTTTACTAAATCTTGGTTCTTACACAAACAAACCTTATTTTTGGTGGTTAATAAAGTGTAGAAGCATATGTGTAACAAGAAAAATCCATGAAGAAACATTTTTAGAAAACATGATCATAAGTTGTAAAGATCTATATTCTTTAAAAATGAAGTTTTTAAATAATGAACCACACTTTAAAGGGGTAACAAGGCTTACTAAGAACACTAGTAAGTTCCTACAAATATTCAAGTTCATAAAGTAGTGCATTATGCTTGTTTTTGGAAAAGTTGGTAAGTAAAGGTTGATTATTATTGTTCAAGAATTAATTGTGATGATTTTTACAAAAGAAAATGATATGCTTGAAAGCATGGAAACCTCCATTTTTAGGGGAAACTATGGCAAAATTTTCTAAAAATTTAAACACTTAGAAATATATTTATAAACATCCACTTACAAGTGTATTTTCAACAATAAATTGTTACATAAACTTTGCCATAATGTTTGGTTACAAAAATATAAATATTGGAGGTTGGTTTTTATAAATAAAAGTGACTAAATATGTATTTAGGAAAAAATATATTTAGAAGACACCATGTGTGTGATTATTTGTGTATTTTGTGTATTAGTTATATTATTTTAGGACATGAAATAATATAACACATCAAAATACCAAGGATTACAATCCAAAATATTACCAAAATTCCAAAGAATAAATATACAAGTTATACACAAAATGTTGGTGGAAACCGAACTATGGATTAAGACTTACAAAATATTCCGGAAATTTATTCACAAGTATATTTTGGTAAACGATATTTTGGACACCAAGGAAAAGAAAATATAATTTTTACAATTACCACAAGAATATATCATATTTTGACAAGCGAAAAATATAGTATTTTTGGCATGTATGAATATATAGTTTTCTTGAGATTGTTAGAAAATATATTATTAAGGAATATATATTTTCTTACACAAACACAAAATAAAATATTTTTGAGGTAAAAGATATATTTTCTCGAATAAATATGAAATATATCATTTTTTGAGAAAAATAAGTTTATATATATTTTCCAAGTTAGACTTGAAAATATATTATTTTTGGAACTTATGAGAAGATACAAATATTTTTGCCAAAGAAAAATTATACTAATTTTTCTAAATAATATTTATTTCAATATCTATTTTGGAAATATATATATATTGGTGAACTTTTATTAAAGGTAATATTCCGGAAAAATTAATACGAAATTAAGTATAAGAATACTTAATGAATAAAATAAAAATACGTATTCCCAAACGTATAAATACACACCGAAATACGACACCAATACAGGACAAGAATGTACAAGTATAAAAAAAATACGAATACAAATATACCCATCCTTGGGAAAGATATACATATACAATACATAAGTGTGTCAAGTTAAAATATGTTATTTTAACTAATATTCCAAAATGTAATAAATATAATTTAAGTTAAAATATTTATTATTTTAACAAATAATTATATAACTTGGAATAATGATGAAGACACTTGGAAACGTAACTCAAATGCACTAATTAATACTAGGTCAAGGCACGACCCGCTCGTCTAATAGACCATAGTACGTTGTAGGTAGTCGTGTACACCAGAGGAAACTTTGAGTTACAGGCGGATTCAAAGAACGCAAACCTGTGAGTTCATGTCCCTTTTTTTCTTTAACCTATTTTGTTTTATAACTTCGGGGGTGAAGTACATGTTATTAAATGTTTACAGACAAATACAAATGGTATGGTTATCTAAGGAAAATACTATTAGATCATGTGAATGGGTAGGCGCACTCTTAAGACCATTAATCCTCGTTTTAGGACCGAGGGACATGAGTGATAGATCTATTTGGGTGTAGCGAGCCCATGCCCATGTGGACTAGGGTGGCCCATGAGGTGACTATGTCTTACAGCCGGAGGCCCGGTACAAATCTGCTAGGTTTGAGCCTTCCTACGCCGTTTCACACATGTTAATGTATTACCTACACATTAATTGATTTGTTCATTCTTGCTTCATACCAGTTTACAAACAAATACATACAAGCTTACAAATGTTTTCAAGGATGATTCATGCACACATACAAATCACATGAACTTGCTCAACTTTTGTTGATGTTTTCAAAATACATGTATTTCAGGAAATTAAGAATGGATCTGGCAGGCGTTGAAGTTTCAAGTGTTGTTTGGAATAAAAGATGTCATCCAGTGTCGAATGGTTTAGAGTGTGTGTCCTATCCTGGATAGGACGCATGTCTCAAAGCCTAGTGTTCATTAGAGTCTTTTGAAAAGTCCTTATGGTACTTAAAACCTGTTGGTGTTGTATTCTGAATACGAAGTCTGTGTTTTTGTGGGATTAAAACAGTGATTGTTGTAATGTTTCAAAACTTAATCAAAGGATGAACATCTTGGATTTATCATATAGTTGTTGGTTATGGTTGAATGCAATGATATTAAGCAAGTCACACCAAATCACGCTTCCGCAAAAGTCAAGGTGTGATAACCGCCATCGCCACCGCCGCCTTCGCTGTCATTGTTTGATCGAACCGGGTTTGAAAGCCATCATCACCACACGCCAAACCTGTTTATTTGGAAGAATGTTTTACTCGATCGATACAGTGATCTGTTTTAAGTTGCAAAACAGATTAGAAAACTATCTTTTAGACTTCTTACGAACCTTATTATTTGGAATAATAGAAACTGGAATTAGAAAAGAGAATTTATGATTGACATTGTAACAGGAGTCCACATATTATGATGGATTTGCTTGTTTTAATATGGTTTTATTCTGTTTAGGATCGACTAAACAAATTTGGTAGACCCCTATTTCAGGAGTTAAGGTTTTTTCCACAAAAATATAAAAAAATCATTAATATATGCTTTAGTATCAAATTATAATTTAACATGTGAAGTTAACAAAGTATTGTTTATGTATAAGTTAAAAACACGACTGAACATAGCATTTGATTAACAAGTTTATAGAGGTTGAACAAAAAGAGTTCCTTCATTTTCACATTAAGAATCATGAAGACGAAGATCCAACACTTGATTGAATGGGGTTAGTTTAACAAACGCCCCCTTCAAATGAATTAAAAATGTCTAATTTGATGGAAAGACATATGTGCAGTGCAGGAATGATTCATTCTGTTGTGAGGTGCGCCCGCTCGCGACACTTTCCAATGATCTAGCTACCGGTAACCACCTTCATCATCATCCTCGAAGCCTTGAGAAAGTACCATGTTCTTTTCGCCACCTCAGATGACCTTAGACACAAGTTGCAAACCACTGTTACAACGGATGGTGTTTGATCAGCTAAAATATTTTAGCCAACCATCTGTTTACGTGTCCCAATCCACCAAAGAACTCAAGGTAAAGCTTAGGTCTTCTACAAAGAAGGACACACGTCGGAACAAATAGTAAGTGAGGTCAAGATGCAAGAATTTGCTTGGTCGGCCAACAAGGGGAAAACACGCATCACCTGGGATACCTGGATTCATTCTCCTTAATTATAGTTCATATTATTAGTTGAGACTATTCATTTGTTTAAGTTTGGTTGTTGTTTTGGTTTAGTTCTTTCCGTTGTTCTCTGGTGTATTATGCGGTCCCTTTAGCTCCTTGCTAAGGGTGGCCTATTTTATTATAAAAGCTCATTTGGTTGATTAAAAAATGTACTCTATAATATTTAGAGACCTTGTTGTTTATAATTTCCCAGCAACCCGTTGGTTTTTTGAATATGTATATTTATTGGGGTTTAAAGAAGTTGGTTTTACATTCATTTAATCTTTTTAAGTGTGTTTTAAGAGGGTAGTTGCTTGAATAAAGAAATCATCTTTTCTTCGATATTTTTTGCTATCTTACAAAGAACAATCCTAATTCTTTTTTATTTTATATTCAATCTGATCCAACAATGGCTGCCTCAAACCCCAGCAACAAGATCTAAAACTTTGTTTGTGGCCAAATTTAAGTTTCTCTGTCAAAGAAAGTGATTTGTATTTTTAGTTTATTTATAAGTTTTGCAAGTTGACTTCACTGTGTTTGACCATTTCTCATAAATTGTTAGATAAACTGTCAATCCCACATCACCAAGTTAAATAAAATTCCGAATGTCCATTGTCTTATAAAATGGAGGCTCAAGCTAAATTGTTAGATAAATTTTCAATACCACATCATCAAGTTAAATAAAATTCCGAATGTCCATTATCTTGGGTTTAATAATTTGAAGGGTATCCACAAGTTGTTGTTCGGTTCAGTTCGATTTTGAGTCATAATCATAACCAAAAGCAGTGTTGTTCTCCTCGCCGCAATATTATTACAATATATACTATTTTGTTTATGATATGATTTGAATTTGGTATAGGCAAGATGCACATTAAGAGCTTTGAAAGGAGTGGTGCGGGTGCAAACATTAGTCCGAGGGCGGAAGGTCAGGAAACAAGCGGCTGTGACACCGACTCTGGTGCATGCCGGTGCTGGTCTAAGTAACTCATCGCATGCTTTAACGTCAACATTTGAAATGAACATTAAAATTGAATCTGATATAAGTTGGGACACTCGGCGCAATGCGCGCGTATTCCCACTAGTAATACATAATTATAATAATATAATAATTACAAATAAATAATGACAATAGCAATAACAATTTTTCTTATATGTCCCTGAGGTTTTCATTTTTTTGTTATTTTCATCCAGCCCATTAAATTCATCAAAAAAAGTCAGTTAAATGAGGGGCATTTTTTTTCTTTTTACTTATATAAGTTATTATTTTTTAAATAAAACCCACCCCATTAATTTATATCACCGATCAAATGTGAGCTTAAGAAGCTATGTAAATATCTTATACAAAAATAAGATTTAACATAATCAGATGATAAATTACAAAAACTTAAAATATAACCTGTTAGGATCTGAGTTTGATATGACTGTGTTTTGTTTAACTAAAATGAATATGAATCAGTTAACAATTGCAGCGGAAATAGATGAATAAACTTTCAACACAATCAAAGAGAAAACAATTCTAAGCAAACATGTTTAACATAGAGTCGAATGATTGTATTTGATTACAATACTCAAAACTAATGCATGCATGCACAAAGTCTCCCCCTCAGCCTGAGCTCACAGTGATTGTTCGTACAGAATGACTTGGTGATAAAGAGAGCTAATAGAACAGTACAGGGTACTGTTCTATTATAGTACAGAACAAACCACTGTGGCATCTTTGATGATGTCACCATGAAAGTGACATCTAACCTCCTAACAACCTCTAACCACTGACTATTACAAACACTGCTTACAAAACACTGATTACAAGTATAAACAAAATACAAAGTAAACTATTGCTTCTCATTCCACTATTATAGCTCCAATAGTGCTTTGTGTCTTCAGCAGTACTTGATCCATATCAGTAGATGGAGCATCAGTGTTTAGTCTTCAACAGTCTTTGGATGATCAGTAGTTGTTGTAGAAGGGCAGTACTTAGAGGACATCAGATGTTAGGCCACATTCAAGGGAAAAGACTGATGCAAACAACTGCTTATTGTGAATCCACTGATCTGATCCAGTTTTGGCTTTAATCAACTGTTCCTTTGTAGGGTTCTATCCCAACAATCTCCCCCTGGAACAGATGATGCCAAAACTCTTCATTATTCTGGATTTTTATTGTCTCATCAAGACTTCCCTAACTTGACCTTTGAATTGTATTTCAAAGTTCATAGAGTCCTCATCATCCTCATCCCTGCACAGGGGAAGCTCAAGGAGATCTTGCATATCTTCAACACCCAGGCCAAGTGCTGCTTCCCTTGATATTTGCTTCACCACACCATTAGATCTGAGCAGAGTCAATACGTGGGTCTTTTGATCAGACTTCCACTTTAGTATCTTTGAATCCAATGGGTTTCTTGGGAGAGTTTTTATTGCAGATTAGTTTGGAGATTGAGGCCTGGTGATGACAACTTTGGCAGGGTCTTGAGATTGTGCTGAGTCTTGTTTCTCTGCCATAAGTGTCTGAAGAACCATCTTCATGATAAGCTCTTCTTGATCCTTGTCTTCTTTGGTTTCTGCATCCATCTGTTTTTGTTTCCTTCTTTGATAAAGGATGGCAGCAGGTGGAGCAGTGGATCTCCTGATTGGTAACTTTTGTTGTTTAACTAGAACCACTGCTTCTGGATAATCAGTCTTTTTAGGAGCCGTGGGATCTCTCTTCCTCAATTCTTCCAAACTTTTGTAAGTTGCTAATACTTTATCCTCTGACCACCTTGTAACCTGGTTCCTTGACCCATAATCAGCAGCTATCAGCTCTTCTTTCATTCTTTTCAGCTTTAAGGTCCTTTCTGGTACATTTTTCTTGTACTTGGCCCATACTGGAGGAGTTTGCTTTATTTTGTTTTTAATCATCTCTTGAATTCTGGTTATCTCCTCTTGTAGCTCACTGATGGTCCATTCTTTGTATTGATGCTTTTCTGCCTTGTACTTTTTGTAAGCCATGATGTATTCAAGATAGTCACTTCTCATGCTTTCATTATCTTTCTCTGATAATTTCTGACAGAGGTCGTTTGAAAACTACTCTAAGGTTCTAACTTTTGTGAGCAGGTACTGCAAGTTTCTTTGAATTTCCTTGTCAGACTTTCCCTCTGTGTCTCTTTTAGATATAGCATCTGCTTGTTGGGCCTTTATTTTGAGATATTCTCCTATATTTCTTGGCAAATGATAACCTTGAACAGATGGGAGATTCCTCTTTTCAGGGTCATCTTCAGAGTAGAAGGATTTGATTTCCTCCCTGACTGCTTGAAGATCTAGAGGATATTGTACTCCTGCAGGGACAATGGCAGTACTTTGATTGAAAGCTTGAACTGAAGATAATGGAACAGGGTTTGGAATGGTGACAAGGGTCAGTGGTTGTGTAGATGTTGGAGTTGGGGAAGTGTCATCTTCCAGCACAACGTTTGTTACCCTTCTCCTTTTATGCTTTGGAGAAGTTGGTGGTGTGTTTGTGGGTTGAGTGGTGGTGATTGAGATGGTATGTGTTTGACTAACAGTTGTTGAAACAACTGGTGTTTCAACCACTGTTGTCATTACAACAGATGATGTGTCATCTGTTGTCTTCTGCTTTTTGGCAGGAGGTTTTTGTGGTGGTGAGATTGTTTTTGGTATGGCAGTGGATTGAGTGTGGGTTGATGTAGTAGTGATGGTAGTTGTTGGGATAACATCTGTTGATTTGGAGGTTAGATGAGAGGAACTTTTGGGGATTTGAGGAGTTTGCTTGATGGTTTTGGAAGATGTGGTTTTGGGTTGGCTTACTTTTCTGGCAGGCTGTCTTCTTTTAGGTCTAGAAGTACCCTGCTCTTCTTTTTCCATCAAAACTTCCTTCTACTGCTCAAACCTTTCAGACCCATTTATTTCCATTGACTCTTTCATGTTTGCCTTTAATGCAGCAAAAGCATTTTGAGTCTCATCAACCTTTTTGGAACCATCTGGCCTTGGGATTTCTACAACCAGCTTAGACCTTTAATCTGGTTTAATGTATAGACCATCTTTTCCCTTTTTACCCTTCTCCCCCTTTTTGGCATCATCAAGGGTTTCAACTAAGATAATTGAAGGAGGAGCAGTGCCAGTGGTTTGAAGAAAATGAGCTTTTATGGCTTTGATATCTGCTTGAGTATCTTTCTACCTAGCTTCCATGACATTTCTGACCATTTGAAGTTGAACTTCATGCTGTTGATCTGCATACTGTCTTTGTTTGTGAAGCAGAGGTTGAAACAGATGTCATAGCTCATCAGGGGATGGAGCAGATGTTGCAATAGTGAGTGTAGCCTTTTGAGATTGTAACAACTGTTGCAGCATACATTTGATTTCTGCAACAGATGTGTCAAGTTTATCAACCCTCTCCGTCAATTCTTTGTATTTTAAACCATCACCCAAGTTAATGGGATCATCTGATTTCCCACCAGTGGTGGTTGTATCAATGGTTGACTTAGGAAAATTTTCCCAAAAGTCATCCACTGATGCCCCTTTTTCTTGGTACTAGGGTCTTCTTTCTTCAGCAGGGGTTACCATTCTAAGCTCACCAGTGTATATTGGATACACACCAGTGGATATGATGGTTCCCAAAGAAGATATTGCCTTCAAGGGAGTCTCACTAATGAAACTATTGTCCAGGTGTAAACCAGTGGGTTCAATACCTGTAGTAGCTGCTCCACTTGAACTACTGACAGTAATTACTTGTAGTTCCTGCAGTGTAACCTCCTCAGTTGTTGGTGGGTTAGCAGAGATAGGGAGACCAGACTTAGTCACTTGTTGAGGTATATTCTCATTTACAGGTGGTTGAGAAGAACTGATTTCTGTCTGGGCTATATCAAGTGCATCCAACAAAGGTAACACTGATGGTGGGAGTTGTGCAGTAAGGATGGGTGTAGAAAGAGAATTTGCCCCGGGAGCTGGGCTGTGGAAGATAGATTCAAGTGAATCCATTGCTTCATATTGTGGTAACCCTGTGGATACAGCCTGATCCTTTTGAGAGGATGCAGTAGGAGTTTTAGGCTCAGGTTGAGATCTTTCATCCAACTGCTGTGAGGAAATAGCAACAGTGGTTATTGGTGACTTTTGTGTTGTCACATGTACTATCTCTGGGATCTCATCTTCCAGAGTTACCTTTTTGGTGGGTTTGGGGGGCTTTTGTGATTTTTTCTATTTGGGACTTTTGGTGGTTTTAGGTGTGGGTTTCACAGCAGTGGGTCTGCTACTATGATCACCTGGAGCAGTAGGCTCAACAGCAGGGACCTGAGGAGCAGTTGTTACTGCTAAATTCTGCTCATGCTCCTCTAATTGTGTTTTTGAAGGTTTTGAAAGCCTAGTAAAGGTTTCAGAAGATAGGTTGTTTATTTGAAAAGGATTTCCTTGTATTAGCACATGTGCATTATCCTTGGAAAATTTCTTTTGTAAATAAAAACTTAAAAACCTTGGAAACAAAAGAAATGGTTTCTTTTTATCTTTAATATTATTAATATTTTCGACCATATCATTGAAAATCTCCTACGAGTAGTTAAAATTTTCTTCAATCATTATAGCATAACCCAGGTATTGAATTTTCAGTGGTATCTCTTTGAAAGCAGTAGTTTTATTTGACACACACATAAGGAGGGTATGGAATAAAAACCTCATGGCAGGTGGAAAACTGCCCTTTGTAAAGTATCTTTTTGCATTTCTTCTTCATACCCTCTCTCAAGGAAATCAGTTTGATACTCTGTTTTTGGAAAAGAGCTTTTACTTGTAAGATCATTGATTTCAAAGACCTCTGAAATGTTTTAAGGTGTGATGGTAACTGGAATACCCCTTATGGATGAATTTAAAGCTAAGGGTTTTTGTCTTTAACATCAAGTTTCGCATTTTTTCAGAATTCTCTTTGGGTATCCAGGTAGATGGGAGCATTACATGTCAACAAAGTTTTGTACTTTGAGGACGAGAGAGCATCAATGACGGAATTGAAGGTTGTGCTTTGACTTGGTTTTTCAAGTATGCACAGGTAGTTATGAGGAGTTTTGAATGGGAGAGCCATGGTGATTTGAGTGATTGCGAGAGGAGGAAGACGATGAATGATTTGAGAGAAATTGATGGTAACTGCTTTTTAGAAAGAAATTTTGAATTTGATTCGACAGTGAAAACCCTGTTTGGGGTTTTAATCAGGGTTTTATAAGGTGGAAAAGTGAATGCTGACATGGCAGCAGTTACAAAAGATCTAACGGCTAAGTACTGTCCACGTGCCAACCTATGATGAAAAAAATGGAAGACAGTTGTTTAGGAAACCACTGATGGGCAATATCAGTGGTTCACAGTGATGAAATGAAACAGTGGCTGACTTTAAGCTAACAGTGGATAGCCATCAGTGGGTTAAAAACACTGATGTTTGACAACAGTGATTAACAATGAAATGAAGGAACAGAGGTTGACTTTCAGCAGTGGACAATATTAACAGAACAGATGTTTGAATCAAAACAGTGGTTATGGCATACTTTTAAGGATTAATGAAAAATTTTCATTTTTAGCTATTTTTAAGGATGAAATTTTGATTTTCTGAAAACATTTTAATGCTTTTATTCATAGAAAAACAGGATTTTGCATGTTATTCCATGTTTAGCATGCCAATTCTAGAGATCAAGCTTTCAAAGGTGGATGTGTCTAATGCTTTTGTTAGCACAACTGCCAGCTGATCTTTAGTTGGAACATGATGAAGAGAAATCAAACCTTTTTCATAGCAATCCCTCACAAAGTGATGTCTGATATCAATGTGCTTGGTGGTTGAATGTGAAACTGGATTTTTTATGATATTTTCTGCTGCCTGACTGTCCAACATGAGAGGTGTTTTTAAGGCAGTGATACCAAAATCCAGCAATTGATTTTGAAGCCATAACAGTTGGGCTGTACAGCTTGCAGCAGCTATATACTCTGCCTTAGCAGTGGATGTTGAAACAGCTGCTTGCTTTTTGCTTTGCCAAGACACTAAGCAACTGCCTAGGAATGGGCACCCTCCTGAAGTGGACTTCCTTGTTGTATTACATCTAGCAAAGTCACTATCTGAGAAACCTAAAAGCTTGATATTTCCATCAGCTGGATACCAGATACCACGTGTGGGAGCACCTTTTAAGTATCTGAATATCCTTTTTACAGCAATAAGATTTGACTTTCTAGGGGCTGATTGAGATCTTGCACAAACACATGTTGCAAACATGATGTCAGGCCTAGATGTAGTCAGGTACAATAAGGACCCAATCATGCTTCTATAAAGAGTTTGATCAACCAAATCATCTTTTTCATCAGACATAACTATATTTGTGGTTGCTATGGGTGTACTACATGGTTTGCAATCATCCATATTCAAATTTCTTTAAAAGTTCTTTGGCATATTTGCCTTGATGGATGAAAGTACCATTTTGTAGTTGCCTTACTTGGAGACCAAGAAAGCACTGGAGTTCACCCATTGCACTTATCTCAAACTCAGCTGTCATGAGTTGTCTGAACTTTTCACACATTTTGGAACATGTGCTTCCAAAAATGATGTCATCCACATAAATTTGGACAATCATCAAGTCTTTCCCTTTCCATTTTAAAAACAGTGTTTTGTCTATTTTACCTCTTATGAAAGCAATGGAGAGAAGAAAGGTGGAAAGAGTTTCATACCAGGCTCTAGGTGCTTGTTTCAGGCCTTATAAAGCGTTATTTAGCTTGTAGACATGATTTGGATTAAATGGATCCTTAAAACCTGGAGGTTGACAAACATATACCTCTTCTTGTATCTTACCATAGAGGAATGCACATTTAATATCCTTTTGAAACACCTTTATGTTGTGGTTGACAGCAAAGGCCATGAATAATCTGATAGCTTCCAATCTTGCTACAGGGGAAAAAGTTTCATCATAATCAATGCCCTCTTCCTGTCTAAATCCTTGAACCACTAGCCTTATTTTAAAGACCCACTTTGTGCCAATAGGGCTCACACCCTTTGGCAGTGGTACAAGCTCCCATTCTTGTTGTCTTTTAAACTATTAGAGCTTCTCTTGCATGGCCTCTACCCAGCTGTTGTCTTTCAGTGCCTCTTGGTACTTGACTGGCTGATGGAGTGATAAAAAACAGCAAAAAGACAGATGTTTTGGGATTGGCTTCTTGTTAGCACCCCTTCACTGATGTTGCCAATGATTTGGTCAGGTGGATGAGACTTCAAGAAGATTAAATCTCCTTTGTATGGAACAATGGCATTTAAGGGTGAAGGCTGTAGATGTGAATCATCTGAGCTAACCACTGTTGGTGACTTTGATGATCCAACAGGGTCTTGAAATGGAGGTGGAGGAATAGGAGGAAGTGGGGTGGAAACATGTTGATTTTTATCTAATGTTTACGGAGTTTTATCAACAGTGCTTGAGGATGTGGAAGCAGGGGTTAAAGGGCTACTTTGGTCAACAACTGTTGAGGTAGCAATGGTTGAGCTTTGACAGCTGTTTTGAACATCTGTTGCTCTAGCCATGGATGCAGACTTTTGTTGTGGAATGATGACTTCACATCCATAGTCTGATGGAGGATTTTGAGATGGACCTACACTGTTAGTCTTGACAGAAACATTTTCAAAGGTAAATTTATCAAGATCAAATAATTCTGCAGGATTTGTAAGGATTTTCATTGAAGAGAGTTCATTGAACTTCACATTCAAAGTCTCTTCCACTGTCTTAGTCCTAGTGTTGAACACTTTGTAGGCCTTAGCAGTGGTTGAGTATCCCAAATGATAACCACAATCAATTTTGGCTGCAAACTTTGAAATGGAATCTTTTAAGTTTAAAATGAAGCATGGGCAGCCAAAAACTTTGAAATATGAGATCAGTGGTTTGATTTTATACAGAATTTCATAGGCAGTCTTTTGATGCCTGGGGTTTATTAAAACTCTATTATGGACATAACAGGCAGTGTTTACAGCCTCTGCCCAGAAAGTTAATGGCAAACCTGAATCAGCAAGCATGGTCCTGGCAGCCTTAATCAAAGTTCTGTTTTTTCTTTCAACAAACCCATTTTGTTCTAGTGTTCTTGGAATGTTGTACTGCCTTACAATTCCTTTTGACACACAAAACTCATCCAACTCCCTATGTCTGAATTCTGTGCCATTGTCACTCCTGAAGATTTTTATTGGCAAGTCAAACTGCTTTCAACCAGTGTGACAAAGTTTTGCAGAATGCCTGCAGTTTCATCTTTGGAATGTAAGAAATAAGTCCATGTAAACCTAGAAAAGTCATCTACAATTACACAACAATATCTTTTTTTCTAAGACTCATGACTTTAACTGGGCAACACAGATCCATGTGAAGCATTTGCAAGCACTTGGTTGTTTTGGACTCTTCAATGGACTGAAATGAGCTTTTATGTTATTTTCCTTTTAAACAGGAAACACAATGCGTAGGAAAGGTGAACAGTTTTTGAGGAAGACCTCTTACTAACCCCTGTTATAACAAAGCAGTGATTGTCTTGAGATTTGTGTGCCCCAATCTCCTGTGCCAAAGTTCTGTCTCTTTGTTAGAGGCAGCTAAGAACAGACAGGCATCAGTTCTTGGGTTCTCTTTTGACAAATCAACTACATAAACATTGCCACTTCTTTGAGCAACAAGTTGGGTTTTTCCACTTTTTATTATTTCTTCAATCTTTTCAACCATTTCTGGTCCAACAATCCTACAACACTCCTTAGTAAAAAAAATGAACCATAACCTTTGTCACTCATTTGAGAGACACTAAGGAGGTTGAATTTTAGATTGTCTATCAGATTGACATTTTCAAACTTAACATTTCCAGACTGTACTGTACCAGAACCCATCACCTTCCCTTTACTATTATTACCAAAAGATATATCACCCCCTCCATGAGTTTTGAATTCTTTGAGTAGGGCTCTACATCCAGTCATATGCCTGGAGCCTCCACTATCTACATACCAAAGACTATCTAAGCATGCAGAAGCTCCCTGCACATCAAGTAAATAATTAGTTCAGGAGGGTCTCCAAAGCCAATAAGGCTTTGTATGGGGTCTCAACAGTGTCTATGTTAAGGTCAGGAAGATGGACAGTGGTTAGGTCAGAGGTTTGATTAATTTTTGTAACTTGTTTCTCTAACCACTTTTAGGGGCCATTTCCTATTAATTCTTGATATCTAAAAGTATGCCTGTTCACTCTTGGTTTAGAAGGCCTTTTGTAGGCTTCATAAACATGTGGGACCCTTGGATATGGTGGTTGACCTTTACCTCTTTGGTATTGGTTAGTAGGGGGTGCATCAGTCACCTGAACTTCTCTTTTAACAAAGGTTTGGTTCAGCTGTTTTGTAACAGTTGTTTGAACTGGCACAAACAGTGGTTGTTTCTTGACTTGTGGTTTTGATGAACTCATAGATGTTTTTGAAGTGTACTCGTTCTTTTTTACATCAAAGGATTTGAGATACACACATTCCTGAGTGAGATGGTTTGTTTTACCACAGATGGTGCAGCTCTTAGAAGGCACAATGATGCTTGTTTTGTTAATATCATATGCTTTTAGATGAAAACAATCTTTGGTCAAATGATTTGTCTTCTCACAAAAATCACAAAACAAGTTTTTTACCTTTTCTTTTCTTCTTTTCAGACTCCTTTGCAACAGAGTTTTGAACCACTGTTGGGATGTCCTTAAGAGGAATGACCTTGGCTTTAGGAGCTTTGACACCATCCACAGTTGTAAAGTCTATGGGTTTGAAATTTTCAAGAATGTCACACTCATCGGACCATGTGGGTTTGAATTGGTATTTCTCAATCTCCTCAAAAGTTGAGGACCCCACACATCTTTCCAGAGTGATTTTGTTACCAAGTTTATCAGTTATTTTAACTTCTTGGTCATTCTTGTTGGGGGTATGATTTCAACAAAACCAGTTTGATTTACAGCAGTGTTTTCAACTTGGTCATTTTTTCTAAACCCTATGCCAAATTTTACATTGCTTTCAAGCTGTTTTTCAAGCATAATCTCATAACCTTTGCAGGATTCCACCCATTTTTCACAAGTGATTTGGGTGGTTTCCAACTCCTTTTTACAGACTTGATAATTTTCTATCATGGTCTGGAGTTGGTCCTTGGTTATGCTATGCTCTTGTTTGATGCTGCAAATTTCATTTTCCTTTTCAGAAAATTTGATTTTTAATTCTTTTAAAGACTTTTCAAATTGTACTTCACCAGTTAATAATCTATCTCTAAGGTTTTCATTCACCTCCTTAATGTTTGTAAATGCTATAATACATTTGTCTGAACAAAGGTTTTTAAGAACCTGAGGTGATACCTTAG
The DNA here is from genome assembly GCA_030545235.1 of Helianthus tuberosus. Lineage (NCBI taxonomy): Eukaryota > Viridiplantae > Streptophyta > Magnoliopsida > Asterales > Asteraceae > Helianthus > Helianthus tuberosus. The sequence goes on along the minus strand of CM060396.1, from coordinate 154,594,917 downwards.
TTGCAGCCATCATGGCACAATCATAGGTATGTTCACTTTCTTCTTGAACTTTCTCTTCTTTTTCACCTTGTTTCTTATCTTCTTCTTCGGACCAGGGGTCAGACAGTGGTTCCAACATGGGTTCTGAATTTTCTCCCAGCAGTATTTCACCAGCAACAGCAGTAACCACTGCTTCAGCAATTGTATCCACTGTTTCATCATTTGACTGTCCTTCTTCTGTTTCTAGCCCTTCTGGTATAGACTCCAATGCTACAAAACAAATATCACCACTAGAAACATTATTTTGATCATAGAGTGAAAAATTTTCATCTCCTAGCTCTTCAGATAAGCTACTCCAGTCAACAAGGCCTTGGGTGAAAAAGCTTTGCTGATCTGGTTGAACCACTGCTGGTGCAGCTTGTTGAGGTGCAACTTGTTGCACCTGAACCTGAGGAGCAGGGGCCTGGATATACTGTATCTGAGGAACAGTGGTTTGAACATAGTGCACAGGAACAGGGGTTGTAGGGTGTGCATAGTGAGCAGTGTTTACATGAGCAGCAGGGGCATATTGGGCATAATGCATAGTGTTTTGGTTATTTTGTGGTCTAGGGTTTGAGCCAGGATGTGTGAGAATTGGTCCATTGTTTTGACTCCTTCACTCTCTAGCAAAATGACCTAACCTATTACACTTATAGCATTTTATCTTTGACTTATCCAGCCCTACTTTCAAGTTCCCATGTAACCCTGGAAATTTTCTCCCTGTCCTTTTGTAAAACTTGCTGGTTCTAACACTCAGCAATGCAAGTTGGTGAAAAATGTCCATTTCCTCTAAGTCAGTTGGATCAAAATGCTGCAGATCATTGAGTTCAAAGCACAGATTGTCAGAATTCTGGTTTTCACTACTAGCTGTGAAAGCATAGTTGTTTGAGTAAGAATCAGAGTTATTAAAGGCTCCACCAGCAGTTATATCAATATAATGATCATAACTCTGATCATTACTACTACCAGATTCTTCCTGACCCAAAAGAGTTGTGCTGCCAAATGAATAATCATCTGCAACTTTTCCAGACTCTTGTAACTTCTTTTTCTGGTTCAACTCCCTTTCATAGGTCAGGAGTCTACCATGAAGCTGGGTTAGGGTCAGATCTTTGAACTCAACAGAGTTTCTGGTTACAAAAGAAATTGTGTCCCATTTTTCAGGAAGTGACCTTAAAACCTGTTGTTTACAGTTGATTTAGGAAATTCAGTTTTAACAAGCCTAAGTTCATTTATGAGACAACTAAATCGCTCAAACTGCTGTGTTAATGTTTCACCCTTAATGTGACAGAAGGTTTCATACTGTTGGTTCAAAATTTCCCTGTTATTTTCAATTACTTAAGTGCATCCCACAATTCCTTGGCACTGTTACAGTGTAACAGTCCAGCATAGATCTCATTTGGTAGTGCAGATGCAACGATGCTAAATGCCTTGGCATCCAGTTCAATTTTCTGAAAATCCTGTTCAGTATAGTTCTCTATTTTCTTAGGAACCATGACCTTTAGATCCTCAGCACTCGGCACCATTGGAACATGTGGTCCAAAGATAACTGACTTCTAACATTCGGTATTCTGTTGAGCTAGGATGTGACCCATCCTTCGCTCCCAGATGTTGTATTCAGATATCTTCAACATAGGTGGTTTGAAGAGTGAACCAATGTTATTATTGATATCCTGTGATTGTGACGTCATTCTGGTTGTTTTTCAGGCACTGAATAATCAACTTTGTACATGATTATACCTTACTCTGTTTTACAACGAAACGAACAATTAAAAGTATCAACGATTTTGAGCTGAACTTTTTACGTCAAAATGATTGTTAGATCAAGTTTGACTGTCCAAGCTCTAATACCAATTATTAGTATCTGAGTTTGATATGACTGTGTTTAGTTTAACTAAAATGAATATGAATCAGTTAACAATTGCAGCGGAAATAGATGAATAAACTTTCAACACAATCAAAGAGAGAACAACTCTAAGCAAACATGTTTAACATAGAGTCGAATGATTGTATTTGATTACAATACTCAAAACTAATGCATGCATGCACAAAGTCTCCCCCTCAGCCTGAGCTCACAATGATTGTTCGTACAGAATGACTTGGTGATGAAGAGAGCTAATAGAACAGTACAGGGTACTGTTCTATTTATAGTACAGAACAAACCACTGTGGCATCTTTGCTGACGTCACCATGAAAGTGACATCTAACCTCCTAACAACCTCTACCACTGACTATTACAAACATTGCTTACAAAACACTGATTACAAGTATAAACAAAATACAAAGTAAACTACTGCTTCTCATTCCACTATTATAGCTCCAGTAGTGCTTTGTGTCTTCAGCAGTACTTGATCCATATCAGTAGATGGAGCATCAGTGGTTAGTCTTCAACAGTCTTTGGATGATCAGCAGTTGTTGTAGATCAGCAGTTGTTGTAGAAGGGCAGTACTTAGAGGACATCAGATGTTAGGCAACATTCAAGGGGAAAGACTGATGCAAACAACTGCTTATTGTGAATCCACTGATCTGATCCAGTTTTGGCTTTAATCAACTGTTCCTTTGTATGGTTCAATCCCAACATAACCAAAATTATATAAAATATAATTTAAATTTTAAACTATATACCATATTCGTTATCATAGGTTTATCGACGCGACGGTATAAAATTCGTTAAATACAGAGTTATATTCACAATAAAGTATTTTTGTATCAAGACACCACATGAGATATATATTAATAATAAAAATCAGATATTAATCTAATATATTATTAATAAAATAATAATATTGCTAAATTAAGAGATACCTATGTGTAGTTATTCGCATACAAATTATTATAAATAAAATACTACAATAATATGAGATATATATTTTTACGTATTACGTATTTATCTATAGTTATTTATAGATTATTAAATTGGACAAAATGGTTATTGGGAAAATTATTTCCTGACAATGATGTGAACAGATCTGACCACATTTTCATTTCAAAACTTTAATTTTTCAGTTGAAAAACGCAATCTATCACATCAAAGCAACTCAATTTTGATCCAGAATCTAGAAACACACTTCGAATTCATCAAAATCGCACTAAAATTTACATCTCCATGATGTTTGGTGGAAACAAACATCAAATCAAGAACAATGGTGATTCGGAAGCCGTTAGACGAAACTAAATCCGTAATCATGCTTTGATACCTGAAAGTCCCTGTGACCCTCTGGATCGATGACAAACACCACAAACATTATTCTTGATTGAGTTTTAAAAAGGAAAATAATAAGAAAGTGTAGAAGATATAGGAAACCTCTTTCATTAATCATCACAGATTTACAACCGATATATATATATAGAGTCAGGATCATTTCAGAACCATAAATGTTTACAGAACTTTCAGAACTCCTAATAAACAATCTTTTTAATTATATATTTTTATGTTTAGAATAATTTTATCATTTATTATGTGTATTTTTACGGTTACATACATATTAAGAGTAATTTTATCATTTTTTATATGTAATTTTATAATTACACATATGTAAACTAGTTTTTTTACATATATGTAATTAGTTATGACACATACATATAATTTTGGCAATTAAACAGATGTAAACTACTTTTAACATGTATGTAATCAAAGAAATACATATAATAGATGATAAAAAGATCCTAAATACAAAAACTTATATATAAAATGATTGTTTATTAGGAGTTCTGAAAGTTCTATAGTTATTTAGAGTTCTGAAATGAACTCAACCCTATATATATATATATATATATATATATATATATATATAGGGGTCCGCTAAAATGAAAACCGCTTCCAGTTGTAAGAACCATGGGAACTACACCGTACCGGGCGAGTTGGACCAAAAAAATTTTTTTCACAAACGTAGATGCGTGTATTATAAACATATTTGTAAAAAAAATTCAAAAAAAATGTCGTGTGTGTAGTTTTGTTTGTGTTTACGGGTACCGTAAATTTTAAACCAAATTTACGGTACCCATAAACGCAAACTTGTGGTGCTCAAAACTACACACACGACATTTTTTTTTTATTTTTATTTTTTTACAAATGTGTTTATAATACACGCATCTACGTTTATGAAAAAAAAAATTGGTCCACCTCGCCCCGTACGGTGTAGTTCTCACGGTTCTTACAACTAGAGGTGGTTTTCAATTTAGCGGTCCCTATATATATATATATATAGGGGACCGCTAGAATGAGAACCACCCCGAGTTATGAGAACCGCGAGAACCACACCATCCGGGCCGCCGTTGACCACGATTTTTTTTTTACAACTAGATGTGTATATTATAAACACATTTGTAAAAAAAAAAATTAAACGCCGCGGCCGATGGGGTAGTTTTTTACACCACAAGTTTGGTGTTTTTATTTTTATTTTTTTTGTTTTTTCTTTTTTTTTACACCAAACTTGTGGTGTAAAAAACTACCCCCTCGGTCGCGGCGTTTAAATTTTTTTTTTTACGAATGTGTTTATAATATACACATCTAGTTGTAAAAAAAAATCGTGGTCAACGGCGGCCCGGATGGTGTGGTTCTCGCGGTTCTCATAACTCGGGGTGGTTCTCATTCTAGCGGCTCCCTATATATATATATATATATATATATATATATATATATATATATATATATATATATATGTTAGACACATAAACACTGACACAAAATTAAACCCTAAACAAATATCAAACTATATATATATATATATATATATATGTTAGACACATAAACACTGACACAAAATTAAACCCTAAACAAGTATCAAACCCTGACAAACTCAAGCCATCTTATACTTTGACAACTTGTAAGGGTTTATTCCCTGACAACTTGTAAAGGTTTATCCCTGAAGCTTTGAGGGTGTATTCCATGACAACTTGTAAAGGTTTATCCCTGAAGCTTTGAGGGTGTATTCCACACCCTTGTTGACTTTGTCGACCAAAATTGATAAAGCCACAGTTACTTGTAGGCTATTGCAGTTACGAGTCGAGCGTTAACGATTTGCAGCCACAACTTGAGCCAAAAATAGAGCTCGTTTAGTTATTGAGCCTGAGCTCGAGCCTAAATTACAAAACTCGTTTATGATCACGGGCCTAAACAAACCCGAAAAAATTTTATTTTTTTATATGATATAATAATAATAATGATAATAACATTGGCGAGCCGAGCTCGAGTCGAGCTTTAGCTCGTTTAAGCGATATTGAAGCAAGCTCGAGCCGAGCTTTTAGCTCGTTTGAGATTGTTCTCAAAATAGCTCGAGCCGAGCCGAGCTGAGTTGAGTCCGAGTTTCAGGTTTTATTCACGAGCCGAGCTCGAACTCAAACAAGTAGTCTTGAGCCTCGAGTTCAACCCGACTTGTTTACACCCCTACTCCCACTAAAGACAAACCAGACAAGAGAAAATAGGATCCAGAAGTACGCCTACTGTGGGACCTGTATGGACAAATGTCCATGCATGGTCGTGCATCCTCATACACGCACGTGTACACCTACACCTCAACTTTCGTATTAATAGAGGTCTCGTCTCCTCATTTCAAGCATGCCATTCTTTGCTCTCTTTTTCCATGGTTTCTTACAACCCCAAGGATGATAGACTTGTGCCTTCTAAGCTTTGTTCTCTTTTCATTGAAGGCTAGTTCCTTGGAAACGTGTGGATGATCCATGGATCTTGGTTCATCAATGTCCAAGTATACCATGATCATGATGCTTCCTAAGCACCCTTTGCTTGGAAGTTTAGACGTTGATCCTCAGGGATGGCCTTCATGCCAACCAAAACCTCTCCAATGTTAGAATTCTGACATTCTATATTTGATCATCCATGATAAGAATAAGGCATCAGTAGATTAGTTCACTAAATATATGTAATAAATGAGAGTTGAGAGACACTTGTGTCCTTTATGTTGAAGAGGGTGGGGTAGGTGGTGCGTCTTACATAATTTTTTAAATATTAATTATATTTTTTTTAACTTTTTAGTTATTTATTTAACAGTAAGGGTATTTAGGTCATTTCACACCCACTTAACAATGAAAAATAACTAAGTTAGGGATAAAGGACATAATGTGTAGGGGTTTGCAAAAATCGAGTACGTTTTTTGTACTTTTTTGAAGATAAATGACACATTTTGTAATCTACTGTCAACATAAATGACGCTTTTTTGTAATTTACTCGGTAGTTAATATATAGGTTATGCTACTACTTTTTACTCTAATAATTTTATAAAAGAGGAAAAAAACAATTACATGTGGGAAAGCAAAACTATGAAGAACCCGAAACCATACCAACTAACTACACAGAGAACAGAACTAGACAAACGAAAATCTATTAAAAGCTCCAAAAAGAAAATCCCTGCATAACATCTACTACCCACTTCCGAAACCACAAGACTAAAAGCTCGAAACATCACCCTTGATAGGAACCCACTTCCTGCCTTCCACCAACTACTACACATTTGCTTATAAATAAACTCAAAACTCATCAGTAGTTCCTTCTATTTCGTCAATAGGTTAAAATGTTTCTTACTTTTCACATGCTTTTGAATGTCTTCAAGACATATTTGCATACACAACAAGGTATATTCAATTTAAAAGCTATAATAGATTACATTCTATTACGGCCGGCTCTTGGGCCGGGCCAACCTACGTCGTCGCCCTAGACTCAAGATTTCAAAGGGGTTTTTATAAACTTTTATATATATATATATATGTGTGTGTGTGTGTGTGTGTGTGTGTTTATGTATAGGATGTCTCATAAGAAAACTAGTTTAAATGAGAAAATAAAAATAAAAAAACTACCTAAAATTCACTATTTTTAATTTATAAAAAAATGTAAGTACTACACATGTGCATTAATATCCTAACCCTAAACCTCCAAAAACTTAACCATAAAAGCTAAATTAAACCCAAAACCTAAACCATAAGGTTAAATTGCATATGCAACATATACATATAATGCACATGTGCGGTACTATTTTTAAATTTTTTATACATTAAAAATAGCGATTTTTATATATAAAAAAAAAAAAAAAAAAAGAGTGTTTTTTAGACTTTTTGGTAGTTTTTAGTTTTTGCATTTATACTTAGTTTTCTCATGATTCTCTCCCTATATATATAGTATATGCTTCCATTTATTATCTAAAAAAGTGTTTGTGGTGGAGTGAAAAAAACCATTACAAAATAATGTAGAGGTCTCTAGTTCAAATCTTGGTTTCACCACCAAGGTTTTATTTTTTTTTTTTAAATTTATTTCCCCAACCACAATTTTAGGCCCAATTTTTTTTATCGCCCAAAGCATAATTTTTTTTTTAAATTCTCGGGACAGCTCTCCATTCTATGTGAGGATTTAAACATGTAAGTGGACTTTAATACACATATAGTTGTTCATCCTTACTTGTAAATGAAAGTATACTATATGATTGAAGCATACATTAAGATAAGTCATTTTAAGTGTATCACATGATATCTTCATTTAAGCATATACACATACTCTCTCATATACGTTATGATAGTGTTTCAAGTATATAGTCATGCTAAGATGATAGTGTTTCAAGTATATAGTTATGCTAAGATGATAATTATTTTTTAAGTATAAATTATCACCACAGCTATGCACTACTTTATCATAGATCATACTTATGTAGTACTTGTACATTACTTAATTAATTATAAATAACTGGTAGGTATAGGCAAAATATCCGCGACGGTATTCATTCCCATGCCCTGCTGAGGTGGCATGGTTTACGTCCCCATCTAAGCCCACAACACATAGCCCAATATGTTTCAAGTTTTGTACTCATTATGTCACATACAAATGTTTATATATACATGTGTAGGTAATGTAACTTACTATCTAACTTTTTTAAGATTAAAAAGATAAACAGTTCGTCTTGTCCTACATGTTCTCATAAATAAAACTTTGTTCTACCTTAGAAGGTAGAACCTTTCCATCTTTGTGGGTATATGTATTTGTATATTTTGTGACGTTTTAACACTATTATTATTATTATTATTATTATTATTATTATTATTATTATTATTATTATTATTATTATTATTATTTTATTATTAAACCACAGCACCGATTTGCTACCACAGAAACCATCTTGGACAGACCAGTCATACAAAACCAGGGGGCGTACCCACATGTAAAGCAAAGGGCCACAATATGATAAGGTTTTATGGGTTAACTAACTTATTTAACACTCCGGTTGATGTTGAAAGAGATGGGTGCAAGGTTTTGTTTAGCAAGAGCGAAAAATAAAAATACCAAAGGGTTAAAACATAATATGATAAGGTTTTATGGGTTAACACATTATTAACCTTAACTTAGTTGATAAATAATTTACTACATCATTTTATCATACAATCAAGTGTTGTGGGGTGGTAATAGTAAGCAAACACGATAAAAACTGGTAAAAATGACGAAAAGCATGACGTAAAATGCAAGCAAAGACGACACGAACTTATACCGCGAACTGGTATAGACAAACTCGAATTTATACCAACACGAATTATAAAGTTGAGTGGGTCAAAGTGATTTTTTAAGTTTTTAGAAAATGAGGGCAAAACCAACATTGTGGGCGTGAGGCCGTGAGTAGTAAGCAAATGACAACTAAAACCGAGAAAATCTTAAAACAAAAACACGCCGGAGACGAATCGGATAGACAACGAAAACCTAGCTAGAAAAATCCAAGACTGCAAAAAATTTTGAAATCCAATGAGATTGTGACACGTGGCGGCACATTTTAGCACTCTTTCGGTATAATCAATCTATGTCAGATTGTTCGTTATCGTTTATTTACTGAATTTGTTCGTTTATATACCAAATTCAACCGAATCGATTTGAAACATGCACTATCACCAACCAAGTTTAGAGTTTTCAGAATTGGAATCTTGTAAAAGAGAACAAAAGCTAGTAAAGTCAAAACAATATTCGGACCCCGAAAAGTTGGTGCATTTTGTAAGGGTTGTATCGAAATAGAAGGAAACTTGCTATTGTATTATTGACACGTTTCAATATGGAACGATTTTTAGCTAGGATTGGCTTATGAATGAAAAAAAAATTATTATGTAGATGCATTTTGCAAACTTTGGAAAATATCTTTTTAAAAGCTAGCTTGTACTTTTGTACCCTGGAAGTAGAACAAAACAAACAAATAAGCACAAATAAATATAAACATGTTTAAGTAAAGTAATAATAACAAATCAATTTAATTTAAAATGTTTTTTCTCATCCAAAATCATCTCAATTAAGTACGTTTTGCTTCACTCTTTGACATTCATTTGCCTTCAAAATCTAACTATTCCAACCTTGATTGTATACATTTTTTCTCATATCAAGGTCATCCAACAAATGTAAACCAATTTGAAAAATTTTATTAATTAATATCAAACTAGTATTACGCACCCCCGCCTTGCGGCGGGGGCGAACACTAATGTCACACTACTGCCAGCAACCACCGACACTGAAGTTACAGCGTGTTAAAGCGAAGAAATTAAACCGAAACGTAAAACATAGAATAAAATAACTAAGTTGATCTAGGACTTGCGCGTTAAACCTGCGTTTATTTTTTTCCGTTTGACAGGTTCATCGTAATCTATATATAATATATATCATTACCACTATACAAACCATAATGCATACATTATAACAACCATTGCATCAATATGTTGGAAATTCTATTTATACAAGATTTTGGCTAAATTAATTAGATTATTATAAATAATAATAATTTACAAATAAAACAACGGATCAAACCGATTGAATTTGGTAAGATAATGAAACCATTATTTGATTATGGTACAACCAGTTAAGCACAATATACAACCATACATGCATACAAACATATTGAATTTGGTAAGATAATGAAACCATTATTTGATTAAGGTACAACAACTTAAGCTCAATTTACAACCATAAATTGCATACAAATGTTAAAAAATAATAGTATATAAATAAGGTACAACAACTTAAGCTCAATTTACAACTACAAATACATACAAATGTTACAAAATAATAGTATATAAATAGTTAATGAAAAACATTGGAACATCATGAAACAGTTGATAACTCTCGAGTGTGTGCCACTTTATGAATTTTATGAATATAAATTAAAAAAATTTAAAAATATTGATGTGTTTGTTTTACGGTACTAAAATGCAAAGAGCAACATATATACTTACTTGGATATGCTATTGTGGTTAAGTAATTGGATTAGCATATATATATATAAGTGATGATCGAAAACGATTCATGTTCAAAATGGGTTAACATGTTTTTATGGTAAAGATCAAATACAAATGCGTGCTAACATATTAAACGTAAGAAATGAAGGAATATACTTTTTCTCATCTACTTAAGTATGATTTTTAGTTATAAAAAAATAAAAAATAAATAATTTTTTTCGTATAACTACTCTACTAGAGTAATTATATGCAGTTTCCCTATAATAATTATATAATTACTCTACTAGTATATAATTACATGCTTGACTAGATAAAAAAAATTCAAAAAAAAATCTTTTACTTTTAACGTTTAGTATTTTAAAGATCAATTTGTATAGTAACCTTACCAAATGATAGAACTAGTAACTTCATATAAAAAAAAATTAATCCATTAAGTCAATTTTTAAATTAAGCAGCCAATTGGTTTCTTAGTAAAAAAATAATCAATACACAAGTTTTAAAAAGTTACGAAATATAGTTTAGAGTAAATTGTCATTTTAGTCCCTGAGTTTTGTCCAAATTTGCCATTTTGATCCAAATAGTTTTTTTTTTTTTTTTTTTTTTTGCATCTGGGTCCCTGACTTTTCACTTTTATTGCCATTTTGATCACTTTGCCTAACTCCATCTAAAAATCCAGTTACTCTTTTCAATTTAAACCTTTTCAGTTGCCATTTTGATCAAATTCTTAAAAAAACAAAAAATATATATATATATAATATTAATAATGATTATTATTTTATTATATATAATCTATTATATATAATAAATGAAAGTTATTTGGGTCACGTGTCAACACCAGAGAGCCCCTAAATGCCCTTTTTCCCGCCCAACAGTGCCATCCCCTTTTCCTTATATAACCTCTCTTCTCACTTCTGATCTTTCTTTACAAACGCCTAGGGTTCTTTCTCTCTGTATATTCAGGCGATTCAAATTCAAAGTTCACAAACCTTAATCTTCTTCCAGACGCCACCATAAAATCATCTTTTGTTCATCGATTACTTCATCAAAAGGTTTGTTCTTCTTTTTTTTAGTTGAAATAGTTTCATGATTTCATGTTATTTATACTAATCCTTTGTCTTTTGTGTCTTTTCATGTAACCATTGTTAGGGTTTCGTTCGAGAGTTAGATCAAGAGATGTGTCGCCGGCTAATGGTTCTCTATAATCATGGTATGTGTTTTTGTTTTTGATTTTTACTTAAGTTTTGTTATCTGAGTTGTTACTAAATGATTATTTTCAATTATCTGTTGCAGATGATAATGATGATGATTGTTCTACTGTCCTTTCCAGTATCATTGTTCCAACATCGTTTAAAGTATGTGTTTTTTGCTACTCCGATTTCCAAATTTTGAGTTTTTAATTATCAAGTGATATACTCTAATTGTCGCTTTATATTTCAGTCTAATCACATTTGTTTGAAATTCATACAATATGTTGCGTGTTATTATAGGTTTGTAATCAAAGAAGTATAAAGTTTAATTAAACACAAAGAAAGATTATTAAATTTACAGTTAAAATAATTTTTTCTTATGAGTAAATGATGATTATAATTGACTTGTGCAGCAGATGATGATGACTTGTCCAAGAAAGGATCTGCTACTGTTGTAGTATACTAGAGCAATGGTCTTTCCTGCCTTTTTTGTATTAAAAGAAGCATAAAGTTTGGTTTAAACCACAGTTCTTTATAAACAAAGTTAAGGATTAAGTATATGAGGACAGGGCTCTTCTTCACCAGCTGAAGAAGTGTTTTCATGTACTGCATCTTGGTCTGTTCACTAGAGATCAGCTTTCTATAAATCCTGATGTTAATGCATTGAGTCCTTCCATGGAGTTCATGTCGATTGTTGGAGATATACAATGATTGACTTTATGTACCTAGAGTTTGATTAACCAAAGGAAAACGACTGTTTAGTATCAGCAGTGGTTCGGCATCTACAACGGATTTAAATTTAGTATTTAATTATCAGTGGTTCTTATGTAACTTTAGTATTTAATTATCAGTGTTTCTTATGAGGTGTTTATATGTAACAGTATTTATCACAACTCGTTATTTGTTTGATCTGTATTATAAATACAACAGTTGTTTGATTTTTATACTATTAAATAAAAATGTAGTACACTTGGATGTTAAATAAGTTCCTCATTATGATTATTTGGATATAATGTTTTTGAAATTCGTCTTTTTTTTTTACAAAGAGATGTTTATGGGCAAACCTCTATTTATCGTCAAACATTTGTTTAACAGGAAATATGTTTTTATGTTCAAACATCTGTTTAAGGTCAAATATCTGTTTATCTCCAAACAACTGATATTGAAGGTGAAATATTTGTTTAAGGTCAAAGATATTTAAAATAGTAAAAAACGATAGTTTTCATTAATCCTTAAAAGTCTGTTGGAACCACTGTTTTGGTTCAAACATCTGATTGTTAAAGTCTGTTGGAACCACTGTTTTGGTTCAAACTTCTGATTGTTAAATGTTATCCACTGCTGAGAGACAACCTCCGTTTCTTTATGCTGAGAGACAACCTCCGTTTCCACTGATCGGAAGTTATAGCCACTGGTCACTTTTACATTTTTACATCCACTGATTTGGACCATCAGCGGTTTCCCTAAAAAATAGTAACTGCTCACATTTTTATTATTGATGTTGTTAATTAGTAATAGATTGAAATTATTAAATGAAAACTAGAATTGCAATCAAATTACCATTTTACCTGATCTTTACATTCCAATGACATAAGAGTTCCACCAAAATTATTTTCATGATAAAATTTAAAGTTAAATTAAAAAATAAAAAATAATCTTGATGACTATTTGTTCCAAATCAAATCAGTAATTAATGCTGATTTCTTGAGCTTTGGACATTTGATTAAGCAAATTTTGAATTTCAAATTGACGGTTATTATATCTTGATTAAAGTTTAAATAAAATTTAAAAAAGTCATGATGACATTTGTTTTCAAATCAAGTCAGTAGTTATTGATAATATCAGTAATTTTGAAATTCAAAATATTCAAAATGGTAATTTAAAATTTTCGTTCTCTCTTTTTTTTTTTTTACCTATTTTGCATATCATTTCTAATATTTAATTACTTTAATAAAGCAGCATATAAGAATATACACTACTTACGTTTGAAATTAAATCTGAAATTTATGATGTACAACAGTGGATAACTACAACAGTGGTTCAGCATTAACTTTAGTTTTTCTATTGTTTATTTGTTTATGTTAGCAATGTTTATATGTAACAGTGTTTTCCGCATCAATGTTGTAAAGACTGATAGGTTGTTAGATGTCATCACCTCAGTGTTTTATATGTGACCATTTTTATGGCATCAGTGTTTATATTTAATTTATATTTAACAGTGTTTAGGACTGTTGTTTATACGTAACTCTATTTATCACATCAATTCAGTGGTTTGATCTGTACTATTAATTGAACAGTTGTTTCATCTTTATACTAATAAAATTCATATACACTTTGATTAATAGTAAGCTCCTCATCTTGATTGTTTGGGTATAGTATTACAATCAAATTATGAAATGAAAACTAGAATTACAATCAACTTACCATTGTACCTAATCTTTACATTCCAATTACCTACAAGAGTTCCACCAACATTATTTTCATGATAAAATTTAAATTTAAAATAAAAAATAAAAAATAAAAAATATTCTTGATGACTATTTATTTCAAATCAAATCAGTAATTAATGCTGATTTCTTGAGCTTTGGACATTTGATTAAGCAAATTTTGAATTTCAAATTGACGGTTATTATATCTTGATTAAAGTTAAAATAGAATTTAAAAAACTCATTATGGCATTTGCTTTCAAATCAAGTCAGTAGTTACTGATAATGTCAGTAATTTTGAAATTTAAAATTTGCAAAATGGTAATTTAAAATTTTGGTTCTCTCTCTCTCTTTTTTTTTCTACTTTGCATGTCCTTTCTAATATTTAAGAGTTAATTACTTTGCATACCTTTGAAATTAAATCTGAAATTTATGACGTCCAACAACAGTGTCAAACTACAATAGTGGTTCAGCATCAACGTTTGTTTATTTGTTTATGTTAACAGTGTTTATATGCTACAGGAGTTCCGCATCAATTTTTTATAGACTGTTAGGTTGTTAGATGTCATCACCTCAGTATTTTATATGTAACCATTTTTATGGCATCAGTGTTTATATGTAACAGTGTTTCGGAACAGTTGTTTTTACTATGTAACAGTGTTTCGAAACAGTCCTCACTCCAGTGGTTTGATCTGTACTATTAATTGAACAGTTGTTTCATGTTTATACTAATAACATTCCTATACACTTTGATGTAACAGTATTTATCACATCATTTCAAATTGATGGTTATTATTTCTTAATTAAATTTAAAATAAAATATAGAAAAGTCATTATGACAATTGCTTTGAAATCAAGTCAGTAATTTTGAAATTTTGAAATGATAAATATACAAAATGGTAATTTAAAATTGACGTTCTTTCTGTTTTTTTTTTTTCTATTTTGCATATCATTTCTAATATTTTATTATTTTAATAAAGCAGCATATAGGGATATACACTCCCTACCTTTGAAATTACATTTGCCACTGCATTCAGTTAAAAATTTTATTGGATAATCGGTAACCTTGAATTCCAACCTTGATATTTTTTTTAAGAACATCCATGCTTATTGTATTATTAGCATATTACGTTTAGCAATACTTATTATTTACAAGATTCTTTTTTTTTTATGTACAGTCTTCAAATGGAGGTTGCAAAGGTTACCATGCTTAACGATCTTAATACATTCTCAAACAACTATTCGATTAGAGTTAAGATTGTTAGCATTTCGAAGAAGATGATGAATGATAACAAAAATGAAATATATCGTCTTGATATGATCTTCATGGATGAGATGGTACCGTATATAGTTGTCTTATCATTTTTTTGGACATATGAATATCCAAATTAGTATAACACCTTTTTTATTTAATCGGATGTTTCATATTCTTAGAGAACTATGATACAAGCCAGCTGTTTGCATAAAATGCTTGGAAAATTCAAAGACTTCCTTCAGTTGGATGAATGTCTTCTTATCACCAAACCTTCTCTTGCTACTAATAAGTCCTCTGCTAAGTATACCAAGAGAAATGACAAAATATCACTTTATTTCTATACTTCTGTTGAGAAATGCTTTGACTGGTCTGGACCAAAATACCGTTTTAATTTCGTTAACCTCAAGGATGTTGTTAAAAATAAAATTGAAGTAAATACAGTTATTGGTATGTAAATCACTACATGATATATATTTATTGTTTTGTCTTATTGTTTTTTTTTTTTATTGCTATCACTTCTTAATGCTGTTTTCTTTTAACAATATATTTTTGTTTATAGATTGGATTGGTTATGTGGATGTATGTTTTAATCTAGAGGATACGTCAAAGAAGGATGGGAGCAAGGGCAAGAGACTTAATCTTAGACTTGAAGATCTTGAGTGCGTTCTTTTTATTAAGTTGTTGCATTTTGACGTTTAAACCATTATAAGGTTGCTTGATGTTATTATGTTTTATGTTAATATTTTTAGAGGCCAAAAGTGTTCGGTTACTTTGTGGGATGGTTTTGCTATTGACATGTTTGCTTACATGAATGATAAGAAAAGAGAGAAATATGTTGTTATCCTTTGTCATTTTGGTATGGTCAACCTTTACAAAGGTACAATTTAAACTTAATTAGTTTATTTTTTTTATCTTTAGTAATTTAAACGTTGTATTTATTTATACATTTTAAATTTGACAGTATTTATATTGATCTACTCAAGTTTTTATTTTTAAATTCAGGCAAGCGTGGAGTTGCAAATGGGTTTGAGCTGAGCAGACTTTTTATTGACACTGACATTGAAGAGATTTCCTCTTTTAGGAAGAGGTATAGTTAGTAATATGCATATAAACATTGAATATTATTATTTTATACTTACATTTAATTTTTACGTTTTAATTTGATCGCATGAATCTGTTTAGGTATGTAGAGAAAATTTCAACTTCATCTTCATCAAATGAGCATGTTGGTTCAAATGTTATCTCAAGTGTTGAAGATGAGTTTCTTAGTAACCCTGATTTCATGCTTATTGGTTTCCTTGGAACGATATCAACGGTGTGTATTTTCTTATAAGTACTCTACATGCTGAGTTTTTTTATACTCTTTTCTAAGTGTTATTATTTTTGTTTGATATTGATAGACAAAGAAGGTTTTGATTCTTGCCACAATCACAGCTATATGCACTGATAAACTTTGGTATTACAATGGTTGTAACCACTGTAAGTCAGGTGTGGAGGAAAGATTTGTAACGAAAGAAAATGCGGATGGTTCATTTGATGTTGATCATGCAAAATCGTTGGTTTGTACAAATGATAAATGTGGAGGAGTCGACATCTATTCTATTCCGCGGTTTGAGATTACAGTTTTTTATTTCCTTATACTAAATACTAATATGAACGGTTCATATTAGTAATACTAATGTTTTCATTTGTTTTTAACTTTGATAGGTTCAAGATACCTATTAGGGTGCAAGACTCTTCCGGTACTGTGTCTTTGACACTGTTTGATTTCGAAGCTTACAAGATTCTTAACAAATCTGCAAAAGAGTTACTTACAATCCAAGATCAGGTAACAAATACATGCATTCAGTTGTTTGGCCATGTAGTTAATATAACTTAAAATTAATTTTTATAAAATTCTATGTTCTCAATTATGGAATCATTCTTCTTATTGTAATTTATATTAATTTTGATAAAATCATAGGTTGTTAATTCTGGAGACATACCGAACCCATATCCTGAGATCTTTGACACATTGATTGGAAAGAGGTATGCTTTCATCATAAGTGTTAAAGACTATAACATTGAGCATCAGGTTGAAAACTATGGTATTTCAATGGCCACTAACGATGATGATATCCTTGCTGCGCTTTCCGCCAAATTCACTCTTAACCAGGTTTAAATCTTCATTATGTGAATCTTTTAATTTTATAGTTATATCTTTTTGAAATAGATTTATACCATTGTGTGTATTTTATGTTATTGTGTATTATGTACTTAAAGCATGAGCAGTCCGAATCGTTGGATGTTCCAGATTCCTGCAGTTTGTCTACTCCTGTTGACCTTATGAAGGTAATATGAGAATTTGTTTATTTGTACTAAATTTTTTGAAACGTTAGTACTTACTGTCTTTTTATATCAGGATGAGATGTCATGCTGTGGTGACAATGTTACCCCTTTATCCCAACCACTGGTAGGCACTAAGAATCCCTCTTCAGATGAAACAAAACATAAAATTCTTGAAGTGTTCGATGTGGATGATGCATTAGGTTGCTCCTCGACAAAGCGCCACATCAGTGATGAACTGTGTCAGGATGAAGATGCTGGTGTTTCGACGCTTTTGATTCCAAAGATTGAAAAATAGTTTTTTCAGTATTTTCAGATACATTTACGTGTTGATTTCATATGCTGTTGCCATGTTGAACTTATGGTTTTCGTTTTGTTGCTTTTGGGTGTTTGGTGGGTTATGTTTTGGCCTCATTGTGTGGTTTTGAATTCCTGAAAACATATCTGCTTATTATACTGTTATGTTCTAATATTATAATGACTATGATCTTTCTTTGCATATTATTATCTATATTGTTAAATAAATATTGAGATTTCAAAGAATTCACGTTCATCTTCTACGGCAGCTAATTCAGTGCATCGAAATTTACATAGTAAGTGAAATTATTTCTTAACTCATGTTTCAGTTGTTAAGTAGCATCACTTAATCCTTAACTCATGTATCAGTTGTTAAGTAGCATCACTTAATCCTTAATCACGATTCTCTATCCACTGACTACTACATCAGCAGTTGTTAACGATTAGTAGTTCACTATCAGTTGTTAAGTACCCTTAGTGTTTTAATCACTAGCAGTGCTTACAAGTTTTTCATCAGCTGTTTCACTTAACAGAAGTTTCACATAACAGTAGTTTCGCTTAACAGTAGTTTCACTTAACAGTATTTTGCTTTATTCATTTTAAATTCATGTTAAATTCATTATTACAATTAAAGCCAACATAAATGCACACTTGCATTATGTTAAACATACATAACGGACACAAAACGTCATACCTAGAAACATAGAAGGATATCCAACTTGGTAGACTTGACAGAACTTACAGACTCGAAAACAAAAGATTGTAACATACAACGAGTTTTCAAATTTCTTTATAATGAAAACTCAAGGAGTGAATGGTGCACTTCGGAATGTAGCTGATAACCCCCTTTTTGGTGTAGCTCTTCGATTTTCCTTGAAATTCCCAAGCTTGGTATTTTCATATCTGCCACTGGGGTTATATTCATTCATATGCACCAAACAGCTTATGTTTTAGCAATTGATCGTTCTGTTCAATCACTTCCTTATGTGCATCGCACTAACTTCTAGGAGGTTGTCAAGTATTCTCGCCAATGTTTTCGTATTTGGTGTTTTGTGTATCTTTACATCCGCAGCCATTCTGTACAATAAAAATATCCATAGTAAGACGGCTGATACAGTACTTTCATAATGCATATAAGTATACATATATGATGAACCCAAGATGAGGAACCCAAAACTCAGTTGATCTGAAATGAAGAAAACACATTCAAATGACCAATACGATGAACCCAAAACAAATAGTCTTTAACCAACTTTATATGAGAATCAAAACAACAACCATACCCAAATTTCAACATGAACAGCAGAGACTTAAGAAACTCAGATTTCAACATTAACAGCAGATACTTAAGAAACCTGTCCCTGTTTTAATCGATTGTATATTTTAAACATTTCAAACAAACTATAACACAAAAACAATCTTAGATTAACGCCAAAAACCAAAAAAGCTGTATTAATAAACAGATAAAACCAAAAACATCACAAACAAACCTTTATAATAACCAAAACCCAAACCTCTGTTTTGATACCCGAGCCAAAAACCCACAATAATCAAACAATATTTCCCACAATAATCAAACAATATTTTCACACAAAAGCTGTTACTTTCATACAGTGGTGAAAATGAGATATCATCAAACATCAACTTACATAGGGTTACACAAGCATCTAACAAGAACAGAGGGTAAACCATAGTGTCGATCATGTTTTAGGTATGTGATTTTACCTTGGATTGTTATAACAACAAATGGTTGGTGAGGAGATTCAATGAAGATGAAGATGATGATTGGTGTTCGGAGTAGAGATTTTCAGATATTTTTGAGAAGTGTGATCGGTCTTTAGGGTAATTAAAGGATATTTCACAATTGTCAAACAGTCAACATAGGGAAGTGTGAGGGAGGGACTCAAACTGTTATGAATTTATAAGATCAAGGGCTGAAAAAACCAAAAAATGAATTTAGGGGATCAAGTTGATGTTTCACACATATCACAGGGACGCAAATTGCATTTTTCTCTAAACATAAATATTACTTTTTTTCAACATATTTTATAAGTTTTGGGGTGATATCAGCAGATGTTAACCACTGCTCTTCCTTAACACTTAATCCTTAATCCCTGCTTCTGTATCTACTGTTTACTGCAGCAGCAGTTGTTAAAAATCTGTAGTTCACTATTATTGGTTAAGTACCATCAGTGTTTTAATCACTAGCAGTGCTTAAAAGTTTTCCATCAGCTGTTTGACTTAACTGTAGTTTGCATTATTAATTCTAAATTCATGGCTTCAAATTACTTTTCTTGGTAAACGAGTTATAGAAGCTCAAGTTATATCTGGTAGGAACTTTGGCACGAGAGTTTTTATTCTAAGGATTAATATGATCCCGTTTGACAAAAAAATACCTTTTCAATTTCAACAAAGACAATTTCCTTTATCAGTTTGTTTTGCTATGACAATTAACAAGTGTCAAGGACAAACGTTATCAAAGGTTGGTCTTTATTTGAAAGATCATGTCTTCACTCATGGTCAGTTGTATGTTGCATTATCAAGGGTCAAGACCAGAGAAGGTGTTAAAATACTAATATTCGACGTTGTTGGAAAACCAACAAATAAGTAATGTTGTTTACAAAGAAGTTTTTACTAGGTTGTAATCATTGTGAGCAATGTTAAAACCCTGTTTCACCGAAGTCAAGCTACTTATATTAAAAGCTAATTATAATAGATAAAACACTGTTTGAGGAATGTTAAAACGCTGTTTGACCAAAGTCTGTTTGACCAAAGTCAAACTACTTTTGTTAAAAGCACAACCGTCGGTATTTCTTCATCATCATTACACATCAAACATCTATCATCTCTTTTTTCAAAAATCACTTCTCCCCAGTCATTTTCTAGGGTTTCAATTTTCTTTTCCTCCATCTTCTACACTTCAATCACGTGAGGTTTTATTATTTTTTTCTTCAGCAACTGGTATGTACATTCCTATTGATGAACTTTATATTGTTTAATCTATGTTAATTTAAATCCTATCTTGCTACTAATACGATTTTAAATGTTTATTGCTATACATTCAATAAGGGTTTACTTATGTGTTTGAATTATCTGTTGAGAACATGTTAAAATAATTATTATTTGCAGAAAATTTTTAACTCATACTCTGTTTCTATTAGAAAACCCATCACGACAATTGCTTTCAAATCAGATCAGCAAACTACTGCCCATAGCCAAGAAAGTATAACTTAGCAGATATTTCCTTTGGCAAACATATACCATAGCAGTGGTTTTGAAATTGCCGGTAATTTCAAATTCAAAATGCCTTGGGATATATACTTTGCAATTAATGCACGTTAAGCAATCACTTCTCTCTTATGCTAAAGGCGTCTGATAGGTAAATGAATAGGTTAATTGTAATTATAATAACGTGTTTAATTTTATATTTTTCCCGTGTAAATGCATTAAAAGCCTAATAAGTGTCACATGATATTCTTTCGTCTGACGATGTATTTAGTCATAGCCTTCTTCATTGGGTATATAAAATAGATTTGGCAGAGGTTTTGATCATTACCATTTTCATCTATCTACTCAATCATCTTCAAAAATTTTGTTGACGAGATTTTCACAAGGCTCTTTGCAGGATGGAAAAATTTGGGTTTCAAGTGATTGTTGACGAGATTTTCACAAGGCTTTCTGCAGAAGATATTTGTCGTTTCAAGTGTCTTTCCAAGAATTTTTATAGGGAATTGTCAAGTCATGCATTTCAGATGATGCATGCTCTCCGAAGTGGAGATTCAGTACAAAAGAAACTATTATCCTTTAAAGACACGTCAATTGTCATTGACAACGTAGTTGGTGGTAAGTTGGACGTTGTTAGTAGTAAAACCTTAAGTTTTCCTAACAATGTCCACTCTAGCTTCTTACGTATTCTATCTTCATTTAATGGGTTGTTGTTAGTTTCGAATGAAGGGATTTGCTGTCAGTTGATTCTTTGGAATCCAACTATCAGGCAGTATAAGGTTTTGTGTGATGACTACTTTAATTATAATCATCATCGAAACTCTGATACCGGTGGAATTTATTTTGATCAGTTCAATGATCTCAAAGTGCTGAACATCAGATGTTACCGTAATGTAACTGCTGCTCGTGTTTACTCACGACGTCGTGAGTCATGGACAACAATAAATTTCAGTATCGTAAACAATTATAGTTCAAGTCGTTATTCATGGTCTACAGGAGTTTATGCTGATAAAACCATATATTTTATGGTTTCAAATTATTGGTATCCACTAGGTGAGAGGAACATCGTTTGTTTTGATGTTGTTAGTGAGACTTTCAGAATGCTTCACTTTCCTGAGAGTATTGTAGTCAATCCTTGCCAAGGGCATTTTTTGACCATTGCAAAGAGATTGCATTTGATTGTCATTGGAAAGTCTGCTGAGCTAACTGCTGATTTGCTCAGATATGAAGAAGAAGGCTGGAAGAAGATGTTTGTTTTCAATAATCCTCGTGTAGTTGGTTACGTAGTTGCACGCCGAAGTACTAATATAATTGAAGACAACAAGTGGTTGATAACAAGCATCTGGGGGGATATGATTGAAGTTGATCTCACCAACGAACTTCTGAAATACCTCCAACATGTTGACAACTACAATGGTCCGAAAGGAGCTTTACTTATCGAAACTACTGTTTCACCAATAGATTAGGAATTAGAATCCTGTATTTTATTCAATGCTATTATCTGTTTTGACAATTGTATCTTTTATATAATTAGTTGTGTTAAAATTATTAATAATGTTTGTTATTAAAATTAAGTAAATGAATATCGATGTTTGAGAGTGTAAATTCTTGTAATATTGGCAAAGGTCGGTTTAAATGATCAAAGCTTTGTTATTGAGAACAGGTGTTTCAAAATTAAACAGTTGTTGATACATCTGTTGAATTGGGTCAACAGATGGATGAACTTTGTATGTTGTTTAACACTTGTACTTTTTATAAATATTTAGGTTTGAGAGTGTAAAAGCTTGTAATATTGGCAAATGTATGTTTAAATGATCAAAGCTCTGTTATTGGGAACAGATGTTTGAAAATAAAACAGTGGTTGATAAATCTGTTGACTTTGGTCAACAGATTGATGTCCACAGATATTTGGAACTACTGTTCAGAAAACTGTGGTCGAAACCGCTGTTTGGTTAAAATAGTGGTTTAAAACCACTGTTGGGTTAAAACTGTTTGGTCTTTTAAGGCTTAAACTGTTTTGCCTTAAACAGATGTTAACAAGTTAAACATCTGTTAAGGCTTAAACAGATGTTTGGCCTTTTGTATCAGATGTTTCGACTTAAACAGTTGTTCTTATTCTATATCAGATATTTGGACTTAAACAGATGTTTAACCTTCAACAGATGTTTGGCCATAAACAGATGTTTGGCCTTAAACCAAACATCTGTTTAAGCTCAACATCTGTTTGACTATTTGTCAATATCTTATTGACTTTTGGTTAACATCTGTTTCAAATTTGGTCAACATCTTATTTTGTAAAAGAGGTACAAAAACAAAGATTTTTTTGAAAATCCCAAATCACCCTATCATGTAAGTGCATTGATGTAAAAGTGGAAATTTAATTATTCATATGGTCCTGTTGTGGTTTTGTTTGTCCTCTAATATGAGTTCATGATCTAATCCGGTGATTTGAAGTCGTTGTTGAATCGAATGAGATGGTTGATGTAATGCGGTCGTATTAATAACAAATAGTAATTAATTAGTCTAAATAACTTTCCCGAGCCCGGGAAGCAATCCCGGGTAAAAACCTAGTAATCATATATACACATACATCTCTAAAAATCCAGTTACTCTTCATTCAAATCTCTGCAATCAAACCCTAGCACACATTGACACCATCTGCACTCTCTCTTACCTCCGGCGACCGGAGAGACTCCGGCCGTTTTTCCGGCCACACCCCAACCACACCTACCCACCCCTCATCCCCGTTTCCCCTCAAACAAACGGCCGGCCACCGCGTTATGGTGGCGGCGCGCCGCAGTGATGGCAGACGAGAGAGAGAGGGGGAGACGCAGAGACGAGAGAGAAAGAAAGATGGCAGGTTGCCGTCTCCGGCGGCGGAGGTTGTGGATGACGATGATGACGATGAGCGGTGATGATGATGACGACTATGATGATGATGATGATGATGATAGTGGTGGCCGACGGCGGCGTTGGCCGCCGGAGCCACGGCGACTGCAGTGGAGGTGGTTATCTGGTTCAGATTTCGGGAGTTGCTCGGTTCAGATTCGGGTGTTCGGGTCGGTCTTAGTTCATGTTCGGTTCGGGAACCAGTGGTGGTGGAAGGTGGTAGGTGTTGATGGTGGTGGGTGGAAGATGCACAGATAGAGAGAAAGAGAGAGATGTATGTGTACTGATGTATGTATGTTGATGTATGTATGTTAGAGATGTATGTGTAAATATGATATATATTATTATATATAATAAAATAATAATCATTATTAATTTTATATATATATTTTTTTTTGTTTTTTTTAAGAATTGGATCAAAATGGCAACTGAAAAGATTTAAATTGAAAATTCCCAAAATACTCTTGGTTATAACTGGATTTTTAGATGTAGTTAGGCAAAGTGATCAAAATGGCAATAAAAGGGAAAAGTCAGGGACCCAGATGCAAAAAAAAAACTATTTGGATCAAAATGGCAAATTTGGACAAAACTCAGGGACTAAAATGGCAATTTACTCTATAGTTTACAAATTAGAATTAATCACAATTTTTAAACATGAATTAAATTAGTTAATAACTCAAAAAACGAATATGGTATAGTTCAATTGACATCAGAGGGTAAGTGAAGATTTGAGTTTGAGGCCATAGGTCTCAAGTTTGAACCCTAATCCCAACCGGGTTTTATCGCAGTGAGCCTTTAGGCGACGAGTTTTTCTCGAAACTGAAAATAGTGGGCTTGGGTTACCCAGCGCTATTTGCGATCGCGAACGTATGGTGACACAACGACTGTCAAGTGGTAGTGGACGGTATGGTTTCCAGGGGAACAACCAAGCTAAACTTTGAAGCCAGTGTGGACCAGGTTAAGACAGTATAGTCTGGCCGGAGTGGGGCGATGGGGTTCTCCAATTCGAGAAGTGCGGTGGCCAAACAAAAGAAAATCGTCGTTCCAAAAAAATATCTGTAAAACATACTATAAGTATTTTAACAATGTGTTTAGACGGAAAAACTCAATTTTAGGTGTTCTCATCGGGTGTTAATTCCAATAAAAAGATATCTGGTTAACTAAAGTCAAATAAGAGAACAACACTAAAAGTGAATATATTATTTGAAATTCTCTTAAATATTCTGTCGACACATGTATAATTTTACCAAAAAGCCTTTTAAGACCGTTCGTAGTGGGCGTGATTTTTTCAAAAAAAAAGCCCCTAAACACATCCGAAAACGCTCCCCCCCCCAAGCTCTGTGGGCGTGATTGAGTGTGATTTTGCAAAAAAGCCCCCCAGTGTGTTTTGAATCACGCTAAAATGGCAAATTGTTGGCCAATCACATGCATCCCTCTTTTTCTTGGTCAATCCCCTTTTTTGGTTAGTTTTTTTAATTTAATTCTTTACACCCCTTTCTAACATAATACCCACATCCCCACCACACTCATTTTAGAAAAAAAAAACGTCCAATAATGCATGCCCCTTGTAGACTGGACTGCCACATGACGAAAAACGCACAAGGGTAGGAGCATTATTCACTAAACCACTATACATGGTCAAACTATATGATTACAATTTAAGTGAACACCAGAAAACGTTGAAGAACTAAACAAACTTCAGAATTTTAAATTACATTTTATTTAAAGTTTAAGAAACTTCATTCTAAACCGAAATTTTGCGTCATTATCTTTATATATCAATTAAACTTATACATAATCAGCTTTTTTTTTTTAATTTTACATAATCAATTTAATTAGATGTATTTCATAACTAAAACAATTAATCATCTTAACAAAATACTATTGAGTTGTAAATAAGGAGATGATAAAAGCAACCGAAAACCTCATTCGAATTGAGATTTTACATAGTTTTAAAAAATAAAACCAAACGAATTAACCATATGGCCATTTCGAGTCTTGTCCAAAACAACGTTATAAATAAAACATACTTTCGGATCCGCAAAAATGCTAGAGAACCAAAAAGCCTTGGGATGAAACAGACTACACCACAAAATAAACAAACTCAAGTAAAAAAAATATAAACATTATAACTTGAAAATCATTTTTTAATAAAAGATTTTGGCGTTAGGCGTGCCACCACAACACTATAAGCATGAACGCCGGCGTCACCATCTAAGCTACCCATGCTTCCACCATCTTCTAATTCTCGAGAACGTGCTGCATAACGATACACATAATAACAAATATTTAAAAACCGTTATTCGTTACATCAGATCAGACGGTTTAAATCAGACAAAAAAAACAAATATCATTTGGGTAGGGTGGGGGGCATTGAAGAAGCTCCATTCCCTCTTTCTCTGTCTTAATATGTGGTAATGTTGACTGGTTATAATCATAACATTCAGAGGTTTTAATGTTCAACACCTACACCCATATCCTGAATACAAACTGTATTACCTAACAAGACAAGTGTTCAAATGGTCCACTTTATTATCTTCATTGGATTGAGTATCACATGCACTTTTCAGTATAATAATATTTGCTTATTTACCATTTACAAACAAAAATTACTTAAATTTTGAGTAATTAGTAACGAATTTTAGCATGATAAGTCAAATGCTGACTTTTTTTGACGGATAGGTTTTTTTTGCTCTTTTTTTTTTCAATTTAAGATATCAGTGAGTGAGATGGGAAATATAAATGATCTGAAGTTTCTATTACAATGATTTATATTAGATTATACATTGTATTATTACAAAGATAATTTGATTTTCATAATAAAAAAGGTTAAGTAGATTTTATGCATTCTAAATACATTTTGGACTTTCGACCCGTTTGACCTGTATGACCCGTTTCCAATTTTTCAGATTTCAAGCATTTGACCCGTTAGACGCAAAGTATAACCCAGATTGACCCATATATTTCGTACACGCATTTGAATTTGCCACCTCTACAAAAATTGAAAATATTGAAGCAAGACACACACTTTTCTAAAACATTTTTCAAGTAAAAAGACCCGACCCATTTTTAGTTTCAGCCGGTTTTGACACAAAAGTTGGAATTGAGAACCATATTGCAGACTGTCGTTGTACGTTGCCGTTTCCAGTTTTTAGGTTCATATTAATTATGCATACCCATAGAGGTATTAATTTAATCAATTCACTTATGAATTGGTGGTGGATACGGATTGTGTTTTATCCAAACGGGTCAAATGTGATGAACGGGTTGGATGCTGCCCAAAGTCTACTTTCTATGCATACCTTTTAATGTGAATTATTCAAAGATTTAGACTACTATTCTAATCATATTGGTTTTTTAGTCACATAAAATGGATTAAATTTTTATTAGTATTTTAAAAATGAACACAAAAAATGTTTGTAGGGTAACCCAACCTGAACCGGCTTGTTAAATTTACCTAAAGTTATGTACAACTTTAGACATATATTATGTGTTGAAAGAAACCTATTACTATAGGAAAAGATAGATAAAGAATGATGCATAAATATCCCTCAAAGCTAGAGAGAATAATCTAGAATGATGCATTGTATAAGTTATAACAAAACACCATGTTAATTAATAATTATGTTTATATATTTTAACCTTCCACTAAAATCCCAATAAAGTATATTACACTTCGCATTTGGAAAAGGGTGTTAGATTATATATGAGAAAATAACTACCTAGTGAAAAGCTGGTTACAAATTGGTAATCAAGCATAAGATCGATAATGAGAGGAAGAAGTAATCTCAATTCATCGATGTCCTCTTTTATTCCCCATCATCGTTTAAGTCACAACATGAACAAACTGACGATTCAACAAGTACCAGTTTACCCCCAAACAATTATTACCGTAACATATCAATGGGTTTGGTGTGGTACATACACAAAAAAAAAGCGTTATTAAGGACCTTAGATTGTTTGCGGTTTGGGATGATGAGCATTTGACATTCTTAGATCAATGCCATTGTGGAGAAGCAACCCTCTACTCACAAAAACCTTGTTTCTCTCATACACAACACAATGGACCCTGGGAACCCATGGAGTTTAAATATGTAGTCCAAATATGTTATGGTAATAATAGTTGGGGGTCAACGGTCAACCAGTACTTGTTAAGTTCATCTTCTATCTTAAGTTCTTAAGCATTTTCAAATGAATACCATCCTGGTACGCGTCTATTTTAGTTAATAAATAAGTTAAGAGTTTGTTAGTTGGGGTGTGATAAATACACCCAATGGATTTATAAACCAGATTAGTCAAACTTGGTAACAATTAAGTAATTTAATACATTAGTTTATTCTAAAGTCAAAAGTAATAATTATATTTTTTTATTTTATTTTATAATACTTTTGTTATTTTTTTTATATTTTGTTATATTATTGTTAGTATTAATATCAATATTAATAAATAAATAAATAATCAAGACACTTTATTATAGACACTTTATTATATCCACACTTTATTATATCCAAATCACTGTGAACGTATTCAAATTACCCGGGGTAAGATCAAATAAAAAGTTTATTTTGCCTAAGTAGGATGAGAAGGAATCTTAACCATTCATTTTTCAAATCAATGGTTAAGATGAAAGTGTAGGAAAAAGGAGGAGTGCAAGGGTATCTTGGGAAAATTTTATTTGTGGATTTTCTCTCTCCACATGCAAGACACATGCATATTCCACCCTCATTTTTTAAATGTTCATAACTTTTTTTATACGACATTATTTTTTCATAAAAAATTCACCGTAAAATCGAGCGTCTTTTTATCTTTAATTTGAGTACCATATTGCTATATAAAATATGAAGACTAAAAAAACCCACTAAAATGTGTTGTATTTCTATGTTGTATAACAATTTTTTGTGCTGGATTTTTGTACTATATTTTTGTGCTAATTTTTTTGTGCTGAATTTTTTTGTCTTAAATTTTTTTTTCTCAATTTTTTGTGCTGGATTTTTTTTGTACTAAATTTTTTTGCTAAATTTTTTCGTGCTATATTTTTTTTGTACTAGATTTTTTTGTGCTATATTTTGTTGTACTACATTTTTTGTGCTATATTTTTTTGTACTAGATTTTTTTTTTTAAAAACAAAATGGGTGCCACATGTCATTTTCACTCATATTTATAAGGACCAAAATACCCTTCATTCCTATTTATTAGGAGTGCCACATGTCATCATCACAATCCTTAGGCTACTTAGGCAAAATCCACTTTTTAGTGGATCCTTACATTTTTATATATATATATTTTTTTACTTTTTATTCAAATCACTGTCCACATATTCAAATTACCCATCGAATTAGTGATTTAAATTTATACTAAAAGATTTATATATACATGATTTTGAAATATTTATGGTTCCAAGACCTGTATTCTTTTTTATGGTGGTGAAAATTTGTTTGCTTTCTGCAATACAGTAATTATTTTAGTATTAAAAAAAACAGTTAAAGATTTGAATCGTAAATATTTTTTCTTGTAAACTAAAAAAACGCTAAAAGAAAAACAATCATGCTTACCAACCATGAAGGCATGAGCTAATAATAGGTGAAATTTATAAGACAAAAAATATTGCGTTAGTATTTAAATATCATGTTTAAATATAGACAAAAAAATATTGCGTTAGTATTTAAATATCATGTTTAAATATTTGTATCAAAGAAATAATTAAAATTATTTCGTATATCATCATCATCAATATTTATGAAGCAAACTTTTTAAATTTTTTACTTTATTTTTTTAAAATTGTTTGTAACTGTAAAAAAATTAAAAGAGTTGTTTAAAAAAAATTAAAAGATATATAAACTTGAAAAGTGGATTGAGAAGTTATTAGTTTATGGAAACTTAAAAAGTTAACTTGTCGGAAAAAAAGTAAAAAAAAGTTGACTTTGGAGTGTATTTAACATAACCCTTGTTAGTTAGACTGTGGGGTATGGGGCGAGGGTTGGGGTTGGGGCGTGGGTTGGCTGAAAACGCCCAAGCCACCACCCCGGGTGGGCTTGGGTTTGGGCGGGGCCCCTTGGGCGAGAGTTTAAGACCGGGCGTTGGGCATGTCTAGCGGTCCTAAATGTTGTGTGTATTTTTTAATTTTTGGTTTTTTTTTTTAATTTTTATTTTAATAAACCTGCCAAGCCACGCGGGCTAGCCACGCCCCGCCATACCCCACGGACACGTCACTCACCAGCAGGGGGGCTCGAACTCCACGTGTTAACCCATGCCCCAAACCCCCGCCCCACCATACCCCACGGTCTTAGTTAGCGGGACGAAGTCAGTTATTAGTCAACGTTTAGGTATATGTAACAATAGCTATGTACCTCATGTGGCAGATTCAATGATAACTACTTATCTAACTAAGTAACTCTAACCGATTTATTAACTAAAACAGAAGCCTACAATCACATAATCATAAATCAGAATGCACATTTTTTTCATGAATGTATTCTACTACAATCAAATGGTGGTTTTTTTTTTTTTTTTTTTTTTTTTTTTTTGTGAAAGGGGAACTTCATTAGAAACGAAACCAACCAAAAACCAGGCCGGCGACAAACTACAAAGACACTACATTATACAAATTTAAACCAGCCATCCCACGAAACATTTCTAAACTTCAACCTTTTAGAGAACCATAAGAAACCTAACGCCTTAATCTCACTAACAATATTCTCAATTTTGACCGGCTTACCTTGAAACTTCAGCTCGTTCCTTGCCTTCCAAATACTCCAACAACCGATTATCATTATACCTTGAATGGCGTCTTTCCACTGCTCCGATAAAACCTATAATGGAAATTCAGGAGGTCCCTGAAGGAGAACGCAAAAATACAAGGGATTTTGCACCAAGAGCTAACAGCCTGCCACACCATCGAAGCTACCCAACATGCCGTGAACAAGTGGTCAATTGATTCATCACCGGACAGACAGAACGGGCACGAAACATCGACGATAGGAACATTTCTATGTCTTAAAACCAAACAGGTAGGAATGCTATTTAACTCGGCACACCAAGCGAAAATGTTGCATTTTTTTGGGATCCATTTGCACCAATTAAAGACAAACCTATTGAGTTCACATGGTTGCACTACAATCACATGGTTGGATGCTTATGAGAACACACAATCATAAGAATTCATTGAGTTCAACACAATATAAGAAAATTAGGGCTTAAATTTCACAATTAATTGAATTTGTTATTGTGTTAGTTTTTTTCGGTGCTCGTATTGATCACAACCCTAGATCAAAACTATCGAGTCAGGTTATGTTAGGGGTCATTTTCTTAACATACGTATCCTGATCAATATCCTGCCTTTGTTTGTTCATTTGTGACCAGGATGCTGGAAGAGGATATTGCTAACATCTTGGGCGATATCCTGAGGCTTATTGAATTAACCACGTGCAGGTTAGGGGCTGAGACTTGCTAACGGTCAAGAGGACTTCTTCTCCTCAAGACTCGGACGAATTTGTTGAGGAAGAGACGTTGAGCCCGAAGGACCAGGTCTACAACGTTCGAAGAAGGAATATTCGGTGGATCCCGCAAGTTTAGGGTAGTTTGTTATTTTATCTTTACTATAAATAGATGGGGGCGGATCAGCTTAGAACACACAATTTTTCACTAACACTCTCATACACTTACACTCTCTAGCTCATTGCAAACACCACACTTGTATTCAAGTTTCGCTGTAACACTTAGTCGATCCGTACCACATCCTGCACTGTATCCTGATTTTTGAAGCAATAGAAGAACTAGGCAGCTGCGATTGTCAGCTCCCGAGGTTTTATGCCGGCGATCTAGATTGATCAAGGGCTTTCCTCGTACATCCCGTGTCGTTTACTTTACTTTTGCTCATTGTTTGATCATAGATACAGCTCTATATCCTGAGCCGTATCCTGAAACTGTTTTTACAATTAACTTGATTAACATATTTTCGACACTCATTTCTAGCACACTACCTCACTAAACTAATTTGATCACTTAATTACTTCGGTAATTTTTGACCAAAACAATTTGGCGCCCACCGTGGGGCAAGTGGTGCTCTCCTTACTAAAAATTTTTGTTAAATCGCTAATCGGTTTTCTATTTTCAAAACTTTTTGCCACATTGTCCATAATGG
Organism: Helianthus tuberosus; assembly: GCA_030545235.1. NCBI lineage: Eukaryota > Viridiplantae > Streptophyta > Magnoliopsida > Asterales > Asteraceae > Helianthus > Helianthus tuberosus. The sequence goes on along the minus strand of CM060396.1, from coordinate 154,562,961 downwards.
CCTCAAGATCAAACATGAGTTCCTCTACTGTGTCTGCTATGACTTCTGCTACTACCGGTTCGGTGCTTCCACCACCTCTTCCAAGGATGCCAGCCTCTACACAATCTCAAGATGTTATCCCTACTCGGAGTGTCCAGGGATCTGCTCCCGTTTTAGCTTCTAATGATGAAATTTTAACCTTATTTGGAAGTGTGCAGGAACAAATGAGGCAGCAACAGGAAACAAACCAAATGCTTTTGAGGGAAATACAACTCCTGAAGTCTGGCTCGAGCAGATCTGCTGAGGACAATGTCACTCCATTACACCCCAGAGCGTTGAACTTTAGTTCAGCTGTATATACTGAGGATAACAGGGGAAATATCGTGCCCAGTCTTCCTCAGAATCATACTCCTGAAATACCCTCATCGGTCAGGATGTCAACCATGAGGAGCTCAGGATATGCTTCAGGATATGGGCAAAATCCTCCAATGGGTAACGTGTCGAATAATAATAATACTCATGCTACTAACAGTGGTCGATCTTTGCAGGATACAGGTGTAACATCAGCACTTACCAGGGAACTTCAGAAGTTAAAGGACATGATATCCAGTGTACCTGGGGTGGTACAGCCGATCCCGGAAGTGTCTCAAGACAGCCACAAGATATCTCGTTTTGCATATCCTATCTGTGATGCTGAGATCCCAAAGAGATTCCAAACTCCCAACATGAAGCTTTATGATGGGAGTACGGATCCTGAGGAGCATATTGCTCAGTATAGGGAAAGAATGGAGATTAACCCTATCCCTCCGGAGCTCAAGGAAGCGTGCTTGTGCAAGGGATTTGGTTCTACTCTAACAGGATCGGCCTTAAAATGGCTATTAAACGTTCCTCCTCACTCAATTACTTCATTTGCTCATTTGGTTAATTTATTTAACAGTCAATTTTCTTGTAGTCGGAGTTTTGAGAAACTAACCAGTGATCTTTACAGGATAACTCAAGGGCCTCAGGAATCCTTGAGGGATTATGTGAACAAATTCAGTCGAGAATCCTTGGATATCCCACATCTTGATGTTGCAACAGCTGTGCAAGCTTTCAAGATGGGATTACAAAAGGATTCTCAGTTTTATCAGGATCTTGTAATGAATCCCTGCAGGAATCTCGACGAAGCTCGTAACAGGGCTTTGAGATATATCCGTCTGGAAGATGACAGGAAGATGCAAGAAAGGATGAACTCATCCAACACTTATGAGTCAACTAATAGGAAGTCAGAATCCCCGTTCAAGTCATATCGGCCTAAGCCGTATAGTAGAAATGAAAACAAAAGAGTGAACGCTGTCGAAGATGAGGATCCTGAAGAGTATCCTGAGTTGTCCGAATATTGCTTTTCTGTTAATATTCCTGAATTGATGTATGCTATGCAGGGTCTAGGAGACAAGGCTAGGTGGCCTCGAAAGAATCAACAAAAGGCTGACTGGAAAGATAAGTCAAAATGGTGTGCTTTCCACGAAGATTTCGGACATGTGACTGAGGATTGCATTGCTCTAAGGAAAGAAATAAGCTATCTTCTAAGCAAGGGATATCTGAAAGATCTCTTAGGAAGAAAGAAGAATAAGGGTCAGGATACTGAGAAGGATCCTGAACGAGCAACATCACCTCCCACGGATGCCAAGATAATCAACTTCATTTCGGGAGGATCCGACATTTGTGGAACTTCGTATTCGGCAGCAAAGAGACATGCAAAGGAAGCCAAGGCCGAAAGGGGAGACAACCCTGTCAGGATGACTACCCTCACAACTGACAAAGTGATCACTTTTGATGCTGATGACAGGGATACTGTCCAAGATCCTCACCATGATGCTCTGGTAATAACGTTATATGTGGCTAACCATTTTGTACGCAGGATACTGGTTGATAATGGCAGCTCCGTCAACATAATCCAACTAGAAACTCTGAAGAGAATGAATGTATCTCCAATGGATATCACTTCAAAGTCTACCGTGCTTGTTGGATTCAGTGGAGAGGCTAGAAACACAGTGGGAGAGATAAAGTTGCCAGTATACGTTGAAGGAGTCAACTCGATACAACGCTTCTGTGTGATGGATTCTCTATCCTGCTATAACATCATACTGGGAAGACCGTGGATTCACGATATGAAGGCCGTGCCATCAACATATCACCAATGCATCAAGATACCTACCCCTTGGGGAGTGGTCAAAGTTGATAGTGATCAGCAGGAGGCGAAAGAATGCTACTCATCCTCGATGAAACCCTCAACCAAACCTAGTGCAGCATAGCAATTAAAGACACGGGCCCAGGATATCGTGGAGGATCCGGAGCAGGATGTGAAGAAAATTATCCTGGACCAGGATAATCCCGATATTTCGGTGCTCGTAGGGACCAATATCCCTCAGGATATTGAAGAACAATTAATTAACTTTTTGAAATGCAGGATGTCTACGTTTGCATGGAAGCATGAGGATATGACAGGCATATCCAAAGATATTATCACTGACAAGCTTGGAATTGATAAATCATTCAAGCCTGTGCAGCAAAAAAGAAGGAAATTTGCTCCTGAGCGGAACACAATTATCCAGGAGGAAGTTGAGAGATTATTAAAATCCAGAATGATCAGGGAGGTTAAGTTCCCAAGGTGGCTAGCAAACGTGGTTGTAGTACAGGAGAAAAATGGGAAATAGAGAGTTTGTGTGGACTACACAGACTTGAACAAAGCTTGTCCTAAAGACCCATTTCCTCTTCCACACATTGATGCAATGGTAGATGCCACTGCCGGACATGAAATGCTGACCTTCATGGACGCATCTTCAGGATTTCAACAGATCCAAATGGAACCTTCTGACCAGGAGGATACTGCCTTCATGACACCAACAGGTATTTATTGTTATGCAGCTATGCCTTTTGGTTTGAAAAATGCAGGTGCAACATACCAAAGATTGGTAAACATGATGTTCAAAGACAAACTGGGGGACACCATGGAGGTATATATCGATGATATGGTGGTGAAATCTAAAAAGGCTGAGGATCACCTCCAGGATATCAAGGGAGCATTTGATATCCTGGATCAATACAACATGAAGCTGAATCCTGCTAAATGCCATTTCGGAGTGGGGGCAGGAAAGTTTCTTGGATATATGGTGACAAAGAGGGGGATAGAAGCAAGCCCAGAGCAGATCAAAGCTATCCTGGATATAAAATCACCCTCAAACATGAAGGACGTACAAAGATTAACAGGCCGAGTAGCAGCTCTAAACAGGTTTATCTCAAGATCCTCAGAGAAATGCAAAGACTTCTATGATATCCTAAAGAAGAACAAAAGATTCGAATGGGGGGAAAAGCATGAAGCAGCCCTGCAGGATTTGAAACGGTATCTCTCAACCGCACCTCTATTGATGAAGCCGGAAAATGGTGAACCACTATCCCTGTACCTTGCTGTATCAGAGAATGCTGTAAGTGCCGTTCTTATAAAAGACCATGAAGGTCAGCAATATCCTGTTTATTATGTTAGTAAAAGTTTGTTAGATGCTGAAACTAGGTATTCTCATTTAGAAAAATTGATTTAGTCATGGCATCAACGAAACTTAGGCATTATTTCGAGACACATAGGATACATGTTAAAACAAATTATCCTATCAAAAATGTGCTTAGGAAACCAGAGATGTCAGGCAGGATGGCCAAGTGGTCAGTAAGGTTGAGTGCTTATGATTTAGTATATGAACCTAGGAATGCCATAAAGTCTCAGGCTTTAGCTGACTTTGTGGCTGATTTTAGTAGTGACATTCAGGACGAGGTAGACCTAGAAGTTCAACAGCTAGGAGAATCCTCAGGATCCTGGACATTATATACTGATGGTGCATCTAATGTAAGAGGAGTAGGATTAGGAATACTACTAAAATCGCCACAGGGGGACATATTACCCCAGGCTATTAGGTGTGAATTTCCTGCTACTAATAATGAAGCAGAGTATGAGGCTTTAATTGCAGGATTAGAGTTGGCTAAGAGCATGAGTATCAAAAATTTGCAAGTATATGTTGACTCTTTGTTAATTACTAACCATTTTAATGGATCCTATGCAGTTGAGGGTGAGAAATTAATCGAATATCTCGATATTCTCAAAAAATTAGCAGGATATTTCGATGTTTTTATACTTGAACAGGTACCAAGGGAGGATAATGCTGAAGCGGATGCCCTAGCAAATTTGGGATCATCGATCAAGATACCTGAAGGGACGCAAATACCAATATTACATGTCCTATATCCTGCAACGAATCCTCAGGATAAAGAAGTAGCTGGTATTCAGGATCCTGGAGTAGAACATCCTGAAGAGGATCCTAAATCCTGGACGACTCCAATCATGAAATATCTCAAAGAAGGACATATCCCTGGAAATGAAAATCCTAAGGCATTTAGGATGAAGGTATCACGATTCACTATTATAGATAATATTTTATACAAGAAATCTCTTGCAGGACCGTATTTGAGGTGCTTGGAGGATCCTGAAGCCAAGGAAGTACTTCAAGATATACATGAAGGGGATTGTGGTAACCATGCTGGGGGCAGGACGTTATTCTCAAAAGTATTAAGGACAGGATATTATTGGCCAACAATGAGAGAAGATGCCGCAGAATATGCTCGAAGATGTGACGCATGTCAAAGACATAGTAACATACTGCATCAACCTGCTGAACCATTGTATCCTATTGTTTCCCCTTGGCCATTTATGAAGTGGGGTATGGATATAGTGGGAAAGCTACCGAAAGCTCCGGGAGGAAAAGTCTTTATGCTAGCAATGACGGATTATTTCTCTAAGTGGGTTGAAGCTGAAGCATTTGTTCAAGTTAGAGACCAAGAAGTAGTATCCTTCATAAAGAGGAATATCCTGACCAGATTCGGAGTACCAGCTGAGATAATCTGTGATAATGGTTCTCAGTTCATAAGCAGGAGGACTACGGACTTTTGCAAGAGTTGGGGAATCAAAATGATCACATCTACTCCGGTACATCCTCAAGCAAATGGACAAGCAGAATCCTCAAACAAGATAATTGTCAATAACTTAAAGAAAAGGCTTGGAGCCAAAAAAGGAAGATGGGCAAAAGAATTACCCTTTGTTTTATGGGCTGATAGGACAACGGTAAAGAATGCAACAGGCCAAACCCCATTTTCCTTGGTGTTTGGAGCAGAAGCAATGATTCCAACGGAAATGACAATACCTACTGCAAGATCTGTCTTAAGTGATCCTGAGCAGAATCCTGAAGCCTTGAGTCAGGATTTAGACACTATAGATGAAAAGAGAGATGCGGCAAGGCTAAGGATGGCAGCATATCAACAGAGAATATCCAGGGCATATAACAAGAATATTAGAACCAGAAGATTTAAGGTTGGAGATTGGGTGTTAAGAAAGGCTTTTCAAAATACTACTAATCCTGCCGATGGCAAGTTAGCTCCAAAATGGGAAGGACCATATGAAGTTGAATCAGAAGCAGGGAAAGGAGCATACAGACTCAAGAATATGGAGGGGGATATGCTACCGAGATCTTGGAATGCTATTCACCTTAAGCTCTATTTCAAGTGAGTTTAGAATTCAATTTCTAACTCAGAATGGTATGAATTCTATCTTTTTTAAATATGTTTTGGTTTAATTTATTCTTTGAAACTCAATACTGACTTAAGCATCGGAGGGGTGTTAGCCAAGCTAACACCCACCTTAGTTTACAATTGTTTTGCAAGATATGTTTCAGGATATGCACTCAGGATAACTCAGAAGATTAGAGGATTGGCCCCCTCTCTTACGTTTAAGGGATACTGATCCCTTCACAGGTTTAAAGGTATTCACCTTTCTTCGGAATTGGGTTTAAACACCCCGCCTGGAGCGCAAGTTATTCAGGGATAGTTCAAGGTGGCGGGACCAGTCCATGTAAAAGTGGCTGACAATTTCGTTACTGTTGGCTATATCCTGAATCCTAAAGGTATATGAGGATTGATCACCCTCTCTCACGAAAGGGTATTTTCATACTCTCTAAGGTTTAAAGGTTTTCACCTTTCTAAGTCTTGGAGTTTATACACTCCCGCCTGTAGCGCATGAAAAGTTGGGATTTTCCCCAGGATACAAGGGATTTATCTCCAGTACATCCTTGGGTTTTACCCTTGGGACGTAAAAAAATTCTTATGTAATGGAAACTGACATTAAATAGATTTCTAAGATACTTGAAGACATTGTATACAGGGGACATTCCCACCAAGGTGGTGGTGTAAAGCTAAAAGGATGAAGTTTGCAACTAATGCACTAAGTACCTTGCACAGGGGACATCTTCATTGGAAGAGTTGCAAAGGGATTGAAGTTTGGTAATAGGTTTATATCCTATTTCTGGTATGATCTTTCCTTTATAAGCCTCATTTAAGTTTTTAGTGACATTATGTTAAGTATCCTGATATATATCCTCAAAGTCCTTTTAAGGATATTTGATTAGGGTGTTTGAAACCAGTATTAGTTTGGAACTCTGATCATTTAAATATTATCAAAACTTGGTTTTGAAAAGATAGACTATTTTCTAAGGAAATTTTTACAAAGTTGAAGGAACGTTTGGAAGATCTATCTAATAAAAGGCTTTTGCAGTATGTTGCTGAGCATACTGATCAGGATATTTTATAAGATAACAATACAAAATCTTTACAAAGCTAAGAGTCACACCAAGTAATGCAAGGTAACAGAAAATAAGTCAAAAGATAGTTATATTATTAACAAGTCAAAAGTTGTGCTTTTGGTTTCACCTAAAACCAAGGCCCATCCGCCAAAAGCACGATCAGTTTTTACCATATTAGTGTAACGGTTGTCGGATATATCTCAAAATAGAACCTATCCACCTACAACCGTTATCACATTCAAAACAAGTTATACTAATTGATGACCAAGGGCTTCGTCCTAAAACCTAGGACCCATCCACCTTTGGTCATCACATTGTTCTAGTGCAGGAAAAGTAAATTGTTCAAAGACAGGAAAAGTAAATTGTTTATGCAACCACAACCATGAAATTAAAAAGTGGGCTCCGGCCTTGGCACGTACATCCATCATCGCCCACTCCGCTGCCTAAGGGGCAGCATCCTCTTGAACAGCAACCTCCTTCCCAGCGTTTGCACCAGCATCAGCCTCGGGATTCTTCTCAGCACCATCACCAGCATTGGCCGCCTCCTCTGCCGCCTTAGAAGGCTCTTCACCAGTATGTTTTGCAGGATGAGCAACGGGATGACCTCCGAGGCCCTGTAGTTTCTCCTCCCAAGCCTTTACATTCCAGGAGGGGCATTCAAAACCCAGATCCATGGCCTCATAAGCCATCCTTATCCTGGCTTGGAGAAGAGAGACGACCACAGAAGCTTTTAGGCTATCCCGGTATGAGCTCATATTCTGCTGATATTGAATAAGAGCGGCATCTAGCTTGGCTTGAGCATCCTCATTAGCTTTGTGGAGGGCAGCTTGATGTTCCTGAGTCATTGCCTTGTATTTGTCTTCATAATGCTGGGATTTGGCAGCCGCGATGGTTCCTTGGTCAGCTATGGTGGCTTGAGCTTTCTCCAGCTGGATCTTTAACATCTTGTTAAGCCCGCAAGCGTCTTCATACAAATGCATAAGACGATCCAGACCCTATCGATAAAGACACAGGTATTAATGTGAAAAATAAGCAGGATAAAGACTAACATACTTGTACAGGATATCGAAAAGAAAATTCTACCTGTTTGAGGAATGAGGTGGCTTCATTGAACCCATGATTCTCAAGAGAGAATGTTTCAGAAACAGCTGGGGAGTCAGTCTCCTTTCTCTTCCGAGAGCTGGATGCCCGGGTCCTGGATGCCGGAGGGCCTTTGGGAGCAGAAACAGTTTTCGAGGAGGTAGGCTTTGGTGTAGCAGACGACTTTGGCTTGGATTCTTGTTTGGTGGGTTCAAGGCTGGAGTAGCAATCCAATTCGTCAAGTTCGAAACCTTCAAGGTTGACGACTGGTACTACATAAGGGAAGATATTCTTAAACTCATCATATTTTTGAAAAATAATTAATATATGAGAATGTGCTTACCAGACATTTCTGAGCTTGATTTTTGATGAGAATCTGTAAGAGACAGGGAAAAAGTTCTTTCACTGGCAGGAAGACGGTAGATTTCCTTGATCTTGGATTCGGATTCTGCACTGGGAGGCACTAAATCTCTGAAATTCGCTGCGTAAAAACATCAGAATATAAGTCCGGGATATAGTTTGAAGATATAATTGGGGATATTCCTAAAACCCTAAATCCTACCATTGGTTAACCATTTAACCGGTAGATCGAAACCCTTATCAATAGAGTCTCTTTTTACGAAAAAGAATTTTCGTCGCCATCGATCCTCATTCTTGGTGGCTTTAAGGACCAAAGGGTTCTTGATGGAAAACAGAAGAAAACGGTGATTGCCATGGGATCTCAACCGGTATGCTATAGGAAGGTCCTCAACAAGTAGGTTAGGAAAATGACGAGATTTGATTTGATCCAACACTATCAAGACTCGCCAGACCATTGGCATAACTTGAGCATAGCTAAGGCCGGTGAGGTCGAAAAAGCTAGAGATAAAGGGTGGAAATGGGTACCGGAGTCCAAGAGAGAAAGGATAAGCGAAAAAACAAACCCACTCGTCGGATGACGCGTCCGATCGGGCTTCCTGGTCGAAGGGGCGAAAGACCGTTCCGGTGGGAAAGGCACCGGAATCTTTAAGAGCGGCAATGTCAGCATTGTTGAAGCAGCAAATCTCCTTTGCTGGATCGGTGATGAAGTTTTGACTTATGAGGGTTGAGGCTGGTCGGTCTGATCGGGATTTCGTTCGTGGTGCCATGAAGAGTATTGAGCAAATTAAGAGAAATTCAAGAAAGGAGAATAGAAAAGAAGATACTTGATGTTTGCTTGCAGATAAGGATAACCGTGATAAGGAGTCCCTCGGTTAATATAGGATGAATATAGGGGGGTAAAGAGTAAATAATGCCTTGGAAGTTGTACCGCTGTCATTTCAAGGGTCTAGTCGTATTAATTACCTTAAGTCATGAGGTGAAACTTTTGAAATATATCCGTTGGATTGGTATCCCAACCGATATATTTGGGGACAATTGTTAGGGGTCATTTTCTTAACATACGTATCCTGATCAATATCCTGCCTTTGTTTGTTCATTTGTGACCAGGATGCTGGAAGAGGATATTGCTAACATCTTGGGCGATATCCTGAGGCTTATTGAATTAACCACGTGCAGGTTAGGGGCTGAGACTTGCTAACGGTCAAGAGGACTTCTTCTCCTCAAGACTCGGACGAATTTGTTGAGGAAGAGACGTTGAGCCCGAAGGACCAGGTCTACAACGTTCGAAGAAGGAATATTCGGTGGATCCCGCAAGTTTAGGGTAGTTTGTTATTTTATCTTTACTATAAATAGATGGGGGCGGATCAGCTTAGAACACACAATTTTTCACTAACACTCTCATACACTTACACTCTCTAGCTCATTGCAAACACCACACTTGTATTCAAGTTTCGCTGTAACACTTAGTCGATCCGTACCACATCCTGCACTGTATCCTGATTTTTGAAGCAATAGAAGAACTAGGCAGCTGCGATTGTCAGCTCCCGAGGTTTTATGCCGGCGATCTAGATTGATCAAGGGCTTTCCTCGTACATCCCGTGTCGTTTACTTTACTTTTGCTCATTGTTTGATCATAGATACAGCTCTATATCCTGAGCCGTATCCTGAAACTGTTTTTACAATTAACTTGATTAACATATTTTCGACACTCATTTCTAGCACACTACCTCACTAAACTAATTTGATCACTTAATTACTTCGGTAATTTTTGACCAAAACAGGTTATGTAATAAAAGGCAATATTATAATATATAATAACATTGGGAAAAACACAATAAAAATACAAAGTCATTTGGAACATATACATAAAAAATACATTTTATAATTGTTCCCTACGGGTTTTTATGTTTTGAAATCAACCCATAACATCTTTAGGCACAACTTTCACAAAAAAAATAAAATAATAAACCCCTCTTATATAACAAATGAAACACCGTTTATATAATCATAACCTATCAAATTACGCAAATCAGTTTCATATGCTTCATTGAAAAAAAAACATCTCTATGTTAATTTCAATAAACGATAGACCAATTGATATCCAACATCTTTCTTTGTTTCCACCATCTTTTTTGCAAGATTTTATATGCCATTCGTGTTTAAAAAAACATTTAATCTCTCATATTGGCAAGGTAGATGCCGAATTCATGCCTATAACCATCTCTTATGGATACATCTCGATCAACCTTACTATCGTTGGAATATCAAATGCACTAAATATGTCATTCAAGCTCAAAGTTCTCATATACATAAGTCATTCGGTGGTTACCTCGTTAATGGTGTTTCAACAAGTTGGGCGGGGAGGACCACCAGCCAAGACCCGATATTTTGAAGGCACGTTATTATAAAAAAAACCCGATAAATATATGTAAAAGAAATTTTTTAATAGGGTATACCCATACAAACACCAACATAGGTCCACTTACAAAACTATTCTTATGGTTTAGCTTAGTTATTAGCTCATTGGCATTAGGTTTAGACCTTTAGTGAGCCCAATACCCAATTTCGTTAAGGCCTAAGGGCACGTTTTTCCGGCTCGAACATGGTACGTAAATTCTCAGGGCCAGCCCTGTGTTTCAATTAAGGCTATTCTTTTAACTTGGTAATCTAGAGGTATTTCAATGAATGTTATACCATTGCCATATGAATGTAAACCTCAAATCACGAATGACATAATTTGATCAATAATAAACCAGAATACATCCTAAAATCTAATAGAAACCTAGTTGTGATTCCATAACCGTATAATATATTGCTCATACATCACCAATTCTTTACGTAACAACTCATAATTTAATAACCGTCTAGGACATCACACGAATTTTGTTAACGAACGTCAAAGCTGAATAGTCAATTGCTGGTGTAACGTCGGAATACTTATCATTCGAGACTTAGGTCTTCAGATTAAGTATAGCAAGTTTCACAATATCGAGCTAGAACAAGTGCAGCCATGCTTTAATACACATTGTAAGACATCAATGAGTAGAATTTGCAGGTGTGTAAAAAAAGTTGGTTAAAGGGGAAACGGGTCAAATCATGTGAAGTCACCTCAAGGTTAATCGTTAATGCATACAATCTTCTGAATATTCATTACTTAAAGATTTAGATCATTAGTGTAATCATAACTAACACATCAGTTTATAAAATTAAAATTAAAAACTTAATAAAAAAGTAAATTGGATTATTACTATAATCATAATCCAGTTTCTCTTCTGAACAATTATTTGACTTGGCTGCCATACAAAATTAAACATTCTACTGCCATAAAATGTTGCTAAGACATAGTTAAGATCAAAAGATTGTGTTGCCATTGTTTCTAATACCTTTTTGTTCCTTTTCAAAGGCTTGACTAGAAGTTCTAATCCTCTGCTTCAGAGCTTTTGACTTCTTTAGGAGATGCAAAACTCCTGCTAAGCTGAGATCTTGTCCAGGGATCCAACGGTGGTCGTTGAGCTGGTTGTGGGGCCGGGGGTTTTGACTGTCTAAGCTCGTTTTCCCTGTCTATGAACCTGTTACCAAAAAACACATTTCACAGTAAGTTTCTTTTTTCTTGAAAAATAAGCATCAAGAATTATTATGAATCAAGAAATTTGAGAAAAAGAGAAGGCTCGTCAGGACAACAAGGCTTTTATATAGATTTTTGAGTAAAGTACACAGACGGTCCCTATGGTTAACCAAAACTTTTGGATGTAGTCCCTAGTTTTTTTAAAGTACACGGATGGTCCCTGTGGTTTGCACTTTGTAAAGTATTTAGTCCCTAACTTTTGCCAAAAGTACACGAATGGTCCCTGTGATTTGCACCATAGTCACATGGATCGTGGTACGCTCTGGTACGGGAACGTGGAATGGGATCGCAATTCGCTAGGTCCCTAGATTTCGGTACGAGGGAGGGTAGGCTCATTTCGGATCGCTCCGGTACGATGTACCATATAATGTGGTACGATGTACCGTACCGGTTAAACTACGTATTTTTATAAACTTATAAGCTAAAGGACTAAACGTAAACTAATCAAGATAAAGGGGGTTAATGGTTGAAATAGCAACTTTTTACTAAACTCTTCTTATAAATTAGTTCTAAAAGTATAATGAAGGAAACTAGAGGGTGTAAAGTGATAAAAAAGTAAAGTTGATTTAAAACCCTAAAAATATAAAACGATGAGAGCGGCGTGTTGCAAGCCTTTTCGAGTAGGCAAACACTCCTAAGAACAATAGAGGGAACGCAAGGATTTTTGGAACAATTTTCTGGATATCTCAAAATCAAAATTACAGGGAATTAAATATGCAATGGATATGAGCACACTATGCCATGTACCTTATTTCTTGGAGACATGCATGTGACAATAACCTACCCTGCTCCACTAACTACCCACTAATGCATAACTAATTAACATGTGCTAAAAACTATGTTGTCAAAAGCGAAAAAAGCGCGCGCCTAGGCGACCGGGCGCAGCGAGGCGCACCTACAGCGCCTGGTGGTAGCCTAGGCGCAAAAATGGGCTTTTTTTTTTAAAAACGGTTCTAAGGCGCAAAAAGCGCGCGCCTAGGCGCAAAAAACGTTGCTGAGGCGCAGGAAAAAAGGTAAAACAGAACAAATGACCATTAAAACATTAAAAAACGAAACCGAGTGCGTGCAAAAAACTGGCTCATGCGGACCCTGGTTTTCGGAGCTGCATTCGTGTCCGTAGGTGCGGGCACGCACGAGTTCAACCAAATTCAAGCTCAGAAACTTACAACATATAAGACCTAAACTTTTGCTACTAACTATTAGCTACATGATCTTAAATGGCATATATAATAGTTTTTTTAATTTTATATGTGGAATCTTATTTATTTTCAAAGCATAACATATTTTTTATATTTTTTTTCTCTATGTGCGCTTTTCTTAAAAAAGCCCACGCTTTTTTTGCGCCTTGCGCCTAGGCTCCGGGCTAGGCCGATGCGCCTCGCCTGCGCGTTGCGTCTTTGACAACATAGGCTGAAAATAAAAATGCATGCAGCCTAATTCCTCAGAATATTCCCCTTCAATCTTGCGGATCAATCCTTCAGCTTGCTGGGCTTCTTTTGCATTCGTTTGGGCCTCTGAATTGCTTCATTCTTCTGCTGGACTGCTTCCTTTTGGGCCTGAACTGGACTTGCAGGGGACGGGCCTGGCAGGGATGCATCACGGCGCTGCACATTCTTTCTCCCTTCTCATCTTCCATAAGTGATTAAGTGTAACTAGAGCTTCCGTTGCTCCTGCCAGTTATTCCGGCAACAACGAAAGCGGTTCATGGCTGCATCTTGGGCAAAGACAACACTGCCAACTTTCCAATTCTAGTTCGGTTCGATGTACCAATGGATTTTCATACGTGTTTCGAATTCTGGAAGATCGCGATCCCAATAGCATGTAATACGATTGAATTCTAGAGGTGGGAACGCCAATTTCAACTTCGAAATCGCGATCTGGGTCGATCCGGGATCGTGAATGTACCGCGAATGGGATCGTGCGAACTGGATCGTAGATCGTGGGTAACCTAGCGAATTATGTGACTATGATTTGCACATTGTAACGAATTTAGTCCCCAACGTCTAGTGACTAAATGCATTACAAAGTGCATACCAGCTACCACATGGACCATCTATGTGCTTTTGGCAAAAGTTGGGGACTAAATGCGTTACAAAATGCAAACTACAGGGACCATCCATGTACTTTAAAAAAACTGGGGACTGAATCCAAAATTTTGGTTAACCACAGGGACCATCCGTGTACTTCACTCTAGATTTTTTAATCAATTACACAGATGGCCCAGGTTTTACCGATTTGGAGTTTGGACCCCACTTTTTTATCAAACTGTAATGCTTTTGGTCATTATTGCTAATGATTGTTTCAAGTCAAAGTGATTGAAGAACATACTCTATATATGCCATTGGTGCAGCATCACCAACTCTTATTCGGGTTCGAAGCACTCTTGTATATCCTCCTGCCCTATCTCTGCAACAGCGATATATTGTTTAAACTTTAACCAAAGTGAACATTGAGTGAAGAACTTAACTAAAGAACAGGTGTAATGTTCACTTGTAACGATATGCCAGCTCTGTAAATAGTTTGTGAATAACATCATCTCCTCTCACAAAGGCAGCAGCACGCCTGGCAGCACAAAGTGTACCCTGTAAAATTTTCCCATCAAATAAAGCATTGAAATTGGAAACATTTTCAAAACCAAAAGGTTCATAATGGAGAGAATTTGAATGATATAATAGGTCCAATTACACATACCTCCTTCCCAAGTTGCACCATGTTATCAGCAAGTCGACGGACTTCTTTTGCCTATGACAATTACATGTAAAGAAGATAAAACAATTAATCAATGTTGATTTATAAATAAGGCTAGATTTTAAATTTCATAAACATGAGACATTAAAGAACACCTATATATCTATTCCCCTCGAAAGAAATACATATAAACATGCTTCACAGATCCAGTTGGATCATATCATATTATGAGTAAAACTAAACATGGGTGTACAAAACGTGGATGTTAAAGTGTAACAAACAATTAATTTCCACTCATATTGAAGATAAAACTGGCACATGAACTAGATATGAGGCTCTATGGTCTATGGTTTTTCTCACACTAACTAAAGTTTTAAACTTTTAATGTTATGAATTGAAAATATTGAATTCATTGTAAGAAATGTTGGATTGTGCCCTCATCATCTTGAGCTAAAAAGCACACTTTAAGCGTTAAGCACTTTTCAAGCGTTAAGCGATGGAGACGGCAGCCAAAATGCCTCAAGGTCTTAATGTGGTGCTTCATGCACTTTTCAATCAAAATTAGGCTTCTTGCTCTCGAAATTAAGAAAATAGCGACATTTGGGAGGCCTACTTTGTAAATACAACCAAAAGGATTACAAGATTATGAATGTTTACATGATGAAGAAGGCTGATAATTAAAAGAGATAAGAAAGATGTAACTTATGGTTGTAATATAAAGCTTATTTAGTTGTACATGGAGCAACGCTTCACGCTTATTAAAACCAAGCTTATCATATTGGGCACCCTATAATTAAACAATTCAAATGTGCAACTGTAACACCCCACTTGCAGTGTGCACGTATAATGTATATAGGTGTGGGCCCTCGGGGGGCAAAAGTGAAATTGCACTAATTTTAACGTTATTTTACTAATTTCGTGAAAATAACGTTAAATGTGGCGGATGGTTAATCACAAGGTTTAAAAGAACGGAAACGAGTTTCGAGGCGTTTTCCCTTCGCCTCACTATGGGTGAGCAAAAGGAAAAACCCGACCCGACCATTACCCGACCCAACCCGAGAACCGATCAAACATAAAATACAGAACCGATTCACTACCCTAAATATAGGGTCGGTTCCGGTCCATAGGTCCAAATCGAGTTTCACCATGAAAAGAACCGAGAACCGACCCGACCCTATTTTATATGAAAAATTGGAACCGATCTAAATACCTAGGTACTTGGGTTCAGGTCGGGTTGGGTATATTTTCGGTTCGGTTCTCGGTTATTTTCGGTCCGGACCTAAACTTGCTCACCCCTACGCCTCACGAGGCGTAAGGCCGAGGCGGTATTAATAAATAAATATAAAAATCATATATATTATAAAAATAATAATACTAACTAATTTCATCATCAGATTCATCAAAATCATCAAAAACACACTTAAAAAAGACATGAAATGCTTGAAATTGACACAAAAAGTCAAAAACATCAAAAACAACTATCAAAATCCCCTGAGGCGCACCTGAGGCGCAGCTTTCTTAGCGCCTCAGCCCCTCTGAGGCGCATGTACATTAAAAACACCATGAGGCGCGCCTCAGACTCGTTTTTTGGCCGTTTCGGCTCGAGGCGCACCTTGAGGCGCACGCCTCAAACGTTTTTTAAAACCATGGTTAATCATGCATCATGTGGTGGCGTTGATAGCCGAAAAAGACAAAAGGGTACATGCACTAATCGGCCTTTGTCCCGACTGTTGAGTGTTATGTGCCTTATGTCCAAGGCTTGTTGCAAAACTACTATCGAGCCGTGGGTTTCACTGAAAGCAGCCTCTCTATTCCTATTGGGTAGAGGTAAGGCTGTCTACATCTTACTCTCCTCAGACCCTACCTTAGCTTTGCTATTGGTAACAGAGAATGATGATGACGATGATAAAATGTGCAACTATACTATGAACAATCAAATATACAATTCTAAACCAGTTCACCTTCGCGACAGTAGTTTCTATACGTTCGTGCTTGACCAGCTGCGAGACCATAGTCCTGCAAAAGCGGATTACATTTAGCGTTGTCTTCCTAATTACAACATATGCAACACAAAATTGACTATCAACAACCTGAGCATGGACATTCGATGTCCAGTAGGACGATTAAGCTTCCTGAACTTCGTCATGACAATTCACAACAATAACCGAGGCTAAACACCTGCAATGTTAACACCAATGAGTTTTTCAATCATTGCACTCAGTGAGCCTCAAAACTGTAGTATCAGACTCTTACACCGAGAATATATATTATCTAGGGTTTATTGTTATTGTTATTACCACATAATTTACAATTTGATTAGGTTTCCTTTGCAATTATCTTCATTGTACTCAGACAACTCTAATTGTATAACAATAAACTCTAGCTAACATATTCTCTCTGTTGCTTCGGTTATTAACAAAAACTGATATCATTAGGTTAAATACAGATATGATCTATATCTTAATCGAAGCCCTAACAAAAACTGAATCAAAAGTGATCTTAATAGGTGTGTGTGTGTGTGCGTGCGTGCGTGTGTTAGAGAAGAGTGAGTACGGCAGGATAACTAACCAGTGGGGCCGGAGGAGCTGGTGGAGGCGACGGCGGAGTGACGGAGAGGATGATCTTATTTTGTTACTAGAGATGAGAAAGGGTGTTTCAAGAACCAGTCCCTTAAGGTTTAAACTAGTGACACAATATACCCTCTTAAGTCTAAGCTCACGGAAACCTAGATATGTGTTACTCATGTATAAGTTAGGGTAAATTACACTTTTCGTCCTTAATGTTTGTATCGAATTGCAAAGGATAATCTTTAACTTTAATAATTACAGTCACAATCTTTTATTTGGAAAACTCATTACACTCTACGTCCTTTAACACTAACCAAATTAAAATCTTCCAGTTAAGTATGGCATATGCCTTGCATATAAGGGTAGGTTAGTAATTTTACTACTATATTTAAAATATATCTCCTTTTTCCTTTTACTTTTACAACCAAAAACCTTATCTCCTTTCTCTCTTCTCTCTATCATGTCTCTCTCTAGAAAATTCAATTTCAACCAAATTGTCACTATTTCGCCTGTTAATCCATTTCAACCAAATCGGAGTTAACCGACCTTGTTCGGATTAGTAATCATGTAATCGCCTTCGCTACATCCGCCGTTAGTTCTAAACTACCGTCGTCGTTTTCGTTAGCTACGATTATCATCGATTCTATAAGTTAATGGCTTTATAATCTAGTGGTATCTTAGCGGTGAGATAAGAATTTATGACCAATAGATCCTGGGTTCGATTCCCAAAAAGGTGGGTTTTTCCATATTTATTGGGTTTCCTCCTGAATTGGTGTGATGTATAGGCATTATGCCTAGTGGAGATGGATATGATCAGGTGGTTCCGTTGGTGGCACAATGATACTCCAGTGGTCCGTCAGTGATCCAAATTTACCGTTAAAAAATATAAAGTAAATTGCCATTTTAGTAAATGTAAAGTAAATTGTCATTTTAGTCCCTGAAGTTCGGTCTAAATTGTCATTTTAGTACAAATAGTTTTTTTTCTCCTCTGAGTCCCTGACTTTTCCATTTTCTTGCCATTTTGATCACATTGCCTAACTCAGTCTAAAAATCTTATTATAACCAGGTGTATTTTTGGCATAACTGTTATGTAGTGATAACCAGGGGTAGTTTACAACATAATTTATAAACCTCATAATAATTTAATGCCAAAAATACCCCTGATTATAACCTTGTTGTTAGACTAAGTTACACAATGTGATCAAAATGACAAGAAAAAGGAAAAATCAGGGACCCAGAGAAGAAAAAAAAAATATTTGAACTAAAATAACAATTTGAACAAAAACTCAAGAACTAAAATGGCAATTTACTCAAAAATATATAAGGAAAACATTTATATCCTTTTGTAATGTAGATACTCTAAAATATATAAGGAAAACATTTATATCCTTTTGTATAATAACAAACTAAAAAAGTATGAAGAAAAACGTTCAATATTTCATTCATATTTTGCTTCTTTAAACACACATTGGTTTTCTTATATATGTATTTTTGTTTCTTTAAGCATGTTGAGTTCTTTTTCTAAAGAATGGTCTTATTACAACTTTGTTTCAAAGTTTCTGAAAATCACATTTCTAAAAAAAAAAATTATTAGTTAACTTTGTGTTTAGTCCATATGCTATACTTTTAGTGGTGTACATATTTAATCCTTCTACTTTTATTTCTTTTAGTGATTTATCATGGCTTTTTGTATCTTACTTTAAATGTTCTACTTTTCTAATATACGTGTTTAACCTCTCTGTTTTTTTTAAATCCTTTTTATTAATTAGCTTTGTTCATATGCGTGTTTAGTGCATCTGCTTTAATTTTGGTTGTGTACATGTTTAGTCCCTTCACTTTTATTTCTTTTAGTAATACATCCTGTAGACTTTTCCCCTTCCTACTATGACGAACCAACCCGAGAGAATAGTGACCGTTTACTATTGGTGGACAAACACTATTACTCCTGGACTTTAGTAAGTTACTCTATGACGAACGTATTTTTACCTATGTCTCGATGTAATTTTTATTGAAATTGTGTTATTAGTAGTATGTTCAAGTAACCGAAACACAAACATACATGTTATCAATGTTATCAAATTAAGATATATTATGCTTACTGCCCACAAAGCGAGCACGTCATAACAGTAGTTAATATACATTGTATAGTCCTTTTTGTTATCTTACTTTTTAAAGTCCAAGGTGATAACTAGAAATTGTTTAAATGCCAATCCCCTCGGGTAGACGGGTACATGAAGCTCTTGTCTCACACTTTGAAATGCTTTTTGAAACCAAACATAGCAACAATGTCTCATGACTCGTTAGGACGCATCTTGGAAGGAAGACGACGAGATGATTACAGGAAGATCTTATAAGGGTTACATAGTAATCAGCAGATTTGTGTCTGCAGCGGATATATAAACATAGAGATTAACACTATACATTATTAACCTCTATATATCTAGTTCTAGTCTAATACTATTTGTTGAACCTTGAAACACATAAAAGTGTCACACTCATAATGTCTTGTGAACATACAAACAAAACTTGAGCAAGAGCCTTGAATAGCAACCCCCCCCCCCCCCCCCCCCCCCCCCTTGCAACCATAGGTTTGTAAATACATGTGTAACATACATTTTCCACCACCATACACCACTTTCAAAAATAAAACAAAATGTTAAGTAGACCTCACGGTCAAAGAATACTTGCTCGATGTCTTTAACACATCATCGAGAGAAAATCATGGCCATTGTTGACTAACGAGAATTAGAGAACAAACTGCAGAATTGCTCACCAAGAGGACATAGATAACGAAAGCTTACGGCTTACCAATTTGGCCTGATCCTTTCTGGATTGTAACTGCATACATTTAAATACTGGAGGATTTGCGAGCATCTTGTATGATAGAACTATGAAGTGATGCAACTGCTGGGTGACAAAAGTCTTATCACGCATAAAAATTGCCATCCAAACAGCAAAGAAACAACAATTTCAGGGCGCCTAAAGCCTTTTATCATGCACAAATTTGCATTCAAACAGCAAAGAAACATCTAACTGTAAAACCAATGGTGATGACATGAGGTGAAGTATGCACAAAAGAAGCATATGCTCTATTCATGTACTAGATACTAAAGGACCTTCAATGCTGAAAAAGCAATTATTGTGACTTGATTTTCTAGAACATGACAGAACCATAGTTATTAAAAGCCATCGCCTCTTGCGCCTAGGCCCAATTTCCTAGTGAGGCGAGGCAGTTGCGCTTTGAATCTCTAGGTGATGGTTCGTGCGCAGATTCCGGTGAGATTCCTAGATTCTTGAGAGTTTTCGGCCAAATTCTCTAAATTCTGGCAAGATTCTAGCTAGATTTCTACTTTTATCAAACGAAACTACTTTTCTACACTAATAAACTAGCATTTTACAACTTTTGGTACTAAATAAATGATATTAACTGTTACATAATAGCTTTAGTTTATTTTATTTGAAGAATAGTATTAATTTTCTATTATATAAAAATATTTTTAGTTTTTTTGTTGTACGCTTTTTTTTTTCCTCAGGCCCACGCTTTTTTTGCGCCTTGCGCCTAGGCCCCAGGCGAGGCCTATGCGCCTAACGCCTTTACTAACTATGGACAGAACTGACTATTATAACAATTTCTAGTTTTTTGGGTGCAAAATTGATCAAGCTGCTACAAGAAAACCAATTACTGAGGTTAACTAAAACTACCTAAATATCCCAGCTTTAATCAACTTATTACCTGATTATGATTCTAGCCACAAGAAAAACAATAACTAAGGATAACAGTAAATTGATCTGGTTTACAATGTCTTCATGCCATGGCTCTATGATACATGGCTTTTTCCAACATGACATGTAAATTTATTACCATGATTTATCAAGAGCAAATTTGTCATAAAAAAGACAAATAAATATGAAATCTGATGATAAAATAAAAGGGCAATGAAATGAGTAGAATATGTGACTATAATAGCATATACTCCTGAGGGGTACTTATGTCGCCGCGATAATCTGAATCTTAGATCTTGTACGGCTGTAATAACTCCAGGGTTCAAAAATTTTAAGCTAAAATTGGTGATGCAAGGAAGTTAATCACCTTACAGTCCATTGGTCATGATTTTTGAACTCACAATACCTCTAATAAGGAACATTCAAAGACCACCGAAAAACAAAGAATCTTGAGCAAAATTTGAAACACAATGTTGATTAATCTATCAATTCCGTAGCTCATCTGTTACCCATTTATTTATTTAATTTTAATTTTTAACCCATTTTTTGGCATCGAGCCGGGGGTCTCACCGGAAGCAGCCTCTCTATTCCTACGAGGTAGAGGTAATGTTGTCTACATCTACCCTCCTCAGACCCTACCTTAGCTTTGCTATTGGTGGGATTTACTGAGTATGATAATTGATTGATTGATTGATTGAACCCATTTTTTGGCTAGATTGCAACAATAATTAGCATTCTTCTTTAATAAAACAACAGCAAAGTTAAGAGAAATTTTGACTACTAATCTACATACCAAGACCACAGGGAAGCTGGCCCTAACCTTAATCGGATTAAATTAGGCATGTTGTCTAATTTATGGTTTTTTCTTGTTCCCAAAGTTATTTATCCTAATTTGTATTATAAATAGATGGGTAGGGCGTTTGTAATTCTTATCACCTCCGAAAGAAATAAAAAGATCCTAGTTGTAGCTTGTGGACGCAGGTCGGTTTAGACCAAACCACGTTAAATCCCTGTGTTCTTGAGTTTTCGTATTGTGGTCGTGTGTCAATACCTAACATCTAACTCCTTGTTCTACATACCATACAATTTTTTTTTAATCATTTTAAGTCATAAAGTAAGTTAATTCACACGCAAAACAAACCCATTTTATCACAAAAGCTACAACCAATTATATGCAAAAAAAAAAAAAAAAAAACCTTCCATAATTCATTTTTCAATAATTACTTCGCTATATCGCAGCAGTTATATCAATCTTCATTAACATAACATCAGCAAACTTATAAATAATCTGAACAAAAAACCTACATTACCATAAATCCACATCATTTAACACACATCTTGAACTACAAGATCTATTTATTAACTCATTTTCCACATAACTTCAAAAGTTACAACTATTCTTCTCTAAAACAACATCCGCAAAGTCAAAGCTTATCTAATCACTAACCTCTAATCTATATACCACAAAACCGCATCATACGAAGTCAAAAAGCAACAAAACTTCCGCGCAAAACAAAACCATTTCATCGCAAAACTAAACAACTACACTATCAAAATAGAAGAAAAACAAAAAAAAAAGGCTAGAACCAGTTTCAGAGTTCAGACCTTCTCGTTCATTACGAAAACCCTTTACCGAGCTTCTGAATCGAACAAAACATCTTCCGCCTCGACCCAACCGCACTTATCCCCATATCTTTAAGATCTTCCAACGTCAACAACGGCAAAACCTCATCGTCCACCTCATGCACCTCAAAAACCGGCGCATACCTCCCTAACCCCAACTGATTCAACCACACCCGAACACCATCCCTTTCCAAACCATTATTATCCGACGGCCCATCGAAATCAACCCGAGCTTCTTTCCCTCTATTCCCACCACTATAATCCTCATTTCCCATCTCAAAATTCAAACTTTCATCATCAAATTCATCCACACCCACATCTTCAAACTTCTCCCCCCAATTTGTTCTAACCCGTTTCGAACCCGAAAACCCCCTTTTTGATTTCGAATAATCCTTAACCTTCCAACTCCCAATCACCCCACCATTATCATTCCTCTTCTTATCACTATTAACATTATTATTATTATTACTATTGCTATTATTGTTATGATTATTATTGTTATTATTCACATTAACATTATAATTCTCATCATTATTATCTTCACCAAGATCTTGATACTCACCTGTTAGGTTAACTAGTGGTCTTGTTTTCGAAGATTTGGAATCTTTGGCGCCAAATTTCCATTGGTGTTGCTTTGTTGTTCTTCGAATATTATTATTATGATTATTATCGTATGTGTGTTGATCTCCAATGTCGCCGAGTCGAACGCTGGGTCTACGGTGTCGTTTTGAAGCCACGGTGTCCGGTGTAGGGCCCGGTGGAGGACCGACGGTGCCGCCGTTGGGTTGGTTGTCTGCCGGTGGTGGTGGTTGTTCGGACATTTGTGTGGGATGTGAGGGTTTGTGTGTGTATGTATAGGTTATTAGTGTATCTAAGACACGTTTGTGGTTGGGATATAGATGGTGTGTATTTTGTAGGAAGTGTATTTTTTTTATAAAGGTGAACTTTTATGAAGGGCCAAAGGCCCAAAACAACCTACACCACACTATATAAATACAAATTTACATTAATTTTCTCAAAAAATTGACAACTTTTTTATGAATTTTGAATAGGGATGTCAATGGGTCGGGTTTGGAACGGGTTCCCAACCCCAAACCCGATTAGATAAGTTTGTCCCAAACCCGTCCCAAAACCCGTCGGGTTTCTAGCGGGTAAATACTCATCGGGTATACCCACGGGTTTAGGGTAACCCATTAATTTTAAAAAGTTTACTCGTTGGGTATACCCGACCCAAAACCCATCAGGTAACTACTAATCAGTTACATTTACTATTATCACTAAAGAAATATATCAAATAAGTATAATGTATACGGGATAAAATGCATATGTGTATAGAAAAAAGAATGTATTATATATTCACATATTTAAAAATATAAAAGAAATTATATAGGGTATACATCGGGTAAACGAGTTTACTTTATTGGGTAATTGGGTCGGGTAAACGTGTCACACCCCAACCGATGGTGGAAACATCGGGGTATGGCACTGAGCGAAACAGATTGTCCAGAAGTTTCCATAACAATTATTATTACCAATTAATTTAAAGTAACATGTCCCATACCATGCCTTAAAAGGCAAACAAATTATTACAGACAAAATCTAGTTAAGTAGTTCTGTTCCGACAACTCAGATTTATATATAGATAGTTTATTTATTGGTTTCTAGGACCTTTTTTCCTAGCTTCGATTTCATCACAGCACAGAGAGCATCCTAGACCTTTCCTTGCCTCAAGTTCACAGCAAGCTAAGCATATAAACAACTTAAGCACATGTCACATACGTTAAAGTAACAGTCAATACACATAATGTAAAGGTGAGCATACAAGTTTGATAATAGCATAATAGAGTTTGAAATCGTTTACGCATAACCAGCACGTACGCATAGTGAAATGAAGCACGTTAGTTATCGACATAGATCTATCGATACAAATGACGGCGGGTTGACTGCCCAAGGCAGTTCGTAATACATGATCACCACTGTAATCCATGCAAATAATTGTCCTTAACAACCCCCGAGTGAACGGGTGCTGAGTCCAAACTATAGTACTATCGTTGCTAAGGCAGGTAGACAACATTCCATGTGTAAACATAACAAACAAGCATTCATTAAGCCACGTATAACATGCAGGAATGGTTAGCGCTTAAATGGTATTGAGTAGTGTGTTCGATGTGATTTCAATATTTGTAACGTTTGTAACACCCAAAAGTGCATAAAGCAAAAAGGGATCGAGTATACTCACAGCGATTGATGGATTGAAGAGAGCTAGAGAGTAAAGTTAGCCTAAACAGATCGATAGTATAACGATAAGCGACGCGTAAAACGATGCAAGGTACAAGTGAGTCGGACGGCAGTTCGATCGGATGGTAATCCGATCGGACGGCCAGCCGTGCCGGTGGTAGTCCGCTCGGACGGTCATCCGGTCGGATAACTGTTCGAGTGGATTGTTTCTTCCTTTGGAAAGGATGTGTTTGTGTATGATGGCTTGACTTTTGAAGTTTTCGTTGTAGTATTTAGAAAACATTGAAGTATCTCTACCTTTCAGGTCGATCGGACGGTCGTTCGATCGGACGGCAACCCGTTCGGTTGGGCACTTTAGTGAGAACAAGTTCACAGCAGGGTGTCACTCGATCGGACGGTCGTTCGGTCGGGTGGCATCCTTGGTGCATGAACATGTTGAAAATTGTTTAAGTGTCGAAGTTTAAATGTCTCATGATTCGATTGGTAGTTCGATCGGATGGTAGTCCGATCGGACAACAAGTCTTTCAACATTCAGACTTCAAATGTTGGCAAAAATAGTTAGGTGTGGGACCAAGGTGCAAGTCGTACGGGTGGCCGGTCGTACGAGTGGCTGTCCGTTCGGACAGCAGTCCGATCGGACGGCACTCCGTCCTGGTCGACCTGTTCGTCTTACACTTGATTGTTTTGATGATTTGTCGTTTTATCGAGATATTTTGATAACGTGTTAAGCAACAGAAATCTCGTCCATACTTGGTGCTCCTGACCGGACAGGAATCACCCAAACCCGATCAGTGGACGGCTTGAGACGATGTTCCAAGTTTAACCCGAAATCGTTAACCTCGTTGATAGAATACGGATCTTGAGCCATCCCAACCACATGAATGAGTAGTAAGTCGGCACGAGCTCTGATTCTATCGGTTTTGAGTGCATTGAGTGTAAAAGAGTTGAAAGAAAGTTGGAAAACCTTCTCTCAATCCTTTTCACCGTGAATATGTTTAGATCTATGAAAGATCTTTGTTTGTTTATGTGGAAATCGGTTAGATCTAAGTTGTTCTTGGTGGATTGAGGCCAAAACATGAAGTTCTTCAAGAACACATGATGACGTCATCCTAGAACACCTTGAATCTTGATGATTTCACGGTTAAAAATTAAGATCCAAAAGATAGAAAGGTGTAGGAGTGCGTGTAGATTGAGGAAGTACAAGATTTAGGACGAGATCTTACCGGAATTGAGAGAAATCGAAGAAAAGGTGGGGAGCACAAGCTGGTCGGACGTCAGTTTCCAAAAGTAGAAAGTTTGAGAGTGAGAAGGGTATTTATAGGATTCCCAAAATGGAAAGGGCTGGTCGGTCGGATAGCATCTCGCCCGGGTGGCAGCCCGGCCGAGTGGCACTTCGTTCGGATGGCACCTCGCTTGGGTGGCAGTCTGGCCGGGTGGCTGTTCGATCGGCTGGCACCTGGTTCGAGTGCTCGGCGCGACGAGTTTTGCCGTTTCGATTCGTGTGTAGCGCGTTGCGATGCGATTCGAGTGAGCGATGTGATAGAGTTTCCTATTCAAATTACTTTTAATCCCAACTACTCATATCTCACACCATCTCTTCTCTACCAATTACCATATCGTTTCGATTGCGATTGAGTTCGATTGCGATTGAGTTTCGAGTGCATTTCGATTGATTACCACACATAACATAAATAAACATGCACAAGTAACACATAAGGCACACACACACGTATAACAATAACCAAAATGCGTATTTCGAGTTGCGAGTGCGATTACCATTCGATGTCGATTCGATTAGCATAGTTCGAGTATCGTTTTTAGTTAACTTTATAGCATTGTTACTTCCTATAGTTCACAGTCGTAAGTCGATTAAATACCGAATAACATACATTGATTACTGCGATTACTGACACTTACTCCACATAATACAACTAAACTTAAACACATAAAAGAATTCACTATCAGTCAAGTCGCGCGATCGGTCGTTGACTTTGACCTTGACTTTGGCTTTCAAAAACACGGGGTGTTACAAAACGGGTATATCACCAAATCCCAAACCCGTGAAAAAAATAAAAACTAGTCCCAAACCCGATTAACCGACCCCAAACTCGTCCCAGATGTTTCAGGTTTCGGGTTTACCCATCGGGTTCGGGTTCGGTTGCCATCCCTACTTTTGAACCAGAGATACCTCAATCTCTTTACTTCTCCAATGATATCTTCAACACGAACCGATTTATTGGAAATTTAAGCATGTTCATATCATGCCAAATACTCCAACAAACAATGATAATAATACCGTGCACTGCTTCTTTAGTCACCCCTTGTCACACCCGCTCATAGGCAGAGGGCGCAAGGTGTGATCGTGATTAGTTCTCACTGCATACGATGTAAGTAAACATACTAAATGAAATAAATACGTACGATGTTCATCCAATGCATTGACATGAAAGAAATGTACTGTCACGACCCCCGACCCGGTTTGACCCATTTTAGGAGCCGCGGGACAGAAATCCCGTGGTATTTAATTAATTGAGTTTAACAGCGGAAGTTTTCATCAGGATCTTTTTAAATGCAAAAATATTTCCCGATTATTTTATTTCACAACTCGGGATAAAACCCGGTAATTTACAATCGTTTGATTTCACGAAGAAATCTTTTATTTTTACAAAACATGTTTCTTTATTTTATACTGAGCCACTTCCTTGAGCTTGTAGTGCTTTATGGCACTTTTTCCTAGATCATAACAGATCACCTGAAACATGTTTGAAAAAGGTTTTGTCAGCGGGAAATACTGAGTGAATCATTCATTTTGCATAATGATGCATAGTTATTAATTACAGCATAAGAGTGATTACAATGGCTTCTATCTTATTTTTATCTGGCGCTCTGTCACAATGGTGACAAGTCACAATGATGACGATGGTCATACCACTATTAGGTCAATGAACCTAAGTAGTGATGATTATCCCTAGTAGGCCAATGAACCTAACTGGGAGAAAATTAGTAATGTTCACAATACCCCACTAGCCAGTGATTCAAGATATCCACGACTTAGTCCCTGTAATTATAACCTTTGAAAATAATTTGAGGTATTGTAAAATAGTTGATAAAAAGAGAATGACTCACATTGCAGATTTAATTTGAGCAGAGTTTAGCCTACTGATTAGCCTTTTAACCTAAATTTAATAACAGGCACACAATTCCAGGTTAGTAATCAATACAGCATTTACGATAACTCACAAGATCAACCCTCACAACGAATGACAAAGTGCTATACTTAAACATCCATCTGAATCACGACTAATGACAAAGCATAACCCTAATGTGGGCAGCACTTAAGCATCCATTGAGTACATTGATCGATCGGAAAATGAATCGTAATAGCGATCGAGTTAATATCCAGTATCGGAGCAGCACTACACTAATATTGAAGTAATTTCGACCTCAGAGCACTGAGAATTCGAAATTGAAAGATTTTATCGACACCAGTGGATTGTGCAGGTGAAGGGCTATTTATAGGTAAAATTGAGGTCTTACGCGGCCCGCGTAAGCCTTAAGCTTAACCTTACGCGGCCCGCGTGGCCGCCCAGTCTACGAGTAGGGTTGACTAGTCATACGTAGGTTACCAAATGGTCGACATGTGGCACGATTATGCTTATCCGGTCAACCCAATGTTGACGCGGCCCGCGTAAGATGTGCCTTATTCCTTACGCAGCCCGCCTGAGACCCTATATTTTGTTTTTTCTTGGTTTTTCTTGTATGGTAGGGTTTCAGGGCTCGGGTTTGAACTTATGGGTATTTTTAGGATAATTTTGAGAGTCCTTACATTCTTCCCACCTTAATTAAAATCTCGTCCTCGAGATTTATTGGAATAAGTGAGGATATTTTCGCTTCATCTCTGATTCTAACTCCCAAGTGTATTCGGGTTCTCTCCTTGAATCCCACTTGACTTTGACCAGCATTAGTCGTTTGTGTTTGAGAAACTTGATCTTTTTGTCTTCTATTTGAAGAGGTTTCTCAAAAATTTTCAATTTTTCATTTACCTCTATATTTTGAAGAGGTACTATCAAAGATTCATCTGATAAGCATTTCTTGAGATTGGATACATGAAATACATCATGTACTCCAGCTAACTTTCCTGGTAATTGTAAACGATAAGCAACTGGTCCTATACGTTGAGTTACTAGAAATGGTCCTACATACCTGGGACTTAGCTTTCCTTTCTTACCGAATCTAACAACTCTTTTCCAAGAAGGTACTTTCAATAGTATTTTGTCTCCAACTTGAAACTCCAACGGCTTTCGTCTATTATCTGTATAAATCTTCTGGCGATCTCTATTCGTCTTTAGCCTTTTCTTCGTGATACTGAATATCACAGTCGTAGTCACTTAGGATTTTTCATCCATCTCCTTTGCCTCATGTTTAATTCTTTTTGCCCAAAATATATCTTAAATTCTTATGATCCGTATAGACAGTAAACTTACTTCCATACCGATAATATCTCCAAATCTTAAGGGCAAAAATTATGGCTCCTAATTCTAAATCATGAGTGGTATAGTTTTCTTCGTACTTTTTCAATTGCCTTGATGCTTACGCAATTACCTTTTTGCGTTGCATTACCACACATCCAAATCCTAGCTTTAAAGCATCACTAAACACTTTAAAATCTTCTGTTCCTTCTGGTAAGGCTAGGATTGGGTATTTGTTAATTTATGCTTTTAAGATCCTAAAGGCTTCTTCTTATTTAGGTCCTCATTCAACTTAACTGTTTTACAGATTAACTTAATTAATGGTATAACTATCTTAGAAAAATCCTTAATAAACTGTCTGTAGTATCCAGCTAAACCTACAAAACTCCTAATTTCCTTTGCGGATTGCGGAACCTTTCATTTGGTAATATCTTATCAGGATTTACGTGAATACCTTCATGATTCACCATATGACCTAGAATTGCACTTCTGGCAGCCAAAATTCATACTTTGAGAATTTGGCGTAAAGCTTCTTTTTTTTTTCTTAACAAAGTTAAGAGTAAATGCAAGTGCTGACAATGTTTGTCCTGACTTTTGGAATAAATAAGTACATTGTCGATGAAGACAGTTACAAATTTATCCAAATATGGTTTATAGATCCTATTTATCATGTCCATGAATGCTACAGGTGCATTCGTTAAACCGAATGGCATAACTGTAAACTCGTAATGACCATACCTAGTTCTGAAAAAAAAAATTAGATATGTCTTCCTCTTGTACTTTCAATTGATGATATCCGGAACGTAAGTCGATCTTAGAAAATATCTTTTTCCCTGGAATTGATCGAATAAATCATCAAGTAATGGGTATCGATTCTTAATTGTAACCTTATTCAATTCCCTATAATCAATACACTTTCTCATCGAACCATCTTTTTTCTTAACAAACAATAATAGTGCCTCCCGCGAGGATAAACTAGGTTGTATGAAACCTTTACTTAGTAATTCATCTAATTGCTTTTTTAGTTTTAATATTTATGTGGGTGCTAACCGATAAGGTGCCTTAGCTATCGGTATAGTTCCTGGAATTAGATGAATCCTAAATTCCACCTCCCTATCTGGTGGTAACCCTGGGAACTCTTCTGGGAATACATCTGGGTATTCTAAAACTACAGAAATTTCCTTAAGTTCTTTATCTTTAGTATTAATGATTACTGAAATCATATATACTATTCCTTGCTTTTGTTCATAATTAGCAACTTTCATTAGATATGAACTTTATGAGTTTACATGGCTTATTTCCTGTAATCATTATTACTTCTCCAGTGGGTGCACACATTTTCTATGAAAATCTTATCACAGAAAATTCGAGCATGATTGTTTACTAACCAATCCTAACATCAAATTTAACTAATTTCATAGATAATGGGGTTGCAGAAAATTTATGACTTAAAAGTTCTATTTCTACGTTTTCCAGAACCTTATTTATTTTAACTGAATTCCCATCTGTCATTTCTACTGTAAAAATTTGCCTACTGCTGATTAAAGGTAAGTTAAGAGTTTGGCAGAATGAAGTATTTATAAAACTTTGGTTTGCACCAGAGTCAAATAATACTTCTGTGTAAACATTACGAACTAAGAACGTACCGGCTATCACATCTGGAATCATCTCAGCTTCTTGAGTAGTCAGCTGGAAGGCTCTTACATTCCTTTTTGCTCCATCTTCAGGTTTGGCTTTATTGTCAGATGGTTTGTTCAGTTTTGGATAATCTGGCCTAAGATGTCCAGCTTCTCCACAGTTGTAGCAGACTGAAAATTTCTTCCTCCTGCAGTCTTCTTCTTGATGCCCCGGAATTTTGCAAAAATTGCAATATCCTTTGCATATTCCAAAATGCTTCCTTTTGCAAGAATTGCAAAATGAACTAGTAGAAGATTGCCCATTCTCTCTTTTCTTGAAATTGTTATGGTTATTCGGACGGAATCCTTGGGTAATCTTTTGGGCTACTTCCTTCCTTCTATTTTCTTCTCTTGTCCTTACTAGTTCATCAGTCAGAGTATTGGCTAAATCCACCGCATCATCAATCGTGCGAGGTTTCGCAGCCTTGACGATATTACGGATTTCGAAAATCAATCCCCAAATATAACGAGAAATAAGTACCGGCTCTGGCGAAGCCAGCGTTGGTACCACTCTAGCATATTCAAAGAATGTAGAAGTATACCCTCGACAATCTACATCCACCATCCGGTGGCTTAGAAACTTATTTGCCATTTGATCTTTTTCATATTCGGGACAGAATTTTCTTTCTACAAGACTCTTAAATTCTTCCCATTTCATGGCATAAGCCCTATTTCTTCCTTTAGCCTGTAACACCGTGTTCCACCATTCTAGCGCCCCTTCTTTGAAAAGGTTTGACGCATACATGACCTGATCATCCTGAGCACATTTACTTATGGCAATTACTGCCTCGGTTTTCTCTAACCAACGCAGTGCCGCAGTCGCTCCTTCATTGCCTGCAAACTTAGTGGGTTTACACGCAAGAAATTCTTTGAAAGTGCAACCAGATGTTGTGGCTTTCATTTTCTTAGGGAGCGGAGCTTGCCATGGTTCATTATCATGATTAACATGATCATTGCCTCCGTTTACACTATTACTGAAGTTATCTTCAGAAATACGTTTGCTTGGAATGATTTGTTGAGGTTCGATTGGATTTTTAATAGCAGCAACAATTGCTGGAATAGCGTTGGCTATCCCTTGAGTAACTATTGCTGGAATAGCGTTGGCTATCCCTTGAGCAACGATATTTTCTATATCCTGCCTAGTCATATATTGATCCCCCGGTTGTTGCTCAGATTGATTAACCTCATTAACTGGTTCATTATTAGCGTTTTCCATCTGATATCTAATTTATAGATAAATAATTAGTATAAAAGAAATAATCTAATGTCACAATTAATTGCACATAATCAAGTAAACGAATATATAAACAAAATTGTAAATTTTCTAAAATTTCATTTGTTTTATAGATTATGCTTCTATATACACCCGTTTTATTATTTATTTTACACATACTGATTTTATTATTACTATTACATAACCACAATTCCATAAATCCCCTATCCTTTGTCAAATGATATTCTAGTAACGGTGTTCCCTCTCATCGTATTTCCAGGAGATCTGTCCCCCAATCTCTTGGATCCTATTCTCAGTATCCAATAGTTCTTCGCTAAAGTGGCGGAGTTCAGCCCTATTCTCGTTACTTATTGGTGAATTTGGTAAAGGTTCTGGATTGTACTGAGAAAAAAGCTTATAGGGATTGTTTTGTAACTGTATTTCATTAGTCAACCATTCGTCTATTTGCGAGTGGATTGAAGGGTTTGGAATAGCTGGTTCTAAGTTTATTGGTAGTTGTGTTTCAAAAGAGTGAATAAAAATATTTTCATTAACAAGCTTAATAGTATTATAGCTTGCCATTATAAAATCTAACTCTTCCTGAGATGGTAACCCCTCAATTTGCCTAGAGCTTTCCCCAATTTCCATTTTCTTAGACTTGAGTTTCTCGAGAGGTAAAACGTTGAATTCTATAGGTTCTTCTATGTCTGGAATATACCTATTGAAATCTCTGGAAACCTCTATTCTTACTGGATAGAGATTTAAATTCTGAAGGGCGTCAGACAAGTCACTCATGCTGTTTTGCAAAATACACACAATTATTAAGTTAAAAATCATAACAAAAATTTTATAGAAAACTTTTAAATATTATTTTATATTGGCTAACTATGAAACAACCAAATATGAAAACATACTAGGTTTTATTGTAAATTTATTTACTGAATAAAGTTTCTAAACTGTAGATAATAAAGATGCTAAAACTTTGAGTCATATTATTTTAAAGATTTATACTTACTGCTACAATGGTTAGCATATAAAAATCTGCTCATACTGTACACAATTAATCAGATAATAATACACATAATCGCAAAATATCAATTAATAAAACTTAAGTATTTTCTAAATACTTAATTGGCTTAAATCAGTGGCTCGATCAGTGGCTCTGATACCACCTTTTTCTGTCACGGCCCCCGACCCGGTTTGACCCGTTTCAGGAGCCGCGGGACAGAAATCCCGTGGTATTTAATTAATTGAGTTTAACATCGGAAGTTTTCATCAGGATCTTTTTAAATGCAAAAATATTTCCCGATTATTTTATTTCACAACTCGGGATAAAACCCGGTAATTTACAATCGTTTGATTTCACGAAGAAATCTTTTATTTTTACAAAACATGTTTCTTTATTTCATACTGAGCCACTTCCTTGAGCTTGTAGTGCTTTATGGCACTTTTTCCTAGATCATAACAGATCACCTGAAACATGTTTGAAAAAGGTTTTGTCAGCGGGAAATACTGAGTGAATCATTCATTTTGCATAATGATGCATAGTTATTAATTACAGCATAAGAGTGATTACAATGGCTTCTATCTTATTTTTATCTGGCGCTCTGTCACAATGGTGACAAGTCACAATGATGACGATGGTCATACCACTATTAGGTCAATGAACCTAAGTAGTGATGATTATCCCTAGTAGGTCAATGAACCTAACTGGGAGAAAATTAGTAATGTGCACAATACCCCACTAGCCAGTGATTCAAGATATCCACGACTTAGTCCCTGTAATTATAACCTTTGAAAATAATTTGAGGTATTGTAAAATAGTTGATAAAAAGAGAATGACTCACATTGCAGATTTAATTTGAGCAGAGTTTAGCCTACTGATTAGCCTTTTAACCTAAATTTAATAACAGGCACACAATTCCAGGTTAGTAATCAATACAGCATTTACGATAACTCACGAGATCAACCCTCACAACGAATGACAAAGTGCGATACTTAAACATCCATCGGATTCACAACGAATGACAAAGTATAATTACTTAAACATCCATCTGAATCATGACTAATGATAAAGCATAACCCTAATGTGGACAGCACTTAAACATCCATTGAGTACATTGATCGATCGGAAATTGAATCGTAATAGTGATCGAGTTAATACCCAGTATCGGAGCAGCACTACACTAATATTGAAGTAATTTCGACCTCAGAGCACTGAGAATTTGAAATTGAAAGATTTTATCGACACCAGTGGATTGTGCAGGTGAAGGGCTATTTATAGGTAAAATTGAGGTCTTACGCGGCCCGCGTAAGCCTTAAGCTTAACCTTACGCGGCCCGCGTGGCCGTCCAGTCAACGAGTAGGGTTGACTAGTCATACGTAGGTTACCAGATGGTCGACATGTGGCACGGTTATGCTTATCCGGTCAACCCAATGTTGACGCGGCCCGCGTAAGATGTGCCTTATTCCTTACGCGGCCCGCCTGAGACCCTATATTTTGTTTTTTCTTGGTTTTTCTTGTATGGTAGGGTTTCAGGGCTCGGGTTTGAACTTATGGGTATTTTTAGGATAATTTTGAGAGTCCTTACATGTACAAGACACAAGTTATTCATGAAGACATAACAAAGTTATATTGTTTCACCAAAAGACTTGTTGCAAAAATATAGTTTTTAACATTGAGGTTTTGCATTCCATCATTCGCTCGAGGGTGGGAGATGTGAATCAAATTGTAAGACCCGTCTCAATTTAACGCGATTATAATATTAAATACGCATTTTTATATGGAAATGTGACCTTTCAAAAACTTTTCCAAGTTAACAATATCCACTTTTAACTAGAACAATATAATTCTATGTGTTTACAATATCCACTTTTAACTAGAACAAAATAAGATCATTGCGGAAGCTTCAAAAGACATGTGTTCGGTTCTTGATAATCGCTTGATCTTCATCCGGGAGCACACCACTATCACCTAAGTTCAAAACCAACATAAAAGTTAGTTTTGGTATCTTAAAATGCATTTAGACAAGTTCCAAGCATTGAACAACAAAAGAAAACAAATCTTCCAGCTCTGGTGTGTCTCGCGGGCCGCGAAAGACTGAGCTTATGTTGTCGCGGGCCGCGACACTTGTCACGTGGCGTGACGTTGTTCCCGGTTAGTGGACACGCAGCGTGACACCCTGTATTCGACATAATGGTTGTTTCTTGGTGCTGCATTTACCCAGCTATACTTATTTACCAAAATTCTAACTTCAAAGTATCATAACTTTCAATCTACATGTCCGTTTTACACGATTCTTTTTCCCACGTGATCGTAATTTAATTCTCCATCATATGGAGTTATAACCCGACGTCTGAACTCAAAAAATATTAGATTTCAAGCCCTCGGCTTGAAATTAATTTATAAGGAATTTTGACCCGTTCAAGTTAAAAACTACCAACTTGTTTCTAAATAATAAAAGTACATACACCAATGTATTTAACTCAAAATATCTAGCTCGGGTTCATAATTTTTTGTGAATTATGCAACTAGTACACAAGCTATGCTCACGAGTCCGTTTTGACCCATTTAGAGTATTTTTATGCATTCAAGCATCTAACTCGTACTTTTCATTTCACACTTAGTATTCTCATATTTAATTAACTACTTATATTCCACCACAACTATTTTTTTGTGGCGTATTTAACAAAATGAACCCATTAACCCATTATCGTAAATTTTTTCCATTCGGTTAATCATTTTAGGCGAATGACCCATTCTTAGGCATTTGACCCATGAAAGTTTATGCCTATACTCCTATACGTATCTAAAGGGTTACATAATCATAATATAAGCTCCTAAACAACCTCTAAGGGTCGTTTGCCCGGTTTACCCATTAAAGGCTTTTTGGTCAATTTTAGTCCCTCATTTTACGACGAAGGACTTTCACTAATTATTTGACCAAAATCGCATTTTTAACTATAACCTTATTT
Organism: Helianthus tuberosus; assembly: GCA_030545235.1. Lineage (NCBI taxonomy): Eukaryota > Viridiplantae > Streptophyta > Magnoliopsida > Asterales > Asteraceae > Helianthus > Helianthus tuberosus. The sequence continues at coordinate 154,527,089 of CM060396.1, read as the reverse complement.
ATGCGTATCTGTCTCGGGTCAACTTATAGACCCGTTTTATACCTTACTCTTTATTAACCGCTACTTATGGCGACGCAATTATCCACTTCCTGTTCACTCCTGTGAACATACGACTTGACAACCAAACGTTAGTCGATATTTGTCAAATGGTGTTATTACCACCATTTGACCCATTTGGCTTATATGACCAGGCATTTATATTTATAAATAAATCATGGTTTTTAATTAACCATTCACACATCCGACCCATTTCGGATTTTTTTTTTACCACAAGATCCTTTTTCCATTAACCATGGTTTTGATCGTTTTTATTCTTTCCGACTCATATTGTTTCGTATCGGAACCTATATTCGGATACAAACCGTTGTCATATTTATCACCTATAAAATAAATACGTACACTTAAATTGGGTGTAAGCTTTACTTACCTCGCGTCTGCGCAAACATTCTTCGCATCCATGATCCGTTTGACCCATTCCATTCCAAGCTCCCACCTAGCTTATTTAGAGTCAACTATATCATAACATCCATAAGATGGTTAGATTGGTCATTCTATATAATGGCCATCACCCTATGGACCCCTTTTTTTACACACTTATCAATCAAAGCGTGTCATATATTCAACAACTAGTTTCATACCATAATTCTTTTCATTCACTAACCGTTTGACCCGTTAGTGAAGTTACTCATACAACTAGTTAGTAAGTATTTTTAAACACTTTAAGCATGTCACATAAAGTGCTATTTGTTCCCAACAATCAATACTTCATGCCTAAAGCAAATATATACAATCCTATGCCTTTTTCTTGGTTAATAAGAACATTATTTATGTGCAGCGATTTTCTATTTAGCTGCTGTAATTGACCATTTTGACCCATTTAAAATCTGAATTAGATCAACATGTTCAAAGATGGATCGTAGAACACTCCAATACCTTCGCAAGCATATAAGGTACACATTCTAACGAATTTTCGATGATTTTATATGATTTTTATAAAATCAGCTCAGCAACTATATTTTCATTTTTCAACAACTTTCAAGTTCTGAACAACAGTTTTAATTCGCCTTTTTGGCCTATTTAGCAACCACATTTGTTTCTTATGATTGAAAACAGTAAAAATTTACTTCACAAGCTTTCCGGAAAGGTATAGAACACCCAAATCGGATAAACGGTTGATTTTATATGATTTTTTTAAGATTAGTCAGAATCCATATAAAAAGCTACGGAAATCATGTTTAGGGTCCTTTCAAATTCGACCCAATCATCAAATGCAACCCTTTTCCATGGCTAAAACCCTTATTAAATCTTGGTTAATGGTTAGAAACCTATAACACAGTGATTGTAGGCTAAGAGATGTCAAAAACATCATCTATTTCAAGAAATCATCATATGAATCCTAATTTTATCATCTTCTCAACTTCATCTTTGTCAATTTGAGAACTAGAACTAAAATTAACATATATTCAAGTTGTATTATGGTGATTCTCATACACTATCATGTTTAATTTCACACATATAAAAGATTTGTCATAAACCCACTACTCATGAAATCATCAAATCAAGCTCTACATACAAACTAGTAGACAACACGATTTCACTTAGGCATTTTAACGAGCACCTTGTAGGCGAGATTCATACGCATCTATTATCCAATTCATGGTTAACTATTAACCAAGTTTTAACATCAAAATCAAACCTCTATGTCTTGTGTGCATTAACCACATCTAGAACTTATATCTCATCATCATTTTTTTCTCAGATTTACCATCACTTTTCAAGTGTTCATCATAATATCATAAAAATCCACTTAACACATATATGGGTAATCATTCAATCTCTAATTTATGACACTAATTCATCAAGTACTCATCTAGGGTTTGTTCCTAGACTCATACTCATATCAATTCAATTATAATATTCCTCATTCACACAAGAATTTCGTTCATGAATGTTTATCCAAATTTCAAGATATCACCAAATGATAAAATTCAACATACCTTGTGATCCCCTAGCTTAGTTGATCACGAATTTAGTTAAAGCCCTAATTTCCAACTCGATTTCCCTTAGATTTTGATGGATTTTAGTGAGTTTAGGGTTTTGAAAATAACCCTTCTCCTGGCTCTGTGTAAACATCGACCAAACACACACATATGTGTGTGTTTTGGTGTTTATTTGTTTTAATTAAAAACATTTTTCCTTTTTGCCTCTTTTAGTCCTTCTAGTTTCATATTTTGTAAAATGGTTATCTATTTCATGTTTTCCTTATTGTTTTCCAATACGATTTACTAACTAGGTTAATTATTCCTAGTTATGTTACATTTGGTTATCACCAATTTATAATTTACATATGTATATGTAAATTTTATATTTTGGGGTGTTACACAAATCCTCCAAAAGGATGGCATCGCGTTCTTGACATGCTTGTTTCTTAAGACCGTACTGTGCAAGGATCTACTAGTTGCCTGAAATACATGTAAGTTTGAAAAGTCAACATAATGTTGGTGAATTCATGTGTTTGTGTTCGTATCAAATGAATCTTAAAAACATTTGAAAGTTCTTGTATAGAAAACCGGTATGAAGTGGCGGACCTAGGAATTTTTCCATGGGGGTGCGGAAAATTTTTAAAAATTTTAGGCCTCAAGGTATATAAATAAAAAATTGGTTCGTATTGGGTCGGTTCGGGTCGAGTCCGGCCATAAAGTCCCTGCTCATTGTTCCAATCGGCTATCACAAACAAATTGATCTTTAAGTTCATGGCTCCATAACATATTTCATAATGTATCAACTATTCAAGCCCTAAATATCATAATGTAAATCACCCTAAAAATCATCTAAACAACATGCACCATAAAAAAAGCCAAACGTTCTTCACTAAAAAAAAGCCAAACATATTGTGGTATGCGGCTATAAAAAAGGCAAAATATCATCACTAACAAAATATAACCCACCATAACATAATGAAAACAAAACAAACCACATGTCTACTATGGTTAGTATGCGGCTATAATAGGTTGCTGAAGGTGGATAATATCAACAAAAAATCATCAAAAATAACAAAGAAACTTACCCGTGTTTGATCGGCAGTGGTATAGTGGCTAATTACGGTGGTATGCGGCTACTGACTGTTCACTGTTGTCGCTGTTGATGTTCTGATCGCTGGCGTGCAAGGACGATAAAGAGAGCAGGATAGAATATGTAAGGGTTTTGGCAGAGGCGGACCTATTAACAAAGAACGGGTTCACAGGAACCCATTCGTTTTTTAATTTTTAGTGTAAATATATATAACAAACTGAAAAGGAACCCATAAGTAAAATATAAAAGGAACCCATACAAAAAGGCCTTGGTTCTCCACTGGTTATGTCCGCGCTATTCTTCCCAAGACACCCGGGTTCGAATCCCGTTTGAGGCATAATTTTTGTTCTGGTTTTTTATTTCTCTTTTTATTTATTTCTTTAATTTAAAACCCATTTAGGGTTACAACAACAACAACAACACAGACCCATCAAACAAAAACAGAACAAAGTGCACCTCGCCTCCTGCCTCCACCTTCAGCAACATCAGAGTCAGAAGTGGCTGCGGCGCCTACACCTTCCGACCACCGGCACCGGCCGTCCTCCGCCTCCACCTTCGGATTTGAACTAGTAAGTTCTGGTTTTTAACTTTTTGATTGAATTGAGTTGATAAATCTGGGCTGTTTTAAATTAATTGAGTTAGAACTGTAAAATGCATCATGATTATCACGATTCTTTATTAATACCTGATTTTGTATTGAGCACAATTAATAGAAAGTTTGTAGATTTGTAGATGTGCCGATGTAGAGCACAATTATTAGATGGTTTCTCTGTCATTGATAATTCAAAGATAAACAAAGATTAGTTAAGGATTATTTTTTAATAGATTAGGACTAAAAGTGTAGAATTTTGGGTACGGATAGGAGTTACAGTTTAGTTTTGATAGAAAATTTGCAAAGTCATTATAATCAGCTTTTATGTTTTAAACTTGAATTTGTTATTTAGGCATTTTCTTTTTGTTACTTTTAATAAATTATTAATGTTGTGTTTTAACTGATTCTTGCAGACACACGTGATGCAGAAGGCTAATGGTGATGCAACAGCCCTGGATGAATTAAAGAAAGCTGAAGATGAAATGGTTTCTTTGCGGGTTTGAAATAGCTTATGATTTGAATTAAGCGCATGCGTCAAGGCGTCAAGGTAACTAGTTATGTTTGCGGGCTTGAATTTTGTCTAAATTTGTATCTTCAAGCATTTTGCTCTAGAATTCTTCACTTGTGAAAAACTTGTTTTTGGTGCTACTTCATGGTATTACTGAGAATCTTTTGTGTGTTAGGATATTGTTTTTTTTTCTTTGAATTTGGCAAACTTGTGGAATTTATAGGAAAATGCTTATCATTTATGAGCTTAAATAGTTTGGCCTTTGATTGAGAACCCAAGAATTTTCTTTCAACATGTTCACATTGTATATTTGAGTAAGATCTAAAGTAAATTCTATGTTTCTTTTATTTGTAGATTTTTGAATATCCCATTGACAGTCATACATAGTTTATTAATTTATAAGGTAAAACATATGGGATTTACATATATTATGACATTCTGATATAGTTATTAACATAAGTAACAATGAATCTGGCACAACGCATCCTCATGTTATTTGGGATAGGAATGTTACGAAGCGTCATAGAAAAAAAAGGGTTATAAAGCTGCCCGACCCAACCCGAAAATTCTTACGTCGAGTCGACCGAAATTCGAACACCTAAAAAAGTGAACCTAGTGGATAAAAATCCTGGATCCGCCACTGGGTTTTGGGCTTGTTTATTTTTTTTTAGTTTGAAATATTGTTGATTTGTTGGGTTTGTTTATTGGGCTAAGACTTAGTAGTGGGCTAGTTAAATGTATTGGGTATTTGGGTTTAGTTATTTAGGTATTAAAAGTAATATAATTTAGGTAGTATTTTTTATAAAATAAGAGTTTACTAAAGAATATTTTTAAAATATAAATTGATAACACTTTTTTCCTAAGGGGTGCAGACAAAAAATTTCAAGGGGTGCGGACGGACAATTCCATGGGGTGCGGACGAAAAAATTTCAAGTGGTGCAGACGGGATTTTTGATGGGACTTAGCACTAAATTTTTTTTTCGCGGGGGTGCGCCCGCCCACCTTGGGCTGGACTTAGGTCCGCCCCTGCCGGTATGTAAAGCGTCTATGAAACCGCTGATCATTAATGTTTTCCAAGGACATTAATATGTGTGCCAACATAGGAAGCAATCCAACCCTTGATGATTTAGTGCCGATTAACCTCGACTAGGACACAAAGCACTTCATGCGGTCTCACGGACCTATGAGTGGAGCTCGCCAAAACCTAATAGATCTACCCCTTTCGTTCCTCGGCCTGTATGTAATTAATGGTGCTTAAGTTCCACCTTGTTCTCACATGATCTAATTGTTTCATTCCTTAGCTTAATCATACCATCGTAACATGTATCTCCCCCAGATAGTTGTAAAACCGAAAAGCGTTTAAAAGAAAGGGGGGATATGAACTCACAGTTTGCGTCCAACGAAAAGAGTGCTAGAAAATCGGGTATCCATACGTGCCGCAGCCTACAAGTGTCCTAATCTCATTAAACACTTAGGTCTTTACTAGACCGTGTACAAGTTGCTCATCTTGAATGTCGTTAAGACTTGTATTTGTTATTTGTTTGGAGACCCTTGTTTGTTTTAATACGTTGGTATTTGGTTTGTATGGTCGTTGTTAGTATATATATTTCATATATATATATATATTTGTATTCTCGTCGTGTATGAACGGGCCTCGCCCTTCATATGTCTTCATGCCTAGAACGAGTGTAAGTGGGCCTAGCCCATATGCGTCTTCGTGCCTCGTACAAGTAGGAATGGGCCTAGCCCATATGTGTATCCGTTCTCGCATAGTGTAAGTGGGCCTAGCCCATATGCGTCTCCGTGTCTCGCACGGGTGTTTTGTCGTTTTGAAATGTGTGTATATATATATATATATTTGTGAATGGTGAACCTGGTTCACTTGCATATGTATGTTTGTTTCGTATGTCTATATTTGTTCTTCAAATATATATATATATATATATATATATATATATATATATATATCTTTATTAGATATATTTGTTAAAAATAATCATTTTTAACGTCGAACTTATCGATGTACATGTATAATGCTCTCTTGTATGTGTACACTTCATCAAGTGTATTTGTATATATCAATTGTATTTATTGTATTTATACGTATACGTATACGTATACCATGTATATACTTCACTTGTATATTTTATTGTAGGTATTTGTATCGTATTTATACGTATATGTGTACATGTACATTACTTATAATCTTGTATTTTTACCAAGTGTTTTGGTGTACATATTCTTATACGTATAAGTATACTTATATATTAGTTGGTTATTTATATAATACTTTCCGGATTTTTAAGAATGGTGAAAATATATATATTTTCCTAAGTGTCTAAAAATATATTATTTTTAGAACTCGCCGTTGTAGTCGTTTATATATTTTTTTTCGTTGGCGAAAATACCTAAGCGTCGTCGGTAGAATATATATGCTTCTTGTCGTGACGATATGTACGATTGTTGTCGGTAACTATATATATTAGTTTCTTACCGAACTTTTATTATATCTTTCGTGTTTGTTTAGTGTGTGTATATATATATATATAGGGGAAGGTTCAAATGAAAACCACTAGTTAACGCGAAAACTCGAAAACTAACTAAAAAAAGCCTAAAAAACACACAATTTTTTTTTATTTTTTTTTTTTGCAAACCAAATTTCGCAGGTTTTTTTATATAAAAAAAAAATTTTCAAAAAAAAAAAACAAAATTTTTTTTTTTTGTGTAGTGCACATGTGTATGTGTACTACACATGTGTATTATTACACATGTGCACTACACAAATTTTTTTTTTTTTTTTTGAAAAAAAGTTTTTTTTATATATAAAAACCAGCGATTTTTATTAAAAAAATTGAAAAAAAAAAAATTTTTGTGTGTTTTTTAGGTTTTTTTTAGTTAGTTTTCGAGTTTTCGCGTTAAAAGTGGTTTTCATTTGAACCATCCACTATATATATATATATATATATATGGGTAAGGATCATTTCAGAACCATAAATATTTACATAACTCGCAGAACTCCTAATAAACAATCTTTTTATTTATATATTTTTATGTTTAGGATAATTTGATCATTTATTATGTGTATTTTTATGATTACATACATGCTAAGAGTAATTTTATCATTTTTTATATGTAATTTTATAATTACACATATGTAAACTAGTTTTTTTTACATATATGTAACTAGTTATTACACATAATATAATTTGGCTATTAAACATATGTAAACTACTTTAAACATGTATGTAATCATTAAAATATATATAACTAGTAGTTGCCCCGCCCGCGTTGCGGGGCGATGGCCGAATAATTCTCAATCAATTAAAAAAACCCTACGATAATTTTGCTAGTAAAAAAACTTAAACGATGATAAGACCATAATTTTCGGCTCAGGGCAAAACTGTAATTTTTCAGGACTAATGAGCGAGTGTTAGGCAGCTCCTTGACACCGAAAAAATTAAACGGAGTCAACCAATAAAAAAAACTTTTATAGTTTTGCTAAAAAAACTAAAACGATCGGAAAAACGTAATTTTGAACCGAAGGCGAAATCATATTTTTCATTCAGGGATAAAATTGTAAATTAAATGGACCAATGAGGGAGTCGCGGGCAGCTGCCGGCATGACTGTAATTTTCACGGGGGGCAAAATTGTAATTTAACCAGGAAAACAAACAAAAACGATGGAGAAAATGTAAATTTAATTTGAGGGCAAAATCATATAATAGATGATAAAAGGATCCTAAATACAAAAAAAATATATATATAAAATGATTGTTTATTAGAAGTTCTGAAAGTTCTGCAATTATTTAGAGTTCTGAAATGAACCCAACCCACATATATATATATATATATATATATATATGTATATACGTTTGTCCATTATTCGAATATACGCTTGGGATATAATATAAGTGTGATTATATATATCTTTTCTTGTCTTAGCATTTCATGTATCCACTTAAGGATATGTGTGTGTATATATATATGTAACCATATATTCTTATACTTGGTTATATTCAAGTATTTGGTGGTTTCATGTATTTGTATTCCCGTTTAGCCATGTTAATCACTTGTTAAACCACACATTAATCATGATTAGGATTTTAGAAAATTTCGCCGTAGTTTCCCCTTTACTATAGACGTTTTCCACATTTTCAAAAACGTATTTTAATCAGTTTCCACTACAATATTATCATCAAAACTCAATCAACTTCAATCAAGATCACATTTCATGAGTCTTCACATAAACACATATTAAAGTTTCATGAACTTATATGTATTTTTGTCAAGATTACTAAAAATAACAATATTTTTATGTCCATCTTCTATTTTAACAAGTTTACATAAACTACTTTAGATTGTATTTTCATATGTTCATCTTCTATTTTAACAAGTTTACATAAACTACTTTAGATTGTATTTTTCAAGATCATCATTTTAAAAATATATTTTTAGCTTCTTGGTAAACTTTATATTTTCAAAAAATCACTTTCAAGACTAGTTTTAAAGTTCATGAAACTTCAAATGTGTAGATCTTGTTAGATCTAAACATCTTCATGTTTAGATCACACTTTTAAGCATAATCTTGCAAGATCATCAATTCTACATAATCTATACTACACTAATCATCAAGATCAACAAGAAAAACACATAATTATGTTAGATTATCTTGTTTATCTTTAGGGTTTTCAAGTGGCGAGCTTCAAGATGAACAAGTTGTACTTCCATGATATACTAACTTTAGGAAACTTAAAGATGGGTTTTAGGGATCTTACAACTAGCTCTAAGCTAGGGATGAACTTATATGAAGTAGATGAAGATAATAAGAAGATGTTGAAGCTCCAAGGAAGTGAATAATGCCCCTAGTATGCTTCCAAGACTTGAAACCCCTTTAGATCATCTTCTAATGCAACTTGGAGTCTTGTATTTAGGAGTGTAATGCTTGAAGATGAAGAGAAAGAAGAAGGGTGTTTGGGTCGTGGGTATCAAAGAGGGAGAAGAAGAGTTGTGTTGGTGAGTTTGAAGTGAAGACATAAGGAATGAAGTGGTATTATTGTTGTTAAAATCTTCACCCTTTCATCTAGTCAAAACACAATCCTACACCATACTTTTATCTTCACAATTTCAACACAAATCAAGTGGTGGGTGACCCACCAAATCCGGTCACACATGGGATGGGGGGGGGGTAGAAGTATGGTAATGTTCATTTTAAATTTATATTAGGCATGTGTTGAAATCTAAGGAAGATATTTAGGTGGTTAGGTTAATCTTGGATGATTAAGGTGCTAATGGTGGTTTAGAATGTTAAAAAAAACTTAACTAGTTTACTAGGCTAGTTGTTTAGATGTTACGATAGTAATTTTAGCACTAGTTTCGTTGTCGGGTCGTTAACAGATAAAATACGAAAGGTGCATGATAATATAGGTGTAAGCATCTTTGAGATATTTTCAATATCTTTAGTGTTGTTTGTGATACTTAACGTTGTTTATGGATCATATCATTACCGTAAAATGTTGAATTTATGCAGCGGACATGCTGAATTTGTTAATTTATAATTCGGATCAGATAATTTAGGTGTTTAGGCATTTTTCCGGAAAGTTTATATAATATTACAAGTGTTTCCCCTAATTACGGCTTTTGCATAAATGTTTAACGTGATATGCTTTCATATCATTTGATAGTTGTTTCAAGGAGTTCCGAACTCTCCTGGCATGAATAGTGTGTTCGCATGAATAGTGTGTTCTCATTGTTTACCAACGTATTAGGACATAGTTTTAGTTTCGCGACATGGCGAAAACGACGTTATAAGATGTAATGTAATGACATGTCCTAAATTTTGCTAGACTTGCACGACTCAATAATTAAAAAATCAAGTACAATGTACATTTTTAAATGTATAAATAGTGATTAAGTTGTATGGAATTTTTGGTGATTTTGTCGTTTGTCACACCCCTGACAACCCGAGGAATTGTGAAGCTCCAGAAGATCACGAAACGAAAAGACAAAGACGGTGGGAATCCTACACCACGCACTCACGTGCTGCTATAAAACTGAGGTAACCACACAACCTGTGAAGATATGGTCAACAGTTTCTTCCCCAAATCGACAAAAAGGGCATGTGGAATCATCTATGTTAATATTTATCCTCTTCAATGTAGTGTTCTTCGGGAGTCTATCCATTTCCACCCGCACTTGCTAGGAAGCCATTTACACCAACGCATGATATATAAATTACTCTGATTGACCCCTTTGTTTAGCAATCGTTTAACCGCCCCAACACTATACGAGCCAGCCGCCTCCCCTATCCACGCCCACCTAGCGACCCCATTAACCAGTCTAACATTTCTCAGTAGCATAAGAAGCTCCCCAAGTTCACCACTCTCCACCATCTTTCAAAAACTTTGCATCTTTTATCCTGTTAGGCTTTAAAGAATTGTTGGTTTTGTACGAGTTAATATTGTAGGTTTTGTTCACGAAAAGCTTAGGATATGTTTTTTTTATTAGTAGGAGGTTTTCAAGAGTCGCTTTGTTTCTATCTGAACATGTTTAACAATGAGTTATGCGTTTGTTCGAAATAAGTGTGTTCATTATGTGCTAATGATTTTTTATATTGTTAATATGTGATGTGATTGTAAGTAAACGATGTATGATTGGATTAAGGTGTTACAAAATTTTTTTATGTTAGGCTAGTGGGTATGGTTGATGGACCATCCTTGAGGATGATCCGCCACGTAGGCGGCCACGTCATAGTCCTCCCAAGGATGGTCCATCTCCAAAACTAGAGGGCATGGGAGGATGGTGCTAGATGATCCTACCCCACAAAACTATGTACAAGTATTAAAGCATAATGTACAAATCCCACAAACAAACAAACAAACAAACAAAAGAGAGGGGGCCCACTGTTTTGGATCGTCTTAAACGTCGGAACTCGGACGTTGGCGACGGGACGGGGGGGGGGGGGGGCGGCACGGTGTGCCCAGCGGCGCCGGACCAAGACGACCCGGGGACGGGTGCCATACCGAGTAGCCTTATGAGAAATTGAACTATGAAAAGACATGAAAGTCATTTTCACATATAAAGTCAAACCAAAAGCCCCTTGCATTAATCACACTTGACTAAAAATAGTATAGAATAATGAGATATTTCAAACATGTATCATTTACGATGGTGATGTGTGTGTGGCTGAGTATGATTTTTAGATATATTTTAAGCACTTTTTACTCATGAATAAAGTTTAAAATTTATAAAACACAATATAATACTATTACTCTACACACTTTAGGGTAAATGCACCATCGCGGACGTAGTATAGTGATTGTAAGATACCGAGGTCGTCCAAGGACACAGGAGCTTTTAATACCGGCTTATCGTTAACGTCTAATCTAACCAAATCTTGATAAAAAGGTTTTGAAAGTTTTAAAAAGATAAACTAGAAAAATAAAAATAAAAAAAAATATAAGGAATAACAAATAGACAAGAAGGAATCACTTGGTTCCAACTCCTCTTTTATGTATCCTTTAATGATTTCCGCACTTTGGGCATTTTAAGAGATTATCTTTAAGTTATAGTAGTAGGCCCCCTTCCAGTCAGCGTTACCCTCAACCTATTGGTCTGAGTCAGCAAGGATACAACCTCGCAAGGTCGGATTATTGAAAGATAATTAAGTAAGTTATTAATGCGAAAAGTGGTAGACCCCCTTCCAGACAGCGTTACACTCAACCTATTGGTCTGAGTCAGCAAGGATACAGTCCCGCAAGGTCGGTTTAATGTTTTAATAGTAGTTTATATATAAGGGATTCAAGTGGTTTTTACTTCTCCCGAGGCGGTTAAGACCTACCTCTCATGAAGTCCTAACCAAGTTCTTGTAGGATCTATACACTGAACGAGACAATAATTTACCCAACCACCCTTCTAACTCCCTTCCAGGCAGTTGACGTGCTTTATATAGACCTTAAAGACACGAATGAGTGAATCAACAAAACATGAAGAATGATTAAGTAAAATTCACCTTCAATATAGAAAACTAGTTATTAAAGTCATTAATACATACTCAAATAAAAAGGAGCCAAAGGTTGGAAATAAAAAAGTAATACATAAAAGATTTGTCTTCACCAAGTGATTGTAAGAGTTTAGCCAAGCATGGCCTTTGTTTGACAAGAACTCTTACGATCGATCTTGGATCCCGAGACTACTACACACTTTAAAATATAAAAGATGGATGATGTTGGTTGGTGTTGTAGTGTTGGGATTGAACCCTACCAGAGGAACAGATAATGTAAAGCCAAAACCAGGTCACAACAGTGGATTCACAATAAGCAGCGGTTTACCCTTTGCTCTCCCCTTGAAAGTGATCTATAACAACTGATGGTCTCTATCTGCTGCTCATATTCAACTGCTGCTGTCTTTTCAACTGCTGATGAAAACCCTGAGGTATCCAACACTGCTGGTCCTATCTACTGATGATAAAGCACTGCCCAGTCAAGGACTGATCAACCTTGAGGAAAGCACTGACATAAAGGGAGCGCAGCTGTTTAGTAAATTGTTTGTTTTATGTATAGTCAGTGGTTAGGTTAGCAGTGTTTGTGTAAGGACAGTAGATACAGGTTGTTAGGCTGTTAGACGTCGCTTTCATGGTGACGTCAGCTGAGATACCTCAGTGGTTTGGTTTGCCTATAAATGTAACAGTGCCCTGTACTGTTACATTTGATTGACTGAGCGAGTTCTTCTCCTCATGTCTAATCCTTTCATCTTGTGTGCAACCAACCTTGGGGCATCAGACTGAGGGGGAGTATAGTTTGTAAGCATGACTGTAATCCTTTGCTTTGATTTGTAATCTTTTGACTCTATGTGAAGCAATTGCTTATCAAACTATTTCCTCCTTTGATTGTGTTTATAAAGTTTGTTTTCATTTACGCTGCACCTAACATGTTTTCATATTCATTGATCATTCATTTTTTAAACAAACAAACACTATCATGAGAGCCTCCGATCCTAACAATTGGTATCAGAGCCTGGACAGTCAAATTCGATCTAACAATCAATTTGACATAACCGTTCGGCTCAAAATTTATTGATACTAAGGTTGGTTGTATTTAGTTGAAAAACAGAGTACTGTGTAAATCATGTTCAAAATGGTTATTCGAAAACTCTGTAAATCAACCAAGATGTCATATGACACACAAAAATTTCACACAACAAGTAAATTCATGCACAAGACACTCATGGTTACTAGATCTGAAAGCAATATCTGTTAAACCATGAGATTATTCTTATTTTCTAAATTGATTTAAACTGTTGATGTGGAATATGTGATGTTTTCATTAAATACTAAAGTACGAACCTCAGATTAACAAAACCTATGTTCATAAAAGCATTATTCTTTTGTTAACACTAAAAGAGGGAAATTAAAACTTTAGCTATTTAGATCTAATGTGTTGAAAACAGGTTGAGTTCCTAAAAAGGACAAAATCAACTATGTTCAAATACATTAAGAAAACAGGGGTCAACATAGTCCGCATCATATGTAATGTGAGATTGGATGAAAAACTTGTGAAAACATGACCAAGTCTCTCAAAAACATTACTGCAAAATGATTTTGGACTAATATTCACAAAAACTCAGAAGTGTGTTTATCTCAAAACTTTTGAAGTCAAAAGAAAAGAGTATAAACATAAAACACTTATGAGTCAAAGTTTAGGGTAATAATGGTCAATTAAGCAACTGCTTGTGCTCATTGGTTCAAGGAAGTTCAGGTGACAATTGTGTTCCCAGTGATTGAACTTACAAAAGGACTAGACAAATTTTCAAAGTCATCACATAGAAATTAGATCTACAACAGGATCTTCAAAACTCATGTGTCCATGTGTCCTCATGTTTGCAATCAACTGACACAGAAAATGGTACCAAACAGTGGTCAAAATATTCTACCACTGCTGTCAAACCACTGACCATTTTCATAAAACTTGAAAATGATATGATTATGTCTTCTATTGAAAATACACCAGATTCTTTTTGATACTGTTCTCAGAAAATCCTTTAACCATTTTTTTTCAAAGGATTTTCTTAAATAACCAGGATATATTATTCATTTTTTTAATAATATATTTGAAACTCTTGCTTGTTTTTGTTGGCAATAGTTTCAGCTCCTGTCAGGATGTAATACCTTATTTTTGGTGGTATCTGTGTCCTCATAAATGGGTCAAAAGGAAATGGTACATATGTCATGATCATGTCATATTCAGGTTTGTTCCTATATTTTTATCAAAGGTTGATTGCAAATTGTGCTTAAATTACTAAGGTACTCATGTGTTAATTGAATATTAAACGAAAATGAGTTGCCTTAGTAAAAAGTTTTCATCATCTGGGGTACTAAACCACTGTCTTTCAAAATTGACATGTGGCAAAACCTTGAATGAAAATCCTCAAAACTGTTGCTGAAACACCTGTTCTTCAGATTTGTACCATTTACCCTAACCACTGTTGTGTTCCAACGTCTGATCTCTAAACACTGTCCACTGCTGAAAGTTAACCACTGATCCCTTATTTTCTTGAAAAGCACTGATGCTCAAAATCAGTGTCTTATCCACTGATATGCTATCCACTGATAGTAAAAATCATTCACTGCCCATAATTTTTACCGTTGTAACTACTGATGCTTGATACGTCAGTGGCCCTTAAAACAACTGTTCTCCATACTTCATCCACTTCATCAGTGTTTGACACGTGGTCAGTTTTTAGCCCTCAGATCGTAATAACCGCTACCACATCAGCGATCATTTTTAAATAAAACCCTGCCCTAAACCCCAAACAGGGTTTTACACTGTCGAATTGAATTCCAAAATTCTCTTCTCATAGCAGTTTCCAACCCTTCTTCTCAAAATCTCCAAAATCCTTCTTCGTTCTTCTCCGCAACAATGACAAAATCAAAACCAAAACCTAAATCACCATCACCTTCCAAAGAGGTCGCTCAAACGGCCGAAGAACCCATCGAAATACCATTCAAACAATCTCACAACTATCTGGGTTTACTCACAAAACCTACTGATAATCACACCTTTGACACCATCATTGATACATTATCTGCATCAAAGTACAAAACTTTGTTGACAGCAAATGCTCCCATCTATCTGCAAACCCAGAGAGAGTTTTGGAAAAAGGCGTCGCTTGAAAAACAAGACGGAAAAGTCATAGCCATTAACTCCTTAATACAGGGTAAAGCAGTTCAAATAACCCCACAGTCGATCTCCGAAGTCTTTAATCTCAACGATCAGAAAGGTAAACTCTCTTTTGAGAAAGCCGAGATGAAAACTGATTTCGTAAACAGGGGGTATGCAGAACAATCAAAGGTTGATACCTTACAAAAAGGTTATTTTCCTTCTGCTCCAAGATTTTTATTTCACACACTCCTGATGTGTGCTTCGAATAAAACAACATCTTTTAACGAAATACCATTGAAAATTCAATGCCTGGGTTACGCTATTTTGAATAATAAGGACTACAACTACTCCCAGGAGATTTTCAATGACATGGTGAAAAACGTTGAAAGTAAAGCATTTTTACTTTTTCCAAGATTTTTGAGTTACTATTTTGAACAAAAATTTAAAAAGGAAAATTTAAATTTGCTAAAACAAGGTGTTCATTGTCAAATAAAAAGCTTAACAAAAGAAACATTTTCAAGGATGATGGCACCAATAAAAACAAAAGCAGGGGTACCTGAGCAGATTTTAGTGGTTACAACTGCTCCTCAGGTATCAGCTGCTGAGCCCACTGCTCCAGGTGATCATAGCAGCACAACCACTGCTTTGAAACCCACACCTGACATAATAAAAAAGACCAAAAGAAAAACATCCAGAAAACCCACCAAACCCAAAACAAAGGCAACTCTGGAAGATGAGATCCCAGAGGAAATGCCTGTGACAACACAAAAGTCACCACAAACCACTGCTGCTACTTCCTCACAGCAGTTGGAAGAAAGATCTCAACCAATGCCTAAAACTCCTCCTGCATCCTCACAAAAGGATCAGGTTGTAATCACAGGGACACCACAATATGAAGCTCTGAATCCACTTGGATCCATCTTCCTCAGTCCTGATCCCAAGGACATGTCACTTTCAACTCCCATCCCCTCACCAATAATAATGCCACAATCCATGCTACCTTTGTTGCATGCAGCTGCTATAGCTTAGACACATACCAGTTCCTCTCTATCACCTGTCACTGAGAGTATACCCCCACAGGTGACTGGGTCTGATGCTACTACTCCTGCTATCCCAGCAACAATTGAGGAGGTTACACCCCCTGTGTTACAAGTAACTCTGGGTGGTAGTTCAAGTGGAGCAGCAACTACAACTGGTGGATCAACAGATTCTCAGTTGGACAGTTGTTTCATAAGTAAGACTCCCTTGAAGGCAATTTCTTCAATAGCACCACTGTTAACCACTAGTGAGCCTATTTTGACCACTAGTAACATCAAAGGTTTATCAAGTGCTGAAGAAAGAAGTCCCCAGTACCGAGAACAAGGGGCATCAATGGGTGATTTTTGGGACTCTGTTCCTAAGACACACATTGATATAACCACTGCTAGTGGGGATTCAGATGATCCTACTAAAGTAGGTGATGATTCAAAATATCAGGAATTGACGGGCAGAGTTGACAAACTTGAAGAATCAGTTGCTGAAATAAAGGAGATGGTGCAAGAGATTTTAAAAGCTCAGAAAGCACAAGCCACTGCTATTCCTGCTCAAGCACCTGCACAACATGCATTTGCTGAAAATGAGCTTTGGAATATTTTTCAACCCATGCTTGAAGCACAGCAACTTATGGCTGACAAAAAGCATGCTATTCAAGTACAAATGCTGACCAACATGGTTGAATGAAGGTTCAAGGACACTCAAGCAGATATCAAGGCTATAAAGGCAAGCATTCAAAGTGTCTCTGGCAAAGCTCCTTCTTCCATATCATTCCTTGATAACCCCCTACAGATAATGCCAAAAAGGGGGAGAATATCAAGCTGTTGAGAAAAATGAATACGAAGGGAATAGAGCATGGCCTCCATATTGAGCCTGAAAAAGAAAAAGAAAAGCAGGTCTCAAAACCTGTTAGCCAAACAGCTGCTATGTCATCAACACACACCACTCTACCACACACCACTACAACTACTGCTCCACCATCATCATCTACAATCACACCATCACCACTGCCTCCTGTCATAAAACAGAAGACAACAGATGTTACAACATCTGTTGTAATGACAACAGTGATTGAAACACAAGTTGTTTCAACCACTGTCAGTCAATCACTGCGACAAACCACTGCTATCCAATCTACCACCACTGATCCACCCAAAACATCATCTGCTCCTTCTTCATTAAAAAGGAGAAGAAATCTCATATCAGATGATGATTCACCACCATCACCACCAACATCACCACTTCCATCCCCTGCTCAAAAGCAGAAGACAACTGCTGACATATCAGCAGTTGTAATGACAACAGATGTTGAGACACCAGTTGTTTCAATAGCTGTTAGTCAGTCATCTTCCACTGTTTCCACCAGTCTTGCATCACAACCTCCTAAGCTTTACAAACGAAAAAGAGAAACAACTCAGGACACTGATGAAAAGTATGATCCTGTTGCTGCTAAGAATCCACTGGAATTAGAAGCTGTGAAAAATGAGATGAAACAATTTTACACTGAAGATGATCCTTCAAAAAAGGAAATTTCCTTCTCTCATAGGTTTCATAATTCCAGAAGACATGGATGAATATCTTGAAATGAAAGTAAGACAAGCAAGGATAAGAGCCAAAATTGAATGCAAGAATGAAGGCAATGAAGCTATCTTGAAAAGAAGAGAATTCCTGCTCAACAAGGTTAAACAAATAAAAGAATATGCAAGTGATTTGAACAAGGAAATGTCAAGCATATCTCCTGAAGCAGATCAACGAAATGAATTGAGGAAGGAATATCTTGCATACATAATGAAAGAAAAGTTCTATCCTGCTGAAGAAACAGATTTCAAAGATTGGCCAATAATTGCATTAAAGCATGAGGCAAAAAGAATTGAAAAGGTTAACAATGATCCAAGAAAGAAGAAGACAGCTCCAAATTGGAATAAATACAAGAAGCTCATAGCTGATCTTATTTCTGAATACAAGAGAAAGAAGCAGGAGTTGGTAGATGCAAGAGTGGATTCTGCAAGTGCCATAGCAAAATGGACCAAGCAGCAAACAGACGAAGCTTATGAAAGACTTAGGAAAAGGAGGGATACTCCTAAAAAGTCTGACTACAAAAAGCTAAAGGAACAGGTCAAGACCTTTGAAACACAGATCAGCACAGCAGAAGCCTTTGTTACAAGGTTGAGAAAAAAAAGGAAGGAAATGCTGACTGTTGGAGAAGAAAGGCATAAAGAAGATGATCTGATTGAAGAAGCTACCAAGAAATTGGCTTCAGATAAAGAAAACTTAGCAGAACTACAAGACCTTACCAAAAGGGTCAAAGTAGTAAGCAAACCATCATCAGCATGTATCACAGACATTGAGCTTGATCAACAACAGAAACAAGAGCTGCTTGACAAAGAAGTTGCAGAAGATATAGCTGCAGCAAACAAAGTCATAGAAGAAGCTTTTAAAAGAATGTCTGAAGTTCAAGATACTGCTTTACAGTTTTTCTCAAGGCCAAATGCATCCAGCTCATCAGGAAATAAATCTCTCCCAAGAAACCCATTTGGTTTAAAAATACTAAAGTGGATGTCTGATCAAAAGACCCACGTATTGACCTTGGTCAGAACCAATGTAGAAGTGAGGCATATATCAAGGAATCAAGCACTAGGCCTGGGTGTTGAAGATCAACTAGATCTCCTTGAGCTTACACTGTGCAGGGATGAAGATGACACAAGTTCTAAGGAATTTGAAGAAGAATTTAAAAGACATGTAAGGGAACTTCTGATGAGGAATAAAGATCCAGAATAATGACAGGTTTTGGCATTATCTGTTCCAGGGGGAGATTGTTGGGATTGAACCCTACCAGAGGAACAGATAATGTAAAGCCAAAACCAGGTCACAACAGTGGATTCACAATAAGCAGCGGTTTACCCTTTGCTCTCCCCTTGAAAGTGATCTATAACAACTGATGGTCTCTATCTGCTGCTCATATTCAACTGCTGCTGTCTTTTCAACTGCTGATGAAAACCCTGAGGTATCCAACACTGCTGGTCCTATCTACTGATGATAAAGCACTGCCCAGTCAAGGACTGATCAACCTTGAGGAAAGCACTGACATAAAGGGAGAGCAGCTGTTTAGTAAATTGTTTGTTTTATGTATAGTCAGTGGTTAGGTTAGCAGTGTTTGTGTAAGGACAGTAGATACAGGTTGTTAGGCTGTTAGACGTCGCTTTCATGGTGACGTCAGCTGAGATACCTCAGTGGTTTGGTTTGCCTATAAATGTAACAGTGCCCTGTACTGTTACATTTGATTGACTGAGCGAGTTCTTCTCCTCATGTCTAATCCTTTCATCTTGTGTGCAACCAACCTTGGGGCATCAGGCTGAGGGGGAGTATAGTTTGTAAGCATGACTGTAATCCTTTGCTTTGATTTGTAATCTTTTGACTCTATGTGAAGCAATTGCTTATCAAACTATTTCCTCCTTTGATTGTGTTTATAAAGTTTGTTTTCATTTCCGCTGCACCTAACATGTTTTCATATTCATTGATCATTCATTTTTTAAACAAACAAACACTATCATGAGAGCCTCCGATCCTAACATGTAGTGGTGGTAAGTGTGAGAGAAGTGGTTTGCCAAGGGATGAGTTGGAATGAAACCAAGCACCCCTATTTATAGCTGAAGCCAGTCTGTTCACACGGCCCCGTGGCCTTTTTTCTCTCTCTTCGTTAACCAACCATAACCGAACCAATAATAGCCGATAACCGCCGATAACCAACATAACCGATGGTTACGGTTATGGTTATGAAGCTTTGGTTAAACGATATAACCATACCGAACCGAACTTGTAATGTTAAATATAATGGATTTATGTTTTACAATAAACATGTAGAGGTTTTTACTAAGTTAAAAGTATGTTTGTAGCAAAATGATATTGATGTAGATGGCTTTATTTTGATGAAGAGGCGAGGTGTTATGATCGTATGAATCTTCTATATAACACTGAGTACATAATTTACTTTACTAAAAGATATCCCACATCGGTAGTTTAATCAACATGTGTAGTCTTTGTTGTCTTGTAAAAGGCCAAGCTAAATCTAAAATGGTGGGTTTCATTCTTATTTTGTAGGCTCATTAGCGTACATCTTATCCCAAAAGTTAGTTTTAGTTAAAGTTTTTGGTTAATAACCAAAATTAACTGAAACCGAAATAAAACTGACTGCATAACTGATTAACCATAATCCAAGTTTGGTTATGGTTAAGAAAATCCATAACCAAAGTTAGCAGTTATGATTATGGTTAATGATAAAATCCGAACCAAATCGACCCATACACACCCCTACATATAATAATAAACAAGCTAACCCTAAAGTTTAAACTAATACATTCTTGACCAACAAGTTTACATAAAACATAGTTCTCGTTTGAAATTGAAATCAAAATGTTCTTATATAGGATCCTCTACCCACAACTATTCATACAAATATATCATCGTAGTGGATACCGATATCATCACTCATGACCTTGCCTCAAATTTCAAGATTCAAACCACAAGTCAACACAATTCATGTGTCGACTAGAATAACAAATACAAACAAACAAAATATACCAAGTAAAATCTCACACATGGCAAGGTTTATTTTTAACGGGCAAGGACAAACTTTACCATTATTACAGGGGTATATTTATTTTTTTGAACGATAGATCAACTGGATATCCAGCTTACTCAAAAGGGTCCGCATATGATGTTTAAACCCCACACCCCAAGTTCGAATCCCTCCGAGAGGTGTTCTCCCATATTTACATAATTGATTCCTTAGTAGGAATCAAACCTGAGACCTCTTTACCCAAAAAAAAACCTGAGACCTCCCCAGGAGGAATCCCTCCCAGAGGTGTTCTCTTATATTACAGGGGTATATAGGTTGCTTCCAATAAGATTTCAGGTTCCAATTATTATTATTATTATTATTATTATTATTATTATTTTGTAAAAAAAAGATTTTCTAACGTGTCCATTTTAGAAAAAAAAATAGAGCTATCTCATATTTTATTATGACCACAAGAATAAAATACCAGAATACAAAAGAAACCCCTAAAATTTAACAATTGAAGCAAAATTAAAGCTACATTAAGTGGCTACATTATTCTTGTTATCATCATGTTGTAATGACTTTCTATCTGAAGAAACTTCATGAGTCACCACACTTGAACCACAAGACGATGAAGATGATTCGGATGGTTCATATTTAACATTCATTCCATCATTTCTCATCATAAAACCATGATGCAGAAGCTTTTTCTGTGGAGTTAAACCACTTGATATAGTCTTCCCATCTGCAACTCCAACTTTTCTACTTCTTTTGTTCAAGAAAACGTGACATAGAACCCAATTTCCCATTTGAATCCAACATCTCTGCTTAAACAAACCACGAAAACACAAAGATAACAGTTAGAATTATGAGGTCGAACGACCAGAATTTTTTTAGTATAAGCTGAATCTACACATGTATAGGTAAACGTTTAAAAATTAAAAAAAGAAAAAGAAAATATGGACGTATTAATTTAATGGGATTTTATTACACGTTTATAACATATGAACCAGTGATAAAAGTTTACTCGATTTAGCTATTTACTTTTTGTTCTCGTAATAATTTAATATTTTGTAATAATTTCTTTTTAGAAAACATATCAACCACTAATAAAAAAATTAAGAGATTTAAGTTTTTACTTTTGTTCTTGCAACATACAATTTAATGTTCATTTCATGTTCTCTAATGAACTTCATCCTTATATAACTTAACAAGTGTCAACATGTGGCAGTGATGCGTGCCCAATTGTGGAAGAACGGGCGATCTTATTTTTGGAGGTCTAAGATCGTGTGACAAAAAGAGTTTCAATAAAATGGCTCTAACTTGGGCTACAGGTGTCCGTTTTGGGCGTGCGACCAGGCGAATCGATCGTGAGAACGAGGCCCATCTTTCTACAAACGACCGTAGGTGGTTTGGGTCATCGTTCGGGCCCAAAAACGCTTATTTCTATGAGTTGTTTATCTTTTTATGTTTTCTATTGCTTTTGGAGGACTTTTTTTTTCGTTCGCCCCCTCTCTCTATATATATCTATATATAATAAAAGTTAACAAGTATGACATACGTAATACGTTACCTTATCACTGGAGCTGGTTTTTGGCGAGTAAGTTGAATGAACAAGACGGTATTCATGCATAATCCAGTAAGTCCTTGTGGTTGATTCCCCATGCATAGCCTTGCCTTTGTAGAAAACAAGTGTTTTCTTCATCCCCGTGATGATCTCTTTTTTTCTCGAGTTATTGCAACACCTTGTGATTTGTTTGTCCAGACCGGTTGCTTTCCAATATCCGTCATCGCTTGCTCGATTTGATCTGTGCCCATTGCCATACTTGGCTTCGTTCTTGCTGAAGAAGTACCTATCTTGCTCCCAATCCCCTATTTGATCATTAGATTAATAATTAAAAGGTGCATAAGTAGTATGTAAACAAAAACCTAAACTCCTGACATATATAGCTAGTTGAGATATTTGTCAAACTTTTATACTAAATATTCATGATAAAATTTTGTCAAAAGATGTAGTCAAACTTTATATTAGTGTTGTAAACCAGCCGTGCCTAGCCAAGGTGGTCTCTGGCTTGGCTCGTTTACAAACTGAGCCGGATATCTTAAGAAGCTGAAATTTTAAGCTAGAGTCCGTCAAAAGCTAGAGCCAGCTCGGGGCTTTTTTACACATACTAATATATATATATGAAAAAAAAAAAATTCTAACATACATAATAGTACAAAATTTATATATTTATTAAACTTTTGTTACAATTTTGGGTTATAATTTTTATATATTAACTTTATGGGACATATATGAGCACTGGCGACTTCCTTGTTATATGCATGAAAATACTTTAAAGTACTCACAATTCTTCTTTACTTTTAAAAGAAAATCAATAAAATTACTAACCAGGCAAGTCCCAAGGATTAAATCTACAAATGTTGGCTATTTCAGGGACGATCGAAGCCGGAAGAGGGCACGAGAAGACTTTGCGAATCAGATACTGAAACACAATCTCTTGATCGGTCGGTTGAAACCTGAACCCTGGTGGCAATCTAGTGGCTCCATCTCTAACAAAATTGAGCTTTGATACCTCCATGTTAACCTTTTCTCCATGCTTCTTTTGATGAGTTGACATCTAAATAAAATCTAAAAGAGAGTCTGAAAAGAAGAATAAGAAGAGAAGTATTGGTTAAGTCTTAACTTGAAGTGGTGCATGTGCTTGGTCTTTATATACTAATTGTTCTTTGTAGAATCAAACTAAAAGGTTTTTCTTTTTATCATTTTGGAACATATACCACATTGTACTTGTCCCTTAAGTTTTCCAAGCATACTATGCACAAAATAAACTTTTTTTTCTTATAGACTTTAGAGAACAATGTTTTATATTATCTTTTAAGATATATATTTCATTTGAATTGTCAAGTATAATGAAAGTAAAAGTAAAAGTGGAAGTGTTTCTTTACTTTTAACTTGACTTTGTGATTATGGTTTCTTTAAAAGCATGTTTTGAGTAGCTAGGTTGAGTGATATGCATTTAAATATGTCTCACAAATGCAATTGCCTTTATCCTATATAATACCCCATTAATTTCCTGGCTTTTGGGTCCTTTCTAGTTTCTATCTTGATTTTTTCTTCATTTGCAATGTAAAACAAGCTTTATGCTAAGTAAAACAGAAAAAAAATGAAGAAAATGGGCATCAGACGACTCGTTTCTAGGATATTTGGTAAGATTTACGATCCCAGATATCATCTTAAATTATCCTAATAAAGTTTTACTAATTATCCTTTCTGGGATTATGTTAAGGAGATTTTTTCTTTGTATTTGACTTGAATATGCTTGCTTTTTAATGGAAATATAACTTTCCAACTAATGTAATAGGACATAAAAGGGGCATCAATCCAACAAAGACTTCTTACCAATTATATTACTTTTAATTTGAAAAAATAGAACACAAAATCTTTTCTAAAGGCATTATGGGTTTTGGTTTGTATTTTTAAAATTAAAAGAAAGAAAAGTATGAAAGAGTTTGAAAGGAAAAAGGCAAAGGTAGAAACCCTTATGGGAAAAGCATTGAAGGATTAGCAAGTAATGGAAGCATAAGGAGCAAGAGGGAATTGATCTTGTCCATTAGGTTTTTGAGCATAGGTGCTTTCCTTACTTGAGAAGTTGTAGCTTTTCTTGTTTTTTTCTTTTAAACATCTTTAACTAGGATTTCCTCACCGCACGTTGCGGCGAGCAACCCGTGTATGAACTAAACGGTAAAGAGCAGTTTTTTAAGTAATTATATCATTCATATGTATATATTAAAAACCAATTTATTCTAATTAACCGTTTAAAACAACAATTTCAGATAATTTAAAAAAATATAAAATGCAAAAATTTAGGTATTATTTACTTAAAAATTAAAATAAATACTTATATTATTTTAATTGTAGAACAATTATTATTATTTTCCAAAAAAAAATGCGAGTGCGATTTTATGGGTTCGGTCTTCTACGCCGCTTTATATAAAAGTAATACTTTTTATACCACTTTTCTAGGATTACCTATTTATTTATTTCATTTATATTAAAATTCGTTTTTAACCATTACTTGAATAAAAGAACTAACAAAAATAAAAGAAGTAAATAAAGAAAAGAACAAAATCAAAAAGAAAAACTAAATAAGAGTGGACCCCATTTCTTTTTATGACATTTCTACCTCTAGTTAATATACATACTTATTCACTGTATTAGGGAAAAAGCCCGTGCGATGCACGACATGCATAATAGCTATTGTTTGTTCGTGGTAAGATGTCTGACACGGCCGGTGCATAACATGTAAGACAATATGCCTACAAAGGGGCGTGATTAAAGTTTATTAAACCATGGGCCATAAGTTGTTTTCTTGGCAAAACTTGCCGGCCAAAAAGAAGTGAAAAAAGATGTCTTCCAAGGGAAAAAAACATGAAACAGAAAAAGGGAAAACGGATAAACTCTCGCACGCCTTCCTATCTTATTGGATAACGTCATCTCCAATCCCATCACCAGCCAACTGACTGCAGTGAAATAACGAAAAGAAAACTATTAAAAATGGTATACTATGTTTACGTATATATGCATCGAAAAGTAGTACATGTTTTCATTACTAACACTAAATGCAGGTGGCATACCTTTCATGTGGGTCACTGTCAACTGTTTCTTCTGAATCCGAATCTGCATAAGCAGGCCTGCGAAGGAAAAGCACGAAACATTTATGTAGACGGTTATCTAAAAATAAATATGCACAATTACATTGTTTATGGAAATCAATCAATTACAATTGAAAGTTTTTTTGTTGCCTTTCCATTTATAACGATACCAAGTTTATTTTTTTCAAAAGCCAACTTCTCCCCTTATATGTCTTTACACATTCGAAGTGATGCGTTACCAAGTTTTTTTATTCCTATTTTTTTTAATGTAGAGTAATGCACTTTTATATTTATGAACTCAAGTTTCCGACTGTTGTAGCTTCCTAATTTTAAAATAGAGTAAACATATACCAGGTATGTAAATAACATTTCAGATCGAGTAGAAAGGTAAATAGCACATCTTTAATTAAAATGGTTTATTAAACAGGGCACGAATAAAGTGTAAGCCGATATATACCTTACGTTCGCTTCAACGCGCTTAACTGGTGTCGGTATGGGTAGCACCCCCTTGTCTTTAGCTGGGATCGATGGAGGTGTGGAAGAACCAAAGGGCTTACAACCATCCCCATCTAGCAGGACATTCTTGCAGTTGTGGCAGAGTATCTTTTATTTCCACAAAAAATTAATATCATCTAACCTCATCTTCTGTAGCACAATTGATTTTATCAAAGAGAGCATGTGATGGGGTAAAATCTATCACATGTGCTTAATAATTCTGAATTTTCTCACAATTTCAGTTGAGGGCTTTCCTCTATGACATCAACAACAATTGCAGCATTATATAGATACAATCATTACACTCTTGTCTCAAAATAGCAAACCATATTTTACCAGGCACAAAGAAACCATTTTTTCCTAGGCACAAGGCTTTTCCCAAGCCACCTGGTTTAATATCTAAAAAATAAAATTAGATAAATATAAAAATACATAGATTACTAACTTATAAAAGAAAAGATAAAAAATACAAATCAAGTCATAAATTTCCATAGTCTATCCATATGTGCCATTGGCCATTAATTTTAAACTTAATCCACTTTTGCTAGAAGAACACAACATGAGTGTACATGCTCACAGGCAACCTCATACGCCTCACGGTCATGGGAAAACATTTCAGCATACTTTCAGTATACTATATTAGTAACAAAATATTAAGCTAGAGCCAAGATACAACAAACGATCAATGTTTAAGTTGCATATGGGAATATTATAGGAAACGTTCAACATTAAGCAACTATGGTGGATTTTTATATAACTTACTTGCAGTGAAAATTTTGCCTTATAGTTATTTGGATGCGGTGATTAATCAACAACCCAACAAAAGTGGCAGTTACCTCTTCAAGATCTGCTGGTCAATCTGGTTATCTTTAGTCTTTTATCAGATTGTTTTGTTTATCGGGTCAAATCCGTTGATAAAACAAAACCCTCCGTCGTGCAACAATAATAGAAAACCCAATTAAAGTAACTCTTAATCAGCATCTATCCTATATCGACAAAAAAATATGCAAGTCAAGAATGCGTAAAGCACATATGATTAGCCATTTGCAAAAACATCTCATATTTGGCCAATTTGATATAAAGCATATACCAAACATGTCCATTTAAACAATTAATTAATGAAGTATATACATAATTGGAGGCTTTTAGCATAAATATACCTGAATTTTCATGAACCTATCAATCGTGTCAGCTTGTCTTGGCAATTCCCGTTTAAGTTCATCTTTACGAATAATAAGCAATATGAAGCATGATCATCGACAAATTCTTATATTCGTAAAACAAATGATTAAAATAGGAGTGTGTACCTAAACTTGCGAATCGAGTGATGATCGGCTATTACTCTGGCTCCACACCCTCACACTATACTTCCCAAGGCAGCTTACCTGTTTCCTGAACAAAAAAATAGCATTACATCACAAATTCTAATTAGAAAGAAAACTATAGATGCACGCATATGGGTTGTTGAAACAAAACACACTGAAGCAAAATAATGCACCCAAAAAGGTTGCCGGCGAGAGACGCTATAAAACATTTATTAAAATGTTTAATTAATAAACAAATTACAGAGCCACAATGAACATGAAAAATATAAACATTCACCTTAAAAGCATTAGGGATAGTGGATTTCATGCGATCTAGGATAAATTCACATGGCTACTACCCCCACAATTGTAATTCCTCCAAACAACAAATCAGCATTGCTCTGCAAACTATAAAAAAAAAAAAAACTCAGACTTTTCTTTCTTTATCGCCACATAATTAGGAAAAAAAAATCATACCTATTGAAATTCATCTCCACTCAAGCATGAGCCCAAAAAGACACTCAAATATAAGAACATTAACCTAAAGATAACTGAAATTAGAAAGCTTGTTCGTACCTGTTGGAGCCCTAATCTCTGACGAAACCGTCGCTTGGGTTGTGGAGCCCTAATCTCGCCGACTTCGATTTGGGGAAGATCGAGGGTGAGGCAACGTTGGTTTGAGCCAGCGCGTGTGGAGTAGCGGTGTGGTTGCCGGCAGAGCGCTGGTGATTAGTGGTATTAAGTGGAGGAGTGGTGTCGATGGCCTAAATATGGATGCAGTATGAGCGATGGATGACACGTGTTGGTACTGTTTCTAACATCCTACGCAAAATGTATACATAGAATAATTTCATGGCGTCGGTAGCCTGTGACGCCGGGAACAGAGGCGATGGTGAGTCTGGTTGGACGGTGGTGACAACGGCGGCAACGGTGACAATCGATTTGTATTCGTGGAGCCACAGTGGGTGGGTGTTGTGGCTTGCGGAGACAATTGAACGATTGTATAAGAACCGTTTAATAGCTTGAACATCTAATTTTCATCATAAATCCTCAATAACTATCAAAGTCGGTTTAGAATTTGGACAGTTTGTGTTCTAGAAGATTACATTAATAATATTCATGAAAAAAAATCAATTAATGATGTGCCAAAATCACTAAAATACCCCTAAAGTGTCTTAAATTTTTGAACAATTGGCAACTTTACCCCCTCTAAAATGGCTTGACTCTTTTGTACATGTTGCTTGAAGATATGTACGTATAGCAAAATTACTAAAAGGGTAGAAAACTCAGTTCTCTTAATAAAGGTATATAGATAGATATAGTATTATTTTAATCAATATTATTTTAAGTATTGCATTTAAAACTTCATAAATGTTGATTTTAAAATAGAACAATAATTTACGGTATAAACACATGCGCAATGAATGTGGAGGTCAATATTACCATTCTATCAAATGCCAATTAAAAGACTATGTAACTGAAAACTCTTAAATTATGCAAGGATTCATGTATTTATTTTTGTGTAAATTCATATACGTTTTTTTTAATATTTACTTAACAGAAACTCATGATATTAGTTATGTTTATAATTCTAATTTCTCCTTTAATTCCATTAATTTAGAGTTAATGGAAGGAGATGAAGAGTTGTTCTTAAAATTCCTTTAATTCTATTCTTTAATTCCATTAATTCAGTTACGTTTATCTTTAATTTTATTTTAAGCCTAATTTGTTAGAATTATAATATTAATTTTATTAACTAAATTTCTAAGTATTTATTTTAATCAATATTATTTTAAGTATTACATTTAAAACTTCATAAATGTTGGTTTTAAAATAGAACATGCAACTAAATTTTAGATTATATATAGATATAATGACAATGTTGTAATTAAATTGAAAATTAAGAACTTTTCATGTACTATAGCTAAGGATGTAATTTAACATATAGTATATAATGGTTTTTTATATTCTTACTAACTTAATGAAAGATTGTCTAAAATAGTTGATGTATAGAAACTGATTGGGGACACTGATGATGATTTGAGGTATTAAAACAAAATTAATGTCAAACCTTCAGTAAAATGGATTTAGTATGATTATTTATCATGAGATGCAAGAAAATGTTGCATTTGAGTGCTATGTTAGGTATACGTTAAATCAGTATAATGATCAAGAACGATTCTGAATGCACTTATCGATCCTTAAGATTATCGCTTGATTTTCTTTCACTACTAGACAAATGTGTATCACTGACAGCAGGTATATCCGTCGATAATTACCGAAGGATCCCAAAAAATAAAAAAAAATAAAAAAATATAATTTTGAATTGTTGTCGGACACTTTACCGATGGAAGCCACAAAATCGAAAAACAATGATAAAAAAACACTTGTGAAAACTAACTCACTGTCTTTTTTTTTTTTTTTAACTTTTTTTTTTAATTAAAATAGTTATCGTCAATATCATTCCACTCGAAAAAGGGCAATTACAAAGCAATGGCAGGTAGTCGGGTAACAAGTTGCGCCGCCACCCCCTTTTGAATAGAAAAACCAATTCTACCAAATACAAAGTTTGAAACCTTTAGCGACGAAGAATTACTATTAACGACTTTTTAAACCCGATTCACTGACGAATCTCACAAAATCTCAAAAGAAAAATAAAAAAATAATTTCTTATTGTCATTGGCTAATGTAGGCTCGTCTTTGTAACTAGTTTAAATGCACCGCTATATAATATTCGTTTTCTAAAATACGGAACACTAGTTTTTATAAAAAAATTATTAAGATATAAAAAATTCTTGATTTTATGATGCATATTTTTTAGAAAATAACGAACTAAACAAAAGCCATTTGAGTCTAAAAGGGATGATAGAAAGTATATTAAACATGTATAACTCATTAAGACATGAGTGAAGAATGTCCGCTGAAGGGTGTAGGGGTCACGGTTGGGGCATGATTCGTCACGTAGGAACATGAATGGAAGACCACCCCTTGTTTGATCCACCATGGTTCTTATGGATTAAATCATGACAACCATAATCATTTTTTCCATTTTCCAAGTTTTCCTTTATTTTTTCTTTAGACAAAAATAAATTAAAATAAATAATAGAATAGTGGTTTGGGTATGACCACACCCTTAGGGTAGTGGTTTTGGATGGTGGATGACGTGGCGTTGACGTGGATGGTCATGGTGGTCACGAGGGTCATGACCACACCCTATAGCCTTTACAAGGGGGTGTTTGATTCGCGGAATGATTTGGAATTGGAATTTGTATAGGAATTAGAATGTGAAGGAATTGGATTTGGAATTGGAAATTGTTGGAATTGGAATCTGAATTCCATTTTTGTTGTGTTTGGTTGTCAAATGAATTGGAATCCATTACCCCGGCACCCACAACCACCGGTTCAGGTCGAAACGGTTCCAATAGAAGCGGTTCGATTCGAACGGTTCGCGTCGAAACCGTTCCCGTCGAAGCGGTACGGGTCGAAACCATTCGCGTCGAACTTAAGGGTCGAAACCGTTTGTGTCGAAACGGTACGGGTCAAAATTGTTCGCGTCAAAACGGTACCGGTCGAAACTAGTATGGATCGAAACGGTACGAGTTGAAACGGTTGAAGATTCCAATGAATTTACTTGAATTCCTTCGCATGTAGGAAGGATTTTGAATTCCTTTAGTTAAAGGAAATTTGAAGGAATTCATGCATAATTCTAATTCCATTGTCAACCAAACACATAAAGATTGAAATTGGGATTTCAATTCCATCAAATTCTGTGAAAAAACATCTTAAGAGATGGAATTCAAATTCCAATTTATTTAAATTTTATTGAATTCCTGCGAACCAAACGCCCCTAAGTTTATAATTCATCACTACATAATATGAGTCATTACAACCGAAACTGTAATCATAAAATTCGTGAACAACCTTCGCATATGCACTCTATTTTCATGATTTGTCATATGTATTCTTAAGTACAAAACTTTACAATTTTTTATTTTATCAATTTTTTTTCTAGAGTACCTGAATATTTTTGTGAAATTGAATTTTCAAAAGGTAAAAAGCCGGTGAGTTTGTATATTTGAAAACTAGTCTAAGTCCCCGTGTGATACACGGGTGGCTAATAAGAATAATAACTACTTTAACATTGTTGACAAATATAATATTAATAGAAATGATAGACAGTATACAAAATAATTGAAATACACTAATAAAACAAAAAATCACAACTCGTTGAATATCTCTTTATAAACAACATTAGTTGTTTTATTCGTAGGTTTGCCATCGTTGTCAAGTATTAGTAGCTTGACTCCATCTCGTGTTTTAACCCTTGATAAAGCTACGTACAATTGACCATGTGTGAAAATGGGTTGTCTCAAGTACAAACCAACTTTTAAGACCGTTGAGCACATTCAGTGAGTATATTCTTTGTTGTGTATGATTTGCATATTCAATTACACAACTATGCAATGCCAGTTTTTTGTGATTAACCGATATAACACTAAAATGTAGGGAAAACAACTTAATAGCAATTAAAACTTAAAAAGTTCATTTTGGTGCATAAAGTTAGGTTGGTAGATGTAGCATGTAAGGCTTGTTAATGGATCATGTTCAAACCATATCATCTCATGGTTCGATCTGATTCACTAATCATCATGGTCCAAATCACTATTAAAAACAACTTTAGCATTATCGTTTGGATTTAACTCCTATTTAAAAAACAGTTCTTAATGTAAATGATTTTCAATCAAACATAAATGTAAAATATATTGTCTATTACTCTTTGGTAAGAACACAAAATTTTTTTGTTGTGACCTTTGTTTTTGTTTTCTAAGAACTGCCGTTATTAAATCGCGACTAAGTGAAGGATGCATTAGGTCTTTGTAACAACTCGTATTAAAAAGTCCTAATTATTATTTTAATTGTCCAATAGGAAACTCTAATTGAGACACCCAAGTGATTTTACACAAACCCTAAAATTTTCAGAACAATCGGAATCAGGATTAGGGCCCCTAAAACTCAGGGGGGGTAAACCCTAGTTACGATTATCTAAATAATTTGCTGTCGAAATTGAATTTTGAGAAACTGTCAAGTCAGCAAGCCTAGTTGAGAACGTGGCAACCCTATGAAACATAGGTGTCCCTCGCGTCACGCGACGCCCAGGGTAGTACCCCTCGCGTCACGCGAGGGGGGTCAAAATCTTGCTATAAATAGAAGGCCTTGGGACTTGATTTTGGGCACAGAAACGACGTAAAAATTCCAAATACACACTGAGATATCGTAGAAATACTGTCATAACACACACGAATCACTAATCGACGCCGCAATCAGGGTATTAACTCGATCGCTATTACGATTTATTTTCCGATCGATCAATGTACTCAATGGATGTTTAAGTGCTGCCCACATTAGGGTGATGCTTTGTCATTAGTCGTTAATTCGATGGATGTTTAAGCATAGCACTTTGTCATTCGTTGTGAGGGTTGATCTCGTGAGTTATCGTAAATGCTGTATTGATTACTAACTCAGAATTGTGTGCCTGTTATTAAATTTAGGTTAAAAGGCTAATCAGTAGGCTAAACTCTGCTCAAATTAAATCTGCAATGTGAGTCATTCTCTTTTATCAACTATTTTACAATACCTCAAATTATTTTCAAAAGTTATAATTACAGGGACTAAGTCGTGGATATCTTGAATCACTGGCTAGTGGGGTATTGTGCACATTACTAATTTTCTCCCAGTTAGGTTCATTGACCTACTAGGGATAATCATCACTATTTAGGTTCATTGACCTAATAGTGGTATGACCATCGTCACCATTGTGACATGTCACCATTGTGACAGAGCGCCAGATAAAAATAAGATAGAAGCCATTGTAATCGCTCTTATGCTGTAATTAATAACTATGCATCATTATGCAAAATAGAATGATTCACTCAGTATTTTCCGCTGACAAAACCTTTTTCAAACATGTTTCAGGTGATCTGTTATGATCTAGGAAAAGTGCCATAAAGCACTACAAGCTCAAGGAAGTGGCTCAGTATAAAATAAAGAAACATGTTTTGTAAAAATAAAAGATTTCTTCGTGAAATCAAACAGTTGTAAATTACGGGGTTTTATCCCGAGTTGTGAAATAAAATAATCGGGAAATATTTTTGCATTTAAAAAGATCCTGATGAAAACTTCCGCTGTTAAACTTAATTAATTAAATACCACGGGATTTCTGTCCCGCGGCTCCTGAAACGGGTCAAACCGGGTCGGGGGCCGTGACAGAAAAAGGTGGTATCAGAGCCACTGATCGAGCCACTGATTTAAGCCAATTAAGTATTTAGAAATACTTAATAATTTTTATTAATTGCTATTTTGTGATTATGTGTTTTATTATCTGACTAATTTTGTACAGTATGGGCAGATCTTTATATGTTAACCACTGTAACAATAAATACAAATCTTTAAATATTCTGACTCAATGTTTAGCACCTTTATTTATTTACAGTTTAGAAACCTTATTCAGTAAATAAATAAATTCATAAATAAAACCTAGTATGTTTTCATATTTGGTTGTTTCATAGTTAGCCAATATAAAATAATATTTAAAAGTTTTCTATAAAAATTTTTGTTATGATTTTTAACTTAATAATTGTGTGTATTTTGCTAAACAACATGAGTGACTTGTCTGACGCCCTTCAGAATTTAAATCTCTATCCGGTAAGAATAGAGGTTTCCAGAGATTTCAATAGATATATTCCAGACATAGAAGAACCTATAGAATTCAACGTTTTACCTCTCGAGAAACCCAAGCCTAAGAAAATGGAAATTGGGGAAAGCTCTAGGCAAATTGAGGGGTTACCATCTCAGGAAGAACTAGATTTTATAATGGCAAGCTATAATACTATTAAGCCTGTTAATGAAAATGTTTTTATTCATTCCCTTGAAACACAACTACCAATAAACTTAGAACCAGCTATTCCAAACCCTTCAATCCACTCGCAAATAGACGAATGGTTGACTAATGAAATACAGTTACAAAACAATCCCTATAAGCTTTTTCCTCAGTACAATCCAGAACCTTTACCAAATTCACCAATGAGTAACGAGAATATGGCTGAACTCCGCCACTTTGGCGAAGAACTAATGGATACTGAGAATAGGATCCAAGAGATTGGGGGACAGATCTCCTGGAAATACGATGAGAGGGAACACCGTTACTAGAATATCATCTGACAAAGGATAGGGGATTTATGGAACTGTGGTTGTGTAATAGTAATAGTAAAATCAGCATGTGTAAAATAAATAATAAAACAGGTGTATATAGAAGCATGATATATAAAACAAATGAAATTTTAGAAAGTTACAGTCTTGTTTGTATATTCGTTTACGTGATTATGTGCAATTAATTGTGACATTGGATTATTTCTTTTATACTAATTATTTATCTATAAATTAGATATCAGATGGAAAACGCTAATAATGAACCAGTTAATGAGGTTAATCAATCTAAGCAACAACCGGGGGATCAATATATGACTAGGCAGGATATAGAAAATATCGTTGCTCAAGGAATAGCCAACGCTATTCCAGCAATAGTTACTCAAGGGATAGCCAACGCTATTCCAGCAATTGTTGCTGCTATTAAAAATCCAATCGAACCTCAACAAATCGTTCCTAGCAAACGTATTTCTGAAGATAACTTCAGTAATAGCGTAAACGGAGGCAATGATCATATTAATCATGATAATGAACCACGGCAAGCTCCGCTCCCTAAGAAAATGAAAGCCACAACACCTGGTTGCACTTTCAAAGAATTTCTTGCTTGTAAACCCACTGAGTTTGCAGGCAATGAAGGAGCGACTGCGGCACTGCGTTGGTTAGGGAAAACCGAGGCAGTAATTGCCATAAGTAAATGTGCTCAGGATGATCAGGTCATGTATGCGTCAAATCTTT
Source organism: Helianthus tuberosus (assembly GCA_030545235.1). Lineage (NCBI taxonomy): Eukaryota > Viridiplantae > Streptophyta > Magnoliopsida > Asterales > Asteraceae > Helianthus > Helianthus tuberosus. Next base: position 154,491,778 of record CM060396.1, on the reverse strand, counting down.
TCAAAGAAGGGGCGCTAGAATGGTGGAATACGGTGTTACAAGTAAAAGGAAGAAGGATGGCGTATGCTATGAATTGGGAAGAATTTAAGAGCTTTGTAGAAAGAAAATTCTGTCCCGAATATGAAAAAGATCAAATGGAAAATAAGTTTCTAACCCACCGGATGGTGGATGTAGATTGTCGAGGGTATACTTCTACATTCTTTGAATATGCTAGAGTGGTACCAACACTGGCTTCGCCAGAGCCGGTACTTATTTCTCGTTATATTTGGGGATTAATTTCCGAAATCAGTAATATCGTCAAAGCTGCGAAACCTCGCACGATTGATGATGCGGTAGATTTAGACAATACTCTGACTGACGAACTAGTAAGGACAAGAGAAGAAAATAGAAGGAAGGAAGTAGCCCAAAAGATTACCCAAGAATTCCGTTCGGATAACCATAACAATTTCAAGAGAGGAGGGAATGGACAATCTTCTACTAGTCCATTTTGCAATTCTTGCAAAAGAAAGCATTTTGGAAGATGCAAAGGATATTGCAATTTTTGCAAAATTCCAGGGCATCAAGAAGAAGATTGCAGGAGGAAGAAATTTTCAGTCTGCTACAACTGTGGAGAAGCTGGACATCTTAGGCCAGATTGTCCAAAACTGAACAAACCATCTGACAATAAAGCCAAACCTGCAGAAGGAGCAAAAAGGAATGTAAGAGCCTTTCAGCTGACTACTCAAGAAGCCGAGATGATTCCAGATGTGATAGCCGGTACGTTCTTAGTTTACAACGTTTACACAAAAATATTATTTGACTCTGGTGCAAACCAAAGTTTTATAAATACTTTATTCTGCCAAACTCTTAACTTACCGTTAACCAGCATTAGATAAATTTCTACAGTAGAAACGGCAGATGGGAATTCAGTTAAAATAAATAAGGTTCTGCAAAACGTAGAAATAGAACTTTTAAGTCATAAATTTTCTGCAACCATATTATCTATGAAATTAGTTGAATTCGATATTATGTTAAGAATGGATTGGTTAGTAAACAAGTATGCTCGAATTATCTGTGATAAGAATTCCATAGAAATTTGTGCACCCACTGGAGAAGTAATAATGATTACAGGAAATAAGCCATGTAAACCCGTAAAGTTCATATCAGTAATGAAAGTTGCTAATTATGAACGAAAGCAAGGAATAGTATATATGATTTCAGTAATCATTAATACTAAAGATAAAGAACTTAAGAAAATTTCTGTAGTTTCAGAATATTCAGATATATTCCCAGAAGAATTACCAGGGTTACTACCAGATAGGGAGGTAGAATTTAGAATTCATCTAATTCCAGGAACTATACCGATAGCCAAGGCACCTTATCGGTTAGTACCCACAGAAATATTAAAACTGAAAAATCAATTAGATGAATTATTAAGTAAAGGATTTATACAACCTATCTCATCCCCTTAGGGGAGCGCCAGTGTTGTTTGTTAAGAAAAAGAATGGGTTGATGAGAATGTGTGTTGATTATAGGGAATTGAATAAGGTTACCATTAAGAATCGATACCTATTACTTGATGATTTATTCGATCAATTCCAGGGAAATAGATATTTTCTAAGATCGAATTACGTTCCGGATATCATCAATTAAAAGTACAAGAGGAAGACATATCTAAATTTTTTTTCAGAACTAGGTATGGTCATTACGAGTTTACAGTTATGCCCTTCGGATTAACGAATGCACCTGTCGCATTCATGGAAATGATGAATAGAATTTGTAAACCGTATTTGGATAAATTTGTAATTGTCTTCATCAACAATATACTTATTTATTCCAAAAGTCAGGACAAACATTGTCAGCACTTGCATTTACTCTTAACTTTGTTAAGAAAAGAAAAGCTTTACGCTAAATTCTCGAAGTATGAATTTTGGTTGCACGAAGTGCAATTTATAGGTCACATGGTGAATCATGAAGGTATTCACGTAAATCCTGATAAGATATTACCAAATGAAAGGTTCCGCAATCCGCAAAGGAAATTAGGAATTTTGTAGGTTTAGCTGGATACTACAGACAGTTTATTAAGGATTTCTACAAGATAGTTATACCATTAATTAAGTTAATCTGTAAAACAGGAAAGTGAATGGGGACCTAAACAAAGAAGAAGTCTTTAGGATCTTAAAGCATAAATTAACAAATGCCCCAATCCTAGCCTTACCAAAAGGAACATAAAATTTTAAAATATACAGTGATGCTTTAAAACTAGGATTTAGATGTGTGTTAATGCAATGCAAGAAGGTAATTGCGTATGCATCAAGGCAATTGAAAAAGCACGAAGAAAACTATACCACTCATGACTTAGAATTAGGAACCATAAATTTTGCCCTTAAGATTAAAGACATTATCTGTATGGAAGTAAGTTTACTGTCTATACGGATCATAAGAATTTAAGACATATATTTGGGCAAAAAGAATTAAACATGAGACAAAGGAGATGGATGAAAATCCTAAAGGACTACGACTATGATATTTAGTATCACGAAGGAAAGGTTGAAGACGGCTAGAGATCGTCAGAAAAGTTATACAGATAATAGACGAAAGCCGTTGGAGTTTCAACTTAGAGACAAAATGCTATTGAAAGTATCTCCTTGGAAAGGAGTTGTTAAATTTGATAAGAAAGGAAAGCTAAATCCAAGGTACGTAGGACCATTTCCAGTGATCCAACGTATAGGATCAGTTGCTTATCGTTTACAACTACCAGAAGAATTAGCTGAAGTACATGATGTATTTCATGTATCCAATCTCAAGAAATGTTTATCAGACGAATCTTTGATAGTACCTCTTCAAGATATAGAGGTAAACGAAAAATTTAAAATTTGTAGGAAAACCTCTTCAGATAGAAGACAGAAAAGTGAAGTTTCTCAAGCACCAACAATTAGTGTTAGTTCAAGTAAAGTGGGATTCAAAGATAGGACCTTAATACACTTGGGAACTGGAATCAGAAATGAAGCGAAAGTATCCTCAATTATTCCAGTAAATCTCGAGGACGAGATTTTTATTAAGGTGGGGAGAATGTAACAACTCGTATTAAAAATTCCTAATTATTATTTTAATTGTCCAATAGGAAACTCTAATTGAGACACCCAAGTGATTTTACACAAACCCTAAAATTTTCAGAACAATCGGAATCAGGATTAGGGCCCCTAAAACTCAGGGGGGGGGGGGGTAAACCCTAGTTACGATTATCTAAATAATTTGCTGTCGAAATTGAATTTTGAGAAACTGTCAAGTCAGCAAGCCTAGTTGAGAACGTGGCAACCCTATGAAACATAGGTGTCCCTCGCGTCACGCGACGCCCAGGGTAGTACCCCTCGCGTCACGCGAGGGGGGTCAAAATCTTGCTATAAATAGAAGGCCTTGGGACTTGATTTTGGGCACAGAAACGACGTAAAAATTCCAAATACACACTGAGATATCGTAGAAATACTGTCATAACACACACGAATCACTAATCGACGCCGCAATCAGGGTATTAACTCGATCGCTATTACGATTCATTTTCCGATCTATCAATGTACTCAATGGATGTTTAAGTGCTGCCCACATTAGGGTGATGCTTTGTCATTAGTCGTTAATTCGATGGATGTTTAAGCATAGCACTTTGTCATTCGTTGTGAGGGTTGATCTCGTGAGTTATCGTAAATGCTGTATTGATTACTAACTCAGAATTGTGTGCCTGTTATTAAATTTAGGTTAAAAGGCTAATCAGTAGGCTAAACTCTGCTCAAATTAAATCTGCAATGTGAGTCATTCTCTTTTATCAACTATTTTACAATACCTCAAATTATTTTCAAAAGTTATAATTACAGGGACTAAGTCGTGGATATCTTGAATCACTGGCTAGTGGGGTATTGTGCATATTACTAATTTTCTCCCAGTTAGGTTCATTGACCTACTAGGGATAATCATCACTATTTAGGTTCATTGACCTAATAGTGGTATGACCATCGTCACCATTGTGACATGTCACCATTGTGACATGTCACCATTGTGACAGAGCGCCAGATAAAAATAAGATAGAAGCCATTGTAATCGCTCTTATGCTGTAATTAATAACTATGCATCATTATGCAAAATAGAATGATTCACTCAGTATTTTCCGCTGACAAAACCTTTTTCAAACATGTTTCAGGTGATCTGTTATGATCTAGGAAAAGTGCCATAAAGCACTACAAGCTCAAGGAAGTGGCTCAGTATAAAATAAAGAAACATGTTTTGTAAAAATAAAAGATTTCTTCGTGAAATCAAACAGTTGTAAATTACGGGGTTTTATCCCGAGTTGTGAAATAAAATAATCGGGAAATATTTTTGCATTTAAAAAGATCCTGATGAAAACTTCCGCTGTTAAACTTAATTAATTAAATACCACGGGATTTCTGTCCCGCGGCTCCTGATACGGGTCAAACCGGGTCGGGGGCCGTGACAGTCTTTTAGGCTTTTGACAGCTTAACCATCTGACTGGTTATACCAGGAGTTGAACAAAGATGCCTCTAATGATTTCAGATTTGTAAAAACATAAAGCTTAGCAACTTTAACAAAAACTAAAATTAAAAATAAAAAAAAAAGCAAACAAAAGCAAACTTACCATAAATATATATAAATGAATACTCAAGTATTAACTATTTTCAAGATTGTGAATACCAAATATTATTTTTTTTTCCATCTGCGGTAGCTTTTCATATTGCTTAAATTTGATAAACAAAAGTAGTTTTTAACCTTTATAAATCATTTTTTGACACTTCCATTATGAATATAATTTGATGTATTAGACTCTCTTCAACTCATTTAAGTTTTTTGCTACAACAAAAATATGATCTAAAGTTAAAAGAGTGCCTGCAAAATCAAATCTACAGGACACATATGGGTCGTAGCAATGAAACAAATTAAATCTAAACCCAGCTTGCTAAAGTGTTCCCACAAAGCGACACCTTTTATGTACCAAATATATTACAAGAACAGGTTTTATTAAATAATAAACCCATTTGTTGTTGATATTTCTTTCCTTAAAAATGATGACCTAGAATCAAAAGTCCTTAATATTTGAAGATATTTACATCAGGCCAATACCAACGTCAAACAATACCTCAGCCAAACTAAATTTAGTAAAAGAGTTATCTTAATAGTATAATTAGAGTTATTCCAACACGCTAAGTTTCTCCAAGTTTGTTTAGGTATTCAATATTAAAGAAGGAATAAAAACATACCGGGTCCTATCAAACTCTCTCAAAAGCCTGGCTTTCTTTAAAACATACCTAAGATAACAGAGATTTCATCAATCAAATGAGCCTAACAAACCGAGAATTATTCTGATTATAGTCAGAACACTTGGAACAATATCACCACATATGTGACACGAATTAATGATGGAAAATTAAACCTTACCTTTTCTTTTCACGTTGATGCTTCACAAATCACAAGTATTGGCGTATAGCAAAACCAAAAGTTCCTTTTCCATATCTACTCCAATATTTCATAGTTCTTCAATAGATTAAATCCAAATTCCAAACGTCTCCCAAATGAGTTCTGGTTAACAACCACTATAACTTGCATCAGACCCTTGGTCCCCGATGTGGCAAATTTCACAATGTCGCCAAGAACGCCCCATAACCATCCTGTCACGTTTCAATAGCTTAATAAATATCATCTTGCGGACGTTGTTTTAAGCCCCCAAAACACAAAACAACTATGCAGATATCACATGTAGTACATATACATCTTACACCTACATGCTCAAACAAACTAAGTACATACACACATGAAAAGATGATACAGTGTAACTGTACCTATGAGTCTTTGGATTTAGACAAAAAATCGGGTGCAGAAATGAATCGCATCCAACTTTTGGGAGTTACTCCAGATTAATACATACGTATAATGGTTGAATTAATTAAACCTCACCTTCTATGATGACATGACTCATCGATAAAATCTCGGTTGAACCTTCACACACACCCAATTTGCGAACGAAACATAAACATATTAGCTCTAAGTCTAAGAGATTGCACAACTCAGTCTCAACAAATGTATTAAAAGTGAGGGTTTGAGGACTAATACTAAAATCATTATTTAAAACAGTTACAATGTCGTCCTGTTTTTCAAAGTCGGTTATTATATCTATACCACAAAGTAAACCAACCAATATGATTAGACCATTTGTGAGTTAACCAAAAGAAATTTAAAAGTTAACCATGAAACGAACCCATGAGTTATTTGAATTAGTTTATTGTTTAAACTAAACTATTAACACTGCTAGTTGTTATTGATTACAAACCATGAAATGTAAAACTGAAGCAAAAGCGAAAGATATTCCAGGGATATACATACCATTCTTAGAAAACTCCGAGAGGATATAAAGAGAGCGTTTCACCAATGCGCCACCATGCCTGCGATTAATGGTGAAACACATCAATTTATAAATCTCAAGTAATGTCAAGAAGTATAAAATCTTGTACAGAAACTGAGATTCACCAATCCACCTTCGTTTGCTAGAGTAGTAATTTGTGATGGTTATGTGCAAAATGATAATATTCAAGGTCAGATGTAATAAAAGTTGAATACTTTGTTTACCTCTGTGAAAAATGTGTGAACAAATGGATTGTAGATATAGGGAATTGCTACATGAGAAGGCATTCATCTTCAAGAATATCGCTATTGAAAAATAAAACCTGTAAAATTGCTACCTGAGAACCATCACAAACCAAAAACATTTAACACATGATAATCAAGTTGTACAGAAGCTGTTTGCTTTAGAAAGATCTTTTTTATTATAGAAAACATTCAGATGTTACATGGTAATACTTCCCAATTTTGGCGAAGCATCTATCTTCAAATCACATTAATATTCTATAGATATATGTTCCTTGTGCTATTAAAGCCGTATATCTCTGCAGATGTTAGCAGTGTAATTGTGTTATGACAGACATATTAAAATGAAGGCGTCTAAATGTACCTGACTGATAACTAATTATAGGATACTCAGTTTCAATCACTTCATTTCACTGGCGCCTTTCCTGCAAAAAGATGATACCATAAAAAAGTTAATGGTTCCAACACATTAGTAATAACATACACCAACTGAAATTATAACTAATATCTCTATATACATTGTAGAAGCAAAGATCAAACTATTTTAGTGATCCAACAACACTCTCCATAAAAATCAAAGAATATAACATTAAAGAACATAATAACATCATTTAGATAAATTTGCATAAAGAGGTCAAACCGGGCCAAAATAGATCAAATATATATATCCTAATTTGCCCTTAAAATACTATTTTTCTAATGTATAAAATATTACCATAAACATTACAAAAAGATTACTGGGATTTCAAGTATTCAACAAAAGAAATCTAATGTATAAAATATACACAAAAGGAATATTGTTATCTCAAGCATAGAAACCCAAAATCTCAATTTTCCAGTAAAAGAATTTATATAGTAAAAGAATTTATATGGGATCAAAAATGTTCAGAATGCAATTCATTCTATCTGATAGATGAACCAAGATGCATGTTCAAAAAAAAAGAAAAGGAGCAAACATATTCCTTATCTTCATAAATAATTGAAGTATGAACTTCAGCAAAGTATGCATATCTTCACCTTTGGGTTCTTCAGCAAATGACAACTTTACCCTTGTTATCAAACTTATACAAAGAAATGATAATATTATGCTTTGGTAAGTAATATTACTACAAAAAAAGGGTCGAGAAAAAGGTAGACAACTATAGTAGCAATTAGGGATGAGCAAACGTAACCGAAATAACCGATAATCGAACCACAGTTGACATAACCAAACTGAACATAGCCGATAACCAACGGGTTCGGTTTAACGGATAGGAATAACTGATCGCCATAACCAAACCAAACCAATGCTATAATCATGAATTGAACTTTTCATGTTTGTGATTCTTCCGTCAAATTACACACCTGCCATACTCCAGGGAAAGCTTTCTCGTCTGCTACAATCGCTACATGGCGTTCTTCTTCAACACCTAGAATCAATGATGGCATAGAAACTAAAATTAAACTTGTGGACAACACTAATAGTTTAAGTACCCGTGTGTGTTACTACACGGGTTACTCAAAGTAAATTATATAATATTTAATAGTGATGAAATGACCCTAAATACATATTCAAAAAAATCTACATGTGTATACACATATTTAACTTTAAAGGTCACGGGTATGAGTTATCGAGCAAAATCAAATATATACATTACAAAAATAAAATAAAATGCATAAAAAATAATTTTGGACTCCCTAATATCATCACAAATGGATAATGGAGTGATGCGTGTGAAGTGTTATATATATTAGGTGTATATTTTAAGCCCCTTTAACACTTATTTTAGCCAAGTTTTAAATTTATAAAACACGATATTTTACTAACACTAAACACACATATGGGCAAGTGCACCCATCGTGAGTGTAGTATAGCGTTGGTAAGATACCGAGGTCGTCCAAGGACACAAGAGCTTTTAATACCGGTTTATCCTCAACGTCTAATCAAAATAAAAGTTTAGAAAAATGATTAAAACTAAGAAAAAATAAAAACTAACTAAAATGCTGAAAATAAAAATAAAAATAAAAACAGATAGACAAGATGAATCACTTGGTTCCGACTCGTATCTAGTGTAACCTTTGATTATTCCCGCACTTTTGCACATAATTAAGAGATTATCTTAGTTATTGTAGTAGGCCCCTCTTTTGAAGGTGACGTTACCCTCACCCCAGTAGTTTGAGTCAGCAAGGATACAATCCTAAAAGGGTGGATTATTGGAAGATAATTAATTAAGTTATTAATGCAAATTATGGTAGGCCCCTCTTTTGGAGGTGACGTTACCCTCGACTAAGTAGTCTGAGTCAGCAGGGATACAGTCCTAAATAGCCGGGTTATAGTATTAATAGTAGTTAACTTATGAGGGGATCAAAGAGTTTGGACCCCCGCCATCCAATACCGTGAAGTATTGAAGGAGGTCCTACTAAATTTGACCCAGGTCCATTGCAGGACCTCTAAACGCTGAACAATGGCAAGACCTTTACCAAACCGTTCCCTTAACCCCCGACCAGGTAGCCAACATACCTCCATATAGACCGTGGAGATATGAATGGTGAAAATCTTTTATTTTATATAGACAGTAAAATAATGCCAAGACACCACGGACAAACGATAAGGAAAGATCACCTTCAACATAAGCAACTAGTTATTAAAGTCATTAATACAAAACCAAGTAAAAAGTGCAAAAGATTAGAAATAAAAAGTACTACACTAGACACTTTGTCTTCACCAAGTGATGTAAGAGACTTAGGCAAACATGGCCTTGATTGTCAAGAACTCTTACGATCAATCTTGGATCCCGAGACGACTCACACACTCTACGATGGACAATGGATGATGGTGTTATGGTGGTGGTGGGTGGTGGGTGAAGTGTGAGAGAGGTGGTGTGCCAAGGGATGGTTTGAGCTTGAGCTAAGCACTTCTATTTATAGGCTGAACAGAAGCTCGGGCACGGCCCCGTGTCCACATCCTCTCTTTCTTCATTAAATGCAACTTTGTCTTATTAGTTGACCACGCCCCCGTGTCCGCTGAGCACGACCCCGTGTGCAGAAGAATCTTTGTACTATGAAGATTTTCCTGGATTGTGCGAATCTTATAGTTGACCACGGCCCCGTGTCCGCTGAGCACGGCCCCGTGGTGGGCAATAGAAGCTTCTACCAGTTTGTCTTTTCTGCTGACACTTGGGCACGCCCCCGTGCTGGCTGAGCACGGGGCGTGTTCAGGCCTCTGATCTCTTGTTTTGCTTGGGAAGATGTTGTTGTGGGGTCGGGCATGTCACGTTTTGTTCCTTTTCTTGTATTTATGTTAGATTTTGATGTCTTTTTGCTTCTTTTGTTAATTTGAGCTCATTTAATCCTGAAAATACAAAAGGAAGACAAAAGCACACTTTTTCCAACATTAGTACTAAAAAAGAGTTAGTTTTACGCCTCATTTGATGAAATTTATATGTTAATATTTGAACACATCATGGAGATACAACTATGAAATTGACGACGAAACGATCCCCCTTAAAACAAATGAATCGAAAAATGATAAGTCTACAAATGGACTTTTTGTGTTGCATATAAAAAGTGTGAAATAGATCCAGGTTCCAAAACAAAAAGTCACATATCAGCCACTATTCTAAAAATTAGCAAAGTTAAATGATATATAAGCAAATAAACCCAACCAAATCAAAATATATATGCAACTAAATGAATATCATGGCACAATTTCTTAATTAATTCAATATTCAACTAATGGCCATACTTGTCAATTACAAACTTGATTATAGCACTCACCACCACATCCATTGATGGCTTCCAACTGCTGCCACTTCTATAAAAACTTGACAGGTAATCAAAATGGTAGACGAATGCCAGAAGTGCATGTAATTCACACACCAATTTTTGCATAATTACTAAATCAGTAAAGTGATAAAAATAAATAACCAAACTAAAATGAGTTGTTCATCAAACATATTTTATAATATGTTTCTTACTACTGTTTATTGCTAAAGCGAGAATGTATAGACAATGACCTTGAAGAGCAGAATAAAAAAGGGAAGCGAATAAAGAAAATGTAGCATCTACACTATCCACTGATGCATCTTCATCGTGCTTGAAAACTTTTAATTGTGTTCTTGTGCCACCAACTACATCCATAGCAAGCCTAATCTCAGATATTCCACAACTATCTGCTGAGGGTGATCTCCTTTTAGAAGAGGATCAAGTCATGCCTTCTGGTTGATAAGCATCAAAATGGTTAACGTCCTTCTTTATATTTCCAAGGAAAAGAGCGGCGTCGCTGAACTTTGATTGATAGTTTTCCTGGTGCGGTGAAGGAAAAAGCCTTTTCCTGTAATTAGGAGTTAGTACGCAGAGAAAAAGATGATTTAAGTAAATTGAGTAAAAAGGTTATGTTCATTCCTGTACTGCCGGTAACGCTCTGTAAGACTTGAATATAGAGGATCACAATTTAACTAGGAGAAGCATCTATGCCGAGGTTAATGGAGCATCAAAAGAGATGGTAAAAACGACAACAAATCTTATTTTTGAAAACAGCCCAGTAGCTAACACAGGTATGAAAATATTATAAAGCCACCAGAGTCACGTTTATATGATGTTACTTGAATGACAGTTCCCTGTTTGTTTTATGGATGGTTAAGGTGTGCATTTGTAGCTGAGGAATACAGTATTCACAATTTTTAAAGAAAAAAACGTACCTCTCTGTTCACAAAGAGGCAGCAGATTTCAAGCTTGTATCCATGTGACATCCATCTCCTATCTCCTGAGTACTTTTATTTAGAGAGGATCTGTTGCATCTTCTAGTTCGATACTGGATATACTTTTATAAGCCATAAGCCCATAACTATTGACCTATTAACAAACGAAATAAATAACATGTTAGTGTGTATACCATGACTACTAAACTGAAATAATCTACCAATCCTCCATTAATTCCGATAGCTTTCATTAAAAACCAAAGAATTGGAGGTTAAGATGAATTTGAGATAGACGAATCATGAAAAAAAGCCACAACCTATACCCGGTTTAAAGCCACTTGTTGACATGTCGTTTTTAGTATCCTTTAGTGCCATATCAGAATGTTGACATCACCGTCGATTTTCCAGCCTCGCGCTTCATCTCTGCAGCTTTCTCGCTGCCCCGAAAATACATGTAAACTTGTTGTTAGCCTATCATGTTTTTTATAGCTACTTATTTTATAACAATATAGATTGCTATGTTAGACGTGATAGTTGAACCTCATCGTCACTGAAACGCTGCGCTACAAACTTGTCAATTAGCTCTCCCCCAGCGACATATTCCAAATTATTTTGGAAAAAAATTAACATCAACAATTAGAAAGCAACTTATATGTTAAACTATCATAATGTATAGACTATTGTAGAAAAATTAAATTACATCTCAAATAAATTTGTAATCAAAGAGCATGGAATACTAAGAACCCAATTAAAAACATGTGAAATAGAAGTCACTTTTGCTGAAGCATTTCATCAAGCACTTGGTGTGCGTCTTAAAACTTTTCAATTGTAAAAAAAATACTGGATATCAAACCTAATGCTTGTATACATATAATAACCAATATACATATATAATTCATATCCAAAAGAATTTACATACAACCGTACCGTTTATAGTATATTCTTCAATGGCGAGAGAAGTGTTCATATCCTCATACAATCTACCTTCTGAACTTTGAAGAAAGAAAAACACATTACAAAATATAGGAATTCAGATACAAAACATCACCAAGTGAAATTCTTCCATTCGAAAAAACGAAATTAGGACATTTATCTCAACAAAACGCACATCAATTGGGGGAAATAAAGAAACTAAGTCATGTATCTGATCAAATCACACAAATATTAGAGGAAAATAACGAAATTAGGTCATGTATCTGGTTAATGTTCTGACTCACCATGGAAAAATAACGAAGTAATTGTCATACCTGTGACTTCAAGGAGATAGCCAAAGATGCTCTGGCTCGCCATGGATGCAGATTATATTTGAAATTTCTGTAACCTCGAGCATAATGATATCGGGTTAGATTTGTTAACGAATCGATTTTGAGAACCCTTTTCGATGGTGTGAGAACCCTAATTTCGGTTTGTGAATTCCGGCCAGATCTGCACCACCACGGCCCCACGTTTTCCTTCATCGATTATGATTGCCAGTGTTCAATCGAAGATGGTGATGGATTGGAAGATGAATCATAGAATAAGAAGAATCGTATATAAGATGATTGTAGAAGTCGTGTTGGAGAAGTTTGTGAAAGAAACGATTTCATATTTTTTGAAACCTTTAATTGATTGAAGTGGGAGGATGAAGGAAATATATTGAAGATGAGAATGCCGCCCAAATACCCATTTCTCTGGCCAAAGAAAGCAGCCACCTCAAAGTCAAAAGGTCAACCTTTATTTTGCGTTAGTATAATAGATAGATTAGTGAAAACGAAAGTGTTTCATTGATATAGATATAAAATCTCATCTAACACTAACAATGCGGTATAACTACATAAATAAATAAATTAAGCATATATGTGGTTTCCCAAAAAAATCATTTTTTTTTGCAAAGGTTTGCATATTGGAACAAAAATCAACCAGTGGGTTATGAGTTCCGAGTCTCATTGACGTTGTAAAATGTAAATTTGGTTGTATATGATTTTCCCCTAGAGATATAAAATTGGTTCACCTATAGTTCGTTGAATAAAAATGTTTCCAGTTAAAAACTTGACAAAAGTGATTGATTTATTAACATATAAGGGTTCTAGGGTTCATATCGTGTAATTAGGGGGGTTGTTCTGGGTTTTTTTTAATACAAATCCTATTCATTTACTGATCCAAATAAGATTCGGGTTAATCGATTTCGAGTTTATTCATGTCGGGTTAATAGATAATCTGGTTTCTAAGTAAAAATTGCAATGTACGCTTTAGAGTTTGGGTAAAAGGGTATACCCCGGTGATTGTATTTCTATCAAAATAAAACAAGTAGAATGGCTGAATGCCAAACTAGTTCAATAGTGTGGCATGCCACACTAATGTAAACAAGCTATAAAAGCAAAACGACAAACCAAACACAACACCTAAACACTAAACATTAAAACGACAAAGATTGCGAGATGCTTAGGTGCTATCAGCTTCACCCAACGATGAAATCTTCCAAATCTTCAACAGTCTTGTAACCCGATCGTTCATCTTCAACTTAAACGAGTGTAGCTTCAAACGAACTGTCTCTGTAATCTGTTCTTCCAACTTCTCCAGCGGCCTTAACTGACTATTAAAAAATCTAGCATTCCTTTCTTGCCACACAAGATAAGCAATAGCGGCAACCACTAACTTTCGTATTACCCAAATCGCTAACTTAGATGTTGCATTCGGAATTAACCATGCTAGCACATCCTCCCATTTTCCATTAATCTGAGACATGTCAACTTTTGTACGAAGCGAACACCAAATTTTGTTGGAGTATGGACACTCGAAGAATAAGTGTTCATGCGATTCCAGCCCCCTGTTGCATAAGAGAAGACATTAAATTCATATTACCACCTGCATTATTCCACACTTGAATCCGATCCTGTGTAGCTAGCTTCCTTCGACAAATCAACCAGCATAAGAATGCATGTCGCGGAATAGAAAAAGACGACCACACCATTCTATACCAATCCACCACTTGACCCGAGTTTCGCAGAGAATCCCACGCCGTTTTTGTAGAAAAATCATCTGTAACATTCGGCTCCTTTTCCCACACAATCATGTCCATCTTATTTGACATTCGAGAAACCGGATTCAGCTGAAATAGAATAGGAAACAAGTCTCGCCAAGCATCGGGCCAAACCCATCTATTTTCATGGATAACATCAGCCACTTTTGAGTAAATATTTAACCCTTCTCTATTCATTTGTCTAGGGGTAATATATGAGCTCAGAGGACACCGATCACACCACTTATCATGCCATAAGAACGTGTGCTCGCCATTACCTATTTTGGAGAGAAAGAAACTTCGAACAATTGGTCTTAGTTGAAGCAATTTCCTCCAACTCCAACAATTGTTTATTTGTGTAGGAATATCCCAAAAACTTCGACCTTGCAAGTGATACGAGTACACCCATTCAACCCAAAGAGATCGTCTACGAGAAAGAATGCTATATATATAAACGCCATTAAAGCTGTATTTACGTCAGTGATGCGTCTAATCCCCAAGCCGCCTTCTTTCTTTGGTAAGCAAACGATATTCCATGAAACTTTTGCTCTACCCTTAACAATACGGCCTTGACACCAAAGAAAACTTCTTAATTTTTGCTCAAGCTGTTTAACTATACTTGCCGGAAGGATAAAGACCGAGACCCAGTAAACATAGAAAGCTGACAGGACTGAGATCACCAATTGAAGTCTACCCGTAAAGGAAAGATATTTAACTTTCCAATCCGAAATTCTATTCTCCATTTTTTCCACTAACACTTTGCAATCAGAGTGAAGGAGTCTTGTAGCAATTAAAGGAACACCAAGATACTTTATTGGAAGCGATCCTTCTTCAAAAGGCATGATAGCAAGAATGTTAGTCTTCACTAAATTAGGAACATTGCAAAAGAAAGTTGTACTCTTTGCAAGACTAGGGATCAAGCCAGACATGTCTTTAAAATCATTCAAGGTATCCATAATAATCTTCACAGATTGAACCTCTCCTCTAGAAAAAGAAAAAGATCATCTGCAAAACACAAATTAACAATCTTTTGCTTCTCGCATCTCTTATGGAATCGAAATGAAGAGCCTATAGATGTTGCAACTTGAAGCATATATGTAAGAACTTCCATAACCAGCGTAAAAAGGTAGGGGACATTGGGTCCCCTTGTCTGAGATCCCGCTTACCTTTAAAATATCCGAAAAGATTACCATTTACGCACACAGAGAAAGAGCAGGATGTGATACATTCCATAATCCAATCGATCATATTTTGATGAAAACCAAAACCATTCAGAATAGCACAAAGAAAATCCCAATCGACCGTGTCATAAGCCTTTTGAATGTCCACTTTAAAAGCGCATCTAGGGGGACCAATGTCTCTGTGATAATTGTGCATAAGGTCTTGTACTAAGAGGATGTTGTCCGATATTCTCCTACCCGACACAAAGGCTGATTGGTTTAGACTCACCACCTTATCCAGACCCTCTAAAATTCTAGTAGATAGAATTTTAGTAATACATTTATAAAGAACGTTACAACATGAAATAGGCCGATAATCCGTCACACGACAAGGTGTAGTCACCTTAGGAATGAGAGCTATAATTGTATGATTTACCTCCTTGAGCATTCTCTTAGAGTTGAAAAAATCTTTTATAGCATCACAAACATCAGTTCCCACAATCGGCCACGCCTTTTTAAGAACGCCGATGAATAACCATCCGGGCCTGGAGCTTTATTTTCATCTATAGAAAATATGGCCGCTTTAATTTCTGCATTCGTTACTTCTCGAACCATATGCTCAGCGACATGAGTGTCCAAAACATTCGGAAACAATTCCGGTGTAGGCATGCTTGTAGTATCACCCTTCTGACCGAGAAAAGCAGTAAAATGATTCACAAAAGCATTCGGAACATCATTCCCTTCATAAAGATTACCAGCAACATCTTTGATAATGTCAACTCGACTTCTATGATTCCTACATTTTACAGAATTATGGAAGTATGCTGAATTAGCATCACCAACCTTCAACCAGTCAACCTTAGATTTTTGCTTCAAGAACCGTTCTTCGTCAAGTAAAGCCTCTTGATAAGAAGCCAAAATAGCCGATTCACTTTCTCTAAGAAACAAACCAGTCGGGTTTGAATCCATCTTCTTTTGAACCTCATCCAACTCTTCCCGTAACGATTTAACTTTTTTATGAAGGTTACCTTGCTTAAATAGAAGACTGCGGATTGGGTGCTTAAGAGCTCTCAGCTTCTTCACCATTCTAAACATCGGAACCCCATCAATATGCTTCGACCACTCTGCTTTTACAATATCTCCAAATTCTTTCTTGTGAACAATGAAATTAGGAAATTTGAAAGGCTTCGGTTTAGACATTCTCGTTCCCGAAATTTTTAGAATACATGGAGTGTGATCCGAAATTCTGTATGGTTGAAAGACCGTACAAGCACTCGAAAACTCACTCGTAAAATAAACATTTGCCATAACACGATCAATCTTCTTTAGAATGCCAACTCCATTTTTCGGTTTTTGAGTCCAAGTAAAGTGGAGACCTGAACTATTTACATCAAAAACTTCGAACCGATCAACACAGTCTTTTAAATCTCTCATACCTGTAAAGATTTTAGAAGTTCCCATAGCCATATCTTCAAGGAACAACGACGAGTTAAAATCACCCATGGCTTGTTCTTAACAAACTGTTTATGCAAACATAAACTTTCCCATAGTTTTCTTCGTTCCATATAATAATCATCAGCATAAACGAAGGAGCACATCATTGCTTTATTAGATTCTTTGAAAATCAGCTGAACATGCATGACTTGAGGGGTAATAGATATAACCATAACATCAACAAAATCTGAATTCCAACCCAGAAGTATACGAGTACCCTTCGAGCAGATAGTACCATTCGAAGACCATCTCCAAGTTCGGCATATTGTTTTGCAAACTCCCAACAGTTTAGAAACATTAACATGGGATTCCAATATAGCACATACCTGAATATTGTGACAACTGTCAAATTTGCAGGCATCCGTACAGTTAATTAGTAATTAATTTGTGCTTAATGACTGTGCCTGATTACAACTGTTGATTAAACTGCTTTCTGATTTCTGTTACATACATACACATGCATCACATTCATACTGTCACTCCATTTATTACACACAAACTTTAGTGACAAACTTGATGCACAAAGCACAGTTAGCACACTGGGCGGATAACCCAGAAAACATGCTGACAATGCCAACACCTAGACAGACAATATTTTTGAGGCCAGTATGAGCCAGAGACAGGGTACTACACTAGAAGGGAGTGTAGGGAAGTGAGGCCAGTATGAGCCAGAGACAGGGTGCCAAAAACACACTTAAAATGCAGAATTCTGCACTTAATACACAAAATTCAGCATTTAGTTATGATAGTAAAGTGCAAAAACTTGACAAAATGGTCCTAGATACTTTCCAAGGTGTTGGGAATTAAATGTGTCACTAAAAATATCATAAAAGACACTTTAAAGACTAATTTAGCACTTTAACGGGACAACACCCAACCGAACAACCGGACTTTACCCGGAACATAAAAATATTGCCAAACACATTGTTTTTACCTTTCTGAGCTAGTTAGGGTCCCTAAACACCCTAACACACTATATATTACATAACACACCTAAAATCACCAACTTAACTCTTGATTTCAAACTAGATCACTAACCATTTAGTTACAACTCAACTCAACCAAACCACCCCCCCAACCGGTCATGGATAAGTGGGATCCCCACTTTGATTATCTTGAATAGTTTAATATAATTGTAGTGTACTAGAGAGACACTTAGGTGCTGTTTGTTTTTTCTGCGAGAAAAGGTCTGCAGTCTGCGGACCACATCTGCAGACATCTACAGGAGAAGAGGTGGACCAAATGTCTGCAGTCTGCAAGGAGAAGAGGGTTTGTTTTTTTATATAAAAACATCTTCACACACACACTTCACACACAACACACACAAACCACAGATCTCTCTCTCTGCCTTATCTCTCTCTCTCTCTACAATCTGTCCACCACCACCACCGCACCACCTGCCACCACCACAACCACAACCAACCTAAACCACTTCAGCCACCACCCACCCCGTCGCAACCACCACCACCCCGTCGCAACCAGAGAGGAAGAAGGGGCCGGTGGGTTTCGATTTGGGGGTTTCTGAAGAGAGATAGAAAGATTGAGGGAGGAGAGAACGGAAAGGAGGGAGAGAACCGGAGAGGAAGGAGGGAGAGAACCGGTGGGTTTCGATTTGGGAGTTTCTGAAGACGATCTTTTCCACCTCCTTCTCCGGCCAGTCTCATCTCAACCACCACTGGTACATCTCCGGCCGGTTCTTGTGAAGATGGAGGTGGTGATTGTTGAAGGTGGAGGTGATGGGTGTCGGAGGTGGAGGTCTCTGATGATGATGATGGTCTCCGATTGGGTTTTGTTTTAATTGATGGGTTTGGTGGTGGTGGGTTTTGACGATGGTGGTGGTGGTGGAGGTGGTGGCGGAGATGTTGTGGCAGGTGGAGGTGGTGGCTGAGATGTGGTGGTGGAGGTGGTGGTGGGTTTTGACGATGGTGGTGGTGGAGGTGGTGGCTGAGATGTGGTGGTGGAGGTGGTGGCGGAGGTGGAGGTGGTGTCGGAGGTGGAGGTGGTGTCGGCAGGTAGAGGTGGAGGTGGTGGCGGAGATGTGGTGGCAGGTGGAGGTGGAGCTAGGGTTTTGGGGCAGATGAATGATTTGAAGAGGGAGAAGAGGTCTGCAGAAGTTAGAAGACTTGTGGACAAGTCTGCTTGGGGAAGAGGTGAGGCAGACGTTTTTGGTCTGCAGATCTTCAAGAAAACAAACAAGCTGCAGGAACCTTATGTCTGCGCGCCTCTGCGCGACGCAGACATAAGTGCTCAGAAGAGCTTCTGGCCAAAAAACAAACATCACCTTAGTCTAATGGGCAATAACATGTTGGAAAACTTTCTATTTAACCATTAGTTCATCACACATTCATCATCATCTTCACATTCACTTCAAACTCTCTCCTCTCTTCTCTTCATGTTCGGCCGAAACCAAGGGGCACCACCATCATCTTCATCCAAGCTTTTCCAAACAATCAAAAGGCATTCAAGGGTGTTAGAGATCCTACAAGCAAGCTTGGTGTGTTCGGAAGCTCAAGGACCTCTCTCGTTTTCTTTTATCCATCACTTTTACATACTTGAAACTCCCCTAGCCTTGTGCTAGTAGTAAGTGCCTTAGATCTTCATCTTGTTCATATTTTTGGTGGTTAATATTGAGAAGGATGATGAAATATTAAGAACTCTAAAGAACATAATCAAAGTCTTGAAGTATAAACTAACTAGAGATGAAAAATGGTTAAATTAATGATGAAATCATGTTGATCTTGTGTTGTTGTGCTTGTTGAATGTTGTTTGTTAGATAAAATGTTATGGTTCATCACATAGACTTGCTAGATCATGTTTAAAGACATGAACTAGCAAGATGTGAAGGATAAAAATGTTGTAGATGATGAAATCATCCACACATAAGCTATGGACTTGATTACATACATGTTTCTTGAAAAATAAAGATCAAAATGGGTTGTAAACTTGTAGATCTAAAGATCTATGAGTGGTTTTTCGAAAGAACCAAGTGAAAAATATGAGTTTTGTTAAAACTTGGGTCTTATATGAACTAAACACATTTTTAGTGAGTAAACAAGTGTATAAACACTTGTGTAACAAGAAAATTTCACAAAGAAATATTTTTGGAAATCATGACTAGAAGTTGTAAATGTTCAAATCCTTTAAAAATAAAGTTTTTAAGAAACTAATCACATTTTTAAAGGTAACAAGACTTACTAATTATGCTAGTAAGTTACTACATGCTTTTTATAAATTTCCAAGTTCATAAGTTTATAGTTTAGGCTTGTTTTTGGCTAGTTTGGTAAATAAAGACTGTATGTTATTGATTGAAAATTGTTTGAATGAATTTTTGGAAAGAAAATGATATGCTAGTAAGCATGGACGCCTCCATTTACAAAGGAAACTCTGGCGAAATTTTCTAAAATTCCAACACTTAGAAAATATTTTTCTAAACAACTGTTACAAGTATATTTTATAACTTGTGTTTCAAATATGAACTTCGATATAAATTTTGTTACGAAATACAAAGTATCGGAGGTTGGTTTTCGCAAATAAAAATGGGTAAATATATATTTAGAATATATATTTTATATACTGAGACACTTGTGTGATTATTTGTATATTTTGTGAACTAGTTATATTATTTTAGGGTAAAATAATATAACTTACAAAAATACCATGGAAGTTACAACTCCAAAATAATACCAAAAATTGCAAGGAATAAAATATTTAAGTTACACCCGTAATATTGTGAAACCGAACAAGAAAACCTAACTTATGAAATATTCCGGGATATACCATTACACTATATTTTTGGTAAATATTATTTTGGGAATGAATGAAGTGAAAATATGATTTTGTAAATATTACCAAGTATATCATATTTTTGACAATGAGAAAATATATTATTTTTGGGAGATAAAAATATATTTTCCTAGTATATTTAGAAGATATATAATTTTTGAGAAAAATATATATATTTTTTTGGGACATTACATGATTGAACAAAGTAAGTTTATAAATATTTAAGTGAGACTTGAAATATATGGTTTTGGAAATATATATTGGGAATATATTAACATATTTTTATACACCGAAATACGACGCCATTACTTGGCAAGCTATACAAATACAAATACGAAAATACATGTATGAGATACCCCCCATCCTTGGGGAAGGAAAATGCGAAGTTAAAATACTTGAGAAGTAGGAATATGAAATATTGTCTAGCAATTAATCCAAACGTTAACCAGTGATTATGACTTGGAATAATGTCAAGAAATCGTAACTCAAAAACATAAATACTAAGACAAGGCACGACCCGTTCGTCTAATAGACGTTAGACCATTGTAGGTAGTCGTGTTTGCCGCGGAGATTTGGGTTACAAGTACGAAGACGCAATACAGTGATTTCATGTTCCCCCTTTTCTCTTTACTGTTTCAGTTTTATACTTTGGGGTGAAATACATGCGACAGCTATACAGACTTTTACATACCAGGGATTTTCATACATACAGACATATTACAAAGGTTTATACATACTCACTTACACATGAACTCGCTCAACTTTATGTTGATTTTTCAAACTACATGTATTTCAGGGAATTAGCGGATCTGGCGAAGTATGCATAAGTCAAGCTGCGTTGAATAAGATATCATCCAGGGCAGTAGGTTCAGGAGGTGTAACCCTTACCTGGACGGGTTGCATGTCTTAAACCTCGTTTTATTAAAAGTCTTTTGTTGTGTCTTTTGAACACGTTTTAGACAAGTATGGTTTGTAAAATTATTTTAAGTATCGACTTTTCCAAACACTGATGTCGTGGTATTTTAAAACTTAATGAATGGATGAACGTCTTGTATTTTTATCATATAGCATTGTTATGATTGTTGCTACGGTATTAAGAAGTCACACCAATTAAACCCACGCTTCCGCAAAAGTCAGGGTGTGACAGCTTGGTATCAGAGCTTCGGTCGTAGCGAACTAGGATTCTTTCTCGAGTCAAGACTACGATCATCAGGGCTCTCACGAAAACATTTTCAAACACTTTTACATTGCATACACAAAGCGTCCAGATCCAGGGAACAAACATTTTTACAAACAAAAGGCACAAGTACACATTTCAAAATTTATGTTTATAATTCAGTCTTAGAGACTGAGGGAGGATCAGCCTTAGAGGCTGAGGGAGGATCAGTCTTAGAGACTGAGGGAGGATCAGCCTTAGAGGCTGAGGGAGGATCAGTCTTAGAGGCTGAGGGAGGATTAGTCTTATAGACTGGGGGAAAATTTAGTCTTAGAGACTGTGAGGTTGGTCTTAGAGACCAGGGATTTAGTCTTAGAGACTGGGAGGTTGGTCTTAGAGACCAGGGATTTAGTCTTAGATGCTGGGAAAGTTGGTCTTAGAGACCAGGGAGTTGGTCTTAGAGACCAGGGAATTAGTCTGAGAGACTAGGGAGTTAGTCTGAGAGACTAGGGAGTTTAGTCTGAGAGACTGGGTGGGATAGTTTGGGAAGACTAGGACGAATATGTGGATACATGATTACATTATGAATTGTTTTTATTTGTAATGCGCAAAGTGTTAAAGATTACTGTAAATATG
This sequence comes from Helianthus tuberosus, assembly GCA_030545235.1. Lineage (NCBI taxonomy): Eukaryota > Viridiplantae > Streptophyta > Magnoliopsida > Asterales > Asteraceae > Helianthus > Helianthus tuberosus. The sequence goes on along the minus strand of CM060396.1, from coordinate 154,469,248 downwards.
CATGCTATGACTACTATATACCGGCACACACGTCACCTTCCTCAGGGAACAGATTGTCAGATGATAACGACCCTACGGCCACCGCCACAGATGATGAGACTGTACCTGCGCCAGAGATGTTTAAGTCAGACACTGAGAGTGACCCTAACATGCTGACCAGGGACGAGGACGACTTCCAACCGTCCGCGCTGCCAGACCTTGGCAACGAATTACCCTTGTTGATGGCTTCCTTGACAAAGATCCCTCTGTCATTCATGTTTCGGCCCATGACCACTTCATTACTGGTCATCCCATTAGTAAGCACATCATGGCTCTGATCCTCGACGCCGTACCCCTCGTGGTTATTTTCCCCAAGGATCCGCCTTCTTGACGAATTGTTTGAGGGCGACATTAATCTGCTTGTTGGTGATTCTCCTGTTGACGCCCAGGACGATGGAAAATTAGATGAGAACATGGTTACAAATTGCACATTTTGAGATCCCTGTCGTCAAGCTACCCTCTGAGTCTAATATACATTCGAATTCAGACTCCTTTGAGTCTGTGACATTTACAGCCTTATAGACGGCCGTATTACATCTTTCTACTACTGACACAGACGACGACGCCGTTATGACTGCTGCACTAACACCTGCTCGAGGCACCACACCGTTACACAACCCAGGGCCTGCTCTTGAGCTAGCTTCTGCACCTTTTGGGTCCGCTTGATGTTGCACCTATTGATCCTGCACCTTTACTTGGTCATGACCCTGTTTCTTTTGATTTACCAGACAATGCATCCCTTATACCCGACCCAGCACCCGCATCCAATGATCTTCCTATCAGTGAAGACGTTTGATATTGCACCCACAACCGCGGACATTGCTCATTTCCCCTATGAAGACCGACGTCCAGTGCACCAACGTGCCTATCGCTTTCTTTCAAAACACACCCGCACCCCGGGGAGGTACTTCAGGTCAGCACCCACATAACGATTCATTTGCTACCGCAGCATTTTCCCAACTTCACAGGTCGCACCGTTTGCTACATTCACCTCTACAACGCCGGATGAGCCATTTCGATGGTTCCTATAATACACTATACTGATTTTAGACCCTTGCCATCCCTCACATTATGGAGGCTACACACGGGATGAGTACTCCTGTAACATCAGCTACAGTTTAAGGATATAAGTCGCAGAGTTTTGGAGCTTGAGCTGACACCCCATTCTCTACGCTGTCTATTGTCTGTATACTTTGATCCCCCACATTCATCAAGATTCCTTTTGACGCTCTCACCTGCTGCTATTACACCTCTACCAGGTTTTGATGCTCGTTTCTTTATTGTCATGCGGCAGAGCGGTTAATGACTTCGACCTATATACAAAATCAAGGAGGAGTTCACGCATGCTAGCAGATTACCTTTCTTTCCTCCTCCACCTCAGTCACCAGTATAGTTGACTTCTGGATTATGCGGATTGAATTTGGGTAAAGACACTAATGATAAGCCGGGATGGTGGAGAGTTTTGAAAACCACGTTTGACTACGTAATTTCGATTCACTAATATATTTAATGGGCAAGGGTAGGGTGACCCTGTGTCCCTGTTGATGTGATACATTTTGTATGACGATGCAATTGTGGTCGGAAAACCATGAGAGCCAATCGTCATTAAACATGCGACAATACTTGTGGCCAATGACCAACGAGAGCTCAGTCGCTATGTCTTCGTCAAGCATGTTATTAATCTATTTGTGTGTGCTATAATTATAATGCTACGTGCTTACTTACTATGCTCTCATTAAACATAATTACCAAATTACTTGGTTATACTATGATTATACTATTGTTTGATTGGTTGGTATGATAACCTAATATGTGTATGTGCATATGATCTTTAAACAACTATATGCACTCCCCGAACGAATAAGACCTGACCTAACCAATCTTCTCTTCAGAAGATGTCGATACCAGGGAACGTCGATACCAACAACCCTCTGCCGACAACAGCAGAGTCAGAACTACAAGGGCGCATCTCGCAAGCCATCGCACAACTCAAGGCCCTTCGCTCCGGACACGGCGGAGGTACCTCAGGAAATAACCCACCCAACGGCTGCACTTACGAGCAGTTCTTGAACCACAAACCTCAAAAATTCGACGGCACTGGGGGTGCCTTAGCTTTTGTGCGTTGGGTGGAGAAGACGAATTCTGTCTTACAGTTGAGCAAATGTGCCCAAGAACATAAGGTCACGTACGTAGCTGGACTATTTGTAGATGGGGCTCTGTCATGGTGGAACCTTCAGGATAAGACAGTGGACGAGACCGCTGCGTATGCTTTGACGTGGGACGAGCTGAAAGAACTGATGCGTAAAAGATATTGCTCTAGGGCAGAAGTCCAGAAGTTGGAAACTGAATTGTGGAACTTGAAAATGGAAGGTCCAAAGATAGCTGAATATGTGTAGAGATTTGGCGAATTATCACAAGTTGCTTCGCGTTTGGTGGAACCAGAATCTAGGAAGATCGAACGTTTCATTGGGGGACTGGCACCTCAGATTCTAAGCCTGGTAACAACATCTAAGCCTTCAACAATCATCGAAGCAATCGACATGAGCGTGGCGCTCACTGAAGAAGCGATTAGACAAGGAAAATTTTCCACTCCGGAAGAGAAAAATGAGATTCCCGTAGAGTCATCTGGGGATAACAAGAGAAACTCATAAATTTCAAGAAGGTTACTTGGGCGAATAACAAAAAGAAGGTCAAAAAGGGAATGGATTACAAGGGTATCCTACCTAAGTGCGACAATTGCCTACGTTATCATGCCGGGCGGTGTAAGTATGGAAAATGTGAAAACTGTGGTAAGAGGGGGAATCCTAAGGAAACGTGTAGACAAGACACTGAACGCAGAAATGGAGGTCAAGAGGGCAACAAGAGCTACGTAGAAAACAACGACAACGACAAAGGCAGGACGAGTGACAAGCAAAAACGTGCTCAAGGTTGTCTTAACTATGGGAGCAAAAAGCATCTCAGAAAGTACTGCCCTAAGAAGGATCAGGCACAAGGATGAAAGCTCAACACCGGAACTAGGGAGACACGCCAGGAATTCAAGCGTGGATATTGGTACGTCCCATATTTCTCAACGTTATGCATCTGTGCCGCTAAATACTGTTGCAAATTTTAGCTTCGCATCTCTAAAGTTTGAGAGTATACTTGGTTTAGTAACAAGTAAGTTAGATAATCCGCACATGAAAATACTAGCTAATGGAAGGCTAGTGGAAGGCAACGAAGTAACTGGAAACGGCAAGATAGAACCCGAAGAGCGTGAGTTTATGCTTGAGCTACTGCCAGTTGAATTGGGGAGCTTCGACAAGGTAATTGGATGGATGGGTTGTCAAATGATCAAGCGGAGATTGATATCCGCGTCCCGATGCCGAGCAAAGAAACAATCTCGACTCATGAAGCAGGATACGTGATACACTCTAATTTACACATATTTTAGTCCCCCGTTTTACCCCTATTTTATGCGTTTTTGGCCGTAAAACCGTCGTTCGGATACTTATTTATCTACATTTGTGTTTACAGGCCTAAAACTGCATTCCAGACAAGATGATACCAAAAACGAGGACTTTCCGGACAAAACGACAAAGCTGCGGACTTTCTGTTAAGGATTCTGATCTGGGCCTGTGGAACGACCGTTCCACCTGATGCACGGTCGTGCATCTCCGACAACGCTGATCATCTCGGCAATGAACGATCGGTGCGGCTGGGCGTTCCAGGGAAAACAAGCGACTTGGTGAAGAACGGTCGTTCCATATGGGGAACGACCGTGCGTCTCCGGTGAATCAACAGAGTATCGGAACTGAACGGTAGGTGCGACTTGGCGTGCAACATGAGTCTCGGAACTGAACGACCGTTCCACACAAAGAACGGTCGTTCCATTTCAGATCTGGTCAACGATCCGATGACGTATGCAGTATGGTGACCCATGTCCAATAATTAAATAAAGTGAACGGTCGTTCCATATGGGGAACGACCGTGCATCAGCAAAAAAGTATAAAACACAGCAGAAACTTTCTGCTCGACATTCTGGATTTTTGGAGAGCTCAGCAGGCGATTTTTAGGCTCCGGAGGCATTAGCTTTCACCCGGATTCAAGCCACATTGTCTCGTTTAGCTCGATTACTACCCGGATCCTTAGTCTAGTACTTGTTTATGGTTTGATTTTCTAATCTTTCCAAGTTTTTGTTAATCTTTCAAGTACTTAGATTATGATTTATGTATTATTGTAGCCTTTGGGCAAAAACACAACAATCCCTTGCTAGATTATAACCATTAGTTTGTTAAACTTTGTTTGTAATGACATTTGAAGTATTTTCTATGTTAATCTTTGATGATTAGTTTGCAACCTTGTTATTGATATTGAACTCTTGATTATAAGTAATTATGTTGGATGATTGGTGCTTGGTTAGTTAAGATAGTTGAAAAATGAAGCTTAATTAATCTTGTATTAGTAAACTTTGAATTTGGTTAACTAGTTTAACTTGGTTTAAATGTATGCATCATGATACTAGAAATGGTTAGTGATTTAATAAAATGTAATTATTGTTAATCAAGAGAGCTTGCCGTCACGTAAGGGCCTAAACGGGTTAGATGGTGTCGTTATAAATTCTTGCCATGATTTGTTAGCTTAGTTAGTAGTTTAGGCCAAAATTGCTATCTTAGTGAATTATTGTGTAAGATTTGTAAAATGAACTCGGTTGTGATTTAATCTAGATTATGCTTATCTCGGTGGTTGCATTGTGTCTATCGGTGTCGCTTTCCTTGTTTAAGTGAGGTTAGAATAATCCTAACGGCTGACTAACTTATTTTTAAGAGATTTTCATAGACATTTATCAATTGCACGTTAAAGAACAATTTTAGGTGGTTAAAGTGTGTTTATCGTTTTAGCTTTCCGAATGATTGTCATGTTAGGATTCCCGAAAGGGATACTAATTGTTTTAAATTGGAAAATTGACCGAATGCTTCTAGTGCCAAAACTGACTTAGTTGACATGCTGTGGTTGTGTATTTAGCAAGGCTTTTTACCTACTATCTATTATGTTTTTATTATGTATTTGGTTATGTTACTTTAGTTTAGTTTAAATCAACAAAACCTATGTTTTTACCAGTAGTTTAGTGACAAAGGTCTAGTACAAATTCTCCGCCCATTTCCTTGGATCGATACTTGGTTCTTACCAATACTTTATTACATATATGACGGGGTACACTTGCCTCTTTCGTGTGTGTTTTGATGTAAAAGTAATAATCACTTTTATAAATTTAAAACCCAATCGTGTGTAATTCATTGCAAAAATTATGTATATATACGCACACGTCAATACGCCTCTACAGATCTCGAATTGCTTGAAGGCACGAAAGTTGTTAGTGAATAGGATGTGTTGTTTTCTTGACTCATGTCGTGGACAAGGGAGTCGAAGAACCAAAACACGAAGATATTCCTATGATAAGGAAATATCCTAAAGTATTCCTCAAAGATTTGCCAGAAATACCTCCTCAACGACAAGTCGAATTTCGTATCGATTTTATTTCAGGCACCGCGCCTGTAGTCGCTGCAACTTAGCGACTTACACCTTCGGAGATGCAAGGATTGGCAGTGTAACCTCAGAGGTTGATAGAGAAGGAAGATAATAGACCAAAATTTCTGTTTTGGGTAACCCCAGTCCTGCTCATCAGAAGAAAGGACGATGATTTCCAAATGAACATCAAACTACCAGGAGCCGAATGAGCTAGCCAACAAGAGTCAACAACTCTTGCTAAGAACTGACGACTTACTTATTTGATTAACTGCGAGGATCCAACCAGTATTTCCCGACTGATTGATGATCGAGTAGCTGTAAATTCAGGAAGAAAATACACCGAGAAAATTGTGGGACAATAATTTGTTTTAAACGTACGCAAGAATGGTGTTTCCTACACAATGCACAAAATGATTCTACACCAAATACTAAACTCTGAGGATCTAGGAAACATGTACTTAGGACCATCGGGAACCCAGGTCCAAATTCACAATGATTGTTACTTAGGAACCACATCTGTTAACTCAAGCAAACACCATTAACCTGACATATATGCCAGTTCCGTTGACCAAACAGAGAGTACTTGAATTTCTTTTACTTCTAGCGAGTAGATGTTTGCATCTCTACTCCCCTTAATGGTAGTTGCATCACAATAATTTTCTTCACTGAGAGCGAACACACATTGCTTCGATATCTGGTCATTTCTTCATTTTAGCAGATACTCATTATTCCTTTTCTTGGAAACTTATCTGACATACATGCATCATTTGCTACGCATGTGGTTTCGTCTCGAACAAACACTTCATTAAAATTCAAATATTATTTTGCTAAACCTAATTACTGATTCATGATTCGAATGACCTACATTACTGTTGTTGTTGGCTCTTTTGTTACCAAGTCAACACACTTTCTTGAAACTGCTTTCTTTCAAGTTACGTTCATAGTTCATCATCGTAACCATGCTGGGATTCCCTAGTTGATGCATACGTTTATTATCGGATTACGCCAGAACCAAGTTCAATTGCTTGAACTTATTCATTTCGCATATTCAGTTTAAGATGTCATATGATGTATTGAGAGCATCATATTCAAATCATTGGCAAAGATTCTTTTGTTTCGAGTCGTAGTAGACTTGCTTGGTCTACGACTTCACTAGATCATTTGTTGGTTACGACACTTTGTGGGGATACTTTCACAAAATTGAAGCTTGCGCTTATTTGGTTACTCACTTCATACACGGATTTAATAGTCTATTCATTTAAAAATCCATTTGATATTCACAATTAAAGCAGACTCAACATAGTCTTGTGTTAGACAACGGTACATAGATTCATTTCATACCACGGTGTACCTCCGAACGGTCCTTTCATTATAAATTGAATACCCTGCGGTATTTATTGCTTTCTCACCTGCGATAAAAAACAGTGGCTCTTTGAGGTTCCATACTCAACTGAAAACTCTATGACATTGTGTAAATCAAATCATCAGGCTTGTTCGGTACATATTCGTTTGATTTCCAACACGGTGAACTTGTTCAGTCACCACCATACTTGAATTATGTCATTACGACACCTTGTGGTGTCATTACAAACTTGTAACTTGTGCTAATCAAGGTCAACCGTTCATACAAAACTGCATATACTTTCGCTTGACTTATCATTTAAACATTTCTGATGCAACTACGAATCAAGACAATGATACACCAGATACGCTTGTATTTCATTCGGCGTACTTTCGAAATCTAAGAATGTCAACACCTTAAACCTTACCAATCATTTATTCAGGAGATGACAGATCATTTTACTACTACATTTGAGTTGTTGATTTTGAATTCACATAGCGGACGCTATGGTTTGTGAAAACTCGTTGCATATTGCAATCGATCGTATAAGAATCTTATTAGTCAAGACTCCTCTTTTGTGGAACCCCTACTAGCTGGATTACAGTAGACTATACGTCATATACGTCATGCACTTTGACATCAAATGCTAAAAGCACACACCTTTTAACCATAGGATTCGGGTTGTTATATATTCTTGGACTCACCTGATGTGAGTAAGGTTTGATTCGATTTGGTGATTTTCTACCTCGTTATTATTTATATACATACGCACGTGACGGAATCATAAGGAGTTATGGTAGTACAAATTTCGAGGACGAAATTTTCCTAACGGGGGGGGGGGGGGGAATGTGACAACTGTCAAATTTGCAGGCATCCGTACAGTTAATTAGTAATTAATTTGTGCTTAATGACTGTGCCTGATTACAACTGTTGATTAAACTGCTTTCTGATTTCTGTTACATACATACACATGCATCACATTCATACTGTCACTCCATTTATTACACACAAACTTTGGTGACAAACTTGATGCACAAAGTACAGTTAGCACACTGGGCGGATAACCCAGAAAACATGCTGACAATGCCAGCACCTAGACAGACAATATTTTTGAGGCCAGTATGAGCCAGAGACAGGGTACTACACTAGAAGGGAGTGTAGGGAAGTGAGGACCATAAAACTGCATCACTAGGTGATAGTTATAGTGCCGGGAAGTGCCAAAAACACACTTAAAATGCAGAATTCTGCACTTAATACACAAAATTCAGCATTTAATTATGATAGTAAAGTGCAAAAACTTGACAAAATGGTCCTAGATACTTTCCAAGGTGTTGGGAATTAAATGTGTCACTAAAAGTATCATAAAAGACACTTTAAAGACTAATTTAGCACTTTAACGGGACAACACCCAACCGAGCAACCGGACTTTACCCGAAACATAAAAGTATTGCCAAACACATTGTTTTTACCTTACTGAACTAGTTAGGGTCCCTAAACACCCTAACACACTATATATTACATAACACACCTAAAAGCACCAACTTAACTCTTGATTTCAAACTAGATCACTAACCATTTAGTTACAACTCAACCAAACCACCCCCCCCCCAACCGGTCATGGATAAGTGGGATCCCCACTTTGATTATCTTGAATAGTTTAATATAATTGTAGTGTACTAGAGAGATACTTAGTCTAATGGCCAATAACATGTTGGAAAACTTTCTATTTAACCATTAGCTCATCACACATTCATCATCATCTTCACATTCACTTCAAACTCTCTCCTCTCTTCTCTTCATGTTCGGCCGAAACCAAGGGGCACCACCATCATCTTCATCCAAGCTTTTCCAAACAATCTAAAGGCATCCAAGGGTGTTAGAGATCCTACAAGCAAGCTTGGTGTGTTCGGAAGCTCAAGGACCTCTCTCGTTTTCTTTTATCCATCACTTTTACATACTTGAAACTCCCCTAGCCTTGTGCTAGTAGTAAGTGCCTTAGATCTTCATCTTGTTCATATTTTTGGTGGTTAATAGTGAGAAGGATGATGAAATATTAAGAACTCTAAAGAACATAATCAAAGTCTTGAAGTATAAACTAACTAGAGATGAAAAATGGTTAAAGTAATGATGAAATCATGTTGATCTTGTGTTGTTGTGCTTGTTGAATGTTGTTTGTTAGATAAAATGTTATGGTTCATGTAACACCCCGAAAACGGGTTTGGTAATTAAACCCCGTTAATACTCAAGACGGGAAAGTACCGTAAGTGGTAAAAGTAAACTGGCAAATATTAGGAATTTATTTAAATAATCCTAATATTTACTTAAAGTGAACAAGAACTTTCAAGAAAATAGAAAGATAAAAGGCCCGATTTAACGGGACTTCAAGTAAAACGGGTTACAACTTCCCGAACCTACCAAGTTAACTAGGAATAATTCTAACCTAGTTAGATAGTGACTTATGAGTGGGTTAAAACACTTAAATTAAGAATTAAGGAAAAGTGGAGGGACCTAAGTTGTTAAAATTGAAACTAAAATTGATAAAACAAATAAAAAATAAACCAAACACCCCAAAATGGGAGTCTGGTCGATCAGAAGAAAGACAGAGCGATCCCCATGCTCCAAACCCTAGAAAACTCACAAAAACTCTCAATTGGAGGTGCAAATCTGGTCCAAAACGAAATCCGAGCTTAGAATCGTGATCCTCATCGCAAGAGGATTACAAGGTATGTAAAATTTAAGGAAAACTCTCAACTTGAAATTCTCATGAAATTGGGAAAAATCTAAAATTCTAGTTGCATGTGTGTATTATGATGATTAGGAACAACTATAGTGTCTAGGGACAAAACCCTAGACAAATACAAGTTGAAATCATATGAAATTTTAGTGAATCCATGAACACCATTGTAGGTGATTAGTGGGTTATGTGTAATTTGATGAACACTAGGAAATAGATTGTTAATCTAGTGTAATTTGATAATTTTGAAGTGATTCCAGAAAATTTGAAGTTATCAACTTTGTAAGAAGGTTGATTTATGTGAAATTAGGGCTAAGAGATAAGCTAGAGACTTGATAAATAAACATGTAAAATTCTGCCCTTAAGGTGTTTGTTGAAATGCCTCAAAGAAGGCTCGAAACTAGAATTTTGTAGTTAAAACACCTAATTGTGATGTTTTGGCTATTATGCAAGATGTGATTAAAAAGAGTTCTAAATGTGATAAACGTGGTTAGAACTATGTTAAAACGGTGGTCTAAAGATAACGCCTACCGGGTAATTAAAGAATGCTAAAACTAGTTGATGAACTCGAATATGCAATTAGTATACTAATGGGCATTTGACTTTTATAAATTCAAACTGGCCTATAATACGATAAATGGTAATTTTTGATATGAAATGCGTAAGGTGGAACAATCGTATTAAATTATGATTAAACTAACCACCTTGAAAACGATGATGATAGTTCGACGCGTAACAAGCTAGGTGGAAGCTTGATGAAGGAGCGGGTCAAACGAATCAAGAAGGAAAGGAAAAGCGTAGTTCGGATGCGAGGTAAGTAAAGCTTATGCCCCTTTTTATTATTTACAAATGACATGATTGCAAGTATAGTATATGAATGCTACTAAGTGGTTGGCATAGGATGTTTCGACACGATTCAATGAGAGTCGGAACGAAAGGAAATGGTAAGAAATTATAAGTTATGGACAAAAGGGTAAAATGGTAAATTAGTCATGTAGTGACGAACAAACAAAAACGGTTTTAAGTAAAACGAGTACAAGGAAAATCGGGATAGGTTTAAAGGGGATGAAATGGTACTTAAATACCATCTCATACGGATAATTGGTCATTTTGACTAAATAGGTCAATTGGTGTGGGTAACGCCATTTGATAATAACATTTGATAATTGCTTGTTGAGTTTTGTAATAACAGGAAATAACATAAGCTTGCGTTGCTTTAACTATAAAGATTTAAAGCAAAAGTTAAGTAAACGGGTCAATACTTTGACTTGAGCCAGGTACGTATAGCTAAGCTTTTTGGTTAAACATACAAATTTTGGTCAAGATATTTAGCGAAAGTCCTTCGTCGTGAAGTGAGGGACTAAAGTTGACCAAAATACCCTTGAAGGGTATATTGGACAAACGACTCATAAGGGTCGTTTAGGAACTTGCATAAAGATTATGGAATCATTAGACATGAGTAAAGATGTAACACCCCGAAAATATAAATCCGATATTAGAAATTCAAGGATTTCATAAACAAGAATTTACCATCTAGAAATTTTAACCTAGTTAAAATTACAAGTTTAGAAATAACCAACACTAGATTAAAAACACTAGTAATTAAAGTTAGTTGATAAGGGAGGGACTAAACTTGCCCAAGAATGAAAGTAAAGTCTGAATTTTAACAAAACTCACCAAACACACCATTTTAGGTGTGTCTGGTCGAACAAGAGGAAGGGGGGCGACCAGGGTGTTCTCCAAACTCTAGCTTCACATGAAAATCTGCAAAATTGAAGCCTCAAATCCGTCCCAAATCGAATTCTAAACACAAATTAGTAATCACCTCGTTGTAAGGATCAAAAGGTATGTAAAATTTTGGTACTTTGATCCATCATGAATTCTAGGTTAATTGTGAAAAACTGAAATTGAGCCTAGTTATGACATGCATGAATGAATGTTGAATTAATATGATGTTTAGAGTCAAACCCTAGGTGATTCCTTGTGAAAACTTTGCATCATATTTGTAAAGTTTGGGGTTTACATGTTAGGAGGCTATGAGCTTGAAGAAAACTTGAAGAATACTAGAATTATGATTATTGTTATAGTGAAATCTGAATTTGTTAAAGTAAATTCAGAAATATAGATGTCAAGATGTATGTGAAATTTATTAATTTAGTGAAAATAGATGTTAATTACAAATCATGAACTTGGTGATAATTATAGAAGAATCTGACCCGTTAGGTGTTTGTTGAAATGCCTAAGAGAGGATTTAAATGATAAAAATATGATGAGAACGCAGATTTGATCATGTTTCACAATGATATGAATATGGTCATGAAAAGAATTCTAAACAAGCTGTAAACTGAATCTTCTAGGCAAAGAGTTCGGATCATCAAGCGGACAAGCCGGAGGGAATTCACGAGGGAAAGACGTGCTCTAAAGGTACGAAATTACCGTTTCGTTACATTATAAATAAATTGTTAGTTTTACGTTGTAGTTTTTGAAAACATGGTAAACAAGATAGATCAATACGTCACGGAAGTGATTCTTGCATCTTAAACAAGTGAAACAGGTCAAACATTTGATAGAAATTGGATTTTTGTAATACTTTATTTGATGCCCAAATCTTGGCATCCAAACGGGTCGAACAATCAAGTAAGACATAATCAATGCTCCGGAATATGATAGATTGTTCTTTGATGCTTGGTTAATATATAATATATGAGAAATACGAGGTTTTAATGTATCGGTGTCATAGAAAAACTGAAATCCGAGAGTTGGAAACCTTGGTGTAATGAACATACAAAACCAAACATGAAGTTCCAGGTACTACCGTAAATTACGGTATTACCGTAATTTACGGTAGAGGTGAGATGTTTTACGGTATGGATCTCCTGGTTTACGGTGGGCGTTATCATAAACTGACCACCGTAACTTACGGTAGAACCGTAAGTTACGGTAAGTCTTGAACTTGTGAAAATCTTGTAAAATGTTAAAAGTTCAAGTTCATTTCAATCATAGTTTTGATCAATTATTAATCCTAACCATTTTGACATAAATGTTTATTTAAACATTGCAGCATTGATACGAGCCACGAATGAAAAGATCGATAAAGTTCGGGCACACTTGAAAGCGGCTCAAGACAGGCAAAAGGCGTATGCTGATAAAAGGAAAAGGCCGATTGAATTCCAAGTTGGTGACATGGTCATGCTAAAAGTCTCCCCATGGAAAGGTATTATTAGATTCAGAAAAAGGGGGAAGCTAAGCCCAAGGTTTATTGGACCATTTAAAATTATCGGAAAGGTTGGCAAGGTAGCTTACCGCCTCGAGTTACCGGAGGAACTAAGTGGGATCCATGGCACGTTCCACGTGTCACAATTAAGAAAGTGCCTAGCAGACGAAACGGCCTATATCCATTACGATGATATTGAAGTGGATAATAGTCTGAATTATGCAGTGAGACCGGTGGAGATTTTAGACCGAAAGGTCAAACATTTACGAAATAAACAAATTGACCAAGTCAAAGTCAAATGGGAGCATAGGAAAGGTTCGGACACTACGTGGGAGTCCGAAGAGGAGATGCGACGGCTTTATCCTACTTTATTCGGTACGTAATTTGGTTTCGGGGACGAAACCCTTTTAAGGGGGGTGGACTTGTAACACCCCGAAAATATAAATCCGATATTAGAAATTCAAGGATTTCATAAACAAGAATTTACCATCTAGAAATTTTAACCTAGTTAAAATTACAAGTTTAGAAATAACCAACACTAGATTAAAAACACTAGTAATTAAAGTTAGTTGATAAGGGAGGGACTAAACTTGCCCAAGAATGAAAGTAAAGTCTGAATTTTAACAAAACTCACCAAACACACCATTTTAGGTGTGTCTGGTCGAACAAGAGGAAGGGGGGCGACCAGGGTGTTCTCCAAACTCTAGCTTCACATGAAAATCTGCAAAATTGAAGCCTCAAATCCGTCCCAAATCGAATTCTAAACACAAATTAGTAATCACCTCGTTGTAAGGATCAAAAGGTATGTAAAATTTTGGTACTTTGATCCATCATGAATTCTAGGTTAATTGTGAAAAACTGAAATTGAGCCTAGTTATGACATGCATGAATGAATGTTGAATTAATATGATGTTTAGAGTCAAACCCTAGGTGATTCCTTGTGAAAACTTTGCATCATATTTGTAAAGTTTGGGGTTTACATGTTAGGAGGCTATGAGCTTGAAGAAAACTTGAAGAATACTAGAATTATGATTATTGTTATAGTGAAATCTGAATTTGTTAAAGTAAATTCAGAAATATAGATGTCAAGATGTATGTGAAATTTATTAATTTAGTGAAAATAGATGTTAATTACAAATCATGAACTTGGTGATAATTATAGAAGAATCTGACCCGTTAGGTGTTTGTTGAAATGCCTAAGAGAGGATTTAAATGATAAAAATATGATGAGAACGCAGATTTGATCATGTTTCACAATGATATGAATATGGTCATGAAAAGAATTCTAAACAAGCTGTAAACTGAATCTTCTAGGCAAAGAGTTCGGATCATCAAGCGGACAAGCCGGAGGGAATTCACGAGGGAAAGACGTGCTGTAAAGGTACGAAATTACCGTTACGTTACATTATAAATAAATTGTTAGTTTTACGTTGTAGTTTTTGAAAACATGGTAAACAAGATAGATCAATACGTCACGGAAGTGATTCTTGCATCTTAAACAAGTGAAACAGGTCAAACATTTGATAGAAATTGGATTTTTGTAATACTTTATTTGATGCCCAAATCTTGGCATCCAAACGGGTCGAACAATCAAGTAAGACATAATCAATGCTCCGGAATATGATAGATTGTTCTTTGATGCTTGGTTAATATATAATATATGAGAAATACGAGGTTTTAATGTATCGGTGTCATAGAAAAACTGAAATCCGAGAGTTGGAAACCTTGGTGTAATGAACATACAAAACCAAACATGAAGTTCCAGGTACTACCGTAAATTACGGTATTACCGTAATTTACGGTAGAGGTGAGATGTTTTACGGTATGGATCTCCTGGTTTACGGTGGGCGTTATCATAAACTGACCACCGTAACTTACGGTAGAACCGTAAGTTACGGTAAGTCCTGAACTTGTGAAAATCTTGTAAAATGTTAAAAGTTCAAGTTCATTTCAATCATAGTTTTGATCAATTATTAATCCTAACCATTTTGACATAAATGTTTATTTAAACATTGCAGCATTGATACGAGCCACGAATGAAAAGATCGATAAAGTTCGGGCACACTTGAAAGCGGCTCAAGACAGGCAAAAGGCGTATGCTGATAAAAGGAAAAGGCCGATTGAATTCCAAGTTGGTGACATGGTCATGCTAAAAGTCTCCCCATGGAAAGGTGTTATTAGATTCAGAAAAAGGGGGAAGCTAAGCCCAAGGTTTATTGGACCATTTAAAATTATCGGAAAGGTTGGCAAGGTAGCTTACCGCCTCGAGTTACCGGAGGAACTAAGTGGGATCCATGGCACGTTCCACGTGTCACAATTAAGAAAGTGCCTAGCAGACGAAACGGCCTATATCCATTACGATGATATTGAAGTGGATAATAGTCTGAATTATGCAGTGAGACCGGTGGAGATTTTAGACCGAAAGGTCAAACATTTACGAAATAAACAAATTGACCAAGTCAAAGTCAAATGGGAGCATAGGAAAGGTTCGGACACTACGTGGGAGTCCGAAGAGGAGATGCGACGGCTTTATCCTACTTTATTCGGTACGTAATTTGGTTTCGGGGACGAAACCCTTTTAAGGGGGGTGGACTTGTAACACCCCGAAAATATAAATCCGATATTAGAAATTCAAGGATTTCATAAACAAGAATTTACCATCTAGAAATTTTAACCTAGTTAAAATTACAAGTTTAGAAATAACCAACACTAGATTAAAAACACTAGTAATTAAAGTTAGTTGATAAGGGAGGGACTAAACTTGCCCAAGAATGAAAGTAAAGTCTGAATTTTAACAAAACTCACCAAACACACCATTTTAGGTGTGTCTGGTCGAACAAGAGGAAGGGGGGCGACCAGGGTGTTCTCCAAACTCTAGCTTCACATGAAAATCTGCAAAATTGAAGCCTCAAATCCGTCCCAAATCGAATTCTAAACACAAATTAGTAATCACCTCGTTGTAAGGATCAAAAGGTATGTAAAATTTTGGTACTTTGATCCATCATGAATTCTAGGTTAATTGTGAAAAACTGAAATTGAGCCTAGTTATGACATGCATGAATGAATGTTGAATTAATATGATGTTTAGAGTCAAACCCTAGGTGATTCCTTGTGAAAACTTTGCATCATATTTGTAAAGTTTGGGGTTTACATGTTAGGAGGCTATGAGCTTGAAGAAAACTTGAAGAATACTAGAATTATGATTATTGTTATAGTGAAATCTGAATTTGTTAAAGTAAATTCAGAAATATAGATGTCAAGATGTATGTGAAATTTATTAATTTAGTGAAAATAGATGTTAATTACAAATCATGAACTTGGTGATAATTATAGAAGAATCTGACCCGTTAGGTGTTTGTTGAAATGCCTAAGAGAGGATTTAAATGATAAAAATATGATGAGAACGCAGATTTGATCATGTTTCACAATGATATGAATATGGTCATGAAAAGAATTCTAAACAAGCTGTAAACTGAATCTTCTAGGCAAAGAGTTCGGATCATCAAGCGGACAAGCCGGAGGGAATTCACGAGGGAAAGACGTGCTGTAAAGGTACGAAATTACCGTTACGTTACATTATAAATAAATTGTTAGTTTTACGTTGTAGTTTTTGAAAACATGGTAAACAAGATAGATCAATACGTCACGGAAGTGATTCTTGCATCTTAAACAAGTGAAACAGGTCAAACATTTGATAGAAATTGGATTTTTGTAATACTTTATTTGATGCCCAAATCTTGGCATCCAAACGGGTCGAACAATCAAGTAAGACATAATCAATGCTCCGGAATATGATAGATTGTTCTTTGATGCTTGGTTAATATATAATATATGAGAAATACGAGGTTTTAATGTATCGGTGTCATAGAAAAACTGAAATCCGAGAGTTGGAAACCTTGGTGTAATGAACATACAAAACCAAACATGAAGTTCCAGGTACTACCGTAAATTACGGTATTACCGTAATTTACGGTAGAGGTGAGATGTTTTACGGTATGGATCTCCTGGTTTACGGTGGGCGTTATCATAAACTGACCACCGTAACTTACGGTAGAACCGTAAGTTACGGTAAGTCCTGAACTTGTGAAAATCTTGTAAAATGTTAAAAGTTCAAGTTCATTTCAATCATAGTTTTGATCAATTATTAATCCTAACCATTTTGACATAAATGTTTATTTAAACATTGCAGCATTGATACGAGCCACGAATGAAAAGATCGATAAAGTTCGGGCACACTTGAAAGCGGCTCAAGACAGGCAAAAGGCGTATGCTGATAAAAGGAAAAGGCCGATTGAATTCCAAGTTGGTGACATGGTCATGCTAAAAGTCTCCCCATGGAAAGGTGTTATTAGATTCAGAAAAAGGGGGAAGCTAAGCCCAAGGTTTATTGGACCATTTAAAATTATCGGAAAGGTTGGCAAGGTAGCTTACCGCCTCGAGTTACCGGAGGAACTAAGTGGGATCCATGGCACGTTCCACGTGTCACAATTAAGAAAGTGCCTAGCAGACGAAACGGCCTATATCCATTACGATGATATTGAAGTGGATAATAGTCTGAATTATGCAGTGAGACCGGTGGAGATTTTAGACCGAAAGGTCAAACATTTACGAAATAAACAAATTGACCAAGTCAAAGTCAAATGGGAGCATAGGAAAGGTTCGGACACTACGTGGGAGTCCGAAGAGGAGATGCGACGGCTTTATCCTACTTTATTCGGTACGTAATTTGGTTTCGGGGACGAAACCCTTTTAAGGGGGGTGGACTTGTAACACCCCGAAAATATAAATCCGATATTAGAAATTCAAGGATTTCATAAACAAGAATTTACCATCTAGAAATTTTAACCTAGTTAAAATTACAAGTTTAGAAATAACCAACACTAGATTAAAAACACTAGTAATTAAAGTTAGTTGATAAGGGAGGGACTAAACTTGCCCAAGAATGAAAGTAAAGTCTGAATTTTAACAAAACTCACCAAACACACCATTTTAGGTGTGTCTGGTCGAACAAGAGGAAGGGGGGCGACCAGGGTGTTCTCCAAACTCTAGCTTCACATGAAAATCTGCAAAATTGAAGCCTCAAATCCGTCCCAAATCGAATTCTAAACACAAATTAGTAATCACCTCGTTGTAAGGATCAAAAGGTATGTAAAATTTTGGTACTTTGATCCATCATGAATTCTAGGTTAATTGTGAAAAACTGAAATTGAGCCTAGTTATGACATGCATGAATGAATGTTGAATTAATATGATGTTTAGAGTCAAACCCTAGGTGATTCCTTGTGAAAACTTTGCATCATATTTGTAAAGTTTGGGGTTTACATGTTAGGAGGCTATGAGCTTGAAGAAAACTTGAAGAATACTAGAATTATGATTATTGTTATAGTGAAATCTGAATTTGTTAAAGTAAATTCAGAAATATAGATGTCAAGATGTATGTGAAATTTATTAATTTAGTGAAAATAGATGTTAATTACAAATCATGAACTTAGTGATAATTATAGAAGAATCTGACCCGTTAGGTGTTTGTTGAAATGCCTAAGAGAGGATTTAAATGATAAAAATATGATGAGAACGCAGATTTGATCATGTTTCACAATGATATGAATATGGTCATGAAAAGAATTCTAAACAAGCTGTAAACTGAATCTTCTAGGCAAAGAGTTCGGATCATCAAGCGGACAAGCCGGAGGGAATTCACGAGGGAAAGACGTGCTGTAAAGGTACGAAATTACCGTTACGTTACATTATAAATAAATTGTTAGTTTTACGTTGTAGTTTTTGAAAACATGGTAAACAAGATAGATCAATACGTCACGGAAGTGATTCTTGCATCTTAAACAAGTGAAACAGGTCAAACATTTGATAGAAATTGGATTTTTGTAATACTTTATTTGATGCCCAAATCTTGGCATCCAAACGGGTCGAACAATCAAGTAAGACATAATCAATGCTCCGGAATATGATAGATTGTTCTTTGATGCTTGGTTAATATATAATATATGAGAAATACGAGGTTTTAATGTATCGGTGTCATAGAAAAACTGAAATCCGAGAGTTGGAAACCTTGGTGTAATGAACATACAAAACCAAACATGAAGTTCCAGGTACTACCGTAAATTACGGTATTACCGTAATTTACGGTAGAGGTGAGATGTTTTACGGTATGGATCTCCTGGTTTACGGTGGGCGTTATCATAAACTGACCACCGTAACTTACGGTAGAACCGTAAGTTACGGTAAGTCCTGAACTTGTGAAAATCTTGTAAAATGTTAAAAGTTCAAGTTCATTTCAATCATAGTTTTGATCAATTATTAATCCTAACCATTTTGACATAAATGTTTATTTAAACATTGCAGTTTTGGGTGCTCAAAGTTATGGATGACGATCAATCAACTTTTGAAGAACCGAACACAACTTTTGAAGCTTCCGCTATGTTATAATCGTACTTAAATCCTGTTCATGGGTTGTAAACAAATTTCTCAAACAACTTTTGAATGTTCCAATCTGGTCATTAGTTGACTAAGGTTTTTGTTACTTCCGAATTTTTATGTTATTTTAATATCTTTGGTATGAAATTAGAAATATATATCAAGTAAAAATTTAAGGGTGTTACAAAAGATCATAGGAATGCACGTTCGCGGGTCAAATGCTCAAAAGTGGTCGTTTGCGTAAAATGATCTACCGATGGGTAAAATTTGGGAAAAAGGGTTCATCATGATAAATCCACCACAAAATAGTTGTGGTGGAATAATTGTAGTTAATTTAATATGGAAATTTTGTAGCGACAAAAGAAAGGCACAAGTTCTAGACTAAAATGCATAACTACCCTTAACGGGTCAAAATATGCATTTAAGCGTAAACAGGATTTTATTACTTAAGAGACTCGTGATTCGAGATTAATATAATGGGAGATATTGAAATAATGAATTTCATGAGTTTAACGATCAAATAAACTTGTTGGTGCGATAAAATTATGAACGGGTCAATAGTTGGTAAAAAGGGTAGTAAGCCGAAGACTTAAAAGTATGAAATTATGTTAATCCGGATGTCGGATTTTAACTCCATAAGATGGAGAAATAAATTACGGACGCGTAGGAAAAAGAAACGGGTAAAACGGATCAATAACGAAGAAGTTATGACCGTTTTCGTAAAAAGTAGTGTAGCTGGGAATATGCAGCATCTGAACAACAACTCGCTGGAAAAGGTAATCCCCCGTGCCACGCGACGGAGGGAGTGAACTATGTCGCGACACGCGACAGAGTGTCGCGGCCCGCGTAAGTTAACACCAAGTCTGTCGCGGCCCGCGACAGACTGCAGAACTGACAAATTTTATTTAATTTCATGGTTTATCGTTTAGAACTGGTTTAATCTATTATTTAAGCATGAAAACTAACATTTGGGTTGGTTTTGATCACAGATATATACCAAGTGTTCTCGGATGAAGATCAAGCTCTAGGAGGGACCGAACACGATCAAAGAAATAAGCTTCCGCATGACGTTTCGTTGTTATTTTTAAATGACGAACTTAATTACAATTTGTTCTAAACTTTTAAATTGTAAAAGTTTTAGATTACTCGTATTTTCTAAGAATACTTAATCGTAATTACATGTTTATTTTCGTTAATTATACGAAAATCTTTAAAATAAATACAAGGGTGTTACAAGTTGGTATCAGAGCCTTGGTTTAAGAGATTCAAGTATGGTGGGAAAACTATGCTTGGACTTAAACCTTATGCTCTTAATAAAGATTGGTGTTCGGTTCGAGGCTTGATCGCAAATCCGGTAAGTACATGTATGTTAATAGTTTAGCATGCTAAGGTGTTGTAAACAACACATAGGGCTATCGTGTGATACACGTTACCCCAATTAAAATGATTGATATAGTTGACGAAAATACGCGCGTTGACGCGTATAGTAGAAAAAGCCTTGTATTATAATACGGGCGATTATTGAAGTTGACGTTACTAACTTTTGTGAATGTTTTAATTGAAGGACACTCGCGTTTGAAGACGACAAGAGTCAAACGAATTGTGGATATGATGATGGAATGGTCCGAAGTATGATAAGAGGAGCATGCTCACCGAGGACTAAATCGCGTAACGACCGCGAACAAGGTTAATGGCAAGGAACGCCCGTCAGGGCAAACATTACCAGGTGCACATTTTAAATAACTGCACAAATAGTAATATGTAACAAATAAGTAGAAATTGAAAGTTGCATATGTAGATTAAAAACTTGGAAAAAACCCGAATAGAAAATGTATTCGGGATATTGTTTCCAAGAGAAACAAATAGAGGCGTTACTTACATAGGGTGCGATGTGAAAACTAATGTGTGTCATGTGTTAATCGCTTACTCTGGCCAAGTAAGTAGTGGCATATGATACCATGAACTTTTTATGGCGGACACGTTTACATCCGATGTAGTAAGGGCGGGGTGAATGGGACTAACTTAAAAGTACCCAAATGAATCAAATGAGCAAAATATTTGATAATAATGTAAACGCACAGCTGGGTGACGGAAGCGTATTACATTAGGATGATGAGCCCGAGTGAAGGGACAAAGATTAATGTAAAAAGGATTAAGGTATGCAATTGGGAGGGGTGTGCTTACACTCGAACCCGGAGAATGCAAATATGACCCTTAACGGGCCGATTTTGTAAAACACCAAATTTGAGAACAAAGTAGGAATATAAAAGCGAAACGAAGTCATAATGCATACCGTAAGGGTTGCAATAATAACGACTTCGGTAAAACACCCGGTTGGTGGGTAAGAATTTAAACGCATGCGTAGACTGAGAAACAGGAACGCGAAATAGAAAGTCAAAAGACTCGGAATATGAGTCATGACTAAAAGATGACAAGAATTTTCGCAAACATAAATTTTGGTAATTACGTTCAACCATTTCAAAGTTGGACGGGTCAAGTAAAGAATGAAGTTTGACATTCATGAGTGATGAAAATTCACCCAAAAAGAGTCAAACGAGTCAATTAAGGAATAACGCTTGATAAAATAGGAAAACGCAAACCGGTGAAACTGGAAAGCTAAAAACAATAAGATAGAAGGACCCGGGTAATGGGTTGTGAAGGAGTATAAGTATGAACCGGGTAACAGTAAGTTTAGGACAAACTGACGCGTAAATAACGTCAGAAGTCATAAAGTCGGAGGATTAGTCCGGAAGTAAACAAATGAAGCCTTAGACTACGGTCAAGGTCAATTGAAGTTCAAGAGCGAAAATAAATGATTCCAAACATAATAAGAGATGCCTTGAAGCTATATATGTATATATACATTTGAATATAGACAAGAATAAAAGATGATCTACGGGATCATCATAACCTACGGGATTAAACACAGTGTTAAGGTCTACGGGACCAAAAAGACCCTCGGGTCATAAAAAGAAGGAAACGAGTTGTTAATGTTGTTGGATCGTTGTTTGACCCGATTGAGTCGATCCGAAGAGTTTAAGTCCAGTTCAAAGGCGGAATCAGAGAACTAGACACGAACACAGCTTGATAATCTTTAATCTGTCTCTTATATAGCGTTTAACAATGATTACAACCTGACAGAAATTCAGCAGCACTTCGTTACACTTTCGGAAGTCGCGTACTGAATGAACTAACATGAGTGCCTTATATAGTAGTGATGATTTCGCTTTTATGACCATGACATATAAGCGAAATCACCTGTATCTGATTTCGCTTATATGGCCTTGACATAAAAGCGAAATCACCTTATTACATACGGACGAAAAACATATTTGACATAATGAACGAAAACACTACTTTCCAACCATAAATGCCTTTGTCATCTTGTGTGATGATGTCATGATGACATCACTAGTATGACCAATCTTTGCAACGAACTGAGACTCGATATAAGACGAAGTTGACAGATGAATGCACTAACAGACTCCCCCTCAGATGTTGACGAGTCTTAAGTGTCGAGTCTTCTCAGTCTTCAGTTCTATATCAGCTTCAGGCTCCCCCTTTTATCAAGCTTCCGTGCTTTGGGATCGACACCTAGCTTTCCATCTACAAGCTTCACTTTGCTTCAAGCTTGTCTTCAGACTCCCCCTTAGACTCTGCTCTTGGGATCGTAGTCTGGTACATCTGCAATCACTCAAACATCTATAAATACAATGTTTTCGTATTATCAATCAACTTCTCTAATCCACTCCCCCTATCAACAAACT
Organism: Helianthus tuberosus; assembly: GCA_030545235.1. NCBI lineage: Eukaryota > Viridiplantae > Streptophyta > Magnoliopsida > Asterales > Asteraceae > Helianthus > Helianthus tuberosus. The sequence continues at coordinate 154,446,215 of CM060396.1, read as the reverse complement.
TTACAGATTTGGCAGTGTTAAAGAATCCAACTCCCTCACAGTTTATCATCCAAGTTCAAGTTAATGACCTTGGAGATATCACAAACTGTTTTTGAAATTTTTGATTTTAATTCAAGTTTCAAATTAATGAACTTGTTTTATTTTCAGAAACACAATCAGCTTACTTAGATTTTGAAACTCAGCAATTCAGATATCGATTGTCGAAAATAAAGCAGAAATCAAAATCTTTTTGTATTTTCTGAAAATATAAAGCAATAAAGAAATATGTACAAACATATTTACAAACAATATTTTTGTTTGAGTATGCATCAGAGGATCATATCAGTTTTCGACAAGTCACAAGTACCGTTGAGCTTAAAATCACATTATGCATTAAACAATTCACTTAGATTGTCGATATACTGATCCACTTAAATTTTCATACAAACTTCAACTGATTCAGGATACGAATTAGGTGTATTAAGAACTTAAACCTATTCATGTGTCCCACCTCTTGAATATACTCCCGTATCCAGAATCCCAATAATCAGTCTTACAGGTGAGTAAACTACAATGATATCTGTATATAAATTAGGTATGCGAGGGCCGAGGGATCTCAGGTCGATACTTCCGTATACGCAGAGAGATATCAACTTCGACTTTACGGTATGTCCCCTTTAGAGGATCTTTTTGCTTACAACAGCAGCGACTATCAATTTTATTGTTTCATCGGCATGCTGAGGGTTTAATGCTATGTTTCAAGCATTGCAGAAAGTATTATCCAAGGACTAGGTCAGAACTACCGTTCAGCAGAAGTCCCGGAATAATACCCCAGATATCACTGAGTATAAAGACCTAGTATATCAGATTATGAGACCTTTCAAACGAGATTTCAGGGGTTACCTATATATCCAAGTAGTGTTCCCCACGAAATAAGCAAGTTTGAATTTAGGTTTATATCCCGAAAAAGTTTACTAAATGTATAAAAATCTACCGACACATCCACGGTGAGATCGTTTAACACATTTAAACTTTCCAATTCTTTAGCGTACTGTAACTGTCTACTGATGTACTATCATTTCCTCTTTTTACGCAAAAACTCAATTTTTGAATTTTATCATGTTTTTGACTTTTTCAAAATTTTCAAATGTTTTTGGATTTTCTAACAATTTTTCTCCCCCTAAAATGCAAAATCATTTAAAGAAAATTTGACAACCAATACTGATAGCTTTGTCTCGCCATCCATTTTCTGCATCTCATGCTCTGTTTTGCAGAAAATATAACACTTTAAGCAGAAAATATAACATACCCCCATGATATACAACACATTGATTTTTACAGTTTGAAAACCGTTTTTCAATCTGGTGAAAGTAATCATGTTTGTTCAGCCGTGAGGGTTTCGGCATATTCAATCAAAACTCCCCCTTACAACAAACTATTTCCCCATAATGATTTCAAAACACTTAAGTTTGTTTTAATCAGAATGGTTTTTCTGGAAAAATTAGTTTGTTTACCCATCACTTGTGGGTTCGGGGTCATCTCATCACCTTGTTCTCTTTTAACTAATTTTGTACAGATTTTAACAATATAAGATCAAACACCACAATCACTTGTAGAAAATCAAGTACAACTTAATGTCCTTGATTGACCACTAGTAAGACGAAATATCACAGTTACCATCCTGTGAATTTCTCAAGAATGATGCCGATACCTGCTTCACACTTACCAATCTGGAAGCTCCGGCAAGTCAGGAATTCAACCAACAGATTTTGACACCCAAGCCTGACCAGCCTTAGGCGCATTTTGAACTTTTCTCTTTTCTTCATAAAACTCTTTCACTCCTTTTTCCTTACCATCAACCATCTTGCTAAAAATATGTTTAACATTGCTATTAAACATTTTTCCAGCATCAACACCTTTTGATTTTAGGTTTGCGGCTCGTAATGGTGGAAAGTTCTCATCATTCATTAACGGAACTGTTTCTTCCTTTTTTACCTCAACTTGTGGCTCATCTGATTTTGTGGAATCAGATTCATTGCCTGATCTTGGCTTGTCTGACTTGAATGAGCCAGATTCATTGCCAATAACTTTATTTTTCCTCTTGTTTGTCCTCAGATTTGCATCTGAAGAATTCGATTTGCTTGACTTTGCCGTAGAGTGAATCGATTCATCAGAACTTTTATTCGAACCAACTGGTGAACCCGAAGACAAAATCTTCTCCAAATACTCTCTCGCCTTCTTCCTCTTCTTCCTCAATCTGTCTCTCTGCCCCTGTGAAAGCTTTACTTTCTTATCTTCCACTTTCTGTTCTTTGGGCTTGACAGTGACTGGTTTCTTTACCATTCTCTGAGATTCAACCCTCGATCTTCCCATCGATCTCCTTGGGCAATCTCTAGCAATGTGTCCTCTGATATGGCAATTATAGCATCTTCGTGTTTCAAAATTCCAATTCTGGCAGTTAACAGCAATGTGTCCTCTAACACCACAGGTGTAGCACACTCTGTTATCGTACCATCTACCATCTTCAAACCACATATTCAGATCATAACATTGTTTAGATTTGTGGTAATCATAGCTCCTCCTGTAAGCATGATTTGTCCTTTGAGCACTGTGGTCAAACCTGCACCACTTATTACCAACATTTTGTGAGTTTTCATTTTTAAATTTTTGTGATTTTTGATAATGATTGGATGATTTATCTGATGAGCTTTTATTTTCAATTTTAGAATTTTTCAAATTTTTATCTTTTTGTTTCTGTTCTGCATTCTTCTTAACAGGTTTTTGTTTAGAACATTCACCTGTTTCAGTAGATTGCAAAACAGTATTTTGAAATTTTTCTTGTAAATCTAAAAATATTTTTCTTTTCTTTTCTTTTTCATCATCAGATATTTCATCACAATCTTCAATTTTGACTTTGTCAAAATTTGTGACATTGTCACTTATTGGAACAGAATTGATCGGTTTTGGACAAACGTACGATGCAGAAGTCACAAAACTTTTCAACTTATTCTCTAACTCAGCAATTTTCTTTCTATTATCTTCGGCTTCATGCTCAAGTTAAATGATTTTATCAAGATGAGAATTTATCGCACATTGTTTTTCGAGATTATTTTTACCAAAAACATCTCTCTCATCTTCTAAAATCTTTAATTGACTTTTGAAATCATTTTCTAATTTTTTAAAATTTTCATTTTCTAATGACAAACTCTCAACATTCTTCAAAAGTTTGTCATTTTCAGATTTCAATTTTTCGCAGTTCAAGCGCAACTCCAGAATCTGTTCATCATCAATTTTCTTCCCATCTTTCAAAGCTTTGTTTTCCAATGTCAAATTCTCCGCATCACTCAAGAATTTGGCATTGTCTGCTTCAGATTTTTCACATTTTGAACATTTTTCATTCAACTTTTCAGCATCAGCTTCTTTCTTTGTTTCCATCCTGTATGTTCCTGCACAAAAAATTTTAACAAAATCAAGAGGATTCATATTTTCATCAATATAACAACCTCTCTTAATATCGTATTTCATAACCCTTTTTGCTGCAAGACACACAGAGAATCTTTTTCTCATTTCGATGATCACTTCCAAATTTATCTTTTCTAAATCCTTTTTCATTTCACTCATCAACTCTTCTTTTCTTTTTTCTTTATCAAACATATGTGATCTAAGCATATTGATGAATTCTCTTAAATGAAGCTTTGAGAAATTTTCATTCTTTTTTAGTTCACTCAAAAATTCATCCCATTCTATTGGTAATGCTTCAGCAAATTTTAAGATTTTTTCAGCAGTTGAAACCCTTATCTCATATCTATCTAACCTATCAATCAAATCATCAAACCGTTTATCCAACTTTTCCAAAGATTCATTTTTCATGCAGAAAAAATTTTCGAATCTTTTATTCCAAATGTCCTTCTTATCTCTCTTATCAAACCAAGATCCAGAAGTCCAATCATTTAAATCTTTAAGATTCTCGTTTTCCTGTTCATCAAACACTTTAGCCATGATTTGAAATTCTTGAATAACCTGGAATCACAAACAAACAAGCACAATCAGTTTAAACTAACTGTATACGTAAAAGTGTGAGATCAAAATTGATCTATGACTCGTGTCGAAGATTCGTAGATTTGTTTCAATGTCGTTGAAGTGAAATCACTGAATGACAAGACTTGATCAGAACCAAATGGAACAAAAATTCGTGTCAAATGAATGATCTTAATCGGATGAACTAAGTAACATGGGCTTTGAATGGACACAACTTTGTACTTCAACTTTAGATGGAATTCTCGAGTGATTTAGGCCGTGCACAATACTTTGACTAATAAGCCTCTTTAATCTGTCTGTACCTTTAAATCCACTAAGCCAACAAAAACAATTAACTGTAACCGATGTATTCACATGATCACATATTCCAACCAACTGACAACCTTGTTTAATTTTTTTTTTAATTGGACCTCAAGACTCACTAAACCACAATATGATTGGGCCGCAACAATGATGAACTTTGGGCATATAACAAAACCAGCCAACAACTACTTTATCAAAATCACTCTATTGGACCTCCAAGATTATAACCGACAATTCATGTGTTGATATTTTGATCAATTTAAATTGCAAACAGTAGCCGACAACTTCAATGAAGATTACTTGAACCAAGACTTATCACATGCAAGCTGACACCATTTTAATCTTGCCGACAACTTTCAATACACAACAACAATTTCCGATAACATGAATGAAACGGTGCACGTAATTCGATGTACACAAAATTCTAAGTGTCACAATAAGCGATACCCTAGTTGTCACAAAAGCGAGACCCTGGTTGTCACAAAAGCGGAACCTCAAGTGACACAAGAGCGGAATCTCAAATGTCACAAAAGCGATACCTAGTGGTCACAAAAGCGGAATTAACTGTTCACATAAGCGGACCTTACTGCTGATGTCATTTTTGAACGTGACCGTAAAAGCGAAACCTCAAAAATTCGATGTTTTAGGTCGATTCAAGCTTTGAAACTTTCAAGGATTTACTTATACATGATTACGAACACACTGTGTAAATTTAAAGCGATTCCGACCGTAAAAATTTTTGTTTTTCGAAAAAGAAAGGTGTAGAAACAGATTTTTCGGCTGAATTGTAGAAAACTCTTCTTCACTGGCTCTGATACCACTTGTAGGATAACATTCTAAACCTATTTGTCTTATATGAGATGATGTAATAATGACATCACCATTATGATGTCATCATCCAAGATGGCGACATCATCCTCTTTCATATCCACAACGAGACTGAGACTCGATCTAAGACGAAGTTGACAGATGAATGCACTAACAAATGTCTCACCTTAAAAAGGTGAAAAAATTTAAAGAAATAGCCTATGAGGCTAAGTGAAAGAACCTACGGGTCAATAGTGTAAAGCAAGGGAACTAGTTATGATTCCCCGCGTAAAATGAGAACGGAAAAGAGTAAATTATGGGTTGTCAATTTCCTTAATATGAGTAATTGACATAGTTAAAAGGAAAAACGTTAAACTAAAATTCAGTTTTAGTAAGAAACAATGTTTTAACAAATATGAATACTATAAGACGAATTTGGAAATAACAAATATCAAAGAGTATGGGTCTTAACATCGATAGGTGCAAAACGATATATTCGAAAAGGTGGTATTTTCGAAAATGCTAGGTTGATATAAATTAAACATGACGTGACACGATCACGGTCAAGAAATGCAATGTGAAGTGGAATCACATTATCACCAAGCGAGCGGTAAAAAGCAACTGGACTAATAAGTCTAGTTAGTGAAACCGGTTAAGGTCATTTAAGTAAATTTGGTTGTTTGTAAGCGGTGGATTCGGTATAACTGAACCGAATAAATGAATTTGAAAACAAAAGAAATTGTTGCTAAAAGTGAAAGATTTCACTAAAAACCTTTAAACGGGTCAAAGTAACGGATCCATAAAGGATTCGATAGTATATGAAAGTGATGAATATCGCTAAGTAACTAAACTAGTGGAAATAACGATATTACGTTATTTCGAAATCACACTATGTCGTATGAGATATGTAGACGAATAATAATCAAAAGGATGTTACCATATTTCTTGGTAATACTAACAATTGGACAAAGGTATAAATAATGTTTAAAAGAATTCTCGGCTCAATTACATTGAGTTAAAACTCAATGAATTATGTAAGAAAAGGTTTCAAGGACGAAACCTCTTTAAGGGGGGTAGACTTGTAACACCCCGAAAACGGGTTTGGTAATTAAACCCCGTTAATACTCAAGACGGGAAAGTACCGTAAGTGGTAAAAGTAAACTGGTAAATATTAGGAATTTATTTAAATAATCCTAATATTTACTTAAAGTGAACAAGAACTTTCAAGAAAATAGAAAGATAAAAGGCCCGATTTAACGGGACTTAAAGTAAAATGGGTTACAACTTCCCGAACCTACCAAGTTAACTAGGAATAATTCTAACCTAGTTAGATAGTGACTTATGAGTGGGTTAAAACACTTAAATTAAGAATTAAGGAAAAGTGGAGGGACCTAAGTTGTTAAAATTGAAACTAAAATTGATAAAACAAATAAAAAATAAACCAAACACCCCAAAATGGGAGTCTGGTCGATCAGAAGAAAGACAGGGCGATCCCCATGCTCCAAACCCTAGAAAACTCACAAAAACTCTCAATTGGAGGTGCAAATCTGGTCCAAAACGAAATCCGAGCTTAGAATCGTGATACTCATCGCAAGAGGATTACAAGGTATGTAAAATTTAAGGAAAACTCTCAACTTGAAATTCTCATGAAATTGGGAAAAATCTGAAATTCTAGTTGCATGTGTGTATTATGATGATTAGGAACAACTATAGTGTCTAGGGACAAAACCCTAGACAAATACAAGTTGAAATCATATGAAATTTTAGTGAATCCATGAATACCATTGTAGGTGATTAGTGGGTTATGTGTAATTTGATGAACACTAGGAAATAGATTGTTAATCTAGTGTAATTTGACAATTTTGAAGTGATTCCAGAAAATTTGAAGTTATCAACTTTGTAAGAAGGTTGATTTATGTGAAATTAGGGCTAAGAGATAAGCTAGAGACTTGATAAATAAACATGTAAAATTCTGCCCTTAAGGTGTTTGTTGAAATGCCTCAAAGAAGGCTCGAAACTAGAATTTTGTAGTTAAAACACCTAATTGTGATGTTTTGGCTATTATGCAAGATGTGATTAAAAAGAGTTCTAAATGTGATAAACGTGGTTAGAACTTTGGTTAAAACGGTGGTCTAAAGATAACGCCTACCGGGTAATTAAAGAATGCTAAAACTAGTTGATGAACTCGAATATGCAATTAGTATACTAATGGGCATTTGACTTTTATAAAGTCGAACTAGCCTATAATACGATAAATGGTAATTTTTGATATGAAATGCGTAAGGTGGAACAATCGTATTAAATTATGATTAAACTAACCACCTTGAAAACGATGATGATAGTTCGACGCGTAACAAGCTAGGTGGAAGCTTGATGAAGGAGCGGGTCAAACGAATCAAGAAGGAAAGGAAAAGCGTAGTTCGGATGCGAGGTAAGTAAAGCTTATGCCCCTTTTTATTATTTACAAATGACATGATTGCAAGTATAGTATATGAATGCTACTAAGTGGTTGGCATAGGATGTTCCGACACGATTCAATGAGAGTCGGAACGAAAGGAAATGGTAAGAAATTATAAGTTATGGACAAAAGGGTAAAATGGTAAATTAGTCATGTAGTGACGAACAAACAAAAACGGTTTTAAGTAAAACGAGTACAAGGAAAACCGGGATAGGTTTAAAGGGGATGAAATGGTACTTAAATACCACCTCATACGGATAATTGGTCATTTTGACTAAATAGGTCAATTGGTGTGGGTAACGTCATTTGATAATAACATTTGATAATTGCTTGTTGAGTTTTGTAATAACAGGAAATAACATAAGCTTGCGTTGCTTTAACTATAAAGATTTAAAGCAAAAGTTAAGTAAACGGGTCAATACTTTGACTTGAGCCAGGTACGTATAGCTAAGCTTTTTGGTTAAACATACAAATTTTGGTCAAGATATTTAGCGAAAGTCCTTCGTCGTGAAGTGAGGGACTAAAGTTGACCAAAATACCCTTGAAGGGTATATTGGACAAACGACTCATAAGGGTCGTTTAGGAACTTGCATAAATGTAACACCTGTGCCTCCACGGCCATCAAACAAATACCGAACCAATGAAATATTGTATTTCATACTTGGGACATGCACAAATATGTGTATCCTTTGCACATTATCAATTCTTGTTCGATTTCAAGCTTTAAATCGCTTTCTAGAAGGTTATACGCGCACTGATGCGTAAATATAACCCGTTTAATGCAACGAACGCTCCGGAATAGTGAAATAGGCTTAACATACCTTAAACAACCTTTACATAACTTAGAAATAAGTTTTGAAGGCTTTGGTATGTCAAAAACAAGTTAATTCACTTACAGGGACTAAACTTGACAAACTGCGAAAGTATGCCAATTTGAGCTGTAACGAACATTCTGGAACATGACCATAAGTTAAACATACCATAAATATCCTTTACATAGCATAGAAATAGGCTTTGAGGGGTTCGGTATGCTAAAATAAACTTTTGGGTCATTCAGGGACTAAAAGCGTCAAAAAGTGCACAAGTTTGCATTTTCGCGCATAACTTACGTTCTGAATACCTCCGGACATCCAAAAATTTATGTAAGCACTAAAATACCTTATTTTAGTGTTTGGCATGAGAAAAATCCATTCGTCGCGCAATTTGGATCATTTTTTCGCGCTTATGCGCATTCCGTCGTAATTAACCGAACAACGTAACCGTACGGCTAAACGAACCGACACCCGAGATATTTTTGAACACATTTTAAGTTCCCTATACTTTAACTTCATTTTAGAGCTTTGAAATGGGGTTAACGGGGCTTAAACGTGTCAAAAAAAAAGCATCGAAAACCAAGTTTTGAGGTTACAGGGACTGAAACTGTAAATCTGCCAAACTAGGTCCTTAAGTAGGGGCCAGATGCAGCAAAACGTTTTTTTTCAGCTTTTAACAGCCCTTAACACTCTCCAAAGGCCAAGTGCCAAGTTTCAAACTCTTATGGAGGATGGCAAATGAGTTACCACAACTTTCCAACAAGTGTACGGCTTAGATCGTGCCCCCTTTTCCAAGAAATGATCCTAACGGTGAACCAATAACTATAAATACCCACCTCCACCCTTCACTTTTCCTCACAAGAATCTGATCTTATGTGCTCTAATTTGAAACCTTTGTTTCATACCTGAGCTATTTTGATCTAGATTAGCATTCGGGGACCCTTTGTAAGTGTTCCTTCGTTCTTTTATTGCTTTTCGAGTCCGAAAGTTAAACTTTGTTTGACTTTCTGCATTGACCAGTTTATGGTCAATGCGAAGTTTGTTTGAACTTCGCAACGTGATTGTAATCACGATGGTTATAGTCCCTTGTGACTATGCCTACTGATTACCACGTTGTCTAGGGTCGTAAGGGTAAGCGATCTAATAAATCGCTTATACCTTCAAACCCGGCCCATTTGGTCGATCATTAGGATCCAACCAAACACATTAGGTGACCATAGTATATAGGGAATAACCTTCCGAGGTTATACCTTATGGTCACGACGTTTAGTTAGTTGTATGATAGGAAGTTTATATGCCTTAGGTAAATTACCAAAATACCCCTTTGATGCCAAAATTCATTTTAAACATATGTAACATAACTTTTGACATCTAAACTGATTTGACAACAATATTAGACATGTTAAGGCATATGTTACTTGTCATAGGACTAGTTAGGCAGTCCAAACGCGTTTTACGCGAACGACGCGTTAAAGTAGCATAAGCTACCTAAACGGGTCGTAATGGGTCACAAACACTTAGGTTAAGTTTCGTTTTAGTATGTGGGCTTTGTTAAACCATATTACACGAGTTCCCATACTCGTTTGGTTTACGAACCCTCATTCTATCCGATCTTCCGATTTAGGTCCGGTTTATTAATGTAGTTACCTATAGTAGGTGCCGTTTGATTCCGTGATCTCTAGCATTGCTTGGTGGTTATCTTAGGACTTCTGAGCAATCTCAAGTGAGTACATAGACCCCTCTTTTACTGTTTTCCAAACATTTTGGGGTGGAACACATGTGCCTACTTGTTACTTTCGTGCTTTCCATGTTTTCACATCATATACTTGCTATGTTCATTAGTACATTTATAGTACATGATTTCATTGTCTTACATTGCATTTTATGCTATGTATGTCCATTTAGTTCATACTTAGTACATCGTTTCACATCACATCACATGCTATGTATGTTCATTTGTTGCATACTTAGTACAGTTGTTTTCATCACATGCTTACATTTTGATATGATATTTGGATTGTTTTGATGGATCAATATACATTCATTAACACCGATCACGCCGTTCGTTAGTAGGTAGTGGTACCATAGGAATTGACAACTCCCGTTTCGGACATCCTGGGTAGGTGGGGATGAAAGGAATGACCGAATTCGATATACATTTACAACAAGATAGACCTTTAATTTGTTTAAGGGTTTATCGCCACAGTCTCAAGGCTTGGATGTATGCATTCTCACAATACCGCATAGATATTTGTATCAGTATAGCTTGCATTTCCACAAAACATAGCTTTGATTTAAACCGTGTTTTACTTCAATACTTTGGTTTTGTGCATATGGTTTAGTTGATATATTTCACTAGCCATACATATCATTTTGATTACACATTACATGATTTACATTTGACACATAGACATTATTGACATTGGTTACACATTACATGATTTACATCTGACACATAAACATTATTGACATTGGTTACACATTACATGATTTACATTTGACACATAAACATTATTGACATTGGTTATACATTACATGATTCACATATAGACATAAACATTTTGACATATTATTCAATACGTTTGGCAATTGGTTTAAACATAGACATCTTACATTGGTGGTTTGTTTGGGTAAGTGATTTGAGTAACGAGGCGTGTGTAATATGATACAAGCATGGTGGATACGCTGCTGGTACTTCCTATATATAAGTGATTGTATGGTATTACATATCGTAGCGTTATTTGAATCATTTCAATTTGGACATATAACATTTTGTACAAATAACATACTTTTCACAATACATTGTTTTACAAACAACTTAAATTATACAAACTCATTTTTATATGGTTATTCATTTAACCATACATTATTCTCTTACTTATACATATCATCTGATCTTATCGTTTTTCAAATGATTTACAAGACAAATCAATTTACAAGGTTCATGACTAAACATTTTCTTAAACAATAAGTCATGAATCCTATTTTCTTAAACCTATGTATCTCACAGGCATTTTTATGCTGACGTACCTATTTTCACATGTGTTTCAGGATATGATGCATAGGATTTATCAAGATACACTTAGGCGGACTTGGGCCTTAGCGACAATAAAAGATGCAAGACTAGTTATTTATGTTATGTTTCTTTGATTGTCAAGACATTGTAACTATTTTATTCAATAAAACAATATTTCAATTTCCATGTGTTATGAAACAATGATTCTGTTACAACACTCCCCGACGTTTTCCGCCACGTTTTGTTGTTCTACGTGGTCGGGGTGTGACAGAAAAGTTGGTATCAGAGCTCATGGTTATAGAGAATTAGGTTATTAGTAATACTTTGACCTAGTCTATAACCTTCTTAGGACCCTAACGCGAGTTTACTTGCGTTTAGTCATAAAACAATATTGTCACCTATCCTTAGGCGACAACCACAACAAGAACATAAATTTCAAAACCGCTTTGAAAACTAATCATCTGTTCTAGGATGATTGATTACTAGGTTTTAAACCCTCTATTGTAAGGTTTTGAACCCTCTGTTATAAGGTTTTGAACCCCTTTGAGCTTTCAAATCTCGTCAAAGTTTGGGTCTTATAAATATGAACACGTGCAAACTGGAAGAGTGAATTCCTGTACCCTGAGTTTTCTGTCGAAGGCTAGAGTGTTCGTACAAATCCGCAGTATCGGACCAGTCACTCTTACCTGGGAACTCTTGGGGTGAGTGTTCACTTATAGGCGAGCATGTCTTCAGTAATACATTAATATGACCCGTTTACTTTGATTTGTCACCATCTCATTTGTTTGCCTTAGGTAACAAACAAATGATCGCAATTTTCATTCGTTACCATTCTGTATTGATTATCCAATAACCTTTCACTTGTTTCTTCCTATGTCTTTCATTTTCTTCTAGAATGTCTCTTCCTCTCAGCACTGGTCAAATGTCCGAGCGAACAGCCAAATTTGCCCAGCAAATAGGCGAAGTGATTCAGAAGACTGTGGATTTAGGCATTGCCATGGCTCGTCTCAACAATGAAGCCTCTCGTCTCGACAATGAAGCCACTCAAGAGCCACCAAAGGAAGCAGAAGTCAAGCCAGCACCAAAATCAAGGAAGCGTAAGGCTTCAAGGAAACCCGCAGCGGTTACACCTAATCAAGCGGGACCTAGCCACGTGGCAAGGCCACCAGCTAGGAAGCCATACATAGGAACTGCCCCTTTGTGCAAACGATGCAACCGTCATCATTCAAACCTCATACCCCGCTCCAAATGTACCTACTGTGGACGGAGGGGACATTTGGTCAACACATGCCGCTTTGCTATCCAAAACAAAGCTGCTATAAACCTTGCTGCTACCCAACTCCAAGTCAACCCTACTCAAGCTCGTTTTCCGTCTAGTACTTGCTACAACTGTGGCGAGACAAGCCATTTCAGGAACAAATGCCCAAAGCTTGCTAATGCAAATCCAACCCTTGGATGAGCATTGGGCTGAACAAAGGATGTTGCTGTCTTATGCCTTGGTTTCTTTTGTTTTCGTGTATTGTGAAACAATATGTCTCGTTCATAAATAAAAGTTGTTGTTCACAATTCTGATATACAAGTATAATCACATGTGTTTATGGCATTTCCCTATAATACCTGTATTAAGGAACTATGTTCCTTACAAACTACTCTTGTGATTCTCTCTTTCAAATGATCGCTCATGATCCCCTCGAAAATTTTAAGTACTCGTTTCACTCTAAGAAACAAAGTACAGAAAATAAAGTGACATTATGAGTAATCATGCTTCTGCACATCAGTACCTTTGAATCCTTGGTTAGATAACTAAGAGTATTTCAAAACTCATACCCATTACGTTTTGATTTTTCAACATACACAGTACAAGTATTTCAAAAACAATCTTCATGATCTCAAAACATTTCATATAGTTTGAAAACAATTTTTTTTTAAAATACATTGTCTATGTTATTTCAAAAACATTGGCTATGTTTTCAAAAACAACCTTCATAATTTCAAAATGTCTCATATAGCCTGAGAACAATATTAATACAATATATTTTCTTATTAAGTGCATGATTTCAAAAGCATCATTCATGTTTCCCAAAGACCTTATACATAATTTCAGAATTCATCTCGCATAATTTTAAAACACTTTTATAAATATACTTACCTAGTACACCTACTTTATGATTTCAAATGTATTATATATAAGGTTTCAAAAACATTGAACACATTTTTTTAAGAACCCCATGCATAGTTTTCAAAAATATTTTCCTCATACATTGACTTAGCCTTCAAATTCCGCTTCATATGTCGCCTTGACATAGCTAGCATCTCAACTTCATAAGCATTTTACTTCATGTTTTGATTTAAGCACGTCCAATGCAAGGTTTCAAAACAGGTTTCAAAACATCTTCAACTTCTAAAATCCATATGGGATCTTTTTATCTTCACATTTAGACCCTTGTGGATGATTATCATTCAAATCAGAGTCCTTGATTGGATTCCTTATGTACCTAAATTCGAACATTTCGGTTCCTTATAATCGAAATCGAATTTTTCTTTTAAAAATCTTTCTATCTTTATAGTTAGATTCTTGATAATGTTTAAAGTACCAAATGAAATCCACGAGATGGATTCCTAGTGTGCTTTAAATACATGCACTCTGTTAGCAAAACTAATTAACAAATTAAAGATCTTGATAAACAATCTTTGTGGTTATATGACTATGTGTTTATGCATCTTGTGTTTTCTCTTATGCATTTTGTGTTTTTGTATACTCTGGATATTCGTTATCCAAATCCTCGTAGAATTTTTCATATCTTCATATGAGGGATTCGTAGTAGGATATTCAAAAAGGTACTACCTTAATTCCTTAATGGGCTTCTATGTAATAGTTAAGACCCTTGGATTATATAGTACCACTCTATGATTCATAAGAGACCCTTTTAGTGGTCTAGTAAAAAAGATTGATTCAAAAATCTGGTTAAGAATGACATGTGATGATATAAGCTGAAAAGACTCCTTGGTTGTCTATTAAAATCATTTATTGATTTAATAAAAGGGACCCTATGGTGGTCTAGTCACACTCATCACAGGTTTGTTCATTTGGTTTTCCCCTACACATTATAAAATAGACTGTGTGAACTATGCAAGGAATTGTCTAGTTATGGACGCGTACATAATTATGAGATTCAGTGCACGGTAACCACAGTAAGATTTATTATGTGTAAGAACCGATAGTGACAACAATAACGAAATGAGAACGATGTAATGGAGGTACGGTGGACGCACCAATGACGCTTCATATACTTGTATATAAGTATCCCTCTTACATTGCAAGCATGATGTTATTAAAGTTACTAGAAGTTCAGAACCCTAACCAATGTTGTTCGATCTTTTCAACTTCATGTTTTCAAACTCACACAAGTTTCCTCTAGATAAAATTTCGGGACGAAATTTCCTAAAGTAGGGGAGACTGTAACACCTGTGCCTCCACGGCCATCAAACAAATACCGAACCAATGAAATATTGTATTTCATACTTGGGACATGTACAAATATGTGTATCCTTTGCACATTATCAATTCTTGTTCGATTTCAAGCTTTAAATCGCTTTCTAGAAGGTTATACGCGCACTGATGCGTAAATATAACCCGTTTAATGCAACGAACACTCTGGAATAGTGAAATAGGCTTAACATACCTTACACAACCTTTAAATAACTTAGAAATAAGTTTTGAAGGCTTTGGTATGTCAAAAACAAGTTAATTAACTTACAGGGACTAAACTTGACAAACTGCGAATGTATGCCAATTTGAGCTGTAACGAACATTCTGGAACATGACCATAAGTTAAACATACCATAAATATCCTTTACATAGCTTAGAAATAGGCTTTGAGGGGTTCGGTATGCTAAAATAAACTTTTGGGTCATTCAGGGACTAAAAGCGTCAAAAAGTGCACAAGTTTGCATTTTCGCGCATAACTTACGTTCTGAATACTTCCGGACATCCAAAAATTTATGTAAGCACTAAAATACCTTATTTTAGTGTTTGGCATGAGAAAAATCCATTCGTCGCGCAATTTGGATCATTTTTTCGCGCTTATGCGCATTCCGTCGTAATTAACCAAACAACGTAACCGTACGGCTAAACGAACCGACACCCGAGATATTTTTGAACACATTTTAAGTTCCCTATACTTTAACTTCATTTTATAGCTTTGAAATGGGGTTAACGGGGCTTAAACGTGTAAAAAAAAGCATCGAAAACCAAGTTTTGAGGTTACAGGGACTGAAACTGTAAATCTGCCAAACTAGGTCCTTAAGTAGGGGCCAGATGCAGCAAAACGTTTTTTTTCAGCTTTTAACAGCCCTTAACACTCTCCAAAGGCCAAGTGCCAAGTGTCAAACTCTTATGGTGGATGGCAAATGAGTTACCACAACTTTCCAACAAGTGTACGGCTTAGATCGTGCCCCCTTTTCCAAGAAATGATCCTAACGGTGAACCAAAAACTATAAATACCCACCTCCACCCTTCACTTTTCCTCACAAGAATCTGATCTTATGTGCTCTAAGTTGAAACCTTTGTTTCATACCTGAGCTATTTTGATCTAGATTAGCATTCGGGGACCCTTTGTAAGTGTTCCTTCGTTCTTTTATTGCTTTTCGAGTCCGAAAGTCAAACTTTGTTTGACTTTCTGCATTGACCAGTTTATGGTCAATGCGAAGTTTGTTTGAACTTCGCAACGTGATTGTAATCACGATGGTTATAGTCCCTTGTGACTATGCCTACTGATTACCACGTTGTCTAGGGTCGTAAGGGTAAGCGATCTAATAAATCGCCTATACCTTCGAACCCGACCCATTTGGTCGATCATTAGGATCCGACCAAACACATTAGGTGACCATAGTATATAGGGAATAACCTTCCGAGGTTATACCTTATGGTCACGACGTTTAGTTAGTTGTATGATAGGTAGTTTATATGCCTTAGGTAAATTACCAAAATACCCCTTTGATGCCAAAATTCATTTTAAACATATGTAACATAACTTTTGACATCTAAACTGATTTGACAACAATATTAGACATGTTAAGGCATATGTTACTTGTCATAGGACTAGTTAGGCAGTCCAAACGCGTTTTACAACAAGATAGACCTTTAATTTGTTTAAGGGTTTATCGCCACAGTCTCAAGGCTTGGATGTATGCATTCTCACAATACCGCATAGATATTTGTATCAGTATAGCTTGCATTTCCACAAAACATAGCTTTGATTTAAACCGTGTTTTACTTCAATACTTTGTTTTTGTGCATATGGTTTAGTTGATATATTTCACTAGCCATACATATCATTTTGATTACACATTACATGATTTACATTTGACACATAGACATTATTGACATTGGTTACACATTACATGATTTACATCTGACACATAAACATTATTGACATTGGTTACACATTACATGATTTACATTTGACACATAAACATTATTGACATTGGTTATACATTACATGATTTACATATTGACATAAACATTTTGACATATTATTCAATACGTTTGGCAATTGGTTTAAACATAGACATCTTACATTGGTGGTTTGTTTGGGTAAGTGATTTGAGTAACGAGGCGTGTGTAATATGATACAAGCATGGTGGATACGCCGCTGGTACTTCCTATATATAAGTGATTGTATGGTATTACATATCGTAGCGTTATTTGAATCATTTCAATTTGGACATATAACATTTTATACAAATAACATACTTTTCACAATACATTGTTTTACAAACAACTTAAATTATACAAACTCATTTTTATATGGTTATTCATTTAACCATACATTATTCTCTTACTTATACATATCATCTGATCTTATCGTTTTTCAAATGATTTACAAGACAAATCAATTTACAAGGTTCATGACTAAACATTTTCTTAAACAATAAGTCATGAATCCTATTTTCTTAAACCTATGTATCTCACAGGCATTTTTATGCTGACGTACCTATTTTCACATGTGTTTCAGGATATGATGCATAGGATTTATCAAGATACACTTAGGCGGACTTGGTCCTTAGCGACAATAAAAGATGCAAGACTAGTTATTTATGTTATGTTTCTTTGATTGTCAAGACATTGTAACTATTTTATTCAATAAAACAATATTTCAATTTCCATGTGTTATGAAACAATGATTCTGTTACAACACTCCCCGGCGTTTTCCGCCACGTTTTGTTGTTCTACGTGGTCGGGGTGTGACAATAAAGATTATGGAATCATTAGACATGAGTAAAGATCATAGGAATGCACGTTCGCGGGTCAAATGCTCAAAAGTGGTCATTTGCGTAAAATGATCAACCGATGGGTAAAATTTGGGAAAAAGGGTTCATCATGATAAATCCACCACAAAATAGTTGTGGTGGAATAATTGTAGTTAATTTAATATGGAACTTTTGTAGCGACAAAAGAAAGGCACAAGTTCTAGACTAAAATGCATAACTACCCTTAACGGGTCAAAATATGCATTTAAGCGTAAACGGGATTTTATTACTTAAGAGACTCATGATTCAAGATTAATATAATGGGAGATATTTAAATAATGAATTTCATGAGTTTAACGATCAAATAAACTTGTTGGTGCAATAAAATTATGAACGGGTCAATAGTTGGTAAAAAGGGTAGTAAGCCGAAGACTTAAAAGTCTGAAATTATGTTAATTCGGATGTCGGATTTTAACTCCATAAGATGGAGAAATAAATTACGGACGCGTAGGAAAAAGAATCGGGTAAAACGGATCAATAACGAAGAAGTTATGACCGTTTTCGTAAAAAGTAGTGTAGCTGGGAATATGCAGCATCTGAACAACAACTCGCTGGAAAAGGTAATCCCCTGCGCCACGTGACGGAGGGAGTGAACTATGTCGTGACACGCGACAGAGTGTCGCGGCCCGCGTAAGTTTGATTCCTCGACCGGTTTCTTGTCACCCTTTCGGAAAAGCTTACGTTTCCTGATCTGAGATTCAGTCAAGGTTGCAGATAGCTCAATGGCCTGCCTAACCGTAGTGGGGTTACTACCAGTAACAATGTCCTGAACTGATTCAGGGAGACCATCAATGTATTTTTCGATCGCCTTATCCAAAGGCGTAACCATGGTAGGACACAACAGGCTCAGCTCCTCATATCGATCAGTGTATGCTCGATGTTCGCCGCTGTCTTGCTTAAGGTCGTCGAATTCTCTTTCCAAGGCCCTGATCTCGTGACGAGGACAGAATTCCTTCATCATTAGTGCTCGAAGTTCTTCCCACGTTTGAGCCAGTGCTACTTCGGCACCCCTATCTCTCACCACACCGTTCCACCACGTCAAAGCTCGTTTCTCAAAGACACTAGATGCGAAATCTACCTTTCGCTCGTTTGGACATTGTACATGCCTGAAGGTGCTCTCTAGACTCTCGAACCATTGCAGAAGTGCAGTCGCTCCTTGAGACCCATAAAACTTTGATGGCTTAGCCGAGTTGAACGTCTTGAAGTTGCAGGGGGCATTGTTGTTATTGAGAGCTTGGTGACATTGAGCAACGATGTTCGGGATTGCAGCAGTCATTTACTGTGTAATGACAGCTGCCAGATCTTCAATAGATACCGGATTTTCGCATCGTGGAGGCATTCTAAAAGAGGAAACATGAAAGGAAACGAGTGAGAGAATTAGTCGAAAAGAATGAGATGAAACAAATCTGATGAAAGCAAGGATAGTGGTCATTTGTTTGTTACTACAAAGCAACAAACGACCTCGGTGATTAATCAAAGTAAATAGGTCAAAAATAATGTATCGCGAAGACATGCTCGCCTATAAGTGAACACTCATCCCAAGAATTCCCAGGTAAGCACAACTGGTCTCGCGTCTGATGAGATATATACGAAGTGCTTGCCTAGACAGAAAACCCAAAATACAGGCATTCACCCTTCCAGTTTGCACGTGTTCACATTATTTAGGACTCAAAACTTTGGCAAGAGTTTGAAAATTCAAAAGGGGTTCAAAACCTTATAACTGAGGGTTCAAAACCTAGTAATCAATCATCCTAGAACAGATGATTAGTTTTCAAAGCGGTTTTGAAATTTATGTTCTTGTTGTGGTCGTCACCTAAGGATAGGTGATGGTATTGTTTTATGACTAAACGCAAGTAAACTCGCGTTAGGGTCCTAGAAAGGTTATAGACTAGGTCAAAGCATTACTAATAACCTAATTCCCTATAACCATTGGCTCTGATACCATCTTTTCTGTCACACCCCGACCACGTAGAACATACAAAACGTGGTGGAAACATCGGGGAGTGTTGTAACAGAATTAATGTTTCACAACCATGGAAATTTAAGTTTCGTTTTATTCATCAAACAAGCGAGTTACATTGTCGTTAAACAAGAAATAAAGAGTACATAACAAAATTTAACTAGTTCTTGTCTCGTTTTAAGTCACTAAAGCACAGGTCCGCGTAAGTATGTCTTGATAAGTCCTATGCATCATCTCCTGAAAAACACATGTGAAAATAGGTACGTCAGCATAAAAATGCCTGTGAGATACATAGGTTTTGTGAAAATAGGATTCATGACTTATGTTTGAGAAAATGTTTAGTCATGAACCTTGTTATTTGCTTTGTTTTGTAAATCATTTGAAAATCGATAAGATCAGATGATATGTATAAATAAGAGAATAATGTATGGTTAAATGAATAACCATGTAAAATGAGTTTGTATAAGATATGTTGTTTGTAAAACAATGTCTTATGAAAAGTATGTTATTTGTATAAAATGTTATATGTCAAAATTGAAATGATTCAAATAACGCTACGATATGTAATACCATACAAACACTTATATATAGGAAATACCAGCGGCGTATCCACCATGCTTGTATCATATTACACACGCCTCGTTACTTAAATCACTTACTCAAACCAACCCAACAATGTAAGATGTCTATGTTTAAACCAATTGTCAAATGTATTGAATAATATGCCAAAATGTTTATGTCAAGATGTGAATCATGCAACGTATAACCAATGTTGAAAATGTTTATGTGTCAAATGTAAATCATGTAATGTGTAACCAAAATGATATGTATGGCTAGTGAAATGCATCAACTAAACCATAGGTGAAATGCACAAAACAAAGTATTGAAGTAAAACTTGGTTTAAATCAAAGTTATGTTTTGTGTAGTAAATGCATGCTATACTGATATAGACATTTATATGCGGTGTTGTTATACCCAAAATGTAAGCATGTGAAAACGATGCACTAAGTATGTAATCAAATGAACATACATAGCGTGAAATGTAATGTAAAACGATGTACTAAGTAATGCACACAATGGGCACACATAGCATGAAATGTAATGAAATCATGTACTATGAATGTACTAATAAACATAGCAAGTATATGATATGAAAACAGGAAAGCATGAAAGTAACAAGTAGGCACATGTGTTTCACCCCAAAACAGTTTGGAAAACAGTAAAAGAGGGGTCTATGTACTCACTTGAGATTGCTTAGTAGTCCTTGAGTAACAACCAAACAATGCTAGAGATCGCGGATATCAAACGGCACCTAATATAGGTAACTATGTTAATAACCGGACCTAAATCGGATGATTGGATAGAATGAGGGTTCGTAAACCAAACGAGTGTGGAGACTCGTGTCATATGGTTTAACAAAGCCTACATACTAAATGAAACCTAAACTAAGTGCTTTCGACCCATCGCGACCCATTAAGGTAGCTTATGCTACTTTAACGCGTCGTGCGCGCAAAAGCGCACTCGAGACGTCTAACTAGCCCTATGACAAGTGTTATATGCCTAACATGTTACATAATCAGTTAAGTGATGAAAGTTTAGGTTACATATGCTTAATTACCAATTACACATGAAAAGGGTATTCTGGTAATTTACCTAAGGCATATAAACTACCTATCATACAACTACTCAAACGATGTGACCATAGGGTATAACCTCGGAAGGTTATTCCCTACCTACTATGGTCACCTAATGTATTTGGTCGGATCCTAATGATCGACCAAACGGGTCGGGTTCGAAGGTATAAGCGATTTATTAGATCGCTTACCCTACGACCCTAGACAACGTGGTAATCAGTAGGCATAGTCCCAAAGGACTATAACCAACGTGATTACACTCACGTTGCGAAGTTCAAACGAACTTCGCATTGACCATAAACTGGTCAACGTAGAAAGTCAAACAAAGTTTGACTTTCAGACTCGAAAAGACTCGAAAAGCAATAAAAGAACGAAAGAATATTTACGAAGGGTCCCCGAATGCTAACCTCGATCCAAGTAGCTCAGGTATGAAACAATGGTTTCAACTTAGAGCTTCTCAAATCAAGATTCTAGTGGGTTTTGAAGCAAATGGGGGTGGGGTATTTATAGGATTCGTAGAGCCGTTAAAATAAAATATTATAGTGCTTACATAAATTTTTGGATGTCCGGATGTATTCAGAACGTAAGTTATGCGCGAAAATGCAAACTTGTGCACTTTTTGACACTTTTAGTCCCTGAATGACCCAAAAGTTTATTTTAGCACACCGAACCCCTCAAAGCCTATTTCTAAGCTATGTAAAGGATATTTAAGGTGTGTCTAACTTATGGTCATGTTCCAGAATGTTCGTTACTGTTCAAATTGGCATACTTTCGTAGTTTGTCAAGTTTAGTCCCTGTAAGCGAATTAACCTATTTTTGCCATACCAAAGCCTTTAAAACTTATTTCTAAGTTATGTAAAGGTTATTTAGGGTATTTTAAGCCTATTTCCCTGCTCCGGAGTGTTCGTTGCATTAAACTGGTTATATCTACGCATTAGTGCGCGTATAACCTTCCAGAAAGCGATTTAGAGCTTGAAATCGAACAAGAGTTGATATGTGCAAAAGATACACATATTTATACAAGTCCAAAGTATGAAATACAATATCTCATTGGTTTGGTATTTGTTTGATGGTCGTAGTGACACAGGTGTCACAATTACATACATGTTTCTTGAAAAATAAAGATCAAAATGGGTTATAAATTTGTAGATCTAAAGATCTATGAGTGGTTTTTCGAAAGAACCAAGTGAAAAATATGAGTTTTGTTAAAACTTGGGTCTTATATGAACTAAACACATTTTTAGTGAGTAAACAAGTGTATAAACACTTGTGTAACAAGAAAATTTCACAAAGAAATATTTTTGGAAATCATGACTAGAAGTTGTAAATGTTCAAATCCTTTAAAAATAAAGTTTTTAAGAAACTAATCACATTTTTAAAGGTAACAAGACTTACTAATTATGCTAGTAAGTTACTACATGCTTTTATAAATTTCCAAGTTCATAAGTTTATAGTTTAGGCTTGTTTTTGGCTAGTTTGGTAATTAAAGACTGTATGTTGTTGATTGAGAATTGTTTGAATGAATTTTTGGAAAGAAAATGATATGCTAGTAAGCATGGACGCCTCCATTTACAAAGGAAACTCTGGCGAAATTTTCTAAAATTCCAACACTTATAAAATATTTTTCTAAACAAGTGTTACAAGTATATTTTATAACTTGTGTTTCAAATATGAGCTTCGCCATAATTACACTATATTTTTGGTAAATATTATTTTGGGAATGAATGAAGTGAAAATATGATTTCGTAAATATTACCAAGTAT
Organism: Helianthus tuberosus; assembly: GCA_030545235.1. Classification (NCBI taxonomy): domain Eukaryota; kingdom Viridiplantae; phylum Streptophyta; class Magnoliopsida; order Asterales; family Asteraceae; genus Helianthus; species Helianthus tuberosus. The sequence continues at coordinate 154,423,133 of CM060396.1, read as the reverse complement.
ATCATATTTTTGACAATGAGAAAATATATTATTTTTTGGAGATAAAAATATATTTTCCTAGTATATTTAGAAGATATATAATTTTTGAGAAAAATATATATATATTTTTTGGGACATTACATGATTGAACAAAGTAAGTTTATATATATTTAAGTGAGACTTGAAATATATGGTTTTGGAAATATATATTGGGAATATATTAACATATTTTTATACACCGAAATACGACGCCATTACTTGGCAAGCTATACAAATACAAATACGAAAATACATGTATGAGATACCCCCATCCTTGGGAAGGAAAATGCGAAGTTAAAATACTTGAGAAGTAGGAATATGAAATATTGTTTAGCAATTAATCCAAACGTTAACCAGTGATTATGACTTGGAATAATGTCAAGAAATCGTAACTCAAAAACATAAATACTAAGACAAGGCACGACCCGTTCGTCTAATAGACGTTAGACCATTGTAGGTAGTCGTGTTTGCCGCGGAGATTTGGGTTACAAGTACGAAGACGCAATACAGTGAGTTCATGTTCCCCCTTTTCTCTTTACTGATTTCAGTTTTATACTTCGGGGGTGAAATACATGCGACAACTATACAGACTTTTACATACCAGGGATTTTCATACATACAAACATATTACAAAGGTTTATACATACTCACTTACACATGAACTCGCTTAACTTTATGTTGATTTTTCAAACTACATGTATTTCAGGGAATTAGCGGATCTGGCGAAGTATGCATAAGTCAAGCTGCGTTGAACAAGATATCATCCAGGGCAGTAGGTTCTGGAGGTGTAACCCTTACCTGGACGGGATGCATGTCTTAAACCTTGTTTTATTGAAAGTCTTTTGTTGTGTCTTATGAACACGTTTTAGACATGTATGGTTTGTAAAATTATTTTAAGTATCGACTTTTCCAAACACTGATGTCGTGGTATTTTAAAACTTAATGAATGGATGAACGTCTTGTATTTTTATCATATAGCATTGTTATGATTGTTGCTACGGTATTAAGAAGTCACACCAATTAAACCCACGCTTCTGCAAAAGTCAGGGTGTGACAAATATTGTTAGCAGAAAGTACACCACGAACCTCTCTTTGTTTAAGGGGTCGGTTCAAACCCCTTATGTTCCAACTAGCAATACTATCCATTGAAAACCACATCAGCAGGAGTGCTTGCCCTTGATTTGTCATTTCCAGTTGGCATAAAATCTGATGTTTCATTTATCTCAATTACTTCGTCACAATCCAAGTCTTCACCATCTATCTGCTCGTTACTAGCGCTGAGACATCCAAAAGAGTTACCAAGTTTTATGGTATTTGATGTTGTAGGGGTATCATGAATAGCAGCTGAATTAGTACTATTAGCATGATCATTTGGTTCCTTTATTACCATGTTACCTTGTTTTTTAATTGGCCTATACTCAAATGTAACACCCCGAAAATATAAATTTTTATAATACAATAATGTTAGTGAATAAATAAGAAAAATAAACTAACTAGGAATGACATTAACCTAGTTAGATGTTGAGTTATGAGTAGTTAAAGAGTTATAACAAATAATGAACGAAAGACGAGGGACCAAAAGTGTCTAAATGAAAACTATTATTAATAAAACAAAAAAAAAATTAAAACTCACAACACACTTGCCTGTGTGTTGTTGAGATTGATCAGAAGCAGGGGCGACCCCAAGCTCCCCCAAAGCCCTAGTTCATCACAAAACTCATAAATTGAAGGTTCAAATCTGATCCAAATCGAAATCCGAGCTAAGATTAGTGATCTCCATTACAAGGGGGTCATAAGGTATGTAAAATTTGATAAGAAATCTCTACTTGAAATTCTCATGATTCTAGGGAAATTGAAATCTGTTGATGCATGTTGGTTAAATGAATAGATTAAGGATGATATAGTGTCTAGGAGTAAACCCTAGACAACTATAAGTGAAATCATGTCTAATCTTTGAAAATCTCATGAACACATTGAAGGTGATTCATGGGTTTTGTGAGAAGTTGATGAACACTAGGGTTTAGAAGATTATTCTAGTGTAGATTGATTCGTAGAAACTGATTTCTGAAAAAAAATTGATGTTTGATTCTATATGTGATAGCTTGATTGATGTTAATTTAGGCTAAGCGACAAGCCATGAACTTGAATATAAAAGATATAAAATCCTGCCGTTTAAGTGTTTGTAAAAATGCCTCAAAGAAGGCTTGAAACTGAAATTATAAAAGTTAAAACGCATAATTGTGACGTTTTGGCAAATTATGTGATATGTGATTGAAAAGAGTTCTGAACGCGTCATGATTGAACTCTATAGGAAAAGATACCGGAGCGTCGAGTGGACAGGTCGGTGGTGATTTGCGTTTGAAGGGCGTGCACTAAAGGTACGTAACTTGATTTGTTACATTGAGTAATTTGATACTAGAATATGTATGGTTGCGTTGTAAAATAATGGTTGTGTCGATTGATGCGACAATGTTCGTTACTTGGATTAATAGGTTAAGAATCAGTTAAAAGTCGTTTGGTAGTCATTATAATGGTGGATTCCATAGATGAGCCAAACGGGTCGAATAATCAATTAGTATGTGGCTACACGCTTCGTTAATATGGTCACTTGGTCCTTGTTATTGTTAATGATAAGTATATTAAAATACGAGATTTTGGTAGCTTGGTTTGCTTGAATGATCAACTTCCTAAGGGCAAACTAATGGGTCATTAAGAGAAGGTACAAACCGAGTAATGGTAGTACCTTATTCGTAGATTTCGAACCCGAGTGATGGGTAGTGGTTTACTAATTACTCAAATCGGTGATGGGAGCGTGGGTGTTGAAAATATGGAACCCATGATTTGGATCTCCTTATTTAGAAGCATGGTTGTAAAACAAGGTTTCCAAGGCCAAGTACTCTCCGAGTAGTCGCTACAAGGTAGGCTGCCGAGTCGACTTTCTTTAACTCCGCCTAATTACTCGGAGTCGGTCAAACGCGGTCAACCTCGGCCAGAATTGGATCTAGTAGGCCACTCGGGCCTAGTTTGACTTAAATAATAATAAAACATAATCTCTATGCCTATCATATTAAAGAATGAATATCATTTTCATGTATTTTGTTATAAATATTAGTATATTTATGTTATTTGACATATATTTAATCTCCAAAAAGTAATTTCTTTATGATTTAACATGTCCGAGTACTCCCCGAGTACTCTCCGCCGAGACCGAGTACTCTCAACTCCCCGGTCGACCGACTAGGGAGCGCCTAGCGACTTTTGCAACCATGTTTAGAAGTGATATCCCGTTCACATGAGTTTGGGTGAAATGAATAAATGGGTCAAAACAACAAAGTTACAGAAGCTACCATAAGTTACGGTAACTACCGTAACTTACGGTAGAGGATGAAATGTTACGGTAGTTCTCTACTGCCTTACGGCAGACTAGTGTTACCTAGCGACTACCGTAACTTACGGTATCTACCGTAAGTTACGGTAGAGCCTATGTATTTTTGTTAAACTTTGCATATCTTAGTTAATCGAACCCGTTTTTGAGCGTAGTTTCGATTATGCAAATTTTCTAAGAACTCTAATACTAATATTTGTCAAAATCTCCAGCTTTTAGGTATTGCAAGTACGTGGATGATGGTCAAGTCAATGCTCTCGAACCGAACACAATCTTTTGAAGCTTCCGCATTAGATTAACTTCGTTTTAGACAATGTTTATATTGTAAACAATTTGCTAATCATGTTTTGAATGATGGAACTAGTTAAGTAATCATCTAGATTGTAATTACTTTGAAACTTAAATTTTGTACTAAGTTTGAAGTAAGGTACCGTTTTATGTAAAATCAGGTGTGTTTACATTAAATTCTTATAAAAGCAAGACGGGTGTTACAAGTTGGTAATCAGAGCTTAAGGTTGTCAACAAAGTGTTCGGTTCAAGCTTGATTGATCGTCTGGTAAGAATTAATTATTTATGTTAGTAGATTATATTTTATGTAAGAAACAAGATGTAAATCAATGTGCATGTGAAGAGCGTGTTAACGTACTCAAACTCAGAAAGTGCACTAAAGGCGAACGGTTAAAGCAAGTTATGAACTTGGCTAAACCAAAGCAAATAAAGCTATGTTATAAATGAAATGTTTAATGTTTAATGTAAACATTTCAGTTTCAAGATGTCGAAAGGAAACGATAATGATCCGGTGCCGACAAGCACCGAACAAATGAAAGAGATAATTGCCGAAGAAGTGGCGAAGGCAATTGAAGGTAGTCTATCCAGGTTTATAGACAAAATTCAAAACACGGTGTTGTCACTTGTCGAAGAACGAGTCAAAAGGTTGGAAGATAGTGTCAACCTTATGAAAGAGAAATCGGGAGAACGTAAGGGATGTTCGTACAAAGAGTTTATGGCGAGTAAACCGCCAATCTACAACGGGGAGGTTGACCCGATAATATGCCAGAGATGGTTAAGCGATGTTGAAGGAGTGTTTGAAAGGACCCATTGTAACAAAAGTGACTTTGTTGCTTACGGAACGGGTCAGTTGAGGGGTCAAGCCAAAGACTGGTGGGACAATAGAAAGAAGGAAATAGGAGCCGAAGCGGTGAGGGCCATGAGATGGGAGGAGTTTAAGACGACGTTTCTTAAACATCATAGTCCCAAGGCGGTCATTAATAGAATCAAGGAAGAGTTCATGCAACTTAGACACAAGGGCGAGACCATAGACAAGATCACGGCGACGTTTATGGATAAGATGAAATTTTGCAATGAATTGGTAACGAATGAAGAAAAGAAGATACACTACTACTATAACATGTTGAGCGCCGAGTATAGGGAGTTTATGACTCCTTCAAAATACGAGACCCTTACCGAGATCATAAACGTTGCTCGGGAACGGGAAATTGAATTGAAGAAACAAGTTGAAAGGGGTGAACGAAAGGCACAGGATGTGAATCCAAGCCCTACAAAGAAAGCTCGAACTGTGGAATCGGGAAAGAAAGTGGATGCTAAAGGCGGGTCGCCAAGTTGCAAGGTGTGTGGAAAGGGGCACACGGGTGAGTGCTGCTTCAAAGACAAGCCGTGTCCGGTATGTGGGAAGACGGGACACACCGCATTGTTATGTCCCGGAAAGGTTTTCGTTTGCTATAAATGTTATCAGCCCGGCCACAAAAAGTCTGAATGCCCAGAATTGGTTGGAAAGAGAGACACTAAAGAATCTCCAACGGAAGCTCCAAAGGCGAAAGCTAGGTCTTTCCAACTTACAGCAGTTGAAGCAAAGACATAACCCGATGTGGTCTCAGGTATATTCGCAATAAACTCGATCCCCGCACGTGTATTATTTGATACGGGTGCGAATAAATCCTTTATTTCACATGGATTTATTCGACATCCTTCATTTGTGTTGACAAAATTACCTATGCCTTTAGAGGTTGAAATAGGAGATAACAAAAGTTTCATAGTATGTGATGTCTGTCAAAGCTGCAAATTAAGCATCGACGATGAAGAATACTTGATAGACCTAATCCCGATGTCAATGGGGGAATTTCAAGTGGTTGTAGGAATGGATTGGCTATCTCGACACCACGCAAAGGTCGTGTGTTTCCGTAAGGAGATAAAGCTAACATCTCCGAGCGGAAAACACGTCACAATCTATGGCAAAAAAGGAGGCAATCCTATAATATGCTCGATGATAAAAGCTCACAAGCTCATGAGGCATGGATGTAAAGCATTTATGATATACGCAAACGAGCCCGAGAAAGAATTACTGAAGATTGGAGACGTACCCGTAGTACGTGACTTTGAAGATGTATTTTCGGATGATTTATCGGGAATGCCGCCCGAGCGGGAGGTAGAGTTCGGAATTGAATTAGTTCCGGGCGCGAAACCCATAGCAAAAGCTCCATACCGACTCGCACCGTCGGAATTACAAGAATTAATGTCGCAAATTCAAGACTTGCTTGATAAAGGATTCATAAGGCCGAGTGTGTCTCGTTGGGGCGCGCCCGTGCTATTCGTGAAAAAGAAGGACGGAAGCCTGCACATGTGTATCGATTACCGGGAGTTGAATAAACTCACGGTAAAGAATCGATACCCGCTTCCGAGAATAGACGATCTATTCGACCAATTACAAGGTGCGAACTGGTTTTCAAAAATTGACCTTAGATCGGGGTATCACCAACTAAGAGTCAGGGAGGAGGATGTACCGAAGACGGCTTTCCGCATGAGATACGGACATTACGAGTTCCTCGTGATGTCATTCGGACTGACAAATGCACCCGCGGCTTTTGTCACACCCTCAAATTACCACATAGGGAGTGTCCCGGTTAAGCGTGTGACGACTAGCAATGAGCCACCAATTACATTGAATCACAAGTTTTAAAAAAAGTTCCATTGTTTAATAATACTGAAATTCCAATCATAAGTTATCCAAAACCATAAGTCCAGCGGAAGCGTAAAAATTACCATATGGTAAATACTAAACGAACGTAATAAAAAAATAAGTGTTTGATAAACAAGTACATCAGCATGACCATGACCACTCTTGCTCTCCAGCCAACAAGCTCCTGTTCCAATCACCTAACGACCTGCGAGCATGTAACAAGTGTATTAGACAAAGCTGCGAGTTCACAGTTTTAGAAAACGTTTATTACCAGTTGAATGTAAAACAGTTCAATAACCAATGCAAGTAATATTGTTAATATCTCAATTCCGAACAAGACGGCTCCTGATGTACATGACTGCCCTATCCCACGTACTCCTATCTAGTACTGGGCCCGACTGGGTCATTAGTTCACATCCGTCCTATCCAGGAGCGGTGTGAGGGTGCCAAACCTAAGTAGCGCTACCAACTAATACCCGAATAAGGGACTTACAAAAATGATAGGTGAGAATATTAACCAATATACCCGTTTTTACCCAAACCACTGACTGTCCCCAACCACTGGGACGCATGCTCGAATGTAGTGAACTCACCTTTGGTTTGCTCGGTAGATTATGTCACAAGTTCAGTTGCCCAAAACAATCCTAACATAGTTACCAATATCAATTAGACTTATGCACCAACACCCACTTATTAAAACGAGTTGTTACATAGATTGATCGCTTCGTGACATGTATAGCGTAATAGTTCACATAAACTCAGTTCACGTAATGCATAATAAGTACTCATATCACAAGTGATCACGTTTCACAGCCATGACTGACTAATAACACTTAACAGCTCGCTAAATTATTCTAGCTATTCACCTAACAGTTAATGTCCAGCATACAATTTACGGGTGACTTCCAGTACCATACTAGGCTCTTAAACCTGACATACGAAGCCCAAATAGTCAACACACAATAATGTATCACTACCCCACCATGTTACCAGACCCATTATTCTCATCACAATCATCGAGTTTCATGCCAGTATCCAATAACATTGATACACTAACTATTGACTTGCTAACATGTAATCAGAAATCGAAACAACATGACGTCTTAGAACAATCAACAGTAGTCGGTTCACATGATGCATATTATGAACATTGAGTTACCAGAATAATCTAGGGGTTATCGATATATAAGCAATACGGAATATGCGCATGGTATTCAGTTATGTTTCGATAACACACATATATATATACAAGTTCTATATTCATACCAGTGAACAATTAACAATAAGTTCCTGGAATCTAATAATCAAATGAGTCATGCACACATCATTCAATGCACATGCTTTTTTTTTTCTACTGACAACATCACTGAAAGTCCACATGATTTGGTTTAATCCCACATGGGCTGCCATGTTCATTCCCAAGTTATTGAGTTTTGTGCAATAAGGTAATTTCAACTCCATGGGGCCCTTACAACCGATTGACATTAACATTCATTAGTTTACCCACTACTTGTTACATCAAACACTTTGACTTCATGCTTACACACACATCGATATCAGCCACTTAACATGTAATTCAATTTCATGTCTAATCTATTAATCATGCAATCACATTCCACTAATGATCTATGTAATGATTCATATGTATGACAGTTTGGTGATTCATGACATTCACATTAGAAATAACAAGTAGGTTATCAATCAGTACATACAAGCATAGTTCATCTTGATCGTCAAAAGTAATCAATGGGTTAATAGTTAAACTCACTAACCGAATGCCAAAGTAATGATTGGAGAGATCACAGGGTTTCGATGAGGAGACTTCACTGCCGTCACACACCTAGGGGCTTTAGGGTTTGTATGGTTTGTGTTTCAAGTTACGTAAATTACATGTAGATATAAGCTAGACCCAAGGCCGGTCTCTAATTTAGTGCCCACTTGGGCTTAACCAAGCCCAATCGTACATCTAGATAGTGAAATGAGTCTAGTTTGGGCTTTGGTTGGTATTGGGCTCGAGTGATACCCTCTAAGGTAGTCCGTGCGTATGAGCCGGTTATGAAATAAACGTGACCCACCTAAACTATAGGTATACTAAGACGCGGCTCAAACACAAAAGATACGAAGGACAATTAGAATACTAGCACCACGCGCTTTAATCACAATTAGGAGGGATGAATAACGAGAAACTAGAATTTGATAAATACATTACTGACCTCGGAAGTTTGGGTTGTCACATCATCCCCAACTTGAAAAAAAATTTCGTCCCGAAATTTGCCAAGTAGGTACAGTGAAGTGAAGTGGTAAATCAAGATTGTTGCGGGTTTTGCTCAGGTGTAACATCATCCCCAACTTGAAGAGGAATTTCGCCCCGAAATTCCTCTTCAAATTTACTTGATTCAGGTTGATCCTTAGGAAACAAGTGTGGATATTTGAGTTTCATTTGATCCTCGCGTTCCTAAGTGAACTCCGGTCCACGTCTTGAGTTCCAACGAACTCTAACGATCGGAATGCGACTGTGCTTGCATATTTTGACCTCTCGATCCATAATCTCAACGGGCTCTTCAATAAACTGTAGCTTGTCGTCGATTTTCAGCTCTTGGAAAGGTACAACTAGTGGGTCTTCAGCATAGCACTTCTTCAGTTGCGATACATGAAAAACATCGTGAACATTACCCAATTCAGTAGGTAATTCCAACCTGTAAGCCACCTTACCAATGCGTTCAAGAACCCTAAACGGTCCAACGTAGTGTGGATTAAGCTTGCCACGCTTTCCAAAACGTACAACGCCTTTCCACGGTGAAACCTTCAACATGACGCGATCATTCACCTCAAATACAACCTCCTTGCTACGTTTGTCAGCATAGGCTTTCTGACGATCACGGGCAGCTGCCATACGCTCTCTGATTTTTACAATCATACCTGAAGTCTCCATAACCAACTCAGGACCTGAAATCTGACTGTCGCCCACTTCGGCCCAACAGAGAGGTGAACGACACTTCCTCCCATACAAGGCTTCGAACGGAGCTGCCTTGATGCTAGTATGATAACTGTTGTTGTAGGAGAATTCGACTAATGGCAAATGTCTCTCCCAACCCTTCCCAAAATCAATAACACACGCCCGTAACATATCTTCAAGTGTCTGAATTGTGCGCTCACTCTGACCGTCGGTCTGTGGGTGATACGCAGTACTCATATCGAGACGCGAACCAAACGACCTATGCATAGCCTGCCATAACTCTGAGGTGAAACGCGGATCCCGATCCGAAATGATGGAGGTTGGCACCCCGTGCCTAGACACCACCTCTTTAAGGTATATCGCTGCGAGCTGGGAGTGCTTGTCTGTTTCTTTAATTTGTAAAAAGTGCGCTGACTTCGTAAGACGGTCCACAATTACCCATATCGTATCATTCCCAGCTTGGGTTCTTGGTAGGCCTGTGACAAAATCCATGGATATCTGCTCCCATTTCCACATCGGTATCTCAGGCTGCTGTAGTGGACCCGAAGGCTTCTGATACTCTGCCTTGACTCTAGCACAAGTCAAGCATTTGCTCACATATGTGGCTATAATAGCTTTCATATTCGGCCACCAATACAAGACTTTGGGATCGTGATACATCTTATCAGACCCCGGGTGCACAGAATACCTTGACTTATGTGCTTCATCCATTACCAGTTCCCGAAGGTTGCCAAACAGAGGAACCCACAATCTCTCCATAACATAGCAAATGCCATCAGACTTTAGCTCGAACTTTTTGTTCATACCACGCAAACCCTCTGCTTCAATGTTTTCATCCTTTAAGGCCTCGACCTGTGCTGAACGAATCCGTGTGGGTAGATCAGAGTGAATAGTAAGCTGTAGAGCACGAACACGCTTCGGTTTCGGTTCCTTGCGGCTAAGAGCATCTACGACAATGTTAGCTTTACCCGGATGATACTTGATGGCACACTCGTAATCATTGAACAACTCCACCCAGCGACGCTGACGCATATTCAATTCTTTCTGGTCGAAGATATGCTGAAGGCTCTTGTGGTCGGTATAGATGGTGCATTTCGTACCGTACAGATAATGCCTCCAAATTTTCAGTGCAAAAACCACGGCTCCTAACTCCAAGTCGTGTGTCGTGTAGTTCTTCTCGTGTATTTTCAACTGTCGAGAGGCATAAGCTATCACCTTGTTACGCTGCATCAACACGCAACCAAGGCCCTGAATCGATGCATCACAATGAACCTCAAAATCCTCGGTACCCTCTGGTAGCGACAGAATCGGCGCGCTACACAATTTTTGTTTCAACAGCTGGAAGGCATCCTCCTGTTTTGCTCCCCACGAATAAACTACTTTCTTCTGTGTCAAGGATGTGAGGGGTTGAGCAATCTTCGAGAAATCCCGAATAAAACGACGATAATACCCTGCTAGACCGAGAAATTGACGCACTTCCGAAGGATTCGTTGGTGCCGCCCAATTTCTAATGGCATCGATCTTGGCAGGATCCACATGTATGCCCATTTCATTAACGATATGCCCCAGAAAATGTACCTCCCGTATCCAAAAATCACATTTAGAAAATTTCGCGTACAGCTGCTCCCTCCTCAGGAGCTCTAGGATAAGACGTAGATGCCGCACATGATCCTCCTTGTTCTTGGAATAAATTAGAATGTCGTCGATAAAAACGATAACGAAGTCGTCGAGGTATGGCTTGCACACGCGGTTCATGAGATCCATGAAGACCGCTGGTGCGTTGGTCAACCCGAATGGCATGACCAATAACTCATAATGACCGTACCGCGTCCGAAATGCCGTTTTGGGAACATCTTCCTCTCTAACCCGTACCTGATGATAACCCGACCTTAAGTCGATTTTGGAGTAGAAACTTGACCCTTGCAGCTGGTCAAACAGGTCATCAATACGTGGTAAAGGATAACGATTCTTGACCGTCGCCTTATTGAGCTCACGGTAATCTATACACAGGCGAAAAGACCCGTCTTTCTTTTTCACAAACAGAACTGGGGCTCCCCAAGGTGAAGAGCTGGGTCGGATAAAACCCCTGTCTAATAGTTCCTGGAGTTGATTTGACAATTCCTGCAACTCCCCTGGTGCCAGACGGTAAGGAGCACGAGCAATCGGTGTTGCTCCTGGGGCGAGATCGATCTGAAATTCCACCTGCCGGTGCGGAGGTAAACCAGGGAGTTCCTCAGGAAATACGTCAGGAAATTCCCGAACAACTGGAATATCCTCGATCCTCCTCTCGTCAGTCTGCGAATCAGTGACAAGGGCTAGAATAGCAGGATAGCCCTTACGGAGATACTCCTGAGCCTTCATTGCCGAAACAATACTAATCGGGGTCCCACTGCGATGACCCTGAACCGATAAAAATTCTCCGCTAGGGAGAGGAACACGCACGATTTTCTCCTTACAGAGAATTTCCGCCCGATACTTGGACAACCAGTCCATGCCGATAACTACGTCGAAACTTCCAAGAGTAATGGGGAGTAGGTCAATGTCGAATACCTGACCCAAAAGATCGAGTTTACATCCAACCAGAACATGCGATGCTTCGATTGTTTTACCATTTGCTATCTCCACTATGTGTTTCGTTACAAGAGGTGTAGGACTTAACCCTAACTGACGACTGAATCTCAAAGACACGTAACTCCAATCGGCACCAGAGTCGAACAAAATAGAAGCATATACATCGTTTACCAAAAATGTACCAGTAACCACGTTGCCGTCATTCCGTGCTTCCCCAGCTCCCAGAACAAATCCGCGTCCACGTGCCACATTGCCCCCATTGTTCCCAGCATTGTTGTTTCCATTATTATTGCCCCCTGTATTCTGTCTCAGCTGAGGACAGTCTCGCTTGAAATGCCCATCAGCCCCACACTGGAAGCACCCTTTCTGTACACCCTGATTCGGCTGATTCTGTTGCCTACCCTGCTGCTGTACTGGCTGCTGCTGAGCTGGAAGTATAGCCCTACAATCCTTAGCCATGTGCCCTGATCGGTGACACCTATGACAAACCCGATTACACTGACCCTTGTGATGATAGTTACACTTGTTGCACAAAGGTAATTTCCCCGCATAAGATCCCTGCCCCGAACTGTTACTCTGGTTTTGATTCACTGACGATGTCTGGCTGAAACTGCGATTGCTGCCAGTATCTGCTTTCTTCTGAGGCTGGGCAGAGTTGGACCCCTTGTCCATATCCTTCCACTTACGCTTGCTATCAGTAGCAGGAGTAGTGGAAGTAGCAGCGGCTGTAGTAGTACTAGAAATACGTGGTGGTAGTGAGTTACTTTCCACCTCCTGATCCACAATCTTGTGAGTCATACGGACAATATCAGTTATGTTGTTGAGGTTTCCTGCAGTAACCAAACCCTTCACTCGTGGAGGTAATCCCTTGATAAACAACTCAATTCTTCGAGACATAGGTCGGGACAAGTTTGGACACAAGTCAGCCAACTCATACGACCGCTTCACGTATGCTTCAACCTCAGATCCCGCTAACTTCAGATTATAATATTCGTTCTCTAACTTCTGTATCTCATCACGAGGACAGTACTCTTCCCTCATTAATTCCTTAAAGGCTTCCCACGTAGTGGTATTCGCCGCCTCGATGCCTAACAACTGAACCTGAGCATTCCACCATGTCAGGGCACCATCCTCAAGTGTGCCCGTAGCATACTTCACTCTGTCCCCAACTGGGCAGTTACACATCGCGAATACGGACTTCGCCTTTTCAAACCAGCGCAGGAGTCCCACAGCCCCTTCAGTCCCGCTGAAGGTCTGGGGCTTGCAATCCATAAAGGACTTAAACGTGCAGACAGGTGGGTGAGGCTGATTTTGTGGTGCTGGCTGACCTATTAACAGGAGAAAAGATAACAAACAAGTAAGGCTCAAGTATATGACTCAACAGGAAGAGTGTTTGGTACATATCGTACCAGCCTGATAAGCCGCCAAGGCTGCAGCCACCTGGGCGTTGATTAAGTCAGTCAATTCGGCTTGAGTCATATTGATTTGGCCACGTCCACCACCGCGGCCTCCACTACGTCCACCACGACGGCCTCCACCACGTCCGTTCATGATTCTATAAGTATGGGAAAAGGACGAGTTAACAAACAAGTTTAAATAGATTTCAAGTATTTACGTGGTATTCATAGATTTCAAGGTTCTAGTACGGGACCAACTAACAACGCAGGATCCTTTTTCACACTTGTCAAGGTTCACTAGGACTCACATGCACGCCAAATTATTATTATGTGTGCACCCACAATAATAATCTAGTTTGCATGCTCATCTCAATCCCCCCTAACTCATGTTATAAGGCTTCCCTAACCCAAACAACATGAACAAGAGCGTCATAACACAAAACATGTAAGCCCAAGAAGAGTCCCACTCCTAAAACAAGTATCATAGACTGATTGCATGGAAATTCGTGCTGTAGTGTCATTTGTGCATTTAAGTGCAATACGAATCATAAGTAGTGGTCGATGGTCGATGTAAATAAGAGACGAACCTTGCTGTCTGGAGCTAAGTGTCATGGTCGATGTCGGATTAGTTCAGTTATAGTCTGGTTTTATAAAACATTTTAAAACCAAGTTCACTATAACCAGTGGCTCTGATACCAAACTGTCACACCCTCAAATTACCACCTAGGGAGTGTCCCGGTTAAGCGTGTGACGACTAGCAATGAGCCACCAATTACATTGAATCACAAGTTTTAAAAAAAGTTCCATTGTTTAATAATACTGAAATTCCAATCATAAGTTATCCAAAACCATAAGTCCAGCGGAAGCGTAAAAATTACCATAAGGTACATACTAAACGAACGTAATAAAAAAATAAGTGTTTGATAAACAAGTACATCAGCATGACCATGACCACTCTTGCTCTCCAGCCAACAAGCTCCTGTTCCAATCACCTAACGACCTGTGAGCATGTAACAAGTGTATCAGACAAAGCTGGCTAGTTCACAGTTTTAGAAAACGTTTATTACCAGTTGAATGTAAAACAGTTCAATAACCAATGCAAGTAATATTGTTAATATCTCAATTCCGAACAAGACGGCTCCTGATGTACATGACTACCCTATCCCACGTACTCCTATCTAGTACTGGGCCCGACTGGGTCATTAGTTAACATCCGTCCTATCCAGGAGCGGTGTGAGGGTGCCAAACCTAAGTAGCGCTACCAACTAATACCCGAATAAGGGACTTACAAAAATGATAGGTGAGAATATTAACCAATATACCCGTTTTTACCCAAACCACTGACTGTCCCCAACCACTGGGACGCATGCTCGAATGTAGTGAACTCACCTTTGGTTTGCTCGGTAGATTATGTCACAAATTCAGTTGCCCAAAACAATCCTAACATAGTTACCAATATCAATTAGACTTATGCACCAACACCCACTTATTAAAACGAGTTGTTACATAGATTGATCGCTTCGTGACATGTATAGCGTAATAGTTCACATAAACTCAGTTCACGTAATGCATAATAAGTACTCATATCACAAGTGATCACGTTTCACAGCCATGACTGACTAATAACACTTAACAGCTCGCTAAATTATTCTAGCTATTCACCTAACAGTTAATGTCCAGCATACAATTTACGGGTGACTTCCAGTACCATACTAGGCTCTTAAACCTGACATACGAAGCCCAAATAGTCAACACACAATAATGTATCACTACCCCACCATGTTACCAGACCCATTATTCTCATCACAATCATCGAGTTTCATGCCAGTATCCAATAACATTGATACACTAACTATTGACTTGCTAACATGTAATCAGAAATCGAAACAACATGACGTCTTAGAACAATCAACAGTAGTCGGTTCACATGATGCATATTATGAACATTGAGTTACCAGAATAATCTAGGGGTTATCGATATATAAGCAATACGGAATATGCGCATGGTATTCAGTTATGTTTCGATAACACACATATATATATACAAGTTCTATATTCATACCAGTGAACAATTAACAATAAGTTCCTGGAATCTAATAATCAAATGAGTCATGCACACATCATTCAATGCACATGCTTTTTTTTTTCTACTGACAACATCACTGAAAGTCCACATGATTTGGTTTAATCCCACATGGGCTGCCATGTTCATTCCCAAGTTATTGAGTTTTGTGCAATAAGGTAATTTCAACTCCATGGGGCCCTTACAACCGATTGACATTAACATTCATTAGTTTACCCACTACTTGTTACATCAAACACTTTGACTTCATGCTTACACACACATCGATATCAGCCACTTAACATGTAATTCAATTTCATGTCTAATCTATTAATCATGCAATCACATTCCACTAATGATCTATGTAATGATTCATATGTATGACAGTTTGGTGATTCATGACATTCACATTAGAAATAACAAGTAGGTTATCAATCAGTACATACAAGCATAGTTCATCTTGATCGTCAAAAGTAATCAATGGGTTAATAGTTAAACTCACTAACCGAATGCCAAAGTAATGATTGGAGAGATCACAGGGTTTCGATGAGGAGACTTCACTGCCGTCACACACCTAGGGGCTTTAGGGTTTGTATGGTTTGTGTTTCAAGTTACGTAAATTACATGTAGATATAAGCTAGACCCAAGGCCGGTCTCTAATTTAGTGCCCACTTGGGCTTAACCAAGCCCAATCGTACATCTAGATAGTGAAATGAGTATAGTTTGGGCTTTGGTTGGTATTGGGCTCGAGTGATACCCTCTAAGGTAGTCCGTGCGTATGAGCCGGTTATGAAATAAACGTGACCCACCTAAACTATAGGTATACTAAGACGCGGCTCAAACACAAAAGATACGAAGGACAATTAGAATACTAGCACCACGCGCTTTAATCACAATTAGGAGGGATGAATAACGAGAAACTAGAATTTGATAAATACATTACTGACCTCGGAAGTTTGGGTTGTCACATCATCCCCAACTTGAAAAAAAATTTCGTCCCGAAATTTGCCAAGTAGGTACAGTGAAGTGAAGTGGTAAATCAAGATTGTTGCGGGTTTTGCTCAGGTGTAACATCATCCCCAACTTGAAGAGGAATTTCGCCCCGAAATTCCTCTTCAAATTTACTTGATTCAGGTTGATCCTTAGGAAACAAGTGTGGATATTTGAGTTTCATTTGATCCTCGCGTTCCTAAGTGAACTCCGGTCCACGTCTTGAGTTCCAACGAACTCTAACGATCGGAATGCGACTGTGCTTGCATATTTTGACCTCTCGATCCATAATCTCAACGGGCTCTTCAATAAACTGTAGCTTGTCGTCGATTTTCAGCTCTTGGAAAGGTACAACTAGTGGGTCTTCAGCATAGCACTTCTTCAGTTGCGATACATGAAAAACATCGTGAACATTACCCAATTCAGTAGGTAATTCCAACCTGTAAGCCACCTTACCAATGCGTTCAAGAACCCTAAACGGTCCAACGTAGTGTGGATTAAGCTTGCCACGCTTTCCAAAACGTACAACGCCTTTCCACGGTGAAACCTTCAACATGACGCGATCATTCACCTCAAATACAACCTCCTTGCTACGTTTGTCAGCATAGGCTTTCTGACGATCACGGGCAGCTGCCATACGCTCTCTGATTTTTACAATCATACCTGAAGTCTCCATAACCAACTCAGGACCTGAAATCTGACTGTCGCCCACTTCGGCCCAACAGAGAGGTGAACGACACTTCCTCCCATACAAGGCTTCGAACGGAGCTGCCTTGATGCTAGTATGATAACTGTTGTTGTAGGAGAATTCGACTAATGGCAAATGTCTCTCCCAACCCTTCCCAAAATCAATAACACACGCCCGTAACATATCTTCAAGTGTCTGAATTGTGCGCTCACTCTGACCGTCGGTCTGTGGGTGATACGCAGTACTCATATCGAGACGCGAACCAAACGACCTATGCATAGCCTGCCATAACTCTGAGGTGAAACGCGGATCCCGATCCGAAATGATGGAGGTTGGCACCCCGTGCCTAGACACCACCTCTTTAAGGTATATCGCTGCGAGCTGGGAGTGCTTGTCTGTTTCTTTAATTTGTAAAAAGTGCGCTGACTTCGTAAGACGGTCCACAATTACCCATATCGTATCATTCCCAGCTTGGGTTCTTGGTAGGCCTGTGACAAAATCCATGGATATCTGCTCCCATTTCCACATCGGTATCTCAGGCTGCTGTAGTGGACCCGAAGGCTTCTGATACTCTGCCTTGACTCTAGCACAAGTCAAGCATTTGCTCACATATGTGGCTATAATAGCTTTCATATTCGGCCACCAATACAAGACTTTGGGATCGTGATACATCTTATCAGACCCCGGGTGCACAGAATACCTTGACTTATGTGCTTCATCCATTACCAGTTCCCGAAGGTTGCCAAACAGAGGAACCCACAATCTCTCCATAACATAGCAAATGCCATCAGACTTTAGCTCGAACTTTTTGTTCATACCACGCAAACCCTCTGCTTCAATGTTTTCATCCTTTAAGGCCTCGACCTGTGCTGAACGAATCCGTGTGGGTAGATCAGAGTGAATAGTAAGCTGTAGAGCACGAACACGCTTCGGTTTCGGTTCCTTGCGGCTAAGAGCATCTACGACAATGTTAGCTTTACCCGGATGATACTTGATGGCACACTCGTAATCATTGAACAACTCCACCCAGCGACGCTGACGCATATTCAATTCTTTCTGGTCGAAGATATGCTGAAGGCTCTTGTGGTCGGTATAGATGGTGCATTTCGTACCGTACAGATAATGCCTCCAAATTTTCAGTGCAAAAACCACGGCTCCTAACTCCAAGTCGTGTGTCGTGTAGTTCTTCTCGTGTATTTTCAACTGTCGAGAGGCATAAGCTATCACCTTGTTACGCTGCATCAACACGCAACCAAGGCCCTGAATCGATGCATCACAATGAACCTCAAAATCCTCGGTACCCTCTGGTAGCGACAGAATCGGCGCGCTACACAATTTTTGTTTCAACAGCTGGAAGGCATCCTCCTGTTTTGCTCCCCACGAATAAACTACTTTCTTCTGTGTCAAGGATGTGAGGGGTTGAGCAATCTTCGAGAAATCCCGAATAAAACGACGATAATACCCTGCTAGACCGAGAAATTGACGCACTTCCGAAGGATTCGTTGGTGCCGCCCAATTTCTAATGGCATCGATCTTGGCAGGATCCACATGTATGCCCATTTCATTAACGATATGCCCCAGAAAATGTACCTCCCGTATCCAAAAATCACATTTAGAAAATTTCGCGTACAGCTGCTCCCTCCTCAGGAGCTCTAGGATAAGACGTAGATGCCGCACATGATCCTCCTTGTTCTTGGAATAAATTAGAATGTCGTCGATAAAAACGATAACGAAGTCGTCGAGGTATGGCTTGCACACGCGGTTCATGAGATCCATGAAGACCGCTGGTGCGTTGGTCAACCCGAATGGCATGACCAATAACTCATAATGACCGTACCGCGTCCGAAATGCCGTTTTGGGAACATCTTCCTCTCTAACCCGTACCTGATGATAACCCGACCTTAAGTCGATTTTGGAGTAGAAACTTGACCCTTGCAGCTGGTCAAACAGGTCATCAATACGTGGTAAAGGATAACGATTCTTGACCGTCGCCTTATTGAGCTCACGGTAATCTATACACAGGCGAAAAGACCCGTCTTTCTTTTTCACAAACAGAACTGGGGCTCCCCAAGGTGAAGAGCTGGGTCGGATAAAACCCCTGTCTAATAGTTCCTGGAGTTGATTTGACAATTCCTGCAACTCCCCTGGTGCCAGACGGTAAGGAGCACGAGCAATCGGTGTTGCTCCTGGGGCGAGATCGATCTGAAATTCCACCTGCCGGTGCGGAGGTAAACCAGGGAGTTCCTCAGGAAATACGTCAGGAAATTCCCGAACAACTGGAATATCCTCGATCCTCCTCTCGTCAGTCTGCGAATCAGTGACAAGGGCTAGAATAGCAGGATAGCCCTTACGGAGATACTCCTGAGCCTTCATTGCCGAAACAATACTAATCGGGGTCCCACTGCGATGACCCTGAACCGATAAAAATTCTCCGCTAGGGAGAGGAACACGCACGATTTTCTCCTTACAGAGAATTTCCGCCCGATACTTGGACAACCAGTCCATGCCGATAACTACGTCGAAACTTCCAAGAGTAATGGGGAGTAGGTCAATGTCGAATACCTGACCCAAAAGATCGAGTTTACATCCAACCAGAACATGCGATGCTTCGATTGTTTTACCATTTGCTATCTCCACTATGTGTTTCGTTACAAGAGGTGTAGGACTTAACCCTAACTGACGACTGAATCTCAAAGACACGTAACTCCAATCGGCACCAGAGTCGAACAAAATAGAAGCATATACATCGTTTACCAAAAATGTACCAGTAACCACGTTGCCGTCATTCCGTGCTTCCCCAGCTCCCAGAACAAATCCGCGTCCACGTGCCACATTGCCCCCATTGTTCCCAGCATTGTTGTTTCCATTATTATTGCCCCCTGTATTCTGTCTCAGCTGAGGACAGTCTCGCTTGAAATGCCCATCAGCCCCACACTGGAAGCACCCTTTCTGTACACCCTGATTCGGCTGATTCTGTTGCCTACCCTGCTGCTGTACTGGCTGCTGCTGAGCTGGAAGTATAGCCCTACAATCCTTAGCCATGTGCCCTGATCGGTGACACCTATGACAAACCCGATTACACTGACCCTTGTGATGATAGTTACACTTGTTGCACAAAGGTAATTTCCCCGCATAAGATCCCTGCCCCGAACTGTTACTCTGGTTTTGATTCACTGACGATGTCTGGCTGAAACTGCGATTGCTGCCAGTATCTGCTTTCTTCTGAGGCTGGGCAGAGTTGGACCCCTTGTCCATATCCTTCCACTTACGCTTGCTATCAGTAGCAGGAGTAGTGGAAGTAGCAGCGGCTGTAGTAGTACTAGAAATACGTGGTGGTAGTGAGTTACTTTCCACCTCCTGATCCACAATCTTGTGAGTCATACGGACAATATCAGTTATGTTGTTGAGGTTTCCTGCAGTAACCAAACCCTTCACTCGTGGAGGTAATCCCTTGATAAACAACTCAATTCTTCGAGACATAGGTCGGGACAAGTTTGGACACAAGTCAGCCAACTCATACGACCGCTTCACGTATGCTTCAACCTCAGATCCCGCTAACTTCAGATTATAATATTCGTTCTCTAACTTCTGTATCTCATCACGAGGACAGTACTCTTCCCTCATTAATTCCTTAAAGGCTTCCCACGTAGTGGTATTCGCCGCCTCGATGCCTAACAACTGAACCTGAGCATTCCACCATGTCAGGGCACCATCCTCAAGTGTGCCCGTAGCATACTTCACTCTGTCCCCAACTGGGCAGTTACACATCGCGAATACGGACTTCGCCTTTTCAAACCAGCGCAGGAGTCCCACAGCCCCTTCAGTCCCGCTGAAGGTCTGGGGCTTGCAATCCATAAAGGACTTAAACGTGCAGACAGGTGGGTGAGGCTGATTTTGTGGTGCTGGCTGACCTATTAACAGGAGAAAAGATAACAAACAAGTAAGGCTCAAGTATATGACTCAACAGGAAGAGTGTTTGGTACATATCGTACCAGCCTGATAAGCCGCCAAGGCTGCAGCCACCTGGGCGTTGATTAAGTCAGTCAATTCGGCTTGAGTCATATTGATTTGGCCACGTCCACCACCGCGGCCTCCACTACGTCCACCACGACGGCCTCCACCACGTCCGTTCATGATTCTATAAGTATGGGAAAAGGACGAGTTAACAAACAAGTTTAAATAGATTTCAAGTATTTACGTGGTATTCATAGATTTCAAGGTTCTAGTACGGGACCAACTAACAACGCAGGATCCTTTTTCACACTTGTCAAGGTTCACTAGGACTCACATGCACGCCAAATTATTATTATGTGTGCACCCACAATAATAATCTAGTTTGCATGCTCATCTCAATCCCCCCTAACTCATGTTATAAGGCTTCCCTAACCCAAACAACATGAACAAGAGCGTCATAACACAAAACATGTAAGCCCAAGAAGAGTCCCACTCCTAAAACAAGTATCATAGACTGATTGCATGGAAATTCGTGCTGTAGTGTCATTTGTGCATTTAAGTGCAATACGAATCATAAGTAGTGGTCGATGGTCGATGTAAATAAGAGACGAACCTTGCTGTCTGGAGCTAAGTGTCATGGTCGATGTCGGATTAGTTCAGTTATAGTCTGGTTTTATAAAACATTTTAAAACCAAGTTCACTATAACCAGTGGCTCTGATACCAAACTGTCACACCCTCAAATTACCACCTAGGGAGTGTCCCGGTTAAGCGTGTGACGACTAGCAATGAGCCACCAATTACATTGAATCACAAGTTTTAAAAAAAGTTCCATTGTTTAATAATACTGAAATTCCAATCATAAGTTATCCAAAACCATAAGTCCAGCGGAAGCGTAAAAATTACCATAAGGTACATACTAAACGAACGTAATAAAAAAATAAGTGTTTGATAAACAAGTACATCAGCATGACCATGACCACTCTTGCTCTCCAGCCAACAAGCTCCTGTTCCAATCACCTAACGACCTGTGAGCATGTAACAAGTGTATCAGACAAAGCTGGCTAGTTCACAGTTTTAGAAAACGTTTATTACCAGTTGAATGTAAAACAGTTCAATAACCAATGCAAGTAATATTGTTAATATCTCAATTCCGAACAAGACGGCTCCTGATGTACATGACTACCCTATCCCACGTACTCCTATCTAGTACTGGGCCCGACTGGGTCATTAGTTAACATCCGTCCTATCCAGGAGCGGTGTGAGGGTGCCAAACCTAAGTAGCGCTACCAACTAATACCCGAATAAGGGACTTACAAAAATGATAGGTGAGAATATTAACCAATATACCCGTTTTTACCCAAACCACTGACTGTCCCCAACCACTGGGACGCATGCTCGAATGTAGTGAACTCACCTTTGGTTTGCTCGGTAGATTATGTCACAAGTTCAGTTGCCCAAAACAATCCTAACATAGTTACCAATATCAATTAGACTTATGCACCAACACCCACTTATTAAAACGAGTTGTTACATAGATTGATCGCTTCGTGACATGTATAGCGTAATAGTTCACATAAACTCAGTTCACGTAATGCATAATAAGTACTCATATCACAAGTGATCACGTTTCACAGCCATGACTGACTAATAACACTTAACAGCTCGCTAAATTATTCTAGCTATTCACCTAACAGTTAATGTCCAGCATACAATTTACGGGTGACTTCCAGTACCATACTAGGCTCTTAAACCTGACATACGAAGCCCAAATAGTCAACACACAATAATGTATCACTACCCCACCATGTTACCAGACCCATTATTCTCATCACAATCATCGAGTTTCATGCCAGTATCCAATAACATTGATACACTAACTATTGACTTGCTAACATGTAATCAGAAATCGAAACAACATGACGTCTTAGAACAATCAACAGTAGTAGGTTCACATGATGCATATTATGAACATTGAGTTACCAGAATAATCTAGGGGTTATCGATATATAAGCAATACGGAATATGCGCATGGTATTCAGTTATGTTTCGATAACACACATATATATATACAAGTTCTATATTCATACCAGTGAACAATTAACAATAAGTTCCTGGAATCTAATAATCAAATGAGTCATGCACACATCATTCAATGCACATGCTTTTTTTTTTTCTACTGACAACATCACTGAAAGTCCACATGATTTGGTTTAATCCCACATGGGCTGCCATGTTCATTCCCAAGTTATTGAGTTTTGTGCAATAAGGTAATTTCAACTCCATGGGGCCCTTACAACCGATTGACATTAACATTCATTAGTTTACCCACTACTTGTTACATTAAACACTTTGACTTCATGCTTACACACACATCGATATCAGCCACTTAACATGTAATTCAATTTCATGTCTAATCTATTAATCATGCAATCACATTCCACTAATGATCTATGTAATGATTCATATGTATGACAGTTTGGTGATTCATGACATTCACATTAGAAATAACAAGTAGGTTATCAATCAGTACATACAAGCATAGTTCATCTTGATCGTCAAAAGTAATCAATGGGTTAATAGTTAAACTCACTAACCGAATGCCAAAGTAATGATTGGAGAGATCACAGGGTTTCGATGAGGAGACTTCACTGCCGTCACACACCTAGGGGCTTTAGGGTTTGTATGGTTTGTGTTTCAAGTTACGTAAATTACATGTAGATATAAGCTAGACCCAAGGCCGGTCTCTAATTTAGTGCCCACTTGGGCTTAACCAAGCCCAATCGTACATCTAGATAGTGAAATGAGTCTAGTTTGGGCTTTGGTTGGTATTGGGCTCGAGTGATACCCTCTAAGGTAGTCCGTGCGTATGAGCCGGTTATGAAATAAACGTGACCCACCTAAACTATAGGTATACTAAGACGCGGCTCAAACACAAAAGATACGAAGGACAATTAGAATACTAGCACCACGCGCTTTAATCACAATTAGGAGGGATGAATAACGAGAAACTAGAATTTGATAAATACATTACTGACCTCGGAAGTTTGGGTTGTCACAACTTTTATGGACCTTATGAACCGGGATTGCAAGCTGATGTTGGATAAATCGGTAATCGTGTTTATTGACGATATTCTGGTTTACTCGAAAAATGAAGCAGAACATGCACACCACTTACAAGAGGTGCTAGAGACACTCAGGCAAGAAAAGTTGTATACGAAATTCTCGAAATGCGCCTTCTGGTTGCGAGAGGTGCAATTCCTCGGCCACATCATAAGCGCCGATGGAATATTAGTAGATCCTTCAAAAATAGAGGCCGTGTCAAAATGGAGTCCTCCGAAGAATCCTTCGGAGATTAGAAGCTTCTTAGGGCTTGCGGGATACTATAGGAGATTCATTCAAGATTTCTCCAAGATTGCGTCGCCGCTAACTAAGTTAACCCGAAAGGAGGAGAAGTTAATTTGGGGTGTCGAACAAGAAAGAGCATTTCAAACGCTAAAAGAGAAGTTAACTCAAGCTCCAGTATTAACATTGCCGGATGGAGTCGAAGATTTGGTGGTTTATTCAGATGCTTCACTATCGGGGCTCGGATGCATTCTGATGCAACGGGGCAAAGTTATAGCTTATGCCTCGAGGCAATTGAAGGTACATGAAAAGAAATATCCCACGCATGATCTCGAATTAGCTGCGGTGGTGTTTGCGTTAAAAATATGGAGGCACTATTTGTACGGGGTAAAGTGCACCATTTTCACCGATCACAAGAGCTTAAAATACTTCTTCGATCAGAAGGAGTTAAATATGCGCCAAAGACGATGGTTAGAAACGGTGAAGGATTTCGACTGTGAAATACACTATCACCCCGGAGAGGCAAATGTGGTGGCGGATGCTCTGAGCAAAAAAGCAGACTATGTCCCAATACGAGTAAGGTCGATGCAGCTTGTGGTGACCTCGGGTATACTTGAACGTGTCCGAGAAGCGCAAGTAGAAGCAGTAAAAGAAGAGAACTGGAAGAAGGAAAGAATAATCGGCCAGTTGAAAGATTTGACGGATGAAAAGAACGGGTTGAAGACCCGATCCGGGAGAGTATGGGTTCCAAATTCTTGTGGGGTTAAAACGCTTCTACTCGATGAAGCTCATAAATCCCGATATTCTATTCATCCGGGTGCGACCAAGATGTACAACGATCTAAAACAAAATTATTGGTGGCCTGGAATGAAGAGGGATGTAGTAAAATACGTGGAGAAGTGCTTGACTTGTCTACAAGTCAAAGCGGAACACCAGAAACCATATGGAAAACTGCAACCTTTGGAGATCCCGGTTTGGAAATGGGAACATATCATTATGGACCTATTGACCAAACCACCTAAAACGATTCGGGGATTTGACGCTATATGGGTGATTGTAGATAGACTAACAAAGAGTGCTCATTTTATTCCTATACGAGAGACATATACTTCGGAAAAGATGTCTGATGTATATACAAACGAAATAGTGGCACATCACGAAGTACCAGTATCTATTGTGTCGGATAGAGATACCCGGTTTACTTCAAACTTTTGGCGAGATTTTCAAGAACAAATGGGAACGAAACTTTTCATTAGCACCGCCTACCATCCCCAAACGGATGGGCAGAGTGAAAGAACAGTACAGACGCTCGAGGATATGTTACGGGCATGTATTATTGATTTCGGCGGAAGTTGGGATGTTTATCTACCCTTGGCCGAATTCTTGTATAATAATAGTTATCATGCGAGCATCGGCATGGCGCCTTACGAAATGCTATATGGTAGGAAATGCTGAACTCCGGTGTGTTGGGTTGAAGTGGGACCACGCGAACTGGCCCATAAAGATATTGTACAAGCCACTAATGAGAAAATTGAAGTGGTACGAGCCCATTTGAAGGCAGCCCAAGATAGGCAAAAGTCTTATGCCGACAAAAGATGAAGACCGATTGAATTTCAGATAGGTGACATGGTTATGTTAAAGGTTTCCCCATGGAAGGGCGTTATCAGATTCATAAAAAGGGGGAAACTAAGCCCGAGGTTTATCGGGCCATTTAAAATCATCGAACGGGTTGGCAAGGTGGCTTATCGCCTCGAGCTACCAGAAGAGTTGAGTGGAATACATGGCACGTTCCACGTGTCTCAGTTGCGAAAATGTTTAGCGGAGGAAACAACTTATATCCCTTACGATGATATCGAGGTGGATAATAGCCTGAATTATGCGGTAAGGCCATTAGAGATCCTAGATCGGAAGGTTAAGCACTTGCGAAATAAGAGAATTGATCAAGTTAAGATCAAATGGGAGCATAGAAAAGGTTTGGATACTACATGGGAGTCCGAAGAAGAGATGCGACGTCTCTACCCTACACTATTCGGTATGTACTCTGGTTTCGGGGACGAAACCCTTTTAAGGGGGTGGACTTGTAACACCCCGAAAATATAAATTTTTATAATACAATAATGTTAGTGAATAAATAAGAAAAATAAACTAACTAGGAATGACATTAACCTAGTTAGATGTTGAGTTATGAGTAGTTAAAGAGTTATAACAACTAATGAACGAAAGATGAGGGACCAAAAGTGTCTAAATGAAAACTATTATTAATAAAGCAAAAAAAAATTAAAACTCACAACACACTTGCCTGTGTGTTGTTGAGATCGATCAGAAGCAGGGGCGACCCCAAGCTCCCCCAAAGCCCTAGTTCATCACAAAACTCATAAATTGAAGGTTCAAATCTGATCCAAATCGAAATACGAGCTAAGATTAGTGATCTCCATTACAAGGGGGTCATAAGGTATGTAAAATTTGATAAGAAATCTCTACTTGAAATTCTCATGATTCTAGGGGAATTGAAATCTGTTGATGCATGTTGGTTAAATGAATAGATTAAGGATGATATAGTGTCTAGGAGTAAACCCTAGACAACTATAAGTGAAATCATGTCTAATCTCTAAAAATCTCATGAACACATTGAAGGTGATTCATGGGTTTTGTGAGAAGTTGATGAACACTAGGGTTTAGAAGGTTATTCTAGTGTAGATTGATTCGTAGAAACTGATTTCTGAAAAAATTTTTGATGTTTGATTCTATATGTGATAGCTTGATTGATGTTAATTTAGGCTAAGCGACAAGCCATGAACTTGAATATAAAAGATATAAAATCCTGCCCTTTAAGTGTTTGTAAAAATGCCTCAAAGAAGGCTCGAAACTGAAATTTTAAAGTTAAAACGCATAATTGTGACGTTTTGGCAAATTATGTGATATGTGATTGGAAAGAGTTCTAAACGCGTCATGATTGAACTCTATAGGAAAAGATACCAGAGCGTCGAATGGACAGGTCGGTGGTGATTTGCGTTTGAAGGGCGTGCACTAAAGGTACGTAACTTGATTTGTTACATTGAGTAATTTGATACTAGAATATGTATGGTTGCGTTGTAAAATAATGGTTGTGTTGATTGATGCGACAATGTTCGTTACTTGGATTAATAGGTTAAGAATCGGTTAAAAGTCGTTTGGTAGTCATTATAATGGTGGATTCCATAGATGAGCTAGTACGTGGCTACACGCTTCGTTAATATGGTCACTTGGTCCTTGTTATTGTTAATGATAAGTATATTAAAATACGGGATTTTGGTAGCTTGGTTTGATTGAATGATCAACTTCCTAAGGGCAAACTAATGGGTCATTAAGAGAAGGTACAAACCGAGTAATGGTAGTACCTTATTCGTAGATTTCGAACCCGAGTGATGGGTAGTGGTTTACTAAATACTCAAATCGGTGATGGGAGCGTGGGTGTTGAAAATATGGATCCCATGATTTGGATCTCCTTATTTAGAAGTGATATCCCGTTCACATGAGTTTGGGTGAAATGAATAAATGGGTCAAAACAACAAAGTTACAGAAGCTACCGTAAGTTACGATAACTACCGTAACTTACGGTAGAGGATGAAGTGTTACGGTAGTTCTCTACTGCCTTACGGCAGACTAGTGTTACCCAGCGACTACCGTAACTTACGGTATCTACCGTAAGTTACGGTAGAGCCCATGTATTTTTGTTAAACTTTGCATATCTTAGTTAATCGAATCCGTTTTTGAGCGTAGTTTCGATTATGCAAATTTTCTAAGAACTCTAATACTAATATTTGTCAAAATCTTCAGCTTTTAGGTATTGCAAGTACGTGGATGATGGTCAAGTCAATGCTCTTGAACCGAACACAATCTTTTGAAGCTTCCGCCTTAGATTAACTTCGTTTTAGACAATGTTTATATTGTAAACAATTTGCTAATCATGTTTTGAATGATGGAACTAGTTAAGTAATAATCTAGAATGTAATTATTTTGAAACTTAAATTTTGTACTAAGTTTGAAGTAAGGTACCGTTTTATGTAAAATCAGGTGTGTTTAAATTAAATTCTTATAAAAGCAAGACGGGTGTTACATCAAACTTCAGTTTCTCCTTGACAGCAACACCTTTTTTAGCTATTTTCTTCTTGTTCACATCCATAAAACCATCCCCATCTACATGTTCCTTTCCCTTTCGTTTATCCACTACCTCCTGTTTGACTTGTTTCGGACAACTTTCTTTTATATGACCAAACACACAGCATGTTGGGCATCTAGGAGGAGACCACTCGTATTCAACTTTTACCGAGCTCATTAAAAACCCCCATCCTCCACATTAGGGATAGCAACAGAAACTGTTTCATGGAGATCCTTTTGAGCATCCAGTTCTATCACCGCCCTAGCGTAACTACTTCAGCCCCAAGAATCCAAACAAATGTTCGAAGTTTCGTTATCTAGGAATTTTGGAGAACCAATTTTTGACGCTATCAGACTTAAACCATCTTCCATATATGCAGCCAAAGGAACATCATGCATCTTAACCCATACCGGGACCTTCTTGAATTCCTCCTTCTTAATCTCCGTTTTAGACGAGCAAGGTTTTAGAAATATGGGTATGTTCCGAATTAGCCATGGTCCTTCATGAAGGACCTTGTCCATTCCCTCTTTCGACTCAAACTTGAAAAAGAAGAAACCCCTTGCGTTCATCATACTCTTTTGTAATCCATATTTTTTTCCAACGATTCTTCACGAAATATTCTACCACGGGAAAGGCTAATCTCTTGCCAAGAAAATAGCGATACAGAACATTACTACATTTTTCTTGCACCTTCTTCACAGATTCTATCAGTATAGTTACATCAGCGTCCCCATGACTTTCAAGATTTTCAAGAAAACGAAAATTTACCTTCTTTGAATTCTGCCCAGCTTTAAGTTTTTTCACATATGAAATCGCTCCAGATTTAGATGAACCAGCCGTTGTTTTATTCAGGTTCTCCCCCTCTATTATCAAATTTTGATTTGTAGGGTTTGCATGGGACAACTCCGTATGCTCAAGAATAACAGGTTTGGATATAGCAGCCAATCCATCAATAATTGACACATTATTCGTAGAGTACATACCTCTCCTCGGCATCATAGTATTTCCTTCTATATCCGTGACCCTTAATCCAACACC
The DNA here is from genome assembly GCA_030545235.1 of Helianthus tuberosus. Lineage (NCBI taxonomy): Eukaryota > Viridiplantae > Streptophyta > Magnoliopsida > Asterales > Asteraceae > Helianthus > Helianthus tuberosus. The sequence goes on along the minus strand of CM060396.1, from coordinate 154,393,619 downwards.
GCGAACAGGAGTCGTTCCTTGAGTTGCTTCGCCTTCCTCATTCATCATCTCCGTGTCTACGTTTTGTAAATTGTCAGGTATGGGTTAATCATCCCCACGAAAATCAGCACCTCTCTCCATCAGCAGCCGCAAACAGCAACCATGCAACAGCAAACCACATGAAAACCAAAGACCAGCGTAAGAAGAAAAACCCTAAAAATAAACCCTAGAACCAAAATTCAAACCTTAATCTATTAGAAGGATTCGTATCAATCTAGCTAATTTAACAAGAGTTAAACGCTACCAATACAGACCTTGTAATAAATCAGGAGATTCAGCCGATTCTAAAGCTTTACGAATTGACGAGACAAAAACCCTAAAAAAGTTATCGATCTTCGTGATTATAGAGATTTGTATATTGATAATAATAAAAAACAATTAGAATCAGTTAACAAAACCCATAATCATTAGATGAAAATCAGATTTAGGAAGAAGAACAGGAAAAATCGCCAAAAGTCGCCATAGGGTTGAGAGAGTCTAACTTAAGATGATATTTATTAGATTATCTAATTTAGATAATAAGCACAAAACTTCAAATACGAACACTTCTAATATGATATTTTGTTCAACCAACGCAATAAACACATAAAACTTCAAATACGGACACTCATAATATGATATTTTGTTCAACCTATGCAGTAAACATATGCATTCTAATATGATATTTTGTTCAACCTATGAAATAATTATTTTGAAACTTAAATTTTGTACTAAGTTTGAAGTAAGGTACCGTTTTATGTAAAATCAGGTGTGTTTAAATTAAATTCTTATAAAAGCAAGACGGGTGTTACATCAAACTTCGGTTTCTCCTTGACAGCAACACCTTTTTTAGCTATTTTCTTCTTGTTCACATCCATAAAACCATCCCCATCTACATGTTCCTTTCCCTTTCGTTTATCCACTACCTCCTGTTTGACTTGTTTCGGACAACTTTCTTTTATATGACCAAACACACAGCATGTTGGGCATCTAGGAGGAGACCACTCGTATTCAACTTTTACCGAGCTCATTAAGAAACCCCCATCCTCCACATTAGGGATAGCAACAGAAACTGTTTCATGGAGATCCTTTTGAGCATCCAGTTCTATCACCGCCCTAGCGTAACTACTTCAGCCCCAAGAATCCAAACAAATGTTCGAAGTTTCGTTATCTAGGAATTTTGGAGAACCAATTTTTGACGCTATCAGACTTAAACCATCTTCCATATATGCAGCCAAAGGAACATCATGCATCTTAACCCATACCGGGACCTTCTTGAATTCCTCCTTCTTAATCTCCGTTTTAGACGAGCAAGGTTTTAGAAATATGGGTATGTTCCGAATTAGCCATGGTCCTTCATGAAGGACCTTGTCCATTCCCTCTTTCGACTCAAACTTTAAAAAGAAGAAACCCCTTGCGTTCATCATACTCTTTTGTAATCCATATTTTTTTCCAACGATTCTTCACGAAATATTCTACCACGGGAAAGGCTAATCTCTTGCCAAGAAAATAGCGATACAGAACATTACTACATTTTTCTTGCACCTTCTTCACAGATTCTATCAGTATAGTTACATCAGCGTCCCCATGACTTTCAAGATTTTCAAGAAAACGAAAATTTACCTTCTTTGAATTCTGCCCAGCTTTAAGTTTTTCCACATATGAAATCGCTCCAGATTTAGATGAACCAGCCGTTGTTTTATTCAGGTTCTCCCCCTCTATTATCAAATTTTGATTTGTAGGGTTTGCATGGGACAACTCCGTATGCTCAAGAATAACAGGTTTGGATATAGCAGCCAATCCATCAATAATTGACACATTATTCGTAGAGTACATACCTCTCCTCGGCATCATAGTATTTCCTTCTATATCCGTGACCCTTAATCCAACACCGCGAACAGGAGTCGTTCCTTGAGTTGCTTCGCCTTCCTCATTCATCATCACCGTGTCTACGTTTTGTAAATTGTCAGGTATGGGGTAATCATCCCCACGAAAATCAGCACCTCTCTCCATCAGCAGCCGCAAACAGCAACCATGCAACAGCAAACCACATGAAAACCAAAGACCAGCGTAAGAAGAAAAACCCTAAAAATAAACCCTAGAACCAAAATTCAAACCTTAATCTATTAGAAGGATTCGTATCAATCTAGCCAATTTAACAAGAGTTAAACGCTACCAATACAGACCTTGTAATAAATCAGGAGATTCAGCCGATTCTAAAGCTTTACGAATTGACGAGACAAAAACCCTAAAAAACTTATCGATCTTGGTGATTATAGAGATTTGTATATAGATAATAATAATAAAAAACGATTAGAATCAGTTAACAAAACCCATAATCATCAGATGAAAATCAGATTTAGGAAGAAGAACAGGAAAAATCGCCAAAAGTCGCCATAGGGTTGAGAGAGTCTAACTTAAGATGATATTTATTAGATTATCTAATTTAGATAATAAGCACAAAACTTCAAATACGAACACTTCTAATATGATATTTTGTTCAACCTACGCAATAAACACATAAAACTTCAAATACGGACACTCATAATATGATATTTTGTTCAACCTATGCAGTAAACATATGCATTAACTAAAAAATGTCAAATTGTTAAAAAGATGTTTAAGATGAAAATGTTGAGTTTTCCTTCCAAAAAAGAGTTTTCAGGCAAAAAACATTGTTTGGCGATCGGCGACTACCGGCGTTAGGGTTCCATTAGTTAGGATCCATTGGAGACCAATATGTTAATAGTTGGGACTGCTAGTGGTGATTTTTGTACTTGGTACTTGTGGCGGCCAATTAACAATAGTTGGTATTTTTTTAAATCCATTATTCTTTTTTAAATGTGAAATCAAGTTAATCGTGTTAACATTTTTTTAACCCAATTACTTAACCGAATACTACATTTGGTTTTCAGATTCCATCTAAATCGGGTTTAGGATGTTCGGGTTTCATCTTATCGAGTTCGGGTTAGGTTTGGGCAAAAACAACACACCTAAGTGTAGTCTAATTATATTGTAAGATCTCTAGTATCACAACCAAAAGCATGTGAACATTTGATCGACTCAACATAATTTAATTCGGAGCCTAAAGGGAATTTTAAAATTGAATTTTTTTGGTAATTAGTTAGTTCGCCTGCGCGATGAGATAAGTGTTATCGAAACTCTTTTAGAGAGGGTAATCTTCTCCAACATGCCTTAAACATTATTTATAGTTGGATATTATTATTTGCTAATTTAGTAATCATGTACTTAATTATATTATTATTATTTAGTAATTATATTTGGGTATTATTATTATTATAAATATCTAGTAATGTATACTTAAGTATTTAAATAAGATAATACTTAATTTGAACCTGGTAGATTGCCTGCGCAATACGACGAGTGTCACCGGTACTCTTTTGGAGAGCGCAATCTAATCTGACTTGGCATAAACACTTATTATATCTGGCTATTTTCATTATTGTTTTTGTTGTTATTGTTGTTGCTGCTGTTGATGTTGTATACACTTAATTATTTAAATAAGATAATATTTAATTTAAGTAATACTTAGTTATAAAATATAAATAGTAAATGTAAATTTAAGTTTTGATATGGTTTTTGAAATGGAATTTTTTTTCAAACTATGTCATCTATGGGACTTGAATCTAAGATCTTCCACTCTCAAACTCAGGAGTTTAAAGACTTTTTTTTACCAATAAATCACCACCCCATTTGTATACATAAGATAATAACTAATGTAGTGAATTAAATAATATCATTATAATTATAATTATATATTTGATGTAATATTCATAAAAACTTAAAAGAATATAATTTGAATCGGATAAATTACTTTAACTTTGAAGATAATAAAAGACTTTTTTTACCAATAAATCACCACCCCATTGTTACACACACATCTTACTAATGCTTTCATATACCTATACATTATTTATATGCATGATTTCAAAAACTTCACCAACAAGAAATACACTACTCGTAATCCCAAAATGGGGGCATATCATCAATATAGGAGTGATTCCCTTACCTTGATGATTAGTTCCGCTCCTTCCCTTCTTACGACAACTTCCCCAATGAGCTAGGGGTGATTTCCTTACCTCGGTGATCGTTACCAATTCTCCTTTTCAAAGAAACTTTATCATGCCAACCACACGATCAAGTCTTATACTTTAATCTTTTAACATTTTGTCAAAACTTCTACTTATACAAATATCTCAAACCTTATTGTTTTATCAAACGTATTTCTTACCTTATTATCTACTTTACATAAATCACATGCACGAAATTCCTAATCACACATTAAGTGCTTTATTACTAGATTTTCAAAATCTTATGAAATGTTACCTACCAATTTAGTCGGTCTAATGAATCTCTTGCCCACGAATTCCATATTCGACACACTCGCATCATACTATTATGCTAAAGACATTTTGTTCCCAATAAGGAACCAATGAAACTTTCTCTCACATACATATAAAACCTTATAATAGATGTCGCTTCAATAACCTCGCTTAGTTGGTAAAAAATAATTAACTCATTGAAAACCAAACCGAAAAACGCAAATGACCAACCATACACCCTCGAGACTTTGACTTTCAACAACATACCCTAACTTAGTATTAGCTTTCCTACCCGAAAATCCATCGATACCTTAGCACAAGAAAATCTTACCATCCTCGCCTATACTCGTAATACAAGAAACCCGATACAAACCATACCTAGGGAACCTTCGAATACCCATGACCGGTAATCCACTCGTACACCATACCATTAAACACCAAAACACCAAAACATCATACATATAGGTATTTAGTCGGAACCCGACACTTTACCATCAACCTACCGTTCGATCAACCTACCACAATCATCTTACCGGCCAAACTAACTCCCAATATATACGCTAGACATAGTAGCCCTACACTTACACGACCATACCAACGAAGTTCGACTATCTATAAGTTCACTTTGCTAAGATCCTTTTCGAAACCAAGTTTTCCATGGGAATTATCGAAACACAACTTTTATTATTCTTAATACAAAATACTTTAAATGAAGCAAGCTCACTGTTTTAAAAAAAATCTTTTTTTTTTCAAATATCACTAATACCAAATTCTGAATCCAAACACGTGGGCAAGGAGACTTCATAGGAGCAGACAATCTACGACATATGTAAATCCCATTTTTTTAAACAGAAGCAACATTTTCTTCTTACAAAACCCACCTCGCATAACAAATGGATACTTTATATTCTCTTGACATTCACAAATCTAATCCTCCACTCCTGACAAACTCAATCTATTTTGATTCAATAAACTTAACGATTTGCTCAAACAACTACACATGCATGTCATCGTACACGTTTTAGTTGATATTTCATGACAATCTCACACATATTATCATTACACTTCGTTTTTACACACTCAAAATTTCATGATCATTATATATGCTTAAACTCGTTATGCTTCAACTTATACTATATACGCAATTGCCATCAAACATACACATACTCATACTCATGCATTCGCACTACTTGGTAGTCATGCTTGAAACCTATACGTGAGAAAAACCCGAGTGGTTCTCTCACGTTGGTCACACATATACTTAAACATAATCATGCTTACCTGTTTAATTTTCATGCGCTATCACACACACACACATTCTCGCTTTTAATGTTACAACGTACCCTGACTCATGCACTACTAGTGCAGACTATGCAGATCATGCAATGACCAATATAATCACGGGTGCACACGAGATTATAGTGGTAGGGTGTTCTATTGTGTATCGTAAGACACGGAACGCAACATGACACCGAATAACGAATCGGATGTAACATGGTTAGAATATGGTGGATACGCCGCTGGTACATCCTACATATAAGTGTTTCTACCATATTACCAAACTTTCGTAAAACGTGCCATGAAAAATTCTGTGTTTACCCTAGCCTTGTTAAAACATGATTACACAAACTTTAGTAACTCACAAATGCACTGCGAAACGTGCGATACCCGATTATCCATGATGAAACCTCATCCTCAAAAATCGTTAACCGCAACGGCTACAACAATCCCCAGTATTTCTCAACGCTTCATATTCGCATTATATCCGATAATCATACCCTTGCATTCACCTACCAAATCGTTCTTTCACTATCACACGATGACTATCCCGAATTATTCCCTTGATATTTTATCCAAACCTTATTTACAATAAATCGGACTAAACATTCAATCCTTTAAACAAATATCCTCACTAATCCAGTTCTGTCAAAATACTTCTTTACTTTTTAAAACTATCTTCCATCCTTTATTACGCACAAACATACATATGGAATTTTATAATGGAAATAAAACACCATATCAATAAAATAACCAAGTTTCTTAACTATTTCTTCTACTGCATCCATGCTAAAATCATCAACATCAGCACAATCTATGAAATTATGCTTACCACCCACATATGATCGACAAGGGTTGTCCATAAACTCGCTACTGTGGTTGACTTTAAGACTGAACTTGGAAGGTTTATCATCATCTATAAAAGCAAAAAGAATCGATTCTTTGGTACTTGCAAAATATACTATGTTCTTAGTTGTGAATTTTCATACTCAATTTCATGACATTGCAACCTAAAACTTCAAAAACAGAGACACAGGAACTAACCATAATAATCTTTAGGGTCAATGTAGATATCATCGGGTCTGATCCTCCGAAAACCCCAGCCATTTCTGTTATTACGCAACAAACCTGAACATCGATTGAACATACAGAGCTGGCTTGCTGGGGAAGATGGGAGGAGTGAATGGTTTAATTTGGGGCTTTGAGGGGTATTATATATGTTATATTGGGTTATAGAATACAGAATGGCAATAATGCCCTTCCATTTATAAGTAAAAAGATAGAAATACCCAAATCAACTAACAGAAATTAGTGGGAGGGACTTGATTGCATGCAATCGACAATCACATGGACTTGATTGTAGGTTTTTTTTTCAAATAAGGATTGCATGTGTGATTGAATGTAAACAATGACTAAAATTGTACTTTACTCTAATTCTGATGAGGCAAGAGCCAATGCTTCTATGATTTAGAAAGAGTTCACAACTGCAGATGGCAAAAAGTACGACTAACTATGCTAATGTTTTTATTGTATTTGATCTAATTCATATGTTATGCAGATATTATTACAACAAGGATAAAAATAATATAAATTGAGCCTTTACCTTCAATAATTACAGTTACAATCCTTCATTTGGAAAACCCATAACACTCTACGTTCTTTGGCCCTAACAAGGTTAAAATTTTCAGTTAAGTATGGCATGTGCCTTGCACATGAGGGTAGAATGGTAATTTTACTGATTTATATATAAGTCTCTCCCCACACATGTAACATCCGCCAAAATGGGCTCCCAAAATCCGACCCGTTTTTGAAATCCAAAACCTAACTTTTGAACCTCGGAAATTCTCGCGAATTAATTAACCGTTGAGAGATTCTTTATTTTTTAATTTAATTATCAATTTAGTTATTTATTTATTTAGTTAATTAACTAATTTAATTAATCATTTGCATTTTAAATTTTATATATAAAAATTAGTTTGTAGGTTTTAAAAAGAGTTTTTAGTTAATTTAAGTTAATAACCCAGTTAGTCCAGTTATGGGCTATTTGGAAACATCTGAATGGTTAAGTACTGAACCAGTAAAAGGTCTGAACCATTAAGAGCATGTATAATGATTAACCGTTCAGAGGAAAATGTCTGTCTAATTCAGATTAGAAGTCTTAACCGTTCAGACTTTGTATGTTGCTTAACCATTCAGAAGCAAATGTCTGAACCATTCAGACATCTGCTTGTGAAACAAACAGTCTGAATCATTAAGGGTATGTTTGGCAACGAGCTTTTAGGAGCTTCAAGCTTCAAGCTTTTAAGAAAAAGCTCCAGGCCCAAAAAAAGCCTTGTTTGGTTGAAACAGGCTTAAAGCTTTTAAATTAGTTGAAAAGCTCTTTTTGAAACGCTGGTGGAAGTAGCGTTTAAAAAACCTACAAGCTTTTAGGGTTAAAATTACTTAAATAACCTACAATCTTCATCATCCCAAACTAGAAGAACGGTCGATCGATCGCAAATAGCACAAAGGTATGCATGTTCTACATCTAATCCTTCATGTGTGTGCCACGTATTGTTGTTAATTTGATTTTTTATTGTTGTGGGCGGTGGTATTGGTGCTTTTAGTAGCAGTTCTGATGCTACCACAACAATAAAAAATCAATATATGCATGTTGGTACATCCGTTAATTTGGCAGCATGATAATAAATTGTTACTCTGATGCTACCATATCAGAGTAATGGTTGAAGATAAACCTTTAATTTGGCAGCATCATAAGTTATATCAATGGGGTCACTGGTCTAAATCTCTTTCGTTTATCGATGCTAATGTAACATGTACTTCACATATTCTAACCTAACCTATTGGTTTAAGATAATAAAGATATTAATTAAATAACGGATGATGCTAAAATTGAAATTATTAATATATGTGTGTATGTGGGTGATGAACAGATGTACCAACATGCATAGAAAATATGGTAGCATGGGTTAAGTTCCAGTTTGTTCGTTCTCTTTTTATTCTTTTTTCAGTTTGTATTGCTATTTCCCAATGTTACATACCCTTTTGGAATTTGGGAACCCAGATGGCCAAATCTAAATTTGTGTGGTCAACTTTGAAACACTTTCATGGAAAAAAAAAAGAATCTTTATTACATACATGAATCAACTTTATTGTATTTGGATTACACCATTGTTAAGCATGAAGAGTATCTTAGACCACCTGTACTCGTGCATGAATTGGGCGTTTTCATGCAAAAAAAAAAAAAAAACGCCGGAGAACGCACCGGAAGCCGCCCCCTAGGAGTTTTGTTTGCAAAAATTGGTTGAAGCGTTGTTTTTTTCACGCCGGATCAAGAGTTTGAATGGCCAATCACAGTTAATATCCTTTTTGTTTGCCAATAAGATTTTTTTGATGGTTTTTTTTATTTAATTGTTTAACACAATGCCCCTCAATGCCTACATCCTCACTACACCCATTTTAGAAAACGCCCTATAATGCCCCATTACTAACTGGACCACATAGATGCAATTAGATATCGGTATAAATGAAAAGCATATTCTCATATTTTTATGGATTTTGAAGAAACATAGGGACTTGATTATAGGGACTTGATTGATGTCTCTTGGTTATATCATTAATACTGATAATGTTGAATTTCTACATTAAAGATTTCTAAAATGAATTTGTTATGCAGGTTGAGGAGTTGTATTCCCTGGATCTTGATTCACTAAACAGTCTTAGGTAATTCCTTAATCTTTTATGCTCATAAGTCATAATGGTATAGCATTTATTAAGAATGTCATATTTATATTGTTTTGTTAATTCACATACTTAATTTTCGACCACTTAAAGCCAGTTTGCATGTTTTTGAGCACATATCTTTACTATCTCATATGAGTGACTGTTGCTATTTTTTTAATAAATGATTCTAGTGTTAACGACTTGAAACATGCGTGCGTAAAGTGGTAGAAAAGAAGCTCACTTTGTTACATAAGTTTGGAAAAAGGTTAAACATGTTTGTATTTATAAGTTATTTGCTTTTATTAATATAGGTTTTGATGTAATTAGTTCTAACTTCTTTAACAAAGTGAATGGGTAGAAATTGCCATATGACTTCTTTAAAATATACACAATTCTTTACCTTTTTATCAACTCCATAAGTATGCATGGTTGCTAGATGGATTCTAAAAAAGAGAAAGGGAAAAGAGAAATTTGGTCAAAAGAAATGGTTTTAGAATTATGTCGGTTCCTAAACAAATTCATCACGAAGCATGGTCGAACTTCCCCATTCAAATGGGTCACTCTTCAGCCAGAGTTTGAAAAAGTTATAAATCATAAATTCGCCAGTTACAAAGCTATGAAGAACAAGTATGACAGTATGAGAAAAGAGTACAACCTTTGGAAGTCACTTAAGAACGGAGAGACTGGTCTAGGTTGGAATGAAAGTACCAAGCAACTTAATTGTTCTGATGAATGGTGGAAAAGAAAAATTCAGGTGACATAATATAACTCATTCAAAATTTAAATACCATATAATATTCCAGTCATAATGATAACTAAAGATTCACCATTATATTGTGTAGGAAAACCCGAAAGTTCTAGCAATTCAAAATAACCAACCATCTATACAACTACAAGAAGAGTGGGATCAGTTATTTGGAGATGTAGTTGCTAGTGGGGAAAATTGCGTGGCACCCTCTATGGATCCAACTACATTCAATGAGGTGCATGTTGAGAACCTTGAGGATGACAATGTTGAGGGAGGTGACAATTTCTTTGGTGACTTTTTGAATGAAGTAAGTCAACATGATGCATCAACATTAAGCCCAAGTGAGGTTGCGAAAAATTTTGAAAAGTCTACTAAAGTAAACACTAAGCCTAAACCAGTTAAGATGAAACGTAAAGGGAGAGAATCATTGGGAGCTTCAATACTTAAAGAACATTTAACTCAAAGTAATATGAATCAACAACGTGCTCTAGAAATATTAGAATCAGATTCTTCCAAACTCAATCAAAGTACTAAGTTTAGTATTGAAGCTGCTATGGGTTTGCTTAGTCGGATGGTAGATGGGGGATTAGTGAGAGAAGATGAGGAGCTGTGGTTATTTGCAATGGATTTATTTGAAGATCCTGTTAAAAGAGAAATGTTTATAAATGTGCCACATGATCATGGTAGGTTAGCGTGGCTGCAACGAAAGCAAAGGCTCACCAACTAAAGTTTTCTTTGAGGACATGTTACCAAGACATTATTGTTTCTATTTGTTTGAACTTTATTGCTTTTGGATTGATTTATTGTTTTTTACCTTGATGTTTTAGTGACATGACTATATGTTAAGCTATTTATCCATTTATATTTTAGCTATTAAAGTGTTTATATGTTAAGCTGATATTGAATTTATTATCAGGGTTAAAATGAATAATGAAACAAGCAAGATGAAGCACAAACTGCATTGTTATAATTTTTTGTTGGATTCAACCTATACATGTGATCTAGTTGCTGCATACTATTATAAGCATATGTACAAGGAACCATGCATGATATCACCTCAAACGGGACAGGCTTGGATAATGGAAGTTTTAAATGGTAATCCTATACGATGTGTAAATGCATTCAGAATGCATCCAAACGTGTTTAAGAAATTATGTAGAGAGCTTGAATCAAACTATGGATTGCAGTCGAGTGATAGAATGTCAACTTGTGAGAAGGTGGGGATATTTTTGTACACATTGGCATTGGGTTTATCTAACAGGGATGTTGGGGAGCGTTTTCAACGTTCTGGGGAGACTATTAGTAGAGCATTTCATGAAGTTCTAGAGGCAATAGCTGGTAGAGGTAAAGGTTTTCAAGGTCTAGCACGTGACATTATAAAACCAAAAGATCCAACTTTTCAATTCGTACCACCTCAAATCTTGAATGATAAAAGATACATGCCGTATTTCAAGGTATTAAATTTATTAATGTCATTCCTACTTGTGTACTTTATTACTTGACTAATGTTCAAATTATATATAGGATTGTATTGGATGTATTGACGGTACACACATAGGGGCCTGCATCCCAGAGAGTCAGCAACTACCTTATATTGGTAGAAAAGGGGTACCAACTTTCAACGTAATGGCAACATGTGATTTCGATATGTGTTTCACATTCGTATCGATCGGATGGGAGGGATCAGCACATGACACACGTGTTTTCATTAACGCGACCCAAAATAGTAAATTCAACTTCCCACAACCACCTGAAGGTAATATTTCGAATTACTTACACATATATTTGGAATTGTTTCATGTTACTTTTAATAAATTCTAATGCCTTTTATTTTTCAACTCCTTTATCAGGTAGATATTATTTGGTTGATAAAGGATATCCAGATAGAAAAGGATACCTTGTTCCATATTCCAAGACAAGATACCATCAATCTCAATTTCAAAGAGAGCCCCCGAATAATATGCAAGAAGCTTTCAACCGTTCACATTCATCTTTACGAAGTCATATTGAGAGGTCATTTGGAATTTTGAAGAAACGATTTAAGATACTTGGTAAAATGCCCAAGTATAGTGTGCAAACACAAATTGATGTTATCATGGCTACATTTGCATTGCATAACTATATACGTAATTCTCAAGAAGATTTCATGTTTACTGCAATGGAACAACATCCAAACTACATACCACGAGATGAACTGCATGATGTTCGTAACCATGACACAAGCACTAGCGGTCTATTTGAAGGAACATCGAATGAGATGAAACATGTTCGCAACGAAATTGCTACTTTGATATGGAATGCACGACATTAATGATTTAATAATATTATATTATGTTATGATTGTTTATCAATAACTATGTTTTATTTAATTGAAAATGACCATGTTTTATTCTTTTGAGAAATAACTTATATATATAATATATATATATATATATATATATATATATAGAGGAAGGTTAACATACAAAAAGCCTTATCGTACTTCACGTACGCGACAAGCGTAACCATCAGATCAGGGCCATAATCACGCATGGATTAGTTAATCACGCATGGGAGCAGTTATTTGGTGATAATCACGCATGGGAGGTGATAATCACGCATGGGTATGTTAATCACGCACGTTATGATGGTAAAAAAAAATAATCACGCACGTTATGTATTTGGTCGCGTAGGTTAATGTACGTTAAGCAGTTTTGTACATTATACTTTCTTTCTCTATCTATATATATATATATGTGTGTGTGTGTGTGTGTGTGTGATTACGTTTAATATTATGTTTTTTTTATTTATGCCCATTTTGGTAATTTCATACATTTTATTAAAAGCTACAGCTACTCTGCCAAACACCTTAATATCTAAAAAGCTACAGCTACCAGCTACTAGCTACAGCTACCAGCCTCCAGCTAGTTTTGCCAAACATACCCTAAGTGCTGAACCAGTAAGAGGTAAACAAACAGCCCCTTAGTATAATTAAATGGGCTGATTTATAACAGTTCAAAACCTTAAGTTTAGAAAGAAAGACCAAACGGTGGACCAGGGATTCGAACCCGGGTCTCACCAACAAACAGACAAACATCTAACCACCCCACCATATGCTTACATCTGAACAACACCTGTTACTTTGTAATTATAAAGGCATGCTACGTTTCAAATTACGTTTAATAAATTTGCCGCCCAGAACTCGTGTCGACCAAACATGGAAACCTGTTAATTGATCGAAACTGATTGTACTTTCCGCTTTTCTGTTATAACCCAAATCATGTACATAGCCATGAACCCGTCCCTATATATTCACGTTCAAAAAAAAAACTTTCCATAAACCCCACCTCATAATCATCGACGACACCACCCTTCAAAACCATTTACCACACTCCTCCTACTCCCTAACGCATAACACACCTGCTATCGAAGGAACCGTAACACACCGGAGATATACGGACCTCGCCGGAAAAAGTGGAGTCAATAGAGATTCACGACGGGAATCATGTCACCGTCGTTTCTGTATATTTTATTATAATAAGTTGTTCCTCATAATTTCGCTGTTGAAATCTTTATTTTCCCAACGTTTATAAACACGTAATCAAACTGAGGATTATTGGAATTATATATCAGTGTTTCGGGTGGTTTTGAATAAGGAAGACGATGACAGTCATCGTGCTCTAATAAAATCAAAAACAAAATAATCTCATATCAAATGTAATGGCTCAGTGTTTAGAGATGTTTGTAACGAGGACAGAGGTCACGGGTTCGACCCGGCCTTCCCGACTTCTTCGTTGCACTCTTCTTTTTATTGATAAAACTAAGAGTTAAATGCTTGGTTGGTCTTTGTGGTTTGCAAAAATTGCAGACTTGGTCCTAGTAGTTTACTAATTACATGCGTGGTACCAAAACTTGTCAAAAATGAACTCGCTTGATCCTCAGCCCTAACATCAGTTAAATATCTCTGTTAAAACACCACATGTGTTTGGCACATGAGGGGTGCTTGGCACATGAGGGTAATTTCGTCCTTTCAGTTCAGCCCATTATAAAAAGAGTTAAATCCCACCCCACCCCCTTCTTCTCCCCCAAACCACCACCACCGTCTGTGACCCATGGGCGGCTCTTTAGGTGTGCGGGGAGGACTTCCGCACAAGGCCCGTTTTTTCGAGGGGCACGAGATTTTTTTAAAAAATTCGATATATATATATATGTTATTTAAAAAAAATTGTACACACATAACAAATCCAATACCGATGCCTATTATCAAAAGATTTGTATTTTTTTATAATTTACCCAATTTAACAATAGGTTTATTGGGCCCAATCCAATACTAATTTTTTTGTCATTTTCATAATTATGTTGTTTATCGTTAAAGCATATGGACCCATTTTTCGAGCTAGAACATGGTACGTGAATTCCTAGAGACGCCACTGCTGTGACCCATTACAAAGACCCATTCTCTGAACAAGAACTAAACATGGTTGTCTCAATATTCTCCACCAACCCCTCACCCCTTACCTACATATCCTTCCTACTCCCATTATCTCTCCTCCACCTAAGTATTAGCACCGTACATTATTATTATTATTATTATTATTATTATTATTATTATTATTATTTAGATTATTCTAGAATGTTTTTATTTATGTAATAGGATTCTTTGTAAATTAGGAATTATTATATGTTCCTAATTAGGTGCTAGGTTAGGTTCATGGTTCTTCCCTATATAAAGGGATCTCTTGTATTCTTTTCAGTCAAGAAATAATATCAATCCATGAACACTTTCATGGTATCAGAGCCTCGGTTCTGAAAAACCTAAATTCTTCCAGCCGCCGACATCTTTTCTTCTCTTTTTTTTCCAGCCGACATCTTCCCTCCTTCCGATCAACATGCCCGCCGCTGAAAAACCCGAATCCTCGGATTCCAACTCAAAACCGAACCTGTTGCATCCTGCTTATTCTGTTACAAATATTCAATCAAAAATCCGCACATTAGACGGCACAACGGTCACTTATTCTGCATGGGTGAAGATATTCAAGTTACATGCCGTTGCCTACAAGGTTTCGGCCCACATAGATGGCACCGCCGCCCCATCCAAAACCGACCCCACGTACGAATCTTGGCTCGAGCTTGATGCGTTAGTTCTACAGTGGATATGGAGCACCGTCTCTGACGACCTCCTACCTCGAGTCATGGATTCGGACGGCACTACACGCGGTGCATGGGTCAAACTGGAGAAAATTTACTTAAGCAACAAGAAAGCTCGTGCGGCGGCATTAGAGACAAAATTCGTGAACCTTACCCTTGCCGCATGCTCTTCTTTAGAAGCCTACTGTCAAAAGTTAAAGGAGTTAGCAAATCAGCTTGAAGATGTTGATCAACCGATTTCCGAATCGCGTCTCGTTCTCCAATTGGTTCGTGGATTGCCTCAAGAATTCGATACTACCGCCTCATTAATTAACTCTACCAACGCTGATTGGGATCAGGCTCGTTCCATGCTCACCGATGAACTTATCCGCATTGAGGCACTTAAATCCAACTCGTCCTCGGTCATGGTTGCCACTGGCCCTTCTAATCGGCCCTCTCAGCAGCAGTCCTCCTAGCAACAGCCGCAATCTTGGAATCAACAGCAGCCGCCAGCTTGGTCTTCACAGCAGCCGCAACCTCCAAACTTTACCCGCGGCCGTGGCCGAGGCCGGGGATCTTGGAACAAAAACAGGGGAGGCCGTGGAGGCCGGGGTTCAGGCCGCAACCAATCCTACTCACCTTCGGCCAGACGTCGACCCCTAAGCCCAATGTCACAACTCCTTATCCCTTTACCTATTCTCGTCGTCCACGGCCCACTGCCACTCACCCTTTACCCCCTCCTACCGCCGGCCCACAACCACCTCTACCATCCACCACCGGCCCAACTCCACTACCCACAAACCCACCCGGCCCACCTCCAATCCCCAACATCCCACCCGGCCCACCTACTCCAGTCGTCACACAAACAGCCCCGCCTACATCCGCCACCCAACAACAATGGCCTGCACCTTCCCATAACATCCACCCCATGTCAACCCGATCCAAAACCGGTTCGATTAAACCTCCGCTTTACCCGACCCTTATGACCACTCCTATTTCGCCTGTTCCCACCACCTATGCTAAAGCCTTTGCCGACCCTAATTGGGTACATGCCATGCAAACAGAATTTAATGCTTTACAGGAAAACGAAACGTGGGAATTGGTTCCACGCCCTCATGACAGGCCGGTTATTCGTTGTATGTGGCTCTTTCGTCACAAGTTTAAAGTCGATGGCTCATTGGAACGGTACAAGGCCCGACTGGTAGTTAATGGGAAATCACAAACGGTGGGGGTCGACTGTGACGAG
The DNA here is from genome assembly GCA_030545235.1 of Helianthus tuberosus. NCBI lineage: Eukaryota > Viridiplantae > Streptophyta > Magnoliopsida > Asterales > Asteraceae > Helianthus > Helianthus tuberosus. The sequence continues at coordinate 154,377,157 of CM060396.1, read as the reverse complement.
ACTTTTAGTCCGGTTGTTAAACCGGCAACCATCAGAACGGTTCTTTCTTTGGCAGTCAATCGTTCATGGCCCATTCATCAATTAGATGTAAAAAATGCTTTCCTTCACGGTCATTTAAACGAGACGGTTTTTATGCATCAACCGCCGGGATTCGTTGATACTCACCGTCCTAACTATGTTTGCCGACTAAAGAAGTCTTTATATGGCTTAAAACAGGCACCTCGGGCTTGGTACACTAGGTTTGCCTCATATATTTTGCAGAAGGGTTTTCGAAATAGTGCTTGTGATAATTCGTTGTTTATTTACTCAAAGGGGGTTGATATGGCTTATTTGCTTTTATACGTGGATGATATCGTTCTTACAGCGTCTAGCACTCTTCTGTTACTCAGTATTATTCAGACTTTGTCTCGGGAATTTGCTATGTCTGACTTGGGAGCTTTACATTATTTTTTGGGGATCAAAGTTTCGCGGCATTCTCATGGATTGTTTTTGTCGCAATCTCAATATGCAAAAGATATCCTTGCACGTGCCTCCATGACTGCTTGCAAGCCTTGCACCACACCGGTCGATTTATCGGCTAAGTTGAGTGCCGCCGAGGGTCCGCTTTTTGATAATCCGACCCTATACCGAAGCTTAGCGGGTGCTTTACAATATTTAACTTTTACTCGGCCCGATATTTCTTATGCTGTGCAGCAAGTTTGTCTTTTTATGCACGAGCCCCGGGAGCCACACTTTGCGTTCATGAAACGCATTTTTCGATATCTTCAGGGGACAATGGATTATGGTCTTCGGATTGTGAAATGTGTCTCCAATGACTTAATAGCATACTCAGACGCTGATTGGGGTGGTTGTCCGGATTCGAGACGTTCGACTAGTGGTTATTGTACTTTCTTGGGGGATAATTTAATTTCGTGGTCCTCTAAAAGACAAGCTACTATTTCACGTTCTAGTGCCGAAGCGGAATATCGCGGGGTTGCAAATGCGGTTGCCGAAGCTACTTGGTTGCGAAATTTATTGTTTGAGTTGCATGTTCCCTTGAAGAAAGCTACAGTGGTTTACTGTGATAATGTTTCGGCCGTTTACTTATCCGACAATCCTGTGCAGCACCAACGAACAAAGCACATTGAAATTGACATCCATTTTGTTCGTGAGAAAGTCCGTGTTGGCCACATTCGAGTGCTCCATGTTCCGGCTGCACATCAATACGCTGACATATTTACCAAGGGTCTTCCAAGGGACTTGTTTCAGTCCTTTCGCTCCAGTTTAAGCGTTTGTACTCCGCCCGCTCAAACTGCGGGGGAATATTAGCACCGTACATTATTATTATTATTTAGATTATTCTAGAATGTTTTTATTTATGTAATAGGATTCTTTGTAAATTAGGAATTATTATATGTTCCTAATTAGGTGCTAGGTTAGGTTCATGGTTCTTCCCTATATAAAGGGATCTCTTGTATTCTTTTCAGTCAAGAAATAATATCAATCCATGAACACTTTCACTAAGTTCCCCACAAACCTGCAGCTATGGAGCTCGTAATTGTGACTTTTTGAGTGGTGCTGACTGTGTGGAAATCCGATTGGATAGCTTGAAAGTGGTTAATGCTTGTGAGGATAATCAAACCCTAGTTAAACTTAGTCAGCTCCCCACTATTTTCACTTACAGATGATATTTTTATTTTTATGTGTAAAAGTCTTATAATATGAATGCAATGATTTTGGTTTTTAGTATTTGAGTAATCGAGTCTTAGTCTTATTAATTGGTTAATGTTATGATGTTTGTGTAATCCAAATAGCAAGAGTTTGCAACTAGTTAGGTGATTTTGTATGGTTTAAATTGAGCCTTCAGAGTGATTGGCACAATGATTATCTGATTACAGAATGGCTTTTGATTTTTTTTTTTTTTGATAAATGTTGCTGGAGATTACATGATGTTTGTACTTTGTTTATGATTTTATGTGATTTTGTAGGCCAACATGGGAAAGTGGTCAGTATGATAGGGATGAACAGAGCCAATTGGCAGTAGCATCGTAGGAAGTAGGGGTCTTTGTAATGGGTCACAGACGGTGGTGGTGGTTTAGGGAAGAAGAAGGGGGTGGGGTGGGATTTAACTCTTTGTATAATGGGCTGGACTGAAAGGACCAAATTACCCTCCTGTGCCAAGCACATGGGGTGTTTTAACAGAGATGTTTAACTGATGTTAGGGCTGGGGACCAAGCGAGTTTAGTTTTGACAAGTTTTGTTACCACGCGTGTAATTAATAAACCACTAGGACCAAGTCTGCAATTTTTGCAAACCACGGGGACCAACCAAGCATTTAACTCTAAAACTAATATATGATGTATCCTAACTTGTAACGGAACCTGAAATACCACAAACATCAGAGCAGTCCAATGATTGATACGATGTTTGACCACCATAAGGTCACGGGTTCGAATCCGGACTCCCTGGATTTACGCTGCAATCAATCTTTCCTTTTTAAAACTAGTAAATGAATCAATGTAGTTACTGTATAAGTAAATAACAAATCAAGGTATTCACCGAGTTAAACACATAGCCCAACGGAAGGGTTATGTGTGTTCGTATCAAAGGTATCGGTTCAAATCCAGTCAGTCCAGGTTTATTGGTATTTTATTTTTTAAGTCATTTATGTTCTTTTTAATAAAACCCTTAAATCCAATATAATTAACAGTTTTATTATTTTAACTCTTTTCCTTTTGTAATAAAACCATTTAATTCAACAAGAAAATAAGTAATTAACAATTTATTTTGATTCTTTTTATAACATTAAACTTTAATAATGAGATAAATTATAATATCCAAATAATTAATTTGTAAACCACAAATATTAGGAATTTTATTTAACATATAAATAATAACTAGATCATTATGTGGTATTTTAACATTTAGGGTAATCGCTTTCGTTCCTTCGGAATTCCTTATCTTTCCTCGTGTGTTATCTTTAAGGAATCCTTATACGCAACCACTGTGAGTGAATCTTACAACTCCCATTTTTTTTCTTTATTATACGTTTTTTTTGTGTATCATGTGTCGCATATTATTATTACATTTTACAAATTCAAATACGTTCAATTACCATTATGTGTTGATTGTTTGTTTGTCACTTTGTGCGTTTCATTCATTTCAGACATTTCATCATCATAGTCTCGTATGTTCCCCATTACCTATAAGCGGAACTTGACATTGCCAAACATACAAGGTCAACTCCGTTTGATTGAGCTTAGACCTCGCAGCACACCATAATACTGTGCAACATGCATACATTCATTTGAATCATTACAGTTGATTTGTTTATAGTTTGAGGTTGTTTTATGAGGTTTGACATATGACATACATCATATTTACTTACATTGGTTAACGCACATTTTCTCAATACATAAACTAGACATATTATTTTTCTAATAACAATTGTCACACCCCAACCGATGACGGAAACATCGGGGCATGGCACTGAGCGAAACAGATTGTCAAGAGAAATTCCATAACGACTAAATTACCAAATAGTTAATATTACGTCCCATACCATAACCCATTAAGTAATCTAATTATTACAGACATAGATATTCTCAAAACAAAACATGTTTTGACAACTCAGATTCAAATAAATAAATTGTCTTTGTATCTACACTCCATCCTACTTGATTCCACAAAAGCAGATAAAGCACAACATCCTAAGCACCTGTCACATACGTTAAAATAGAGGTCAATACACATAGTGTAAAGGTGAGCATACAAGTTTAATAGTATAATAGAGTTCAAAATCGTTTACGCATAACCAGCAAGTACAACGTATAATGTGAAGCATGTAAGTTATCGACAAAGATCCTATCAATACCAATGACTGCGAGTAGCGAGTGCGCATCACATGTTCACAACTGCGAACACGTGAAGTATTGTCCTTAACAACCCCTGAGTGAACAGGTGCTGACTCCAAACTATAGTACTATCGTTGCTAAGGCAGGTAGACAGCAATCAATGTGTAAACATAACAGACAGGCATTCATCGAGTCACGTATAGCATGCATTAACGGTCAACGCATAAATAGTGTTTGCGTCGTGTGTTTGATGTGATATAGAATAAGTAACGTATGTAATACCCAAAAGTACATAAAGCAAAAAGGGATCGAGTATACTCACAGATTGTGTTTAACAAGTAAACACTCTCATGGATTGAAGGGAGCGCTGAGAGAGATTAGCCTGAACAGTTAATGATAGCATAAACGATGAGCGGCGCGATAAATGGTGTAAAATTACCAAGTGTCGCATGGTAATCCGATCGGATGGCAATCCGGTCGGATGACCAGTCGACCGGATGTCAATCCGTTCGGATGGCCATTCGATTGGATTGACATCTTGTTTGGCTAGGATGTGTTTGTGTATGATGGCTTTGAAGTTTTCGTTGTAGCATTTTGAAAATAGAGAAGTATCTCTACCCTTCAAGTCGATCGATCGGGTGGCAGTCCGATCGGATAGCGATCTGATTGGTATGGCACTTAGTGAGAACAAGTTCACAGCAGGATTGTCACTCGATCGGATGGCAATCCGATCGGATAGCAATCCGTTTGGAACTACTTTCCTTGGAAATTGATCAAGTACCCAAGTCCCAAACGTCACACGGTCGGATGGCAATCCGATCGGACGGCAATCCGATCGGACGGCAATCCGTTCGGCGTCCAGTCTTTTGAAATTTGGAAAAATGTTTAAGTGTGAAACCAAGTGCAAGCCGATCGGATGGCTGTCCGATCGGACGGCAATCCGTCCCAACGGCCTGATCATCTTTGACAGTTGATTGTTTTGAAAGTTTTGCAGTTTTAATCGAGACGGTGTGATATTGTGCTAGACAACAGAAACCCCATCTTGACCCAAGTGATCCGATCGAACAGGAACCACCCTAGTCTGACCAGTTCACGGTTCGAAACGGTTGTTCATGTTTAACCCGACGTCAGTTGTCTCTTGGATAGAATTCAGATCTTGAACTAACACATCACTAAGAAAGAGTAGAAGATCAGAACGAGCTCCGATTCTATCGGTTTTGAGTGCTTTGAGTGTAAAAGAGTTGAAAGAAAGTTAGAAAACCATCTTTCAATCCTTTTAACCATGAATATGTGTAGATCTATGCGAAAATATTGATTATTCATGTGGAAATCCTTTAGATCTAAGTTTTTCTTGGTGGAATGAAGCCAAATCTTGAAGTTCATAAGAACTCCATAATGACATCACTCTAGAACACCTCAAATCCGGTGATTTCACGATTAAAAGTTAAGATTCAAAGGTGAAAAAGATGAAGGAGTGCGTGTAGATCATAGAAGTACAAGATTTAGGTTGAAAACTTACAAGAATCGCGAGAAATCGAGAGAAATGAGTTCTTGAGTGCGGCTGGTCGAACAAGGAGCTGTCACAACACAAATGATGTGACAGGAGGGTATTTATAGGGTTTCCCAAAGTGGAAAGGGCTGAAGTGTCGGATTGGTCACCGATCGGATGGCAGTCTGATCGGATGGCCACCCGATCGGTTGGCCACTCGATCCAGGTGTCCGGCGCGAGAAGTTTTGTCGATTCGATTCACGTGTTGAGCGTTGCGATGCGATTCGAGTGAGCGAGGCGATAGTATTTCCCAGTAGTTACACAAATAACCTAACTACTATATCTAACATACAATCACTATAATTAACTTGCGTTTAGCGTTTGCGCTTTGATTGCGATGCGATAGAATTGCGATTTACACCTCAACATAAACATAACAAGCACAAGTAACACATAAATAGCACACACACGTAAAACAATATCTAGAACACATAATTCGAGTTGCGAATGCGATAGCGATATGTCGATTAGCGATTAAATATGCGATTAAACCTCTATTATTAATAGATACTCCACATAATACAACTAAAGCAAATAAATAGTAGAATCGATTACGAGTCAAAGAAGTCAAAACAGTAGTTGAGTAAGGAGTGACATATCGCAATTAGCAATCTTTTCTCCCTTTGACTTCAATCTTGACTTTGAATTTCGAAACACGGGGTGTTACAACAATGAGGTTCACTCACCAACCTTTGTTGACCCAAAACTACTTTTACACGTGATACAGGTGAATAGGTATGAAGAGAAGATTTGGACATAGGATGGACCTTAGTTAACAAGAAACAGATAAATGTAGTTTAGTAGTTATGAGCAATGTCTCATATATTTACATTGTTTTATTTGGATTATCTGTTTTGTGAAACATTCAACATGGATTAATGATTACTTAAAACACTTAATAGCAAGTCATAAGCTTTGGTCAACCAAATCATGCCCCGATCACCTATTCCGTTGCGGGTCGGGGTGTGACAACAAACTACTCTTTCTCTTTCTAAAGACTTTCTCTCTCACATATACATCTCTCTCTCTCTCTCTCTATATATATATATATATATCCAACCACCACCCACCACTTGCAAGTTGCCACAACTAACATCACCACCGTAAGCACCATTCACCACCACCACTCACACACGGACACTTTCTTCTATCTATCACCCTCTCTGCTTGATTCACTCCCAGCCGCCCAAGCCTGTGAACAAGATTCCACCGGATTTTCTTCGATTCATAAATCTTTGACCAAAGCCATTGAAATTGAGTTACCAAAGATAAATTAGGATAGGCGAATCAAAACCACATCTTGTAAACGTATTTTAAACAGTCAAATAAATCCATTATCCCGTATCATCTTCAAATCAAAATCGGATTTCCACAAAAAATGCAAAACCCTCCATCTTAGCTCCCGTCGGTTGAATCTGTATATAAATAGGACCCCGATCAGCATTCATCCCTTCACCTTCTCATTAAATTTTGATTTTCTGCATTGCCAACAATCTGATTTCACCGGAGCTTCACCGGAGTTTTCGTTCTCACTAGAGTTATTCAATTCACGCTCTAGCTTCGCACCTTTAAGTGTGTATATATATATATATATATATATTATTTCTGATCGTCTTCATGTGTAGATCAAAACCCCAAAAAAAATTTCAGTATATCATAATTGTATCATTATGTCATAACCCCGACCCTACCCTGGGAGCGGGAGCCGTGAACCAGTCAGATGGTATCGGTGTTTATTAATTTCGCAGCGGAAAATTTTCATCAGGATCGTAGTTAGGAAATAATTTCAGAGTTTCAAAACACCAAATTCTTATAATAAATAAATGGGATAAAACCCAGGTTTTATTCAGAATACAGTTGTAAGGATATACCCTAATTATTAAAAACATGATCTCCTTTTTATTTAGGTAACTTTTATAGCCATTTCTTTAAGCTTTCGGTGCTCTCTACCTGACTTCTAATAGCTTTCACATCAAGTTACATGAAACGCATTTTAAAAATATTTTATCAGCAAGAAATATTGGCGAGTACATCCCAGATTATAAAAATATTAGTTGTTACAACATTACAGTATTGAGAGCGATTACAATATTTATATCTACCAATATACTCATTCATTACTTGCCACTTCACCGGATCTGTGGCTATGGTCATATCACACATTGGCTAACTCATTGTCCAATTATGAAGGTTATTAAGTAATGTATACAAAATCCCATAATACCGGCAGCAATTGTAGAATATATAGACTCAATCACTGTTGAGTATAGTTAAAATATTTTAGGTTTTGGTAAAACAAGTTGGTAGAAAAAGAGAATGACTCACTTTGTAAACTTATGTATTTCTACAGCTTCCTGTTGATTTCCTGATTCTTTTCTATTAAAAACATACAATGTACACATGTTAGTAAGATAACCCAAATCACATTAGCCATACAACACGAGACAGAACCTCAACGAACTTAGTCAGGCAGAGCCTCGACATGCGTTACGGGGCCTTAGATCAATCAGATAGGGTAATGAATTAGTGATCGGGGTTAAAATACTTACAACGGTGCAGAGCTTCGCGAGTTAGGGGTGTACTATTATGACAGAAACGGAGATTCAGAACAACAGAAATTTCAAAATTCGATCGAAATGTGCAGGAGATCAAGTCCCAGGCCAGGCTTTATATAGCCAAAATTGAACGCTCTTCCGTGTCACGACAGGATCCCATGATTCTTCCGCGTGTCGCCTGAGAGGTCTATTTTTCCTAGACCTACCTTGCTGTGTTTCTAGCCCTGTGGTGTCGAGATCTTCTGGTTTTGACACGTATTAGTACCTTTCGCGTGTCGCGGAAGGTTTAAAGGTACCCCCCATGACCCCCCAAAAATCCTAAATCCTGATTTTCATTTTGGGTCGCGTTGTACATGTTTTGGGTCTCAATTAGGGTTCCTTATAATGTGTTTTTGAGTGTTCTTACACATTATTAGCTTTGTAATGATAGGATCTAGGGTTCTTTAGAAAAACTGATTTGGGGATGAAGGGAATCGCTGGAACTTTTTAACAATAATTAAAAACTGAACCCCCTAACAACTTGCACCTGCGACAGCGTGCTAGTTAGCTAGTATTCTGCGTTTTAAAACCTACAACCATTGTCGTGGTGGGGGTGATAGTGGGAGTGCAGTGGAAGTGGGGGTTGTTTTGAATGGTAGGTTTAGAGAGAGAAATGAGTGTTTATGTTTTAAATCTGATTTGTTTTTATTGTTTAAATTAATTTTAGATAAATAAATGAATAAAATTACCATT